>OY728126.1:1419130544-1419792504 GCA_963277665.1 Viscum album
CCTAATGCATTTGGTCAGATTTGTGTAGGTCAATTGTTGTTTTCAATTAAAATTGTGTCCATTTTAAACAAAATAGAGACCCTTTGAGTGATAGCGGTCACAATTCCTTCGGATTGAGGCATTGTTGACTCTTACACATCAAATAGGACCCGTGGATTGTTCTAATAAAGGATAAGCTCAATACGAATGTGTTTGGATGGATTTCTATACGTCAGTTATTGTTTTCACTTAAAATCGTGTCCATTTTAAACAATAGAGAGACCCTTTGAGTGATATCGGTCACAGCATGCCTCATATTGAGGTGGGGTTGACTCATACATGTCACAAAGGACCTGGGGATCGTTCTCCTAAAGGATCAACACAATCCAAATGCGTTTGGTCAGATTTCCATAGGTCATTTTTTGTTTTCACTTAAAATCGTGTCCATTTTAAACAAAAGAGAGACCCTTTTAGTGATAGCGGTCATACTGTGCGTCAGATTGATGCGGGGTTGACTCATACATGTCAAAAAGTACCTTTGGATCATTATCCTAAAGTATCAACATAATACGAATGTGTTTGGTTGGATTTCCATAGGTCAGTTTTTGTTTTCACTTAAAATCGTGTCCATTTTAAACCAAAGAGAGACCCTTTGAGTGGTACCGGCCACACAGTGCCTCAGATTGAGGAAGGTTTGACTCGATCACATCAAATAGGACCCTTGGATAGTTCTTATAAAGGATCGAGGCTATCCTAATGCGTTTGGTTGGATTTTCATAGGTGAGTTGTTTTTTTCACTTGAAATTGTGTCCATTTTAAACAAAAGAGAGACCCTTTGAGTTGTACCGGTCGCACTATTCCTCAGATTGAGGAGGTGATTACTCGTACACATCACCAATTACCTTTGGATCATTCTTATAAAATATCAAGGCAATCTAAATGTGTTTGGTCATATTTTCGTAGGTCAGTTGTTGTTTTCACTTAAAATCGTGTCCATTTTAAACAAGAGAGACCCTTTGAGTGATAGCGGTCACACCGCGCCTCGGATTGAGGCTGGGTTGACTCATACACATCACAAAGGACCTGTGGATCTTTCTCCTTAAGTATAAACACAATCTAAATGAATTTGGTTAGATTTCCGTAGGTGAGTTGTTGTTTTCACTTAAAATCGTGTCCATTTTAAACAAAAGAGAGACCCTTTGAGTGGTACCGGCCACATCGTGCCTCGGATTGAGGCAGGGATGACTCATACACATCACCAAGGACATTTGGATCATTTTTATAAAAGATCAAGGCAATCCTAATGCGTTTGGTTGTATTTTTGTAGGTCAGTTGTTGTTTTCACTTAAAATCGTGTCCATTTTAAACAAGATAGACCCTTTGAGTGATAGCGATCACATTGTGACTCATATTTAGGCAGGGTTTACTCATACACATCACAAAGGACAAGTGGATCGTTCTCATAAAGGATCAATATAATCCTAATGTGTTTGGTTGTATTTCCGTAGGTCAGTTGTTGTTTTCACTTAAAATCATGTCCATTTAAACAAAAGAGAGACCCTTTGAGTGGTACCGGCCACACCATGCCTCAGATTGACGCGAGGATGATTCTTGAACGTCCCCAAGGACCCTTGGATCATTCTTATAAAAAATCAAGACAATTCGAATGTGTTTGGTCGGATTTTCGTAGGTCAGCTATTGTTTTCGATTAAAATTATGTCCATTTTAAACAAGAGATACCCTTTGAGTGATAGTGGTCACACCGTGCCTCGGATTAAGGCAGGGTTAACTCTTACACATCACAAAGGACCCGTGGATCATTCTCTTAAAGGATAAACACAATCTGAATGCATTTGGTCGAATTTCCATAGATCAGTTGTTGTTTTCACTTAAAATCTTGTCCATTTTAAACAAAATGGAGACCCTTTGAGTGGTAGCGGCCACACAGTGCCTAAATGTGAGGCGGGTTTGACTCTTACATGTCACCAAGGACCCTTGGATCATTATTATAAAAGATAAAGTCAATCCGAATGTGTTTGGTTGGATTTTTTAGGTTATTTGTTGTTTTCAATTAAAATTGTGTCCATTTTAAACAAAAGAGACCCTTTGAGTGATAACGGTCACACCATGCCTTGGATTGAGTCGGGGGTGACTCTTACACATCACAAAGGACTTTTGGATCGTTCTCCTAAAGGGTCAACACAATCTGAATGTGTTTGGTCAGATTTCCACAGGTCAGTTGTTGTTTTCACTTAAAATTGTGTCCATTTTAAACAAAAGAGAGACCCTTTGAGTGATAGGAGTCACACCGTGCCTCGAATTGAGGCGGGTTTTACTCTTACACATCAAAAAAGACTTTTGGATCATTCTCCTAAAGTATTAATACAATCCGAATGTGTTTGGTCAAATTTTCGTAGGTCAGTTGTTTTTTTTTCACTTAAAATCGTGTTCATTTAAAACAAAATAGAGACCCTTTGAGTTGTACCGGCCACACTGTGCCTCAGATTGATGCGGGGTTGACTCATACAAATAACCAAGGACCCTTGGATCATTCTTAAAAAAAAATTAGTCAATCTGAATTCATTTGTTCAGATTTTCGTAGGTTAGTTGTTCTTTTCAATTAAAATTGTGTCCATTTTAAACAAGAGAGACCCTTTGAGTGATAGTGGTCACACCATGCCTATGATGATGCGGGGTTGACTCATACACATCAAAAATTACCCGTGGATCGTTCTCCTAAAGGATCAACACAATAAAAATGTGTTTGGTTGGATTTACGTTGGTCAGTTGTTGTTTTAACTTAAAATCGTTTCAATTTTAAACAAAATAGAGACCCTTTGAGTGGTAGCGGTCACATCGTGCCTCAGATTGAGGTGGGGTTGACTCATACATGTCACAAAGTACCCTTGGATCATTCTCCTAAAGGATCAAAACAATTCAAATTCTTTTGGTTGGATTTGTGTAGGTCAGTTGTTGTTTTTACTTAAAATTGTGTTTATTTTAAACAAAATAGAGACCCTTTGAGTGGTAGCGGTCACACCGTTCCTCAGATTGAGGTGGGGATGACTCTTACACGTCAAAAAGGACCCATGGATCATTCTCCTCATATTTTTACTGGTTTATATCATGTTTTAAAATGGGAAAATGACTCATTGGAGAATGGATGTTTTATTTAATAACAATTACAATTTTCCTACAAACATTTACAAAAAACAATGTTTCATATTTTTATCCCCTTAACCACTCTCAAAAATGACCACCAATTGTATATGTACCCAATTTAGATCTTCATTATATTTCTGTACAGTCATTCATCAGGTATGCGGCCCACTAGTTTCTGAACACATCTATATTGTCTTGTGAGTATGAGGATTTTCGGCAGTCAGAGTAGTACTGCAAAATATAAAAGTAAATAATTAACAAATAACTTTAACGAAGTAGTTGTTGTTTTTGAAAATACCACTTTAGGGATGCTAGTTTGCTGATGAAAACTGATCTCTTTCATAAATTTAAAAACATAATAACCGCAATCATTATCGTTTGTTTGTTTTGGACACTGCAAAAAAAAATTGACCATTAGGAGAATAAGTAACTTGTGTTCAGATGTGTTTGGATAGTGAAATTTTATTATATATACCCATATATTTGTCCAGACGTAGTACTTTCTCTCCTCTCTATGATTAGCCCCTATCCTCATTCCTTTTTTAGACGATAATGATACACCTCCCTATCATAATATAATCCTCTGTAAAAGATAATATAAATTATATTACTTGATATTTAGACCTAAAACGTAAGATGTAGTGGCTTACATATTCACAAAATACATCATGTGTGGTCGTTTTGATGGATATCCTTGCTTTGAATCTAGAAAATAAATCTTCGGAGTATCCAAGTTCACCACAATTAGCAACCAATGTTTCCTAAAAACACAAAAAGGAATAACTAATAAAAGAAGTTAAAATATAATTGATGCGCTTTAATCGTAGAGTATTACCCCTTCATGGTTGGTATTAGGAAAATTCTGCCATCTGTAATATTTCATTCAAATGTTTTCAGCAAGTCATTCACTATTTCATCCCTTTTTGATGGCTCTATTTTTGTTAGGTGTGTTGATGTGATATGAGGACTAAGGAGTCCAAATCCTACCTCATGGAAAAATTCCTTCAACTTTTTTTCATAAATGCATCTGTCAACAATATAAAATTCATTTAGTCGTAATTTTCACATTAGATCAGCTTTTAGAAAATAAATTCATGGAAACATACCTCATATATACATTTACAACGCTGATTCCTATCCAACCGTTTTTAAGGATTTCATTTACATTTTCACCATCAAGGAATTCTTGACTTTCCTCTCTGTATATATTCTCTTCTAAAACCGCTATATGACTATTACCATCTTTTAGCATCGTATCCACATGAGTCGTCAATGAAAGTAAATTTGGATAGAGAATATGTGGTGTTATTGTGCTTTCAGTAGCTCCTTGGGATCGGTTGGTCGATCCTTTAGATGGTTTTGAGCTGATGTTTGTCACCCCCTTCCCTTTCTCCGTATATAACAACAATCATTGGTTCAAACCCTTTTTTCATTAATTGTTAAGGGTTTACTTAAAAAAAAGGAAATAAATACCACTTTTTCTGCATGTACTCTTACAAGTCATGAAGTCCATGCAATAAATGTCTCAATATCCTTTTCGACCATATGAATATCACCGTCATCAAGTGGAATAGGTATCTCTACATTTGGATCATGAGCTACAGTAATCGTCACTTTCAGATGATCTTTTGGAAGTGGTCTATTATGCATTGTGGCATCTGGGATATTGAACATTATAGCCCTCGCTACAAGGTGACAGGTGGGTGTTGATAGATATAAATCACAATCATTATCACCCTGTAGAATATCAGAACAGAAAAATTATTAGTGTTTGTCTGATTATTAGAACATTGATTACCATGGCTAAGATAGTTCTTTGAGGTAAATGGCTCACCTCAAAGCTAGTGGGGGTTGGGCGGGATGTTCATGCGCTAGTTGTTCCTGAGTTGTGTCTTCCCTTTGCTTCCCACCCATAAAAGTTTCTAGAAACTCTCCCTGCCGTTGCAATTGTTCTTAAAGGGTTGCTATTTTTTCGCTCATTTGTTCCAATTTCTCATCTATATCATCCATTTTTTCTTCTTCTCAAAATATACTCAGGGTGTCACCCTAAACCCTGCACCTATGACATGACCGTATTTTTCTGGCTGCTTCAAAGCCGTCGATAATAGGTCTGTATCCGCTACAGGAGTATCTGATTACTGTGACTATCGGATATAGGAAAATAACAAATTATTTTTATGTAATATCAATTTTAATCAAATATTTTTATCGTCGTGTCATAATTACACATTTTTCCCACACTTTCTATGTGTTCTCCTCTACTAACTTCCCATCTTTGTTCACACTGCCTCCTTCTATAGCAAATGACATAGGATGGAAGTGCATTTGGTTTTAGAATCATCAATCTATATATAAAAATAGAAAGATAATTATGATGTTTTTTTACCGGAACCTAACAATATTATTGTAAATTTAAAATATGTACCATTTTCTTTTCTAATGAAGCATACCACATCCTTGCTTTACGATACGGGTATATTGGTTTTGATGCCTGTTCCTTATTTTCAGTAGAGAGTTTCTGTTTCATTAATGAAATATTGACAAATCAAAGTGATGAATACAGGTATCCTCAAACAATGTATTTTCACCCATAATGTTCCTGAAACTTCTCATCCCCACGATGGAAAATAAATGCATCCCATGCTTCTTGGGATATCATGTTATCATAGACAATGGGTGGGTGCGGGTTTATTTTACCTTTAGAATCTTTCAGGTGGAATCTTGTTAAAATAGTGCGAAAACCTTGATGAATCTTTCCTTCAAGCCTTAGTACATAATACTTTTGTGAATCGTCTACTATAAATGTACTCGGAAAGAGATTGAGAAGAGTAAGACATTGTTTCATTATTTTATTTTCTAGTAAATTAATGAAATAAATTCATAATGTTACCATAATTTCTTCCGAGATCATAGCCTTCAGCCCAGACACAACATGGTGCCATTAATCTATCTCAATCAGCACTCATTGCCGAGTGACAACTCCAATGTAGCTGTTAAACATAGCCTTGTTGGGATTCACATGTTGGCCACATGCATTCTATCCGTCTTCAAATTTAATGCCTTTGATTTTCGCCTTAATAATTTTGGATAACACCGTCAAAATACAACGTACTTGTGTTTTCTACGATGTTGGTCATTCATTCCCAACCATTTCATCGATATCATCATCATTTATATATTCATCTGGAATGGTATCAATGGCATGTTCTGATGGTTATTGGACCTCAACACTCGGAGCAGCAGGTGCCGCAATAGTAGGAGCAGCAGCAGCCGCAGTAGGAGTAGCAGGAGCCACAATAAGAGGAGCAGTAGGAGCAATAGGAGCCGCAGTAGGAGCAACGGTAGCAGCATCATGAGCTACAGGAGCAGAAGGAGCAGCAGCAACCATAGAAGTAGTGGCTTTAGAGACTTGTTCATCCTCAAGGTTAGGAGCACCAGAATGTGAAGAAGTCATTATCTGCAAAAGTGGTTGGAAAGTTAATTCATATTACATAAATTTAATAATGATAAGATAATAACCTGAGATAACAAGATCTATATTACAAACAAAATATAACCTGTTTACTGAACTCTCTTTCTTTTTTTCAAAGGTTGAAGGGATTTTTCACCTCTATCGACTATCAAAATCCCTTCATTGTGGTCTCCTCTAACAAACAAAACATCATCTATATTGGGACCACTCTGAAATGATTGTGACATACCACTAAAAGGATCATCCTCAACTAAATTTTAATCAGAACCTTCAGTATTTTTGGACGATAATAGAACAATCGTCCACTTTCGGTTTTCGGGATCTGGAACATAAAAAACTTGTACCGCTTGAGCTGCCATTATAAACTGTTCATATTTATACCCTTCTTTACTAAAATAAACTTTCACAAATCCCCATTCATCTATTTTAACACCACTGTTGTTATCAATCCATTTTCATTGAAAAATCAGCAATTGGAATGTGGTATAATCCAACTCCCATATTAGTTTGATAATGCAAAAGTATGACATATTTTCATAAATTTGATTTCTGTCCTAACTACCAGAAACATGCATCACATCAGCCACTAGTGTAACTCCACTATTTTTCATGGTACTATCTTCATCATGTTCATATGTATAGAATGTATAACCATTAATTACATAACCACTGTAAGATAATATATACACACTTGGTCCAGCAGGTAGCCATCAAAGTCGTTCTAAAATTGAATTCATATTTTCATCCAACTGCTTAAAAATATGGTCCTGAAACCATCCTATAAACTAGTGATTATGTGTATCTGATAACCATTTTTCATCCCTTGATTGATTCAACTACCTAAGAATTTATTTGTGAGTTTCAATATATGGAGAAACCTCCCAAATGTTATGAAATACATAAAGATGATCCTGCTCCCAATCTGTAATACTGATTGTCACAACTTCTCTTCCAGAAATTCCCTCACCCTCAATGTGTCCAGTGTGACAAGATTTTGGGAGACCAATTCATTCCACATCAGATAGGTATTCAGTACAAAATTCAATGGCTTCCTCAACAATATATCACTCCACTATACAACCCTATGGCCGACTTCGATTTTTGACATACCCTTTCAAAATAATCATATACCATTCAACAGGATACGTCCATCTATAGTGCACCGGACCACAAATTCGAATCTATCTCACCAAGTGAATCATCCACTGAATCATTATATCAAAGAATGTTGGCGGGAAGAACATTTCTAATTCACATAATATGATGAAAATTTCATTTTCCATAGGTGGAAATTTCCTTGGGTCTAAAACTTTTCTATATATAGATTTGAAAAAGAAACAAAGTTTGGTTAATGTATACCGAACATTATTGGGAAAAATTCAATGTAAATCTATAGGAATTAGATCTTGAATCAAAACATGGAAATCATGTGATTTCAAACCTTTTAACTTCAAATCATTTATTGAAACAATGTTCTTGATATTTTATGAGTACCCCTTTGGAACATTTACATCATTGAAGAAGTGGAAAAACTGATATCTCTCCACCCTAGAAAGATTATAAGCAGCTGGAGGAAGAAACATTCAATTTTCAGCCTTCACGGGAGCTAACTCTTCTCGTATTCCCATGTCAAGAATGTCCAACCATTCATTAATTCCATCTTTTGTTTTTTCATGGTTATTAAGCAACATTCTGATAACAATTTCACATACATTTTTTTCCACATGCATCACATCAAGAAAATGTCTGATGTACAAACAATTCTAGTACGGTAATTCAAAAAAAAACTGATCTCTTTTTCCAACCAATTTTCGTAATGTTTTTCAAAAATGGTTTACCAAAAACAGTGTTCGGATCTTTTACTTTCTAAAATAGCTGATCACCTGTTAGTGGAGACGGTGTTTCTCATTTTTCTGAACATCCATTGAATGATGTCATCCATGATTGGTACTTATGCCGACGAGGTAAAAATCTATGATGTCCTAGAAACACAGATTTCGATGCATGTTACAATCTAATTGATTCTGTATCTTCTTCACACATGGGACACCCTTGAGTTCCTTTAATAATATAGCCTGAAAATTTTCTATAAGTAGGGAAATCCTTTATTATCCCATACAACATCTCTCTCAACATGAAGTATTCACTTTTATAAGCATCATACAACATTACACCTGAGTCCCACAATAACTTCAAATCATCAATCAAAGGCTCCAGATAAACATCAATATCGTTACCTGGTTGTTTTGGTCCTGATATAAGCATAGATAACATGATGATTTTATGCTTCATGCATAACTAGGGTGGAAAGTTATAATTTACCAACATAACAGGCCATGTACTATGAGTGATGGTTTGAAAACCAATAGGATTCACTCCATCTGTAGATAACGTAAGATGAAGGTTTCTCGGCTCTTTTCCAAATTCAGAATACTCATGATCAATTTTCATCCATTGAGGAGACTTGGCCGGATGATGTAATAACCCATCTTTATTTCCTTTATCTGCATTCCACGACAATTGTCATGCAGTTTCTTCACTTCTATACAGACACATAAACCTTGGAATGATTGAAAGTACCATACAACATTCGTAGGATTGGATTTACCTTTCTTGTATCAATAGCACCACACTTTGGTCATTCTGTAAGTGATTTTTTCTCCTTGATAAACAATATACTGTGTTTCGGGCAGGCATGTATTCTTTCAGAAGTCATTCCCATCGAGAGTAGCATTCTTCTAGCTTCATATGTCTGGCTTGGGTTCTCATAATCTTCTGGGAGCATGTCATTCAAGAGAGAAAGTAGTTCTATAAAACTGACATCACACCATCTGTTGCCTGCTTTCAATGTATACATCTTCATTACAGCTGACAATGTTGTATACTTAGTGCAAGAAGTATACAGTGGAATCTTTTCACAACTCTTTAACTTCTCAAACAAATTTGGGAAATCACGGAGTTCATCTTGAATTGTCTCTGTCATTTCCTCAATACGATCTTCATCATCATTGAAATCTGTAATCACATCCTCCATACGGTCCTATTCATTATCCATATTTGTATTCATATCTGACGATCCATAAAATGCAGTTTTATCCCATCCAGTAGCTACATTTTCTTTTTCTCCATGTTTATTCCAACGTTTATAACTCCGATCTATTCCGTGTCATATCAAATGTTCTTCCAACTCCTCTAGAGTAAGTAGTCTAGAATAACAACAATGTAAACATGGAAAAAGGATTTGAGAAGGATCTTTTGCATGATCCTTTTCAAACATGATGAACTCTTTCACTACATTCTCATACTCTATTGTTAAACGTTTAACATCCATCCAATATTTATTCATCCTCATCCTATTTGAATCTTAAATATTAGTATTTACAGTTCAAGTACACAAAACAGGAATTCCAAATACAGTAGAAGAGAACCACTTCCTTATAAAAATAGTTATTAATATATCATAACCATTAGTATTTATTCATATTCATTAAATATAATTACTTTATATTCAGTATAGTTTCCTCAAATCACCCCAGACCAAATAGAAGAATAATCAAGAATTATACATCTACCACTCCTAGGTCTCTACCCTAAATTCAATATCAGCATGATTAAGTACTCATATATCCACCCGTATGCATGTCACAAACACTTAAAAACCCATATCCACATTATAACCAAAGTACTAGTATGGATTTCAATCAGGTTACTCAACTCAAGTGGTGGTGTGTAAGAAATAATAATTAAATATAATAAGTATATAGTCACACATAAATCTTAGTAACATGTACCAATATGGTATCTTAGTATTTACATATTTCCAACATCACATACATTCTTAATTCAAAAGATGGAAGATATATAGAAAATAACATAAATGAACAATGTAAATAAAATTCTTATATAAATTTGTTGGAATGAACAAAATAGTTTTATAATCAATGTCATGTAATAATAATAAAAATTATCTCATAGTAACATGTATCAAACTCTATGATATGTTAGTTTCTAGTAATATGATCCTCACACAACTCAATGAGTGATCTTGGCTCAATGTGTGAAGACATCCCATAACTCAGGTAATCAAGACTCAAATTCCCATTTGGGAAAAATTCATGTCATAGTATGTTTAAGTTAGTATTTTCCTCATAAATATAGTGATAGGTGATTATATCCTAACATTATTATCCAAATTACCACTGAATACCCTTTCTCGATATACTTCAAATCAAATAATAAACCAAACATGGGAAAATAAGTCATTAAAAACAATTTCATTTAATATTACATTCAAATACCCAATTTTAGTTTTCAACGTGAATTTTCATTTCAAAACCAAATCATAGGTTTTCATAAAATTTATTCCCTTTTCAAATCATATCATATTCTAATCATTTTTTTAAATTAATGCTAATTATTTTATAAAATATTCCCACTAAAGTATATAGTTTCTCAAATCATTCCATGACACAAAAAACAATTAAGAAGGGGATTTATTTCAAAAATACATGCCTCTAAAATCACAAATAAAATCCAATTTAATTAAAATCATATTAAATTATTTTTATAATTAATATTGAATAAATAAAGAAAAAAAATTCAATTTTGTGGAAGAAACATTGTGGAACCACCTGCCGTTAATTAGTTATCAACCCAACTTAACACCCATATTGGGATCTATAAATGAATAATGAAGGTATAGGAGATCAATTAGTCTAACTTATAATCAATATTCATAAAAAATAATATTAGATTGACTAAAATGATGATGATATATCACTATATTAGGAAGATATAAGAGGATATATAGGATTTCCCATCGATGAGAGAACCCCTTATCAGAGAGAAACCAAACAAATCCACTGGAGCTTCTAACTGAGAAGAAGGGATTTTGGAGATGTTAAAATGACTCTTGTAAGCCTTCAAGAATCAAGATTTCAAATGAGAGTTGTGTAGGATAAAAAATAATATAAAATGGGGCTCATGGAATTTATGACTATAAAAAAAGTTACCACATTGCAACCTCCCATTGACATAGTACAAAAAGGATTTAGACAACCATACTATGGTGTAGAATTCTTGTCATGAACTAGGCAAGGTTTCCATCCCACTTGACACCTGACCCAACTCGTGGGAAGTTCCAAAGGGAATTACCAATCCCCATGGGTTGTAACTAGTGCCTAGGCATTGAGTAAGACCTTTGGGAATGGTTTTTTCATGTAAAAAATCATTAATACTACATAATAATCAAACACCATATAATAACCAAATTTCACAATATAATAGACCAAAATATAACACTGCAATAGGGGATAAGCATTTAACAATTTCAACCAGAACCAAAATAACAAAAAAAGGTAAGGGAACCAAAAATACAACCAAGCCTCCATGAAACATGAGGGTCAACATCCTCATTCCACAACCAATAACAGTCACCAAAAGGGGAACTACTAGCACATATATCCACCATCACCACCAAGGGAACCTTTCCTTTAACTGGGTAAAACATAATAAGGTCTACATAAACCTGAGGGTGTATATAAGGTGTGAGCCAACATACCTAGTAGGACACAAAAAAAATAAATTCCATGTAATTACATTATGATAAACATTAACATGTTATTTTTTAAGAAAAAGGAAGATACAATTTAAATAAAAAATTCTTTGAAATAAAAAAAGAAAGTAAACGTGATAAGATAATGGTAAGAATAGTATGAGGACTATAGAAAATCTCTAAGGTATTAGGGTTACTAGGGTCCTAGGATCCTCGTACACTTGGTGATCACATCTCTTAGACATGAAGGTCCTATTTGGGCCTCTAATACCTAGCACATGAATGTTTAGTTAGCGTTGTTATGTATGTCCTTATTAAGGAGACCAATCATCGGCCTGACTAATTCACCTAATATATTAGACCTAGTCTACCCACCTAGATAACTAGGATTCTATTGTTCTCAATTCCACCCCCAATATAAAATTATATCTATTTTATACAATAACACTTCCAATAATAGAAAAAAACATGAAAAACAACCATTTACAATAGTCAAATCATTATAAAACCCTTAAGCACAACAAAAAAATTGGAAAACATGTTTCCCACAACCCAGACAATTTATAAAACCATTTTAGAACCAAATAAATCATATTAAACACCTAAAACAACGTCAAATAATGGAACAAACTACCTATTTCTTGATATCTTCCCAAAACCAGAATGAAACCACCAACTTAACTAAGGAAAGGCCTTAAGGATGCAATTAAACACCATAACCATAAATATTTAACCCAAATAAGTGAGATTAAATCCAACCTAGTTCAAAACCCTTTCTATAGAAAAATAACCCAAGAGAGAAAAAATTAGTGACCAAGAAAGGAAAATAAAAAAGAATATGATATTATTAAATAGAGATTCCTTGTAGATAAAATGCCAAATCACAATGAAAATGGAGCCCAAGGGATGAGAGAAAGGGAGGGAGTTTCACCTTGGGATAGAGGGTAAAATTGGAAGATTCACCGAATAGAGGACCACTACGAAAAAATTAAAATGAACAGATAACCAATATTCCAATTAACCCATAATATATATCCTCCAAGAACATCAGACATCTCCAAATGACATGTCTACATCACTAAGAAGAGAGAAAATCCCAATAATGTCCAGAGACCTAGCATAGTTCACCCATCCATTTAAATTTTCACTAAAATGGTGAGACATAAGATGGAAATACACTAAGAACACATCCCTTCACCAAAATAAGAGACTACAACCACTAATCATGAAGAAACACTAAGATCATAATTCGAAACCGAAGGAAAGGTACACCCAAAACATACCAATGAATCCAAATAAAATAACACAATAAATATTCATCAATGATTCAACCAACAACAAGAACAATATTAAAAAAAATATTTGGAAAAATGCCTTAAAGGGAGGTTTGGAAAACCGAAGAGGGCGTTGCGGGCGGTGGAGGTCCGGCAACGAGAAGAGAGGGTGGTCGAGGTCCAGAAACGAGAAATGAGGGCGGAAAAGGTCCAGTAACACGAACTCAGCGGGCGGCAGAGAGGAGTCTTAGGGTTCTAGTACCGTGAGATCTTTAGGTCACGATAAAATGAGGGCACTATGCGACCGACTTTATAGAAAAATAGAATAAGGATTTATCAGCGCTGATAATGGTACTCTTTATCAGTGCTAAAAAAGCGCTGATAAATCATTCATGTATCAACGCTGTAATTTTAGTACTGATATAGAGATTATTTATCAGTGCTTTTCTAGTGCTGATAAAGGGTCGTTGTATCAGCGCTTCTTTATCATTGATAAAGGTTATTGTGTATCAGCGCAAAAAGTTTAGCACTGATACAGGGTAACCTTTATCAGTGTTTTTTCTTAGCGCTGATATAAGGGGGTTCTTCCCTTGACCATTTTTGTAGTAGTGGAGGCCAACATTGGTTGAGTACGATCCTATGATTTCATGTATAGTGTGGTCATTCCTTTTTCACTATTCTTGATCAAATTTAAATTAAGATGTCTAAGATTGTGTTCTCCTTAGTTAAATGTCCCATTTATCATGTCTTGAATCTTTGAGAGGGGTAATTCCCAGTAACTTGTCTAGTGGGGCATTCAAACTTGGAGTGGTTCAATGTTTTTAAAACCCAATTTTATGATTAAAATTATTTAAGAGGAAATATGGTTTGAATAAATAGTTGGGAAATTAAATTTCACAACCGTTGATAGTTTTAAATGGTTTGACTATTAAATTGGAATAACCTTTAAGGAATGAGAGGTGAGTTATTATTAGAGTGTCTGGTATAATGGAAATTCATTAAAGAATTAGTTTTAGAATTTATGAAAATATTAAAATGTTATTGGAGTATTCGAAGATAATTTATGTGGGGAAATTTAATTGTTGATTTTAGAAATAATAAAATTTTAAAAAATAGGATTTGGGATTATGTAATGTCTTGGGTTCTAATAATGTTCATTGGTGTGGTTTTTTGAAATAAAAAAAGGTAAATTATAGAGAATAACCTAAATGAAACTTGTGTGTGGAATGTAATGTTCTATTTATTAAATTTAGGCCTTGGAAAATTGTTAAAGTTGTGGAATTAGTCCAAATGAGAATAAAATAATATTTACTGATTAATTTACAAATAATAATGTGATTCCAAATACATTACAATGTTTTAATGATATCCTTGGATTATACATTACTTTTGCTACATGGGAATAGTATGATGAGAATCTAAAATCCATATGATTCCTTAGTGTTTTAGAATTATGGGATGGGTGATCAAATTCTATGTTATTGATATTGAATTAAGGAGGATATGTGGAGTTCCTAGACCCATATGATGCTTTATTATTGGGCATATCGAGATGAGCTCTTCAATTCCAATGTAATTATAAGATGACTGTCTATATTTTGAATGGTGATTGATGATGGTAAAATTTGGGATGATGTTGTTGGTTAAATGAGATTATAAATATAATAATATGGATTCCATAGGTTGATTGATACTGAAGAATTACAATATGACCTCCCGGATTTAATATTCATATTTATAGTTTTAAAGAACAATGATATATGTTTAGAGACACCCCATAACTAGATGAAGAAGGTATGTCACGACCCGTCCTCGGGGCCCGTGCCGTGAGTACCCCAAGCCCTCCTTCCATAATCCAGGGGCTAGCGACTAGCACCAAAGGCGTAAATCCAGATAACTGTGAAGACATTGCCTTTATAAAAGAAAACAAGCACCACAGAGTAAGAAAGCGGAAAACGTAAACACTTAGTACAAGAGAAGTGCTGAAAAGTAAATGGGCCAGAATACAAACCCAAAAGAAAGTACAACTACAACTGAACAAGTACAACAGAAAAGATAACAGCTGGAAGGACGGAAGCAGCTCCTGGGTCATCCTCCTCGGATCCTACCTGAAGGGTAGGTACAGATGGCGCAACTCCTGGTCGTCCACCACGGATCCTACCTGAAGGATAGGTACAGATATCCTCCTCCATGCTCTCGTCCGTCAACCTCCTCCGTGTGTCATCTCGTCGTGTAGTCCACCTCTGGGTACTGACTCGTCATGTAGTCCACCTCCGGGTACTGACTCGTCGTGTAGACCACCTCCGAGTACCGTCCAGTCCTCGAACACTTGGCCTCTGTCAGCACTGCATGTCGTCTACAACCAACACAACGAGGTGCGGGCATAGCTAGTGCAGGGGTGAGTATAACAATACTCAGTATGGACACCGAGACCCTCAAGGTCTCACTAAACCAACAAGGATAACCACAAAGAAGATCTCAACAGATAACCTCTACTTAGGTATATTCCCATACATATGCCTAAGTTATCAAGTAACCAATCTCAAACATGAGGAAACACAAGGATCATGAAATCAACAGATAACCACTACCCAGGTATATGCCCTTACATATACCTAAGTTATCAAGTGACCCATCTCAATCATGAGGTAAACACAAAGGTCAAAAGTCTCAGCTCAAACCAGGATTTAATTATCGAAACCATAACTGCTAAAGAGCTCCATCTCTGGAGTGTACAGTGGTCCTGTCAGGACTCCGAGGTACTGCTCACTAACCTAAGACTGCTGAGGTACTCCTCCTGTCGAGTACTGTGGGCCTGCCGCTACAACCAAGCGCTTCCCACCATGGGTCTACCGCTACAACCAAGCGCTTCCATGTGCCGCTACACCAAAGCATACCCATGTTCCGCTACAACCAAGCGCACCTCTGTCGTGGGTGTGCTGCTACAACCAAGCGCTCCCCTATGCCGCTACAACCAAGTGCACCTCTATCGTGGGTATGCCGCTACAACCAAGCACTCCCCTGTGCCGCTACAACCAAGTGCACCTCTGTCGTGGGTCTGCCACTACAACCAAATGCTCCCCTGTGCCGCTACAACCAAGCCCACCTCTGTCGTGGATCTGCTGCTACAACCAAGCGCTCCCCACAGGGCTATCCGTAACACACCGAGTCGATCGGTCAAGCAGTTGTCAGGTCTCGGCCGGCTACACGGTCTTCGTACTCCGTACGCTCGTCTCTAGGAGGATCCGCTACACGAGCTACTGGTCGATACTCCAAGTATATCTATGTCCCACGAAGAAGTATCTCAAAGTACCACCTCGTCATAGGGGTCTCAACGCAACAGACGGTGCGTCAATTGGACGCCTGGTCTGTGAGTTACTAGCCTTTTCATCCCAGGGGCCCGGTTGGTTTCGTGTGCGAACCAACCCGGCCGTATCTCAACTGCATCCAAAACTCAGGCGAAGTATGCCAAAAGTTCCACCTCAACAAGAGGAAAACAATGATACAGACGGCGCATCAATCGGATGCCCGGTCTGTGAGTTATTGGCTTTCTCGTTCTAGGGGCCCGTTTGGTTTCGTGAGAGAACCAACCCAACCGCACTCCGACGGCATCCAAACCTCGAGCGGAGTAAGCCAAATGATCCGTCTCACTTAGAGGAATCCATCAAAGTCGACGGAACATCAATCGGACGTCCGGAGCTCAAGATATAAGCATTTCCGCTCCGAGGGCCCGGTTGGTTTCGTATCCAAACCAACCCGGACGAACCCAAACTAATCTAAAACCTTGAGTGCGATATACCGAAACGACCATCTCGATCCAAGGATCGTGTTGCCACTAGTGGCGAGTCGTTTGGAGGCCTGTAGCTCAAGTTACGTGCATTTGACCTAAAGTGGTCCGAAAACGGGGGGTCTGGGCCCGGGCCGACCCCGCCTGACCCCCCCCCCCCCCCCCCCTGGGTCGGCTGAACCAGGTCGCCCCAACCCGGGTCTGACCCGGCTGGGCCCGGCCCAGCCCGGCCTGGCTCGGTTTGGCTCGACCGGCTGGCCGCGGCTCGGCCAGCATGGCTGAGCCGAAAGGCGGAGCGGGGTGTCCCCCGCCCGCCGCTAATTGAGGCCGGCGGCGAACCGTCGGCCGCCTTCCTTCTGGCAGTGCGCCGCCGCCGCCATCTGCGGACCACCGGACGCACTCCGGTGGTCCCTTTCTCCTATCGTCTTCGCCTATGGTCCTCCCGGGACCCGACCTTCACTGCGGAGGCCTCAAAATCACCTTGCAGCCTCGTTTTTCATCGCCCGTCGATCCACACATCAATAAACAATCTGCGGAGGGTTGTCGGGCCGTGTTCGTTTGGCTTGCACCCTCCGCGTTAGATAATAACAATGGGAGAATTATTCAACACATGAATAAATAACCAAAAACAATTTTAATGAATTAAAATTGTTCTTATTATCCAGGTTCTTCACTTTGAACGGAAACATTCACGGAGTATAAAACATTCAAATAAAACCCCTACGTTTTTTCCATAAACAAAGGTAAACTTCCAACCTGCAATTTAATACCTACGCAGATCAACTTAATAAGGAGTAGATCCACGTTCTTCATTTTGAAATAAACGTTATGAAAAAAAGAAATATTCCCAACTTAAATCCCTACATCGGAATCGAAGTTCGTCGATCGATGACAAAGTTGCGGAAAGAAGACGAAGAGGTTCATCGTTCTTTGCGTCCACCAATCTCTTCCAAACCGAGTTGTGTTGGTTGGTGGAAGACATTCCACGTCGGTTGGTGCCCGGGGAAGAAGTCGAAGAGGATCGGCGTTCTTCGTCAGTGGAGCGTTCTTCGTTCGCGAAGATAAGATTCTTCCCAAGTGTTGGGCGTCGCGGTATTTCACCAGCGCTCCATCGCTTGGTGAAGCCGTCCCCAAACCCTCTCCCAAGATCCCCATATATAGGAGAGGTGGAGAGGTATGAAACCATTGTGGTTTCATAACTTTTTTTCAAAAAAGGGGGTACGGTGAATTAAATTTCTTTGACACAATTTATGAGGTCTGTTGGCACCACTTAAGAGGGGAGGATGCCAAGGAGTTTCTCCCCATTTAATGGGGAGTTGAGGAATTAAGAGGCTCTCCCTCATTAATGAGGGAGATTTGAGAGTTTTCCTCTCCTCCCATTAATAGGGTGGTTAAGCCCCGAGTGGTCCCTACCATAATAAACCACCCACGGGAGGTTTAGTTCGGGTGGGACCCACCACCATAACCTCTCAAGGGAGGTTAAGGTGTGGTGGCCCCACCTCCAACCTCCATGAGGAGGTTTCAACCACCACACTCTCAATGGAGGCTGAAATAAAATAAAGTGCATGACACGTTATTTTATTATTACTCTTTTTTAAAGAAAACCCAAAAACTAACTTCCGCTCTCGATTAAATGCAACTATGGAAAAAGTATCTTTAAGCAAATACCGGCGTTGCGAGTTCATCGGTGCCCTCAGATTTTAATTCCGAGCACTGATTCAAAAGATAGAAAAACCCGCTCGTTTGTTTACTGAACGTACCCGATCCAAACTTCGGAAATTGATTCCGGGCACACCGGGCCTCAGAATCAGGCGCTGTCAGAAACTGCGTTCTTGTGAAATTCCAAAGAAAATTAAAAAAAATCCTTGAAATTTTCGGGTCTTTACATTAGTCCCACCTCAGGGCTTTATGTCCCCGTAAAGCTTCAACACAAACTAGGGTCACAAAAGCGGTACAGAGCACGCATCTGAGCCTTCCGCTCCCATGTGCTCACCCAGAGGTTTCCGTACTGCCAGAGAAAAAGCACCCGAGGAATCGATTATCCTCGTAGCATCCGCTCCTGTCGATCCTCGATCCCCACTGGAACCTCCGTGAAAAACACATCATCGCTATCGTCCAGTTCCTCATGGTCGATGATATGTGACGGGTCGAGCACGTATCTCTTCAGTTGAGATACGTGGAAGTCTTCATGCACCTGGTGAAACTGAGGTGGATGGTTCAAGTGGTAAACCACCCCGCCTACCCAGATGAGGACCTAGAAAGGTCTGTTGAAGCTCGAAGATAACTTGTCGCCTTGGCCACATCTCCGTAAACCTCGTCAAGGAGAGACCCGTATAAGGACGTGATCGTCATCCTCGAGCTCCATAGGTCTCCATTTTCTGTTAGAACTAAAACTCAAAAGACTGCTGCCACGATGGTATGGTTGACTGACTCAAGAGTGATCGGTCGCACCCTCCTGTGAAAGAGTTTATCCCGTGCTGCCTGGGATTTCCTTTTTTCCGACCAAGGAAAACTCATCCCAGCGTTTCCCTAAAACCATCAATTTGAGTATGAACAGTTATTGCCCATTCCATACTTAAACTAATGTCGTAAGGCCTCGACGCTGCCACCAAGAGATTCCAACCGAAACTCTCGCCTCGAGGGTCTGACCACACCGTTGGCGTAAGTGTGATCATCGAGTCTCCTCCCAATGTATCTCCAGACGTGAGGGTCAAGTCCACGGCTTACCGGAATCTCTAGGTCTGGAATAAGATTTGTGAAAGCAAGGAATGATTCTTATCAACGTCCGTTACTACATAAGCTAGTAGTGGACACAGACTGTACCTTGAATCATTTCTAGAGCCATTGGGTCACACTCCTTGACCGCAAGCAGCCGCACTCTTCCACCGCCCTCCAGCTCCCTGAGCCTGGAGGGGATAACTAAGGCGGGTGGTTGTAGCATGTTAAGATGTACACCACCTCATACTGCTCTCCTAGCTCTGCCTCCACGTCTGCTGCTTTGCAGACTCATCTATCCCTAAAGCTTCCACTTCTTGAAACATTTAACACGCCCGAGTCTCTAAGACTGGCACCGGTTTCCTGCTTCTTACTACACTGTGCAGTCTTCATCTGCTCTTGGATGACCTGGACCTTCTTTAGTCTCACAAGAGCTGCTATGATTTCTTCTTTGCCGATAAGAGAAATCTGGTCTCATCCCCTGGATGAACCACATTCGTTGCCTAATACAGTCAATCCCAACATGAATGATGCATTCATGCCATGGATGACGTCGTAAGACCTCGACGTAACTACCAAGAGATCCAACTGTCACTCTCACCTCCAAGGGTCGAGTCACACTGTCGGCATCATTGTGAGGTCACTGGGTCTCCTCCAGTAGAAATCTCGAAAGTGAGGGTCAAGTCAACAGTCTTAACCAGGACCACTCAGTATCAACCAAACAAAAAGGACAGGAAAGAAAACATCACAAGATAAGTGTCTTTTTATTATTACAGCTCATAGTACAAAGACACGAATACAAAAGCAACATGGAACTAGAATTACAAAGGACGTATCCACTATTTCCTCTCCTGTCCACCTACTCTCGAAGCTCTACTGCCTTTTACACTGCTCGGCTATTTCTCAAGCACCAACCGCTGCTTCTATATCAGTGGCTCCTCAAACACCCACTGATCAACCGTACGAGGATTCAGACAGTCACGTGCTAGGTGACCCTTTCCACCGCATGAGTAACACAACCTGCTGTTGGCACGGCAAGCTTTGTTCCCACCCCGGGTGCCCCGCACCACCGGTCCTAAAACCCGAGATCGTCCAACTATTGGTCTGGTCCTCCTGGACCACTACATCATCTGTCTACTGCCCACAGATGACTCGGCAACTGATCAAAAACCATGCGGCAAAGGCAGAAGCTCCTGTACACGATTGGGGTGTAGAGCTACTAGCACAAACTCCACCCTGAAGAAGGTCTTGAAGTCTTCCCATGCGAAGGTCATCCCTTCGCAAAACAGGAACAAGTGGCTCCACCACCTGCCTGCTGCTGCCTGAAGGAGGCTGGCAGCAAAGATCAACATGAAGTCTTTCGGCGTCCCCACTAGCCTGAAGACTCTCACCACAGCCTCTATCCAATCCTCAGCCACCTGCGGGTCCATCTCTACCCGGAACCTGGGTGGCCTATGGCGCTGGAACTCATGTAGCGCACTCAAGTAGCATGCATCGCCTACTGCTGGGGCTGGTGGCATCAGTGGCCCAACATATGGTAGTACCGCTGGTGCCTCCGCTGGTGCCTCCACTGCAACAGGGCCCTGTACCGAAGCCTCGTCGCTCGACAGGCTGTCAGCACGCACATCCCTCCGGGCTCTAGCTGGTCGTCCGTGAAAAGGCATCCTAAAAGAAACATCGTGACACAGTAAAACGTTTATACCTGGTGAGCTGACCTGGTTTGAGCTGACATTTAAAAACTTTTGGAAACACACACGCAATCAGTGTTTTCGTGCACAAAGTCGGAAATCAGTTGTCAGGGTCCTGCTGTATGGATACGTCGGCCGCCCGCACCAACACTGGACTCCCTGAACTGAAAACCACACTCGGTACTCTTAACACTATTTCATCAGAGGAAGAAAATATCAGAGTTATAAGTTCTACGGTAGAACCGACTCCTCTGATACCAATTTGTCACGACCCATCCTCAGGGCCCGTGTCGTGACTACCCCAAGCCCACCTTCCATAGGCCAGGGGCTAGCGACTAGCACCAAAGGTATAAATCCCGATAACTGGGACGGCATTGCCTTTATAATAGAAAACAAGCACCCCAGAGTAAGCAAGCGGAAAAAGTAAACACTAAGTACAAGAGAAGTGCTGAAAAGTAAATGGGCCAGAATAAAAACCCAAAAGAAAGTACAACTACAAATGAACAAGTACAATAGAAAAGATAACAGCTGAATGGACGGAAGCGGCTCCTGGGTCGTCCTCCTCGGATCCTACCTAAAGGGTAGGTACAGATGGCGCAGCTCCTGGTCGTCCACCACGGATCCTACCTGAAGGGTAGGTATAGATAGCCTCCTCCACGCTCTCGTCCGTCAACCCCCTCCGTGTGTCACCTCGTCGTGTAGTCCACCTCCGGGTACCATCCAGTCCTCGAACACTCAGCCTCCGTCAGCACTGCCTGTCGTCTACAACCAACACAACGAGGTGCGGGCATAACCAGTGCAGGGGTGAGTATAACGATACTCAGTAGGGACCCCGAGACCCTCAAGGTCTGACTAAACCAACAAGGATAACCACAAAGAAGATCTCAACAGATAACCTCTACTTAGGTATATGGCCATACATATGCCTAAGTTATCAAGTAACCCATCTCAAACATGAGAAACACAATGATCATGAAATCAACAGATAACGACTACCCAGGTATATGCCCATACATATACCTAAGTTATCAAGTGACCCATCTCAATCATGAGGTAAACACAAAGGTCAAAAGTCTCAGCTCAAACCAGGATTTCATTATCGAAACCGTAACTGCTGAAGAGCTCCGTATCTGGAGTGTACAGTGGTCCTGTCGCGACTCCGAGGTACTTCTCACTAACCTAAGACTGCTGAGGTACTCCTCCTGTCGAGTACTGTGGGCCTGCCGCTACAACCAAGCACTAACCACCATGGGTCTGCCGCTACAACCAAGCGCTCCCATGTGCCGCTACACCCAAGCGCACCCATGTGCCGCTACAACCAAGCGCACCTCTGTCGTGGGTCTTCCGCTACAACCAAGCGCTCCCATGTGCCGCTACAACCATGCGCACCTCTGTCGTGGGTCTGCCGCTACAACCAAGCGCTCCCCTGTGCTGCTACAACCAAGCGCACCTCTGTCGTGGGTCTGCCGCTACAACCAAGCGCTCCCCTGTGCCGCTACAACCAAGCGCACCTCTATCGTGGGTCTGCTGCTACAACCAAGCGCTCCCCACTGGGCTATCCGTAACACACCGAGTCGATCGGTCAAGCAGTCTTCAGGTCTCGGCCGGCTACACGGTCTTCGTACTCCGTACGCTCGTCTCTGGGAGGGTCTGCTCGACGAGCTACTGGTCGATACTCCAAGTATTTCTAAGTCCCACGAATAAGTATCTCAAAGGACCGACTCGTCATATGGGTCTCAACGCAACAGACGACACGTCAATCGGACGCCCGGTCTGTGAGTTACTAGCCTCTTCGTCCCAGGGGCCCGGTTGGTTTCGTGTGCGAACCAACTCAGCCGTATCTCAACTGCATCCAAAACTCAGGTGATGTATGCCAAAAGTTCCGTCTCAACAAGAGGAAAACAACGATACAGACGGCTCGTCAATCGGACGCCCGGTCTGTGAGTTATTGGCTTTCTCGTTCCAGGGGCCCGGTTGGTTTCGTGAGCGAACCAACCCGACCACACTCCGACGGCATCCAAACCTCAAGCGGAGTAAGCCAAAAGATCCGTCTCACATAGAGGAATCCATCAAAGTCTACGAAAGGTCAATCGGACGTCTGGAGCTCAAGATATAAGCATCTCTGCTCCGAAGGTCCGGTTGGTTTCGTATCCGAACCAACCCGGATGAACCCAAAGTAATCCGAAACCTTGAGTTCGATATACCAAAACGACCGTCTCGGTCCAAGGATCGCGTTGCCGCTGACTGCGATTCGTTTGGAGTCCCGTAGCTCACGTTACGGGCATTTGACCGAAAGTGGTCCGAAAACGGGGGGTCTGGGCCCGGGCCGACCCAGCCCGACCCCCCCCCCCCCTGGGTCGGCTGAACCGGGTCAACCCGACCCGGGTCCGACCCAGCTGGGCCCGGCCCGGCCCGGCTCGGTCCGGCCCGACCGGCCGGCCGCGCCTCGGCCAGCGTGGTCGAGCCGAAACGCGGAGCGGGGTGTCCCCCGCCCGCCGCTAATTGAGGCCGGCGGCGAACCGCCGACCGCCTCCCTTCTGGAGGCGTGCCGCCACCGCCGTCCGTGGACCACCGGACACGCTCCGGTGGTCCGTTTCTCCTTCCGTCTTCGCCTATGGTCCTCCCGGGACCCGACCTTCACTACGGAGGCCTCAAAATCACCTTGCGGCCTCGTTTGTCATCGCCCGTCGATCCACACATCAATAAACAATCTGCGGAGGGTTGTCGGGCCGTGTTCGTTTAGCCCGCACCCTCCGATTTAGATAATAACAACGAGAGAATTATTCAACACATGAATACATAACCAAAAACAATTTTAATGAATTAAAATTATCTTTATTATCCGGGTTCTTCACTTTAAACGGAAACATTGACGGAGTATAAAACATTCAAATAAAACCCCTACGTTCTTTCCATAAACAAAGGTAAACTTCCAACCTAAAATTAAATACCTACGCGGATCAACATAATAAGGAGTAGATCCGCGTTCTTCGTTTAGAAAGAAACATTATGAAAAAAAGAAATATTCCCAACTTAAATCCCTACCTTGGAATCGAAGTTCTTCGATCGATGACAATGTTGCGGAAAGAAGACGAAGAGGTTCATCGTTCTTTGCGTCCACCAAGCTCTTCCAAACCGAGTTACGTTGGTTGGTGTGAGATGTTCCACGTCGGTAGGTGCCCGGGGAAGAAGTCGAAGAGGATTGGCGTTCTTTGTCGGTGGAGCGTTCTTCGTTCGCGAAGATAAGCTTCTTCCCAAGTGTTGGGCGTCGCGGTATTTTACCAGCGCTCCGTCGCTTGGTGAAGCCATCCCCAAACCCTCTCCCAAGATCCCTATATATAGGAGAGGGGGATAGGTATGAAACCATTGTGGTTACATAACTTTTTTAAAAAAAAGGGGGTCGGGTGAATTAAATTGCTTTGACACAATTTATGAGGTCCGTTGGCACCACTTAAGAGGGGAGGGTGACAAGGAGTTTCTCCCCAATTAATGGGGAGTTGAGGAATTAAGAGGCTCTCCCTAATTAATGAGGGAAAGTTGAGAGTTTTCCTCTCCTCCCATTAATATGGGGGTTAAGCCCCGTGTGGTCCCTACCATAATAAACCACCCACAGGAGGTTTAGTTCGGGTGGGCGCCACCACCATAACCTCTCAAGGGAGGTTAAGGTGTGGTGGCCCCACCTCCAACCTCCATGAGGAGGTTTCAACCACCACACTCCCAATGGCGGCTGAAATAAAATAAAGTGCATGACACGTTATTTAATTATTACTCTTTTTTAAAGAAAACCCAAAAACTAACTTCCTCTCTCGATTAAACGTAACTGCGGAAAAAGTCTCTTTAAGGAAATACTGGCGTTGCAAATTCATCGGTGCCCTCAGATTTCAATTCCGAGAACCGATTCAAAAGATAGAAAAACCCGCTCGTTCGTTTATTGAACGTACCCGAGCCAAACATCGGAAATTGATTCCGGGCACACCTGGCCTCGGAATCAGGTGCCGTCAGAAACTACGTTCTTGTAAAATTCCAAAGAAAATTAAAAAAAAATTCCTTGAAATTTCTGGGTCTTTACAAGGTATGTTGAATCATGTTCATAGAAATAGAGCTTCAAAATGGTACATTAGACCACTGATTTCACTGTGAACCTGGGGCATCAGGGGTTGTTATTAATCTGTATATAAATTATTTCAAAAACTATTAAATTATGTATTTATAGAACTTGTAAATTCATTGTTTTTTATATTAGTTATATAAGTTACATTTTTTTAGTGGTCTATAGAGTTATGCACACATCCTACTCTGGCTAACATGGCACATTGATACCTAAGTGGACACAATTTTTAATCGGATGTCCATATTTAGGAAAAGGCTTGATGTTAATGAATTGTATTAGTTTCCTAATTCGATGTTGGTTGATGGGATTTGGTAGGACTTAGGACCAATTTGGGGATGGTCAATTAGACATAATTTTATTTTATTTCTATTGTAGTAATTTTCTATGATCTACCCATGGGGGGATCTAGTATATATTGTGTGATCATTAATTTATTATTGTATCTTAGGTTGTTTTTTTATTTTTTTTTTACTTTCCATGATTATTATGTTTACCTTGATGTTATCCATTTACTTTTATTTATTATTTTATTATACTCTAATAATTATTAAATATTCTACCCATGGTGTTTTTATAGGCCCTCTCCACCATTCGGTATCCATTTTCATATGAGGAGGTGGGAATAAGGTCTTGTGGTGCACCGACATAAGGAATCGGTATGGTTGCTTCCAAGAAGGGGTGTTATAGAAACACTCACCACTATCATAAATACCAGGTGATAAAGTATTATATTTGAACTGGGATTTAGGCCCTATCCACCAACCACGTGTGTTGGGTCACCTCACCCAGAATCTTATGCCACCAAAATCTATCACATAGGCCATCTTAGTGATAAAGAAGTGTACCACCCTAAAGGTTCTCCCCAAGGTGAAGTGAAAAACACCCTTAATGGAGGTCCGCTTAGTGAAACTAACAATAACACATATATAAATTCTCCTCAAAATGAAAATAAACCCCTTATTTAGGAACTTCAACCTCATCATGAGAAGGCCCATAAGGGGGAATCAATGGCATATCACCTGTGATCTTTTAGAATCCAATACCATATAGAGTTTAGAGGATATTTATGTTCCAAAATTTTCCAAACCCATGGATAAAACACTTGATGATTATTTAAATTTGTTTCATATTATAAGGTTCATAATGTAACACCCCAAGATTTTATAGTATGTGTATTCTTATATTTTTCTTATTCGATAGTTACATTACACAGAACACCGAAATTCAACAAATAATTAAATATTATTATCTTATTATGATAGTAATCACATAGTCATTGGAATGGATGGAATTAAATAGATTACTTAAATTAAGAAACTATAGATTACACATGATTATAAAATTAATTCATTGGTTACCAATAAATTATAAATGAAAATAAATTGAACATAAAGGATGTTTTTTATAAAAACTCTTTATATGCTCAAAATGAAAATTTATAATAATAAATTAAATCAATAACTATTAGTGAAATATATTAGAATAATTTAAATATTATATATTCAATAAAATACTTTTATAGGTATCCAAAATAGTTTTAGAATTATATGATAAGAAGAAATCCAATTCTAGACAAAAAAGGCTATATTTTTTAAAATGAAATTTCACCACCTTTTAATGGTGAAATTATTTTAAATATATATTTTTAAACTTTTATAAATTATATTTTACAAAATAAACATTATTTTTGGAAGCTTAATATCAAAATTTACTTTGGTAAAAAAATTTATATTTTTCTGATAAGTTTCATTTTTGATGAATAGTAATGTGACCGTCAGAATAATAATGTGACAGTTAAGAATATTAATGTTTCCATTAGAAAAATAACCCCACCAATGAAGGTAAGTGTAAAAAATTATGAAAATTATAAATTATAATATGATATAATTATATCATATTATAAGTAAATAAATATTTTTTAAATTGTTAATTAATGGATGGTATTTGTGGTAAGTTATAAATATTTAATTTCAATTTTATAATTAATATATTGATTTTTTTAAAAAAAATATTTTCATAAAATAGATTAATATGTTAAAAAAAATTCCAAGAAATTATAGAATAATTTTATGAGAGCTTATTTAAATTTCGAAAGTGTCTTAAATTTAGTTGTAAATTTAAAATCATTATTTTTTTAGTAAATGATGATTTCAATTAAAAATTACATTTAACGTATTTAGAATTTTTTTCGTAAAATGGATTTCATTTTTGAATTATAAACATCTAAAATGATAATAGTTAATTTTATATTTTTTTCAATAATAATTAGATTTTTGGTTAATAGTGAAATATTATAATTTGCGATAAATGCAAAATACAATAATTTTTTAGTCATTATTGACTTAAGGATGAGGTAATAACAACTATTTTGAACTCAAATGAAATATTTACTGTATTTACTCATAATAATCAACATTATTTATTATGTTGAGCCAAAATAATAAACTAGTGATTAAAATAATGAGAAAATACCCCTCCTCCACTATAAATACCACCCCTTCTCCTCTCACCTTTCATGATTTTTGACTTGTAAATTTATGAAAAACACACTTTATAATACCCTACCCCACGTCTTGGATCATTTTACTCAAAAATATATAAAAACCAATCCCCTTAAAGAGGTTCTCAAGGAGGACAATTCAAGAGGTAGAAATCATCTTTCTTTTTTTTCAATTAATTTTATTTTCTTATCCTTCCCACACCTCCCCTATACAATGATATATGATAACTCCCGTGTTAGTTATATACTATAATTATATCATGTTAATGGAATTTAAATCATCACGGAAGACACATTTTCATTTTCCATTAAAACTGTAAAGGATGGATATAAAACCAATTTTATGGTTAAAAATTTATAATATAGGTATTAAATCATATGTAATTTTATTCAACCATTATATACCTATGATTTTAATTAATAAAACCAAACTAATTTGTCATGATCGAAAAACAGCCAAAATAATCTTAAATGTTATCACAAATGCCTTATCAGATGATTGATCAACATAACCTATAACTAAATGATATATATAACCATATAAACTTATTTATGTTAATTAATAACATATAATTCCAATTATAGATAAATTACCTATTTTACAAAAACTTCATTACTTATAGATAAGCGAACAGATCATGAAAACCAAGGAAATGAATTCTCCCAAATCATAAAATTGAATTTTTATAACTCATCAAAAAGACCATGAATGAACTTAATAAAATTATAATAAATAAAATAAATGTATAAAAGTTTATTAATTAATTAATTAATGGATTTAATATTATTATCCATGAAATTAAGGACAAGTTCAGAACACTTCCAGATATAAGGTAAGGGTTTCTTCCAGAACCTCTATTTTTATTCAGGTTATTCTATATCCCTCTGTAATCAAATATAATTCTAAATTATTTTTATATACTTATTCTAAATTCTATGTATGAATTACAAATACATGTATCTATATCATTTCATCTTCTATTTATGGGTAAATAAATGTTTTATAAGGTTCCCTTCTAAATTTTTCTCGATACGCAAGCCCGATTGAAGAGAACGTCTCGATTTCTTACCCATCATCAAGTACCATACATAATCTGTTTTTGGACACCATTATTTTTATAAAATCACTAATTTTTTCATTAAAAACTATATTTTTTATTTTGGGATTTATACAAACAATATTTATTAATACAAATGATTTTTCCAAAATAATTCTTCTTTGTAAAAGAAAAAAGTGTATTTCTCTCAAGAATTACTCAATAATTTTATTAAAGTATTTTCATCTATTACAACACATTTGTTAAATATTATGATTTATTAATATTTATCTCTTTTTATTATAATAAAAATATTTTATTAAATGGTTAATGATAATTTTGAATGTGGATGTGATAACTTGATACCACTCACCATACTACTTAGAATGGTTAGTGAATATGTTTATAGATTGGGGAAAGTATTTTAATTTCATACTTATATGTTGTTTATGTTTACCCTCATTCATATGAGGAATGAATTAGACTTATTAAGTGATGGTGGGTCCCTCTATATCCCTTCTATGCATCAGTAGGTCTCGTGAGGCGAAACATATATGGACTTGGCCGAGGCCTTTCCCATTTTCCGATATGGTTTTGGCCGAGGCATTAAACATTTATTTTCAGATATCTTGGTTGAGGAATTGATGGTATGTTTATGATTTATATTATATGAATTACCTCATTATGATATTAGTAATTGATAAATCAGGTGATTATTTGACTAATTGAATATCCATGGTTAAGTTTCATGTGTTTATTTATATGGAATTAATTATTCAGCTTTTATTATATGAAATTCATTCTCAATATTATATTCCAAAGGCATGTGTTTCTATTCATTTAACATCACTAATTATTTATATTAGCATATTATTTATTACTTACCCATACTGATCATTTGATCTCACCCCTTTCTTATTTTTCGTTTTCCTCAGGATGCGGATATTTGTATTATGAATGACATACATGGACAATCTATGAGTTATGGATGTCTCCAAAGGAGTTTCTATGTTGTATTTCATTTTCAGTTGAAATATAAAGTTCACGTATGTAATTTATATTCCAAAACTACTACACAACTTAATCCTTGGGGATTCATGTCTTGTATTTATTTCAACGTAATAAAAAATCCACCAACTCTAGGCTACTGGGGTTAGGGTCTTTACAAATAAGGTCTCAAGGACCCTTAACAAGTACCTATGTTTAGAGGTTATAGTTTCTTCTTTCAATGGATGTCCATTCCACCATACCCAATGTATTTGGTGCCACATCCCACTTACACTATACTAGGGATTGGGGAAGCATCTAGTTTTGGGGTGATTTTTTTACCAGGATCCATAAGTAGTGGCGAAAAAAGTAGCCAGTATGTCCCCACAAGATGATGATGTAACATCACATTCTACATGGAGATGTTTTTGAATCTTGATCCACCTCATAAGGATTTATCTTCATAAAATAGTGGGATGTATCGATCTGGCCCTCCCAGTCAAGGATCTTCAATTGAGATGAACCTCATCACTCTGCTATGTGAATTATTATCATCCTTGTATAGAATCACAAATTGTATGTTAGTAAATATATTATAATAAATAAATTTGGTAGGATAATGAGAACCTATGGGAGATCCTATACATTTATTATATTATGATATTGTTCTATCCATATGTGACTAAACACTTCTCCACCCAGAAGTATTTCACTAAAAACCATATAGCCTAACCCTGGAGGTATATATTAGAAGAATAAAATTACATTCATAACCAATAGCTTTCCTATCCCAAAATCATTGATTTCTTTTAGGACGTCATGAATCTGGGTTAAAAGGTCATACTTGTAGCACTTCTAATGGTCCAACATCTTGATCCTGGTGGACGTGGAATGAATTTTCAGTAAGAATGTAAGAAATGTATCATAGTATTTTTTTAGAAAATTGAATATTCATCTCCCATGTGAATGTAAAAGGCTAGGGTTAGTTAGTTACAATAAAATTCCCTCCTCTTAGAATTTAGTAAAATAATCTAAAAAATAGTCCTTTGTCAAATGATTGTGATTCATCCTCACAGACCACCACCATGGTAAGTTTCATCATAATCATTACCCTATAAAATATAGAACATGATATTAGTGTTAAATAAAGTAGGGAATATGTTCATTTATAAGACCCATTTTGATAGGTAAACATGCTTATAGGTGTCAACACACGTTAAAAGAGACATCCCATAGGCCTTGCGAGTCTGCCTAACATACCACTCTTAAAAATCAGTCAGAAACTCAAAAAAAGGGCATTGTTAAGACTTCTAGTATGCTTGTGGTAATCCAGATAACTAGTGTTGATGCCTAAATTTTTATTTTGATATGGTGTCTTGAGGGTTATAATTTTTTAACATGGAAATCCATAGGGGATATCGTCCTAATAAAAAAGAGATCTATGACCACCCCATCACATATCCAATGGAATTTCAACAATTGAAGACCCATGGCCAATGATCAATGGATGAGGTAGGATTATTTAAGAAATTAATACAGATCCTAATAGTACATGTGGATCCTATTCAGGTGGAATAGTGTGACTTCCTACCATTAGACCATAGCTTCTCTATATTATGAGCTAGCTATCTAGTAAGGCCATAGATGCATAAGAATGTTTTATATAATGATTGGTTTTGTTACATTATCTTTTTTTAGGATATAGAGATGAAGTATGATTTAGTGTGTCCCAAATGAAATATATACCTAAAGTGGGTGGATCATGTCTTCACCACCAAATTTTGAAAACACAAGATTCACATTCTTCAATAAAATGGGTGACCCATATCTGCACCATGAGAACATTCACTCTAACTATGATCTGATGTTGGGTACCCAAGAGCAGTAGGAGGCATCCAAGCTCTGATAATTCATTCACATATTTGGAGGACCCAACTTTTTATTGTAATGAAATTTAGCACTATGATCCAATGCTATTTGGGAGTATATCTATCATGAATTTCTCTATATGTTCACCGCCACCTTGTATATGATGATAGTCAATAACCTCTCCAAGTGAAGGAATCTATATAATTAAAACATCACTGAATAAATTTCTCTATAGAATGTCATGATGTAATACATTTATATTTATCTCACTTAAGAACATTTATTGGGGATATGTGTGGAGAAAATCTTGGATGATTACATCCTGATTTCTATCTCCCTAAAATACATAATAATGTTCATAGATATCATTGATAGGACACAACATATTTAGGATTCCATGATATGTACCAAGAAATAATATTTTTTATAAACTCATATTCTTACATTAATGTTTGGAAGAGTAGAGATAGTTAATATCCTGAAGACCCAAACTCCTCAGTCGATCTAACTCCATGATCCCCAAAATAAAGCCCCATCAGGTACATGATCATGCTAATAATTTTACCCAAGGCCCACAAACAAGATAAGTAGTTAAGACCTCTACTTTCTAGATGAATAAGGTATAATATTTCAATTATGGGTAAGCCTATTCATTATTCATATACTCCATGGAAAATTACATTCTCCAATTTTTAAATATATAAAGGTTGCATGAAAATGAGTTTAATAACTAACCCACTTATTGACTCAACCATTATATACATAGAAACATCATCTAAGACTACTTCATCTTCACGGAATGGATCTAGAAAATGGTAGATCACGGAATAATCATGTTTGGAAATTTTATAATGTATGTTACATGAGTTTCTTCCTTAATTAATGATGATAATGTTTATGGTGGTTTGAAATGGGTTTTTTTGTAGATATTTTCATAATTTTGATGATTAACTAGAATAAAAGTCACCTTCTCAAGTCAAAGATAAATAACACTTGTTAGAGATGCAATCTCACAATCTATATTGTAGAGTTTTCAATCACAATAAGCTGGAGAATTATGTTGAGTTTCCTATTCCTATATGAGTGAAAGTTGTTTTAAAATATTTATAAGAACTCTCCCAGTGTAAATTGATTTTTTTTTTATTCCAGTTAATTGGTTTGTCTTCCGTGTGTACCAGAGGTAAGGAAAAAATAACTGGAAGCTAACTAAGTCATGGTGATTTGAATTTTGGGGTGTACCATGTCAGTTCAGATCATTATAACTTGGTCTAATTATGTCATTCAATGTGGTATTCATAGAAACAAGAGGATAAAAATCTATTATGGAATATTTTTCCCTACAGTAGAAGGTGATGTTGATCCACCGCATGTTCTTGGGGATTTTTCTCCCCATTACATCCCTCATTATTATCATTTAGAGATCTCAATAAACCCCCAAATTTATTTAAATAAGTAGTTTCCACCTCCATTGATGATCTAATAAAGGTGAACCTCTATATAGATTAAGACTCAGTGATAACATTGATTATTTTCATCATTTCTCCAGATAAACATGATCATTACATTGTGTTCTTGAGGAAACACCCCAATGTGCTTTCATGAATAAACAAGAAGATTAAAGGGCTCATTCCCCTTGTTTCATTACACTATATAGACCTTACTAATAGTAATTGTGGATATAATGAGGTTCCAAATAGGATTCACCCCTCATTTGGTGCCATGGTTGAGGTTGAAGTGGATGTGGTGCACAAATACAACTTTATTAGGGAGGGACGATACCCCAAGAGGCTGACTAATATTATCTAGTTCAAAATTAATAACTTATGATTAAGAGTTTGTATCAACTTCTAAGACCTCAACTTCCATTTATCAAACCATCACTTCACAGTCCTAATTAGAGAATTACTGATTTACTCAAACACCAGCATTCATTCCCACTCCTTCATGGATAGATACTCCTGATAAAATCAATTTTTTTAAACTAGAAGATGATAATTCCAATAAATTCAAGGATCCCCATAAAACAAACTTCAATCAATAGTTTCCCTTTCTCTTTAATAATTAAAGATAAATATTCTAGTTCTATATTCATCAAAACATTATGTCCCTCTAATAGAAATTATGGAGTGTTATTTTTATAATTTGGTGGTCAAATCATTCCAATTTCAAACCCATCTTAGTGATCATGATAAAGTGTTATGTATACTTGAAACCCAGAATATGATGATGAAATCCTTGAAGTGTGTTCTCAAGGTTACCACTAAGAAATTTATTAGTTTAACTTTACATTATATAGGTATTGGAATAAACCTAAAGATGGTCCAGGTCATAATCTGGTCACCCCCTCTTTGCAATCTGTGAGAGTTCAGATACTTTCATGTTGATCTGGCATACATTCTGTGTTTTGAACCCAACATAGCAATAAAGTGTAACTTTTCCTACAAATTTATGAATAAAGGCACTAATTACAAGTGGGATGATGAATTACAAGGAGGATTAAAAAACATAAATTATTATTTAATATTCCCCCAGTTCTACTGCCTTCAATCATGGGGAAATTATTGATCCTCTATATAAAAACCTTAGTCACATAATATTATACCCTAAGTACAGATATTCTCCCATATAAAACTTCCTTGTTTTGGTATTTAAAATCTAAAAGTTGTTTTAATATTTATAGAATTATGAGGTGATTTTGATCTCTTGTATTGACTTGTAGATGCAAATCCATAACTATATCATACTGACTAGATGACTAGTAGATGGGTAGTGATCCTCTAGTAATTCAATATTATATTAATCCTATAAAATGTGTGCAAGTGGAAAGTTGTGGTAGATTTGTTTTTCACAAACCAATCCCCTTAACAGTTTCATCTAGATGTTTATTTTACTAACAATGACATTATATTCATCTTAGAAGAGGTTCCACACTAGAAAATGAACTTCTATGGTTCCTCTTGAAACTTGATTGGGAATATGATGAAAACCCCAAATCTAAATAGGTTTATCTTTGAATTTTTCTTCAACACTCCCTAAAAGACCCTTATATCATATGTATTCTTCTATTTTGAGGGGTTCACCTACAATGTGGATAAATACCAATCCCGCACCACCAACATCGAGTTATCCCATAAGAATTAGGACAACTAATTTCATGTGATAGTTATGTTTGAGTTCACCCTCAAGTAAATTAATAGTAACTTCCCAAATAAGAAATATGATATCGTGCCAATTATTGAGTGAAACTAAGTGTTATTTGGTAGATTTTTCACTATTCCATAGGTATCTCATGTCCTATGGTCAGGGGATAATTAGGTAAACACCCTTGAAAACTTGTTCCACCCCTTACTTATTTGGACCATGATGAAATAATCAACCATATGTCACATCAAAGGGAGATCATTCCAATATATCCGAATATAATGGACCAATATCTGAATAAACTTTCCACTTTATCTTACTATGAAGGACCCTTGGTTACCCATTTGGTAGATGAAGAACCCGATCAGATTACTTCCTTGTTTGAATACCTACAACATGAGATTATTCCTAAAGTTGGGATGATTGAAAGAAAATATTTATTATTGTAGGGAATTTCACCCCTACTGTTGGGAATAACTAATATAGAGTATTACAAAATGTAGATTCAATGGAATACACCTCCACAAAATCAAGGGAGAGAATATTCTTTAGGTCTTGTAATATGACCATGCTAGAACATTTTGGAGATCATTATATATAATTTAATATCTCCTTCCAATTTTGAAGGCTACGAAAAAAACATCCCACCATTATTTTTTATTGAATGGAATTCACCAAGATTCATAATTCATTCTAGGTTCACATAAGCTTCATGCATCATCCTATAGAGCTTCTTCATACCACCATGTACTCTTGGCTCTTATTTGTGTAGGGAATAGATGTCATGGGTACCAACCCATTGGAAAAAAATTCGTGGTTCATCCTAAATATCACATATTTCGTCTAAAACTAGGATAAAGTAGTTCCCAAAAATGTTTTTAGACAAGGTCCATGGATGTTTATGTGAAAAACCATATTATTCGTCATTTTGGGATCCCTCACAATATTCCTATGGATAATAGAACCAATTAATAGACCTCAAAGTTAGAGAATTTCTATACTAATTACAACATCTGGTCTAAACATATTTCCCACTATCACAAATAAATTAATGGATGGATCTAAGAATTCCAAAAAACCATTTTTAGTATTTTATAGATGATGGTGGATCTAAACAAAAAGCATTGTACTGGAAATCTCTCTAATGCATTTTTGGAATCTCCACCCAGAACATATATAGCCATCTAAGACTAGTTGATAAAATATGAAAGGTTACAATTATCTATATAGGAATTATAATCACTTGATAAAAACAAACTCCATTCACAATATAATATTGAGTTTCACAAAATCATGTGGCCCAATAATTTAATAAGTGTTTCCACATTTACTCATTCCTCCATGGTGATTTGTTATTTCAATTAAGAATTATAATGATGCCTGGAGGAAAAACATAAATGAGGGAACCTGAATGATAGGTATCCACCATCATTCATAAAGTTTACTCCCATGGTACATACTCATTAGTCATTATGGATGAGGAATATATTAATCCTCAACCCAATATGAGGTTCCAGAAGATATATTTTTTATAAATTCACATTTTGTTCACAAAAATGCATTCCAATTGACTCTAAACTAATACTAATTGGGCCTTATCATATTAACATAAACTCTAAAGAAAAAAGTCCATTTATCATGACATTAAACTTCTCGAAATGTTTCCTCATCATATGAACCTTTACTATATAGAATATTTTTACTATATTCATGACACTTAAATATATAATGAAACATATGTGTTTATTGACATTAAAATTATAGGTATAATCCTCACTACATGATTTTAAAATGCTTGATCATTATCCATTCCCTATGATGTAAATCTATTTGATCAACCTCCTTGACAAACAATGTTAAATTTCACGAGCCTTAGTCTCACTACATAACCCTAAAATATATGGTATAACCACATATATATGATCCTTAAATTATAGAACTCTGCTATAGTACTTTTCCAAGAGGTTTTCTTCTATTTTAGTATGATTTTCTCACCTTCCAAAACATTATTAGGGACTATATCTGGCTTGATTCCTATTTCATGTGAAGAAAAATGATGACTTGTCTCTTCAGTATTTGGAACATAGAGTAATTTTGCATTCCCCCTATTTCATCTGGGATCCCAGTTCCCCTTATAGGGATGCTCTTTTCCACATGTAACCAAGGTGTAAACTTTCTATAGGGATTCAATATAAATTTTATGAGTATTAACTTGAACTACATGTGGTCTAAGTTGTGTGATGTTAAAAATTATTCAAATTTTTTATAAGAATCGTGACCATAAACTATATTTAGATCTTCTTATGTTTGTCTATATTAGCATTTTTTTCTCGAATCACATTAGTTATGACTTGTTCATTTCTATATTGAAAGGTTTACCCCTATGGTATATGATATACGACCATAAAACCCCAACGTTCTAACCACATGGACCATGTTTTATGAACTTACTCCTGAAAAAAACTTATTCTCTAAGATATATAACCTTAAACAATAACACCACACAGATAACATTGGTCCCCCATGTTATGAAATAATCTCACTGTCATGTCTCTCATGGGGTTTCCCACCAATTTTATTAGTACACCACATTGATTTTCTAAATTCATAGTGGAATAGGTCCTAGAGTGCTCAAACAGTATCTAAGCATCTTCTTTCTCTTCACATTTACGATTTGTGCCTCATTTTTTTAATCACTAAAAACTTTTAATTAAAAATAGTCACTCATTTCAATATAGTGACACATCAGGTTCCCCAATCGTAGCATTCCTTCCATATTGGATAGAATTTTTGGATGAAAATTTATCAATGATAGGGTGATTGAGCTCATGTTTTGAACATGGTAAGTAGTCATCCTCAACTTTTCTTCCCCCATTACTATAACTGCAAAAATCTATTTCTCCCTAAAAAATTTCGACCAGTGGTAACACCCATATTATCTCTCCCTTCATTGCTGATTCAATCTCCTTAATCCATAATTTACCTTTCTTCTATTTCCTATTGTTTAGTTCAATTTATCACCCGTGGTATTCCCCTACCACTATGTATCTCTATACATTGGTAGGATGAATTGATCTTATATAATCACACCCAATAAGTTCCAGTCATTTTCATAGATACGTTCTTAGTGGATTATGATATATTTACTACTAAATCATCAACCTATGTTGTCTTTTCATTTGTCACATGAGTTATCTTTTATTCCCCCTTGTTTCCCAAAACGAGTATGAATTACATGGGATTAGGGGTTTTAGTTTATTATTAATTGGCATGATTGAGGTTCATAATTTTAATAAGTTGGGATCCCCTATTAATACTTGTTTCATGACATTAAACTACTTATAATATCATCCTCTCTATATAGCTTTAAATTTCATATTCATCTTCTTTATTTCCTGATTTTAAGTTTCATGGTTTCCTCACTCATTTTAAGATATTAAATTGTGTGATCAATATCCTCCCTCTATGAAATAATATTGTATGGAACTATTCCTATAACATGACTATAAACTAAATTATGTCTTATTCCTCTCCTTATAGGAAACCCCACTTCTAGTGGACTTATTCTCATACCATTCCCTTCATTTTAGTTTTTTTTTTCACTTACCGTTACACTACTAGAACTATGTGTGTATTGATTACTATTTCACGGGGTACATTGTGACACCCAAATGACTTTTATTAGGCCCAGATGTAAACTCAAACTCCCCTTCCATCCTACCATTCATGTTTCTCCTTCAACCAATGTTGTACCACTTACACTTTTCATCACATGTATGACACCACATTATTCCCTTAATGATGAAACTAATGACAATTTGGGGAATATTTTCCTTCCCTATTATCTAACTATTGAAACTATATATTTTTAACACGTATTTTCATGAGAAAAATCTATGTCAAAAGTCTTAACAAGAATAACAACATGTGTCTTGATTCTCACTCCATTTTATCACCTCATGTCATCAACATCCCATGTTACCCTACTCATTGGCTAACCTTTTACCACTAGGAATCAAGATCAAAATTCACTTTTGTTGATACAATCCATGATATAAAATATTAAATTAGTCAAATCTATTTGTTCAAGGGTTTGAGACCTTAAAACATGGTCCCAATCTAAGCATCACACACATAAACTATGTGCATTTTCACATTGTCTGTTTTATATCAGTATTGGAATTAAAAATCAAGTTGAGTATTCCTTCCCTTATTACTATATAGATTGTATCAACACACATGGTTCAATCTATAGAAACCTAAAATAGAAAAGTCTAATGACACAAGTTCCATGAACTAAAACTAAAAAAAATCTTGGGTCAAATCCTTATTACCCTAAAATGAAACTCCCCTACAATCAGAGCAACACTTCTATAAACTATTATCCCCAGGGTTTAAATTATATAACTATAAATTCTAACACCCCTATGGTATAAATTCCCTAACTTAAAATAGTAACTCCCATCTATTGAACCTATATAAACATAAACTATACAACCTATGATATCACATTAGTTATATCCTTATAGTGTGATTGAATATTATACTCATTTTTCTCATGGGGATGGTATTTGTTTTTGGATATCTATCATGCATTCCCTCCATTTAGTTTCGTATTCCCCACCGATATGCTCAATATACAATGGTGTTTGAATAAGAGTATTTAAAATCTTATTGAAAATCACCCCCATCATTCAAAAGATCATGTTTTGTTTCCTTTATTTGAATCAACATCAAACATATGATTCCAAATAGAATCCACATTCAATACGGTGATAGAAAAATACCTCTACCGTGGCCTACCTCCCATCCATGGTATATATCCCATAGAAAATCCATGATACCAATGTAGCGGATACCATGTTTCAAACATGGTAAATAGTCAACATTCGCATTGTTTACCCCCAATTTTTTTTATACTGTAGTGAAAAACATATTTTTACCATAGTCAATGGTCATGCTTATCATATCTACCCCTTCACCTATCAGTTCAAAATCCCAGAGTCACAAAATAACTTTATCCCACTTTACTTTTATTTAGTTTTAGTCTAACACCTCTGGTGTTATGACCCTAGGTATTTCTACACATTGGTAGGGTTAATAAATCTTTTCAAATTACACTAACCTAATTCTCTCATCTCCATGGGTTTCCTCATAGTGGTTGATGTGAAATTACAACCACGAACCATCCACCCATATTGTGCACTCTCATGTTATTTTAGTGATAATTTATTTATCAGTTATTTCTCACACTGACAATGACTCGCATGGGCATAGAGATTTTAGTTCATCATTTCATTAACACTATCCATATATAAAATAAAAAACAGGGAGTTCAAAAAAGTAAATTTATTTCTTGAAAAATGAGGACATGGGTCATCCATAGACAAATGAATATCTCTTTATGGAAGTTTTCTTATGGAAATTCTTGATACACTACATGATAAAGCTTGACCAACCATTATTGGGAGGATTCAACCACCCATTGTAGCTTTCCCATATCTTACATTTCAATCTTGGATTATAGTCACAGCTTATTAAATCATATTTTCATCCCTCCATACTAATCCCTTGACCACTTGAGGTGTATCTTAGGATTTATTTGCTTTGATACCTTTTATCTGAGTCTTTATTAAGGCAGCATCCTCCCTCATCACTAGTGCATGAAATTTTAACCAATGTTCCTCTTCCTCCAACCAAGATATGTATATCCAAAAAATGTGGCACCACACCATAATCCATAGATATTTCTTTGGAATAATGAAAGCTCCATGCCTCCAATAACTACAAATTAACCAAAAAATCCTATGAAACTGTGTAGCAGGAACAACCATCAACCCCAACAACTCTTAAGTTCACCATTCAATGGTGAAGTGTTCCCATCTAGATCTCCATATAACCTAGTTTTGTGTTTAGGATTAGGATATGGATATTTTTCAATTCCCTGTACTACATCAACTGATTTTGATTAGAAACTATTTTCCTTGAGTCAACATCATATTATTGGGTATACTCATGCTCTAGAAACATCTAAACAATTTTTGATGGGTGATCATATTTTGGATCCACCATCTATCCCATAAGAAGGTTTATGAAATTACTAAACTAGATCCTAAATGGTATGTTAAGATGACATTGAGGATCATTATACTACATGTTACCTCATACATCTAATAGTTCCTTAACTAGAAATGGTTATTAGTATATGTATTCCTAGGAATTAATCACCAGTAGTAATTTGAAAAACATTTTACTAAATATGAGGATCCCTACAATCTTATAAATATCCCATGGGATGATCCTGACCTCACTGTGATAGATTTTGAATGCATTGATATATGGATTTTACCTTGTCAATATATTTATCATGTGGTATAATTGGACCTAGTTGTAGAATTATAACATCCACACTACCTAATATAGTTTGAGTCTATATAGGATCTCTCCAAAGTCATAAAATGTGTGACAGACCCAATAGGCCCATACTAATTAATTCATGAAGTTGTCTCCAAAATGAAGGTCCCACTCTAGTATCTAACCAGGGTAGTTTTCTTCTATAATAACTTGGTAGATACTACAATACTAGAGGGTTAATTTAGGAATATATGATACATGGCTATCAATTATCTAGATATGACTTAATAAACATACTCTAGCGGTAGGATTTGATCCCTAAAAATATGGATAGTGGTAGAGATGATCCACCTGACAAGTTATGAATAGATCCAAAAACAATGTATTTCAGAATAGATAATAACCTTTAGAATCCAAACACTATATTGTATGATGAATCAATAGATTATTAACCTCTAGGGTGATGGGTTCTTCCCATAGTCTTATATCTACAGATCCACTAGTATTTGGTGAATTGGATGAATCCAATTAATTGATCTGAGATTGGGTTTATCTATAGTCTCCCTTCTCTATGAATATGTACCTTTAATTTTCTAATAAATCATTTTTTATTTTATTTGGAGAGATTGAAATCTTTCAATGTAGAATTCAATAAATTCTCTTTCACACAATGTTTTGTTGGAAGATTTTTTCAAAGTAATATTCATGCTACCTACTTCCAGGGAAGAAATATTCATGTTAATTTTGAAGGTATATGAAATCCATGTACTTTGTTGTAAGTCAATCATGAAAGATCATACTTTTTAAAAAAAAAAAAATTCCATCAATTTTCATGAAATCTTTGTGGTCCACTTTGTAGTCCCCACTCCCATTTATAGGTAAAGGGGGTGACTCAATTTGTGTGATAACAGAGGATTAAATTTTAACACCATGGTATATTCATTATAATTTGACCCCCCTATCCCTCCTAAATCCCTATTCTATGTAGGTAATTTTTTACAGTAAAAAAAGTTTCCAAGGTGGGTCAAGGGAGAAAAATATTTTAAAGACATTATTTTTGAGCATAAGTCTAAATTCTCATGAAACCCAAGATTCATGAGTGTTTGACTTGATTTACGAGAAAATTATATAGTTGTGTGTGTGAAAATTTATTTAATGATCCATCTAGTTATGAAAGATAGATGAATATAATTACTATTTTAATTTCTATTTAAGGCATTCAAACATTGGATTATCATATTTTGGAGTAGTTGAAGATCTGTATCAATGAAGCATCAACTTTTTCACCTCTCACAATCCATGAAACTACCATGGAATCCTATAAGAAATAATATATGTATAATTAACTCATTCAATCCCTTCAATGCATTAGAAAGAACATGAGACAACGTCTGAAAACTCCTTATTCAATATGAACGCTAATCACGTTGGTCAAGTTTTCACATAAAACCAATATTTTTTAAAATAGTTTTATGGAAACACATTATTTACTATTCTATGAGACCAAATCCCATGATTAATCACATTATGTGGGGATAAATTCCACCTAATTCTGATTCATTCATGAAAACATTATATGAAAACCTAAGATTATTGTACTCTATTTTCAAGACCTATACAAGAATAAAGGATTAGATAACATTTTCATAAACCACACACTTATCCTTGTTCTTTCCAAGAATGGGTTATGTAGAATTAAAGTAATATATGTTCATATCCTTATTCTTTTCAAGAAAGGGTCTAATAGAAATCACGAGATCCCCACACATAACCATGTTATTTCAAAGATGCATCTGGGAAACCCAATGTGTAAGCCCCAATCCATCCTTTATTATCATTGCAATCACAATACATGTTTCTTTACTACATGATGTTTAACATTATAAATAGTTTGCATCACATGACCTTAAACTGCCTCACTCAAACTACGTGGATTTGTATTCTTATTCCCTACAAGATATATTGGATACCTTTGTTAAGATTGATTGAAACATTCCAAAAACCACTACTATCCCATATCCACCTTGAGAGATGGTATCCCCTAAGATTTTTGACCTTCATAGATAGCCCCAAACATTACAGAGAATTTCTCTAGGACATTAAACTATGAACCTACTTATGAAAAGAGTATAAAAGGGACAAACTACCTTAAAAGTAAATCATAAGTGGATCAATTTCTCTTATGTGATGAGTGTAATATGATCTTATATCTCTATGTGATGGTAATAAGAGTATGTTTTCTTTACTTATGTGATGAGTTTAATAGGACCTATGTGATTGAAATAAGATGAACTACCTTCTTGATGCATCAGAAACCCATACTTTCTTGTGCGAAGAGAATGGGATTCCTTAGGTGATGCATATATTATTTCATATGTGATGATCCCTGTATTCCTTGGGTGATTATCTTAGGATTCCTTAGGAGATTATACTTGGATTACTTGAGTGATGAGTGCAATATTCCTTTTATGAAAACCATGGAATTACTTTAGTGAGGATCTTGGTATGCCTTAGGTGATGAGCCTAAGATGACTTATGTGACATTTATTGGAATTGTTATGTGAAGATAATAAGTTTCCCTCTTGGTCTAACATAAGGAAGATAAAATAGTTTTCCTTCTATGCTCTAAAATATAGATTCATCCTTCTCTTATTTGATGATCATAAAATTTACTCATTTTCCAACATGATGAATATAAAGCACTTCCCAACATATTAATCTAGTTGTCCAATAAAATCATCCTCTCCAACTAAATGGTCATCATTAAAATAAGTTAATAAGTGATGTAATTAACCAATTTTTACAATGAATTAACATAAATAACATGATTCAAGATCATGTCTTAAATCTATGACTGAGTCTAAAACTAAGAAATAAAATCCATAGAGAGATCAAAAAACCTAATTTCATTAATCTCTAATTTAAGGCACTATGATTATCGCACTGATGTGGAGAGGTCTCCCAGCTTTGGAAAAAAGGAATGTCTGGCCCAGATCACAACCATTCTAGCATAATCCAATGTATAAATTCTAGTGTATAAGTGTTTAAAATAGTGTCCCTAAATTTTATATATAAATTCATGTGTATTGTATAATACTATTCATTTCCTTCATATTTTCCCACCTCTGGTCATCTTTTCCACGTGTTTTATTGGTCCTTAGTCATCTATCGAAAAAAATTTATCCTAATATTTATGTGATTTATTTAGTATGGTAAGTGGTTCTCTTATCTCCTCTTTTATTCTCTTCTAATATATTCTGTACTGTTTTTACTTCTTTAAAGGTAATGGCAGGGGTAGTGGATTCACTCATATTGGTATTTGGTTTATGTATTGATGGATATTGATGTTTCATGGGTTGTTTATTGTTTCTCATGCAATATTGGGGGTTTTAGATCAATGTATTTTCTTCATCCTTGTACAATAATTCTTGAACCTATGTTTAAGTAATGGGATTTGAAATCTCACTTCTGTTTAATATTTTTTAATTTGGAATTATTATTCTTATGATTCTAATGATTAAATGTATGGAATTAACATAATGTAGATAATGAAATAGATTAAGGTAAATTGAATAGTAAAAGTGAAGTGTTTGTTATTTTTTTGATTTTTATATTATTACTTGTGTATTATTACTTTGGTTGATTATTAATCATGATATTGTTATATTATTATTATTATTATTGATATAATTAATCATGTTCATAGTTTTTAAAATATTTTAATATTTTAATGGAGGTCAATTTAAATATTTACAATTAAAAAAGGTTATTATTTGTGTAAATTATTAACTAAGTATAGAAGCACAAAATTTATGTAAATGTTTGATATTGTTGTTGTTCTAATTTTCTTATTATTCTTCATATGTTAAAAATATTTTTAGAGTGTATAATTTATTTATTTTTTAGAATAATGTGATGGAAAGTTGTTTTGGTGGTGGCTTGATGAATTAGATGTTAAATAGAATGGATTTTTTTGAAAGGTGAATAATTAATGTTGTTGTTATTGGAATAATATGGTTTTTTATGCATTAGTGTGGGTGGTTGGTGTAGTTTGTGTCTTAGTTTCATACAGAAATTATATATGGTTGTAATTAATGAAATAATGAATGGAAATATTATGCAACGTATAAATAATGTTGAAATATATTACTAAATAAAATATTAAATGATTAAATGAAAATGGAATTTATTTTTATATTTAATCTATGTTGGAGATAATAAATTAATTGCAATTAATTTATGGGTATTTTTATATGGTAAATTGATTTAATGATATTAGAATGGAAGTTTTTTTATGAAATTATAGTAGTTAACGATTAATGTGGATGTTGTGAATAAATAATTGAAATTAATTAAAATATAGTTAATAAATATTAAGTGCTTTTTAATTAAATAATGTGAGATTTATTATCAAATGATTAAAAGTAATATGTTTGTATATAGTGTGTTTTTTTATTTTTGTGAGGTGTTTATTGAGTTAGGTATGTGTTGGGTATAATTGGTACTGATATTTATGTGTAGTGTGGATAATTGTGGCTTAATTTCATGTATTAGTTAGTAATCCCAATTTTGAGATTTTGTGATGTTATATATAAAATATAGTTTTTTTTCTTATTAACCACCACCTGATTTAGGCAACTTGATTGATTTCTATATGTGGTTTTGGATTCTGAGCATTTTCCCCAACATCTAGGATAGAGTTGATATAGATGGATCATTATTCTCCCTTCCTCAGTATCTCTTCTAAATTTAGAATATGCTATAATTTCATGATTTTATAGGTGTTATGATGTGATTTCATGATGGGGACATACATGTAAGGTCAATGGAATAAGGTTTTTTTGCATTATTATTATGTTCTCTATCATATTGTCACTATGTATGCGAATGAGGTATTTTTGTGCATGGGGTTTTATAGTGATGGATATGATTTTTTGGATGTCTTATGAGGTTGTTTTCATATGAATATAGTGGGTATTAGAGAACTATGATGTATATCATTAGAATGTGATGGTGACTAGTTTAGTGGGGAAGCACTTTGGAACAGTCTTGACATTCTAGCCTGTTACTTTTCTTGGAATATAGTGGTATATGTTCCAGGATGAGGTCCCAAGGAATTTGGAGTTATATAGGTTAAAAAATATGTGTCACAGAGTATAAAGATAGATCATGCGGGTAGATCCTGATAATAGATCCTGGAAACATAAGAGTAGGTATTGTGGTAGATTCTAGAGATAAAATCTGACAATCGCTTTTGGAGGTATCTTCTTACGATATCATCTTACAGTATATCTGACTGTATCATTTGGAGGTATCAAACATAGTATGATAATATCATCTCAAACTAGATCCTAGAGGTAGTAGTCTTAGTATGGTGATATCTTCAGGTGATAGATTTTGTTGGTAGCATCTAATGGTAGCTTCTAGAAATAATATACTTAGTCTAGTAGTAGCTTCTGGTTGTAGCTTCTCATGGTGGCTTCTAATGGTTTCTTGTAGTGGTTTCTTCTAGTGGTATCTATGGAAGTATAGGACTTAGTCTTGCAAAAGCTTTTGTTGGTATATCATGACGGTATCTTCTGGTAGTAACTCTTGATATCATCTCATGGCATTAACTCCAAATAGTAGTTTATAATGGTAGCTTACAATTAAAGCTCTTGACATTAGCACTAGGAAATAGAAAGTTCCACTTTTTCTAGAATTTGTAATTATTAACTTTTTACATTATTTTTTATGTAAAATGATTTTAAATATTTAATTAAGGGAATTAAGATCTGTTTCAAAAAATGATATATATATCCTCCATTTTTAAAGCCTGTATCTTTTAAATGGACTTTCATCATGTATTGAATGAGATCCAATTTAACGGTCAATTAAAATAATATATATGTTCTAAAATCCTAATACTTCCACAACAAATAATTATAAAAATAAAAAATTTCCTTCATTAATTCCTATTTTCTTTCTCTTGAGATGAGGGGTGCTAAATTATTACCCCATAGATTCATCGAACCATATTTTTGGTGTTAGTTTTTATTCTTCATATAGTGTTTCTATCCTACGTGTTCAACCCCTATTATGGTGTGGCTCATTGAATAATGATTACTTCTTCTAATTATGAAATCCTTTATTTCTCATCCCGTGTATAATGTGGGAGGTGGGGATATGGATTCTTATGGATTAAAAAAATAAATTAACCATTTAAAATGAATTTAAGGGGAATGGATGGATTCCTATGTTTTTATAGATATATGATATTGTGATATTGAGATTATCTATTCTTGTTATACTATTAAAAATAATTATTATTGGGATCCTTTATTTACACTGTAGTTGTGGTGTTAGAGAACCCCTATTTTTATGATTGTTTGATATCACCCTAAAGGGAATTGGTTAATCAGGTATATCCAGTTAATGATTTTTTCCCCTTTGAAATTATTTTTGAGTGAGAATACCCTTAAAAGTGAAGTAGGATTTATGAAAATACCCTTTAACAATCTGAAAAATGATTTGTTATGTGATATGGAATTTTTTGTGTTTTGTGAATGTGTTTCATGTTGTGTGATCATTATATAGGTAGGTTGTGATTAAATGTGGTTGTGATGTGGAGGTTTTTATGAGGAGGTGGTTTTGGATGTGATTGTGGTTAGGAATGAAGATGAAGGGTTGTCTATTATTATGATGTGATTTGTTATTCTAGTTTCTTGAGTAGCATAGAATTAAAAAATGATAATGTTGAAATCGAAATGGTGTGGGATAAAAATGTTTAATGAATGAATAATAATGTGTTTTGTGGTTAAATGGGGTTTATGTTAAATGTTAAATAATTTTTTGGAATAATGAGATAAATGGGTTGGAAATAATGGAATTAATTGGATTTTAAAATAAACTGTGTTGGTAATGGATAATGTGGAAATTGGATTTAATTTAAGAAGGAAAATATAATTGTGGTTTGTTTCTTAGGGATTGGTGTTTTGGATTTATTGTAGACATAAAAAGAGAAAGAGGTTGTAAGGTGATATGGTGGAATTATGAGTTTATATTATGTTCTTATTGTGATCACAAATGTTGGGATTTTTTTATGATATTATACATATACATTTAATTTCTATGTGATTTTATATACACACCACACCCATGTTGAGAACCCAATGCTGGAAATCAATGGTTTTGGGGGTGTTTTTTTCCAAATTATGGTGGTGTGGAAGGATGGTTTTCCACCCTCTCTTACATGATATCTATTGTAATATATTATGAAATACATAGGAAGTGATGGAGATAAGTAAAAAAGTAATATTTTGAGTCGTAATGTAATGAGATGGATCATGTGTCTTTAGGTGAGGTATGATGTTCTAACTGAGGATTTCTCAATTGAGATGATGAAATGGCATAACATGGGGGTAATCCATTGTAAGAGGATGTCCCAAGGTTTATTTACATAATGTTCGCAATACTCTAATATTCTAGTTTTTTTGATGTGGTGGCCCATATGTCTATGGGATGCATGGGATGTGATGGGATGTGATGTGATATTATACAGAGGACGTGGGAGCACCATGATATTTGTTGTTGGGGTGTTAGAGTAACTAATAAGTTAGAAATTATTGTGGGTTACCCTTATCGATATTTTTCTTATTATTTGAAAATAATTGGATGAATAATTTGGTGAGTGTGTCATGGTGTGGATTGGGATTACTTATTTGACTTATTCAGGTATTGTTTGGTTCTATTATTCACCTATTGGTGCTTTATTATGCTTCTTCCACTTCTAAATGAGTGACATTTTTACCCTACTGAGCATAATTTTATACTCACCATACATATACGAACGTATTTTATGGTTTCCAAGAGGATTACATAAATAGTGTTGGACATTACCATCTTTGACCTTTGGATTATTTCTATGTTTTTACCTTGGATTTTTTTGGTTATTTACACAGAGACTTTTATCTCTATTTGATTAATTTATAGATTCATTTTGGGATGTTTTTTATTTTATTTTTGTTTTATGTCATGGGGTTTCTTGTCTTTCATTGTTCATATATCTTGATCCTACTTTATTATAGAGGTTGATGTTTCACATTAATGATACTTTCATATTTTCTGTACATGTTGTTTGTAACTGGGTATTAACTATTTAATCTCTATTTATGATTTGATAAATTAAAACTAAATATAATAATTTTATTAAATTCTTTTTTGTTTAAAAGTTATATTCTTATTCAAATTTTATTATGATATATAATTTTTTACTATTTATTTTACTTTGTTATTTAAACATAAGTATTCTACCTCGGCCCCCTTAAGGATACAATTCTTCTACCCTCACATGCCCTATCTTAGAAAGAGTGCTAAAATAGATCCTACGGGGCCCATGTAAAATACCCAAGTACAGTACACCAACATATGGTAAGAGGCCTCCTATAGTGTCTCATTTTGACCCCACTGTAAAAACCAATCAGGTATCTTTAATAAAATGTTTTCAATTTTTGTATACACCTTTGGATTATAACCAATGGTTTTTCATTTAATACACCGTTCACTACCATAAAACTGGGCAAGGCATGCATCTGCCTTTATCAACACTAACGGAAAAGCACGGATAAAGGGGTGGGCCATTATTAGCGCCAAAACAAGCGCCGATAAAGGTCCCCTTTATCAGCACTGATTAAGGTGTACCATTTATCATCACTTTTTTAGCGCTGATAAAGGGCACATTTATCAGCACTTTAAATATCCCTTTATCAGCGCTTTTATTAGCACTGATAAATGTAACATTTATCGGCGCTTTTCATAGCACTGATAATATTTATCGTTTACATTAAATAAAAACACATGTTATAACAAAATATACATATATATATATATATTATTAAATAATTATAATATTAATACTAAATATATTTATTATATTTATTAATTCATTATATATTTATTATATTTATTAATTCATTATATATTTATTAGATTTGTTAATTCATTATATTTATTAGATTTATTAATTCATTATATTTATTAGATTTATTAATTCATTCTATTTAATATATATATTTATTATATTTCTTTATATTTAATGTATTTCTTTTATTTATAAATATATAATGCTTTCTAATATATATATATATAATTGAAATTATTGAATATATGTGTGTTTTCCAATGAATTGGTGTCAATATCATACATGTGTTTATATATGTGTGTTTTCCAATGAATTGGGGTCAATGAATATATCATACATGCGTATATATGTGCATATTGAATAATATTCATTTATAGATTGTAATTCTTTATGCTACCCATATAATAAATATATATATATAATGTACACTTAAAATTAAATTTTATTTAAAAAATAAATATATATTTTATTATATTTTCAATGATATATATGTAAATATACCATTCAAATAATTTTATAAGTATAAACAGAGATATAAATATTTAGAGTTAAATAAATATATAATAATATAAAGAAATTCATAAATTTATACATTTATCGGCCCTTTTATTAGCGCTGATAAACTACGTATTTATATATATAATTAACTAATAATATATATATATAATTAAATAATTATAAGATTAATAATAAATATATTTATTAGGATCTATTAATTCATTATATATTTTTTAGATTTATTAGTTCATTATATATTTATTAAATTTATTAATTCATTATATTTATTAGATTTATTAATTCATTATATTTAATATATATTTATTATATTTCATTATATTTAATGTATTTTTTTATTTAATTGAAATTATTAAATATATATGTGTTCTCTAATGAATTGGGGTCAATGAATATCATACATGCATATATATATATGTGTTTTCCAATGAATATATCATACATGCGTATATATATGTGCATATTGAATAATGTTCATTTATAGATTATAATTCATTATGTTACCCATATAATATATATATTTTATAAAAAATAGACACATATAATTAAAATTCAATTATATTTTAAAAATAAGTATATATTGGATTATATTTTCTATGATATATATATAAATATAACTTTCAAATAATTTTATAAGTATAAATAGAGATATATATATTTCGAGTTAAATAAATATGTAATAATATAAAGAAATTCTTAAATTGATACATTTATCAACGCTTTTATTAGCGTTGTTAAACTGTGTATTTATCAGCACTACAAAAGTGCTGATAAAGAGTGTATTTATCAGTGCTAAAATGAAAAGCATTGATAAAGTCACTCTTTATCAGTGCTAAAAAAGCACTGATAAATACACCCTTTATCATTCCTTTTTACTAGAGTTGATAAAGGTCCATGTGGGATTTATAAAATCTATGGGGTCCTCTTCCTCCTCCACGCACCCTATCAAGCTTTCGCAGAAGCCCTCCTCTATGTCGTTGCATCCTCCCTGCCACTGTCGTCTCTCTGTCGTTGTAGCCGCCTCCCCCTCCTCCTCCCCCTCCACGGCTGCTTCCTCCTCCTCCTCCTAAGGTGTCTACTTCTCCTCCTCCACCGCGGCTCCTCCTCTTCCTCCTCCTCCTAAGTCGCAACCTCCTCTCCGCTGCTACAGCTGCCTCCTTCTCCTCCTCCTCCTCCACAGTCACTGCCTCCTCCTCCTCCTCTGGTGCCTACTTCTCCTCCTCCACCACGGCTCCTCCTCTTCCTCCTCCTCCTACGCCACGGCCTCCTCTCCGCCGCTCCTCCTCCTCCTCCTCCTCCTCCTCCATCGCGGCCTCCTCCTCCTCCTCCACCGGTACCTCCTCCTCCTCCCCCTCCTCCGCCTACTCTAATGCCTCCTCTCCTACGCGGCTCCTCCTGCTCCTCCTCCTCCACCGTGGCCTCCTCCTCCTCCTCCTCCGCCGCTACCTCTGCTGCCTCTGAGCTGCCTCCACAGCCTTTGCTGCCTCCGCTACCTCCACTACCTCTATGCTGCATCCGCTGGCTCTGATGCCTCTGTTGCCTCTGGTTCCTCCGTTGTTGATGCCTCCTTCTCCTCCGCCACCAGGTCCTCCTCCATAAGGTGAGTAAAATTGAAATTGTATGAACTAATTATGTTTGGATTTATTGTCAATATTGAGATTAATTATGATTTGGTGTGATTCTTGTGTGTGATTCTTGTGTGTGTGGCACATGTATATAAGTTCGGTTACTTGTTTGATCTTGATTATCTCTCCCCACTTACGATTGGATTACTTTTGAATTGATATTTTTTTAGTGGGTTTTGGTTCTTTTTATGTTTTGGTTCAGTGTGTGAACTCTTGTGGTTAATTATAATTCCCCTTGTGTTTATTTAATTAGAATTTTTTGTATTATTTTGGCCTCCATAAGAGAACTATTGGATGTAGGCATATTCATATGTGCACAGGGTGCAAATATGGATTGGTACACAAATGATAATGGCTTTATAAAATGATTCTCACATTAAATCCTGGATTTCAAAACAATTTCCCTCCTTTCCTCATTGATTTCCTTATCCCTCCTCCTTTCAAATTGTTCTTATAAAACCCCTATGATTCAAAAATGGATCCTTGGTTCCCAAATTTCAAATTTAGTTTCAAATGTGTTCCCTAAATCAAGGTATGTTTGGATTCTTGAGGTGTGGTTTGGTTTCTAAATGGAATAAAGGTCCCTTTTGAATCTTCAGAGATTACATGGTGGTTTCCAGTTGGTTTTGAAAATGGAATTTTATTTGTAAATTTTAAAGATCTATTGGTATTTTGTGGTGTTTTGGAAATTGGTTTTGAAACTCATGTGATGTATAGGCCATGTTGGAACTTGTTTGTTATTGGTTTATACCATGCATGTGATGGCCTCTTCATTCTCTGGTATACTACTATGATGGAGCAAAAATGTTGGTTGTTTACTATGGAGGTACACTATATATCGGCAGGTGAGTCTGAACCTAGTAAGTCTAGGTATTTCTTCTAGGTATGTTTAGGTAATTCTAATGATTACCTATCTATATGTTCTTCGTTATTTTTTTTCACTTTGGTTATCTACTTTTCCATTATTTTTATACTTTTATTGTTTCAATTAATTTCATCATGGCTCTGTGATCAGCTTGTTTTGATTCTTAAATTGAATTTTGAATTCATTTTTTAAACTAGATATCAATTTTAAAAAGGGAAGTCATGATTTGTTTTGAAAATTGATTTTCTAAAAAAAGATGGGTTGGTTATTTAAATGACAAAAAACTATTTTATAAATGTATTTCCAACTAGTGTTTTTGTATTTTTTAGGAAAGTTAAGGTATTATTTTAGGAAAGGTAATGTATGGATTTTGTGGTGCTTACCTACTAAGTTGTTTTATGGTCACACCCTACTTGTGACACTCGGTATCAGTAGACCCAAGTTATTTTTTGGTTTGGGTTTCTTGGTTAGGTTTCCTTTAAATCTGGTTGGTCTTATAATTAGTGGTAACCCAAAGGTCACGGGGATATCTGGTCAGGTTCTGATTTATTTTATCTATGTTTTTATTTTCTTTTTTGTTCAGTTGATGCTGTATATGGATCATGTTTATGTATTCTTTATGTTATATTCTTTTGTATCCATATGGTTTTTTTTGAGCTCTATTTTGTTTATATATATCCGCATTTCTATATCTCACATCATATTATCACACCATGACTTTTATATATACTTAAGAGGGTGTTCCTCATCATACGTGAGATATAAAACTATATGATCCATCTTCTTTAGGCCTAAGAATCTAATCAAATAGCATTTGAAAACCTAACTAGGATATACAAAACTCATACAAAACCCAATCCTTTCATAAACATAACTACTCCATGGAGACATAATCTCTGGACGATCACAAAATCACAAAAATTCAATAGAACCCTCACTCTGTTTCTTGGTGGATCAAAAACACCCTATTTATTTACCTTGGTTGCTATTGATTTCTATCCCTTTCGCTGGAAAACATATACTCATGCATGAATACACAATCATGCATAAATTGGAACATGGTTTTGTATTATAGGGTCCACCTACCTCAAAAAATGGAGTAACCGCCTCACCAGGATCAACACATACTCAACCAAGACTATACACGCCTTATCTAATCTTGTACCAATGATTGAGACCCCATCTCAAGGCACAATTCCCTAATAATTAATTATAGAAACTTATAATTAATTATTCAAATTAATATCATTAGGAATAATCTATTAAAAACTCACTAGGAAACACAACACCACCTAAACCACAAAAAACATGGTGTGTTCATCAGACAAGGATAACCACTAGCCAATACAATCAAAATCTACATCATCTGAATTGATTTGAAGATGATATAGTGAAATCATCACAAAAATCCTAGTTAATATCTTCCCAAATCATAGGAAAATAAAGTATAATAGTAATTAAGGTAGTATGGGGGGAAAACTCACTCACTCACTATAAAAAACTCCCATGAACCACCTCTCATCTGGGGGGGTTGAAGAGAGGAAGAGATTTGATGAATCCCAAGAACCACCCGTTCTATATCCACATTTAATATCTTTGCAAGCTCATGTGGATACTAAAATTATAGGTGGAATGAGTCACAAAATTGTTTGTGAAAAAGATATGTACGGAGATGAAACATTAGATTTCGTTAGTGCTGACGTTGTTGCTGAGATCATCATATACGACTGGCTAGGCCCCTCAGTTATAAATGTATACATGAGGTATATTCTCATGATTTGGTTTTACAGAAGTTGATATACTATGAATATTATGGAGAAATACATTTCTTATTTTTCACAATCATATATATGAAAAACAATTGAAGGGATTTTACCATGAATACAAATTTGGACTCGTTCTTCCTCACACCATTTCTACACAACGAGAATAAATAGATTCTGTTTTTTAGGCTGAATTAATGTCAAATCTGCTCAGAACGTTTCAAAGTAGAATTATGACTGACAAACTCTTTTTAATACAAACGTTGCAGGGGTAAAACTCTACATTTTAATCATATCAATTATATTTTCATTTCTTTCAGTACTTATTCCTTTTTTTTCTTTTAGGGAACATTGGATGCTCATTGCAGTCAATTTTGATACTCCAAAGATTTATTTTCTGAATTCACTGCATGGATATCCAACAAACCGACCACACATGATGTCGATTTTCAATTCGTAATACACTAGATTCAACATTTTAAAACTAAATATCTATTTATATAATTTATATTATATTTTAATGAGTATTTTTCTATGATAGGGCGGTGTATGAATATTGTCTAAATGCTGGAATGAATCCTGGGAATAAGGACGACAATGCTCACAAGATCTACAAATGGAGAAGTATCTGGGTATATATAATTATATTTCACTATCCAAATACATATCAAAACAAATTACATATTTTCTCGATGTTTCTATAGTGTCTGAAACAAACAAACGACAAGGACTGCTGTTATTATGTTTGTAAATTTATGAAAGAGATCATATTTCATGAACAAACTAGCATCCCTGAAGAGGTATTTTTGAAAATATTTACTACTTCATTTAAAATAATTATTAATCCTTTGTGTATTTATATTTTTTCAGTACTACTATGACAGTCTCAAATACTCATATTCATAAGATGATATAAATGTGTTTAGAAATGAATGGGCAGCGTACCTGATGGAAGAATGTAAACTAATAAGAAAATGAAGGTGAGTTCATAATACTTATGTTGTCTTTATATGTTCATTGATATCTCTCTTGTTTACCCATATTGAGCATCTATGATCACCCTTTATTATGTTTCATATCCTTTGATTAGTGAATTCCTACTACTCAGTTTGAAATTGACATTAACTTTAGGAAACAACACAAATGACATATGGAAAACTGACCAAACGCATTCAAATTGTTTTGATACATTGGGACAATGATCCATGAGTCATTTGTGACATGTACGAATCGACCGCACCTCAATCCAATGCATGATGTGACCGGCATGGCTAATAGTGTCTGATATCAGTTTGAAATTGACATAACTTTAGAAAACGACACAAGTGACATTTGGAAAACTAAGCAAACATATTTGGATTATTTTGATACTTTATTTAAATGATCCATGAGTCATTTGTGACATGTACGAATCAACCTCACCTTAATCCGACGCACAGTGTGACCGGTATTCCTAAAAGTGTCTGATATCAATTTCATATTGACATAAACTTTAGAAAAAAAATTGACATACGGAAAACTGATAAAATGTATTCGGATTGTTTTGATACTTTAGTACAACGATACATGAGTCATTTTTGATGTTTAAAAATTGACCACACCTCAATCCGACGCACGGTGTGACCGGTATGGCTAAAAGTGTATGATATCAGTTTCAAATTGACATAAACATTACCAAACAACACTAATGACATACGGAATACCGAGAAAATGCATTTTTATTGTTTTTATACTTTAGGAAAACGATCCATAAGTCATTTTTGATGTGTACAAATTGACTGAACCTCAATCCGATGCATGGTGTGACAGGTATGACTAAAAGTGTCTGATATCAGTTTCAAATTGACATAAACATTATAAAAGAACACAAGTGACATATGGAAAACCAAGCAAATACATTCATGTTGTTTTTATTCTTTAGGAAAACGATCCATGAGTCGTTTGTGATATGAAAGAATTGATTGCACCTCAATCCGATGCACTGTGTGACCGGTATGGCTAAAAGTGTCTGATATCAGTTTGAAATTGACATAAACTTTAGAAAACAACACAAGTGACATATGGAAAACTATGAAAACGCATTCGTATTATTTTGATACTTTAGGAAAACGATCCATAAGTCATTTTTGATGTGTAAGAATTGATCGCACATCAATATGATGCACAGTGTGACCGTCATGGCTAAATGTGTCTGATATCAGTTTCAAATTGAGATAAACATTAGAAAACAACACTACTGACATATGAAATAATGATAAAACGCATTCATATTATTTGTATAACTTCGGAAGACGATCCATTAGTCATTCTTAATGTGTAAGAGTCGACCGTACCTCAATCCGAAGCCCAGTGTGACCGGTATGGCTAAAAGTGTCTGATATCAGTTTCAAATTGAGATAAACTTTAGAAAACAACACTACTGACATACGTAATACCGAGAAAACGTGTTTTCATTGTTTTGATACTATAGGAAAATGATCCACGAGTCTTTTTTGACGTGTACGAATTGACCGCACCTCAATCCGAAGCACAGTGTGATCATCATGGCTAAAAGTGTCTGATATTAGTTTCAAATTGACATAAACTTTAGAAAACAACAAAATTGACATACGAAAAACTGAGAAAATGCATTTAGATTGTTTTGATACTTTAGGAAAATGATCCATGAGTGATTTGTGTCCTGTATGAATCAATCGAACCTCAATCCAATGCACGGTGTGACCTGTATGGCAAAAAGTGTCTGATATCAGTTTCAAATTTAGATAAAATTTAGAAAAAAACACTAATTACATATAGAATACTAATCAAATTCATTTTTATTGTTTTGATAAATTAGGACAATGATCTATCAGTCATTTGTGACATGTATAAATCGATTGCACCTCAATCTGACACACGGTGTGACCGGTATGGCTAAAAGTATCTGATATCAGTTTCAAATTGAGATAAACCTAAGAAAACAACACTACTGACATATGGAATACAAATAAAACACGTTCGTATTGATTTGATGCTTGAGGAAAACAATCCATGAGTCATTTTTGACCTGTACGAATTGACCACACCTCAATCTGATGCACGGTGTGACCGGTATGCCTAAAAGTGTTTGATATCATTTTCAAATAGACATAAAATTTAGAAAACAACAAAAGTGACATGCGTAAATCCAAGAAAATGCATTCAGATTGTTTTGATACTTTAGTAAAATGATCCATGAGTCTTTTTTCATGTGTATGAGTTGACCGTACCTCAATCTAACGCACGGTGTGACTGGTATGGATAAAAGTGTCTGATATCGATTTCAAATAGACATAAACTTTAGAAACAAACACTAATGACATGCGAAATACTAAGCAAAAACGTTTGGATTGTTTTTATACTTTAGGAAAATGACCCATAATTCATTTGTGACATGTAAAAATTGACCACACCGCAATCCAACGCACGGTGTGACCAGAATGGCAAAAAGTGTCTGATTTCAATTTCAAATTGAGATAAACTTTAGAAAACAACACTAATAACATACTAAATACCATGAAAACACATTCGTATTGTTTTGATACTTTAGTAAAACGATCCATAAGACATATTTGACATGTACAAATAGACTGCACCTCAATCTGATGCACGGTGTGACTGGTATGTCTAAAAGTGTCTGATATCAGTTTCAAATTGAGATAAACTTTAGAAAACAAAAATACTAACATACTAAATACTAAGAAAACAAGTTTTGATTTTTTTTGATACTTTAGAAAAATGATCGATGTGTCTTTTTTGACGTGTACAAATTGATCGAATCTCAATACGACACACGGTGTGAGAGGTATGGCTAAAAGTGTATGATATCAATTTCAAATTGAGATAAACATTAGAAAAAAACACTACTGACATATGGAATACCAAGAAAACAAGATTGGATTGTTTTTATACTTTAGGAAAATGATCCATGAGTCATTTGGGATGTGTACAAATTGACCTCACCTCAATCCGACGCACGGTGTGGCCGGTATTCCTAAAAGTGTCTGATATCAGTTTCAAATTGACATAAACTTTAGAAAACAACAAAAGTGACATATGGAAAACTGAGAAAACATGTTCAGATTGTTTTTATACTTTATGACAACGATCCATGAGACATTTTTTATGTGTACAAATCGACCGCACCTCAATCTGACGCACGGTGTGACTTGTATGGCTAAAAGTTTCTGATATCAGTTTCAAATTGACATAAACTTTAGAAAACAACACTATTGACATATGGAATACCAAACAAACGTGTTTGGATTGTTTTGATACTTTAAGAAAACATTCCATAAGTCATTTTTGATGAGTAAGAATTGACCAAACCTCAATCCGATGTACGATGTGACTGGTATATCTAGAAGTGTCTGATTTCAGTTTCAAATTGAGATAATCTTTAGAAAACAAAACTACTGACATACGGAATACTGAGAAAAAGCATTCTTATTGTTTTGATACTTTATTAAAATGGTACATGATTAATTTTTTACATGTAAGAATTGAGCTCACCTCAATCTGATGCACGGTGTGACCGGTATAGCCAATAGTGTATGATATCAGTTTCGAATTGACATAAACTTTAGAAAACAAAACACGTGACATACGGAAAACTGAGCAAACGCGTTCGGATTGTTTTGATACTTTAGGAAAATGATACATGAGTCATTTATGATGTGTATGAATCTCACGCACCTCAATCCGATGCACGGTGGGACTGTTATGGCTAAAGGTGTCTGATATCAGTTTCAAATTGACATAAACTTTAGAAAACAACACAAGTGACATACGGAAAACCGAGCAAACGCATTCGGATTGTTTTGATAATTTAGGACATTGATCCATGAGTCATTTTGACATGTAATAATAGAACGCACCTCAATCTAACAAACGGTGTGACTGGTATGGCTAAAAGTGTCTGATATCAGTTTCAAATTGACATAAACTTTAGAAAACAACAATACTGACATACGGAATACCGAGAAAATGCGTTCGGATTATTTTTAAACTTTATGACAATGATAAATGATTCATTTTTTATGGGTACGAATCGACCACACCTCAATTGTATGCACAGTGTGACTGGTAAATCTTTTTATTAGATAAAGAATCAGTATTTATTAAATTAGATAAATCATCCAAAAACATATTGATTTTACATTATTCCCTTTCATTGTTATCAGAATGAAAAAATTTGAGTTTAAAATTTCATATTTTAGTTTCACATTTCCATATTAATGTATTATTTCATATTACTATTTTAATTTATTTCATTATTGCATTACTAACATAATATTTGTTTTCTTATATAGGTGAATTTTTTTCCTTGAGTTCGGATGCTTTGTTGGGCAACAAATACTGTGGATTACAATTTTTTAGAGTGGATCACAGATATCAAAGGATGAAACACAAATTTTTATAACTATTGTTGAATAATTTTAATTTTATCCATGTAAAAAAATGTTTGAAATGTATATAGTAGTGTGTTTTTTGTATTTATGATGTTAAGTAAATGTATATACCGTTGTCTGTCAAAATATTGTGTGCGGGTGCTATTTTGTGTAGGTGCATGAGATGGTGAAGGTGTGGCAATGGTGCAGGTTCAGATTTGCAGGTGTGAAGGTTCTATTAAGTAAATGTATTTTGGTTTGTGCAGGTTTTGTTTTACAGGTGCAGATAATGGTGCCTTTATCAGTTCTTTTTTGAGCACTGATAAAGGACACCTTTAACAGCGCTAGAAGAGTACTGATAAAGGACCCCCTTTATCATCACTCTAAAAGTGCTAATATAGGCGACCTTTATCAGCCCTAAAAAATCGATGATAAAGGGGGTCATTTATCTGCATTTTTTTAGCGCTCATAAAGGTCCCATTTATCAGCGCTTTTCGGAACGCTGATAAAGGTCCCATTTATCAGTGCTTTTTGGAGAGCTCATAAAGGGGACCCCCTTTATCTACAGCAGCATGAAAATCGCTTTTTTATCACTGTTAATTTCGGTTTTTAGCACTGATAAAAGGCCAAGTTGTAGTAGTGATTGGTAAAAAACTAATGTTGAGTTACATTGACATCATTGGTCTTCACCATCAATGAGTGAGACTTTGTCTCTTCAAAAGTTTTTGGAGCCTAATGATGATTCACTAACTCACTATTCGTTCTTCCTATTTGTTGTTAATTTACTATTACAGTTTATCCTCTAGTTCCAAATAAGCTCTTTCCTTTTTCTATTCCTTTTTCTACATTATATTCCAAATGTTTCTAAATTATTATTAATTGGTTACATTAATTTTATCAAAAACTTATATCTGTATTTATTTTTGTTTTCTAATAGTTTTTTGGTGAGTTATTTTTTAACATGATAATAGAAGTATGTATGTTTCATCATTTCAATATTATTGTGGTTAATTTTCTATATCTCATGTCCCTTAGTTAAAAAATTGTAAATTTATTCAATATAAAAGTTCATACTAATTATTTGTTTATGTTTTAAACAATTCACCTTTGGAACCCAATGGTGAGACATGAGAAACTGTTGGAACAAAATGGTGAGTAAAGGGACACTATTGGTTGTCTAATGGTGATTCATTTTTTATTGTTCTCATTTAACCCACTGATGATATTATTCATGGAAAAGTCATTAGTTCTTCATAAATCCTTTTATTTTTTCTTAAAATCAAAAAAGTATGTAATGAAATGTCTCGACACTACAAAACATTTCCAACAGTTAGTCATGACTTTTCATTAGTTAAAAATTTATTTCCAAAATTTTTATTTTCTTATTTTTATTTAAAGATGTAAAATTTAATTATATTTTTAAGTTCATAATATTTTTTTCAAAAATACACTTTCAACATAGTCTAAATTTAATTATATCATTTTTGTGACATCTTCACATGAACATTATAATTTTAATGATGCTCTATTCTTCATATCATTTTGTTTCATGTGTATCTTGTAGAATTATATTTTAATTTTAATTATTTTTCAATTATTTTTTTAAGGTTTAATTTCATTAATATTTTAATTTTTTTAGTAATACTTTTTTGACAATGTATTATTTCTAGCATGACGTCAAATAGAATTATGGTAACTATAACAGTCATGTTATTTTTGTTATTACCTAACATGTGTCATTCAGAGATTCGACTATGAAATGCTTCTAAATATTTCTATTTTAATGATTCAAGATAATGATTTAAGAATAAAAAACAAGTGTACCCATGTAGATCAATGTAGATTTTAACGTATAACAATTAATTTGATGGGGATACGAAATACTTTCCTGTATCTCTGAATGATTCATTAAGAAACATCTTCAACATATACTTCCATATTGTGATCAGTGTATATATTCATCATCAGTATCTTCCATCATTGATGTGATCAAAGAACAAGAGCGTAACTGAACTTCTTCTTCATCTTCTTCATTTTATGTTTCATTTGTTTTGTATTATTTCTTTATTGTAATTCTATCAATCTCTTGTTTGTATTCTTGATTCTTGGTTTAAGATTTTCCAATCCAAAATACTCCATTAGGTTATTTTTCCCATCTAAAAGGAATGTCTTGTTGTTTCTCTAAGACAAAAAAAAGTTTATTGGGAATCCATAAAAGTTTGGGGTTATACCACCAAGTGTGAAAAAGGTAAGTTGAAAATTTCATATAACTGGTTTACTAATCCCAGTAAAAAGTAAGAAAACATTAAACAACACTCTCCTTGAAGAGTATAAGAGAATTATGAGAGGACGAGGATATTGTTGATCCAAACCTCTATAAAAATCACCTTTGTTGTTTTTATTCATTCCACTAAAACATTTAACATTTTTTTATAACTCTGATAAATTATATTCTTTAATAATAATTCAAAAATACTATTCACCCCCCCCCCCTCTTGTCACCTATTCCGTACCACGAGAACTAAAAATTTGTATTAGGGGGTGGTTTATATTTAAGGATTTGGTTTTAATTTTTTTATTATATATTTCTAAAATAACTAGTATTCATGGATTAAATGTATAAGTAAAATATCCACTACTTTGATAAGGATAATCAAGAATTCTAAATGTTGAATCCAGTCAAACCACCTCGGTTCAACTAAATTTATTATGTTAACTAGAAATATGTATTGAAGATATTATTAAAGAATAATAGTCTTGACTATTTGGATATTATGTCTAAAAATATAAATTAACTATTGTTGATTTAGGAACTCTTATCAGTAATGAGGTTTCTAAATGTGTTTGAAATTAAAAATTCATGAATTTCTTATATTTCTTATTATGTATAAATAATTATAGTCTTATTAAATATTGAAATACTTCTTCTGATATTTGGAGGACATTAAAATTCACTCACCATGATGCTGAAAAGATACAGAGAACCATGCTAGGTATACATCGAGTTGAATTTCCAAAATCTCTAATGAGAGAACAAGAGAGTATAAACGAGATATACAATAGATTCATGAATATTTTCAACAACATGGTTTCTTTGGGAGAAACCAATAAGAATGACTCCCTCATTGAAAGACTACTGTGAGATCTACCCAAAAGATGGAATTCAAAGAAAGTGGATATTGAAGAAAGTAGGGACTTTACTAAATATTCCATAGATGGGATGATAGGATCATTACTATAATATGAGATAGAAATGAATAATGATAATAATGATGATCATGATAAGATAAAAGTTATAGAATTTAAATCAAATGTAAATGTTATTACTAATTCATCTGATTCTCGGTTAGAGAAAAGTGAGAAAGATGAAATTAAAAATTTCACCAAAGGTGGTTACATATACATGAGGGTAATAGAGGATTTAATGATCATCATAGAAGATAAAATAAAAATGTTGAAAAAAAGTAACTAAATGGTTTAAAAAAATATGATGCTTCCGAATTTATTTTCTATTAGTATAGGAAAAATGGATGCATAAAATAAGATTATACAAAACTAAAAGATTAAAGAAAGGATAAGAATTAAAATAAGTAACAAAAAAGGATTATCGTCATAGATGAATTTATAAAAAAAGATTCATACTCTAGTGATGTTGGTTCTAAATGTGAAAAGGAATCTGTAAATCTAGATTTTACAGATTCTACTGTTAATGAGTAACACTCGGACTATAGTTATAGTTCTGGTTATGAATCTGATATGGGAAATGAAGTTAAAGAACAAACTACTCAAAAGGAAAATTTTCAAAGTGAAATATTAAATATGGATGAACTATATAGAGAATTGGAAAGAGAAAATAAGAATATTATAGAAGAAAATATATAATTTAATGATTATTTTTTGGGAAACATAGAACAAAATTGGACTGTATATTTAAAATTCATAAAAGTAAATTATGATAATTTCAAAATAAAATATGTTTTTGTCTAAAAATGATAATGATCATTATAGAATACTTAAATTAGTTTATGATGATTTAGACAAAGTTAAAAAAGAATTGAATGTATCTTAAACATGAAAATATGAAATAGAGAACATGTTGGTTCACGCTCAAATGTGAAAATATGTTATAAACTAGAAGTTGTTCATAAAGAGAATGAAATCATTAAAAAGGAAATCACTAGTTTAAAGGAAAATATATCTGTTTTGGTTCTAAAAAATAAAATTTTTATAAAATAATGTATATGAACAAACCCAAATTTGATACGAATGGTTTTGGATATAACAGTCAAATTATTAAGATGTATAAACCTGATTTTATTAAAGTCATGGATGGGGATATTTCAAATGTTACCTACTTTAATTATAACATGAAAGGGAATTATCAAAATGAATGTTCATTGAGGTTTACTAAGTATTTAGACTATATAAATACTTAAATTTATAAAAACAAATTTTACCCGATTACCCTATAATAAATACCACACATCTGTATGGGTACATAATTATTTTTCTACTAATACCATATGAACCAAACTATTTGGGTACCAAAACAACAATCTACCAGAACTGTTTTGTAGGAAACATTCATGATGAGTTCCAAAGTCACATGGTACATAGAAAATGGTTTCTCAAGGCCCATGACTAGTGAAATTTATAATTTCATATCTTCTAACTCTAATTATGGAGGTACAATCACATTGGGTGATAAATATAATGGTATGGTTAATGATTTTTTAGAAGTGGGTATATTAACTTCTTTCCTAATTTCAAAATTACTTTTTATAGATGGATTAAAAAACAATATTATCAAATCACAACTAAGTTATGATGGCATGTTTGTAAAATTCAATGATACTAAATTTCTTGTTTATAAATACAAAAATGTTTTATTTTATGCTAATAGAAAATAAAACATATATTCTGTTGATTTTTTAGAAATGAATGAGGAGAATGTAAAATTATTAAATTCAATAGATATAGATCACATTATATGCAATAAGGGTTAAGAACTATTCATATTTGATAGTTGTTCAATACATCTAAACATGAATAGGTTCTGGAATATCCAAATTATAATTCCAAGAGGTATTGTGCATCTGATTCTCGTCTAAAATGTAATAAGTATAAAGAATCTTTTAGATCTGTAAATATGGTCAATATTTCTAGATTCTTGGAACTGCTACACCTAGATCTTTTTATACCCATGATAACATCTAATTTAGGTTCTAAAGGATATTAATTTATAATTTTTGATGATTATAGTATATTAACATGAACTATCTTCTTATCTCAAAGAAGTGACACATTAAGTAAATTTATTACATTATGAAATCAAATTCAAAATTTGAAAGGTCATTTAATTTCTTCTATTAAAAGTTCTAAAGGAGGAGAGTTTTTAAATAGTTAATTTGAAAAAAAAGGATGAAACCAATGGATATTTTCATAAATTTTCCACCCCAAAACACCATAAAAGAATGGTGTCGTAGAGAATAAAAATACAACTATTCAAGAAATGGTAAGAACAATGATTAAAGAATTCAATTTTCCAAAATATTTTTGGGATGAATCTATTAAAACTTCTTGTTTTATCTTAAATAGAATTTTTATTTGACCTTTTCTAAAGAAAACTCTATATGATGTTTTTAAACAGAAAGAACCAAAAATTGGTAATTTTAATTTTGTGATTCAAAAATTGATGAAGGTATATTTTTGGGATAATCTTATAACAGCAATACTTATTGAGTATATAATAAATGAACCATGATATTGGATGAATATGTGCATGTAAAATTCATTGAAAATAATGATAATCAAAATACATATTTTGTTTATAATATTGAAGACTTTAATGAATTAATATTTGATGAAGATAATGCAAAAATTAATGATGCATCAGTTGAATGGGATCATTTATCAAGGCACTATAAGTATTATACTATTTTATTATAATGAAAATTTCTTTTGTTTATTGTTTTACTATGACTCTAACTTTTGAGGTTGTAGACTTGATTGTAAAAACACTTTAGGAATGTGTCACTTTTTTTGAAAAAGATTAATTTCATGGAGATCAAATAAATAAATTTCAGTATAATTTTCCACATCTAAGGATGATTATGTTGTTGCTACCAATTGTTGTTCGCAAAGTCATTGGATAAAAAATATTCACTTGATTTCAATATTAATTTTGAAAAAATTCCAATTTTTTGTCATAAAAGAATATTATTATTTTTATTATAATCAAAAAACTTTTAAGGAAAAGTGGGAAACCCCATATCCGAATTTCAAGTTCTTGAAAATGTAAAACCCAGAACAAAACTAAAGGAACCCCCATTCCCAGCCAATACAAATAGATGAAAATCCTCACCAACACCTGAACACTCAGCATGCTGTCACTTGCACAAATGCATGGGCCTAGAACCGATGGAATATTCATACCCTCTCAATCAAACAATTCAAAATGGAATTCACTGGTGAAGGTTTTGGATATGGCCCCCATCTAGAGTAGGCCCCTCTAGAATGCTGGTAGAACACCACTAAGAAACCTTAAAAAACAAGAAGAATCTCTCAAAAATCCCACACAACCAGAACCAACATGCTTTCCAATCACTCAATGGATTCAACCCATTTAATCAAAATTATTGAAAGATAATTCGAGATTACCGAAAACCAATTCCCCAAACAACTTCCAATAGATAGAGGATAACTGGATGCTTGGGAAAGTTTAAATTAGATTCTCTATATCATAATCCAGTTTATCCCAGGTCTGTATGAACTCCTCAAGTCAGATATTCCATTTATTGAATCCCCCCACAATAATTAGGTCTGGTTTATCAACCTAGGATAATCGTTCCATGTTGAGTGAAACCTTTAAAGTCCTCCCCATCATCTTAGTTTCCTCCTCTTATGATGAATTCAACAACCACACCTGGTCGACCACCTCTTCTTCAGAGCTTAGCTGTAAGTCTATAGTCAGGTTATCAACAACCTCTAACTCAGTTTTTTTGGAATTTAGCTTTTTTGTTGATTGATTATCCAAAGGAGGAGGTGAAGAGTAGTAATCATTCCTACTTTACCTCCTCCTATTACTTCTATTACTTCTCGGACTCGCATCTTCAATAAACAAGAGAGTCTGATTAGTTACATTTTTTTCTACCATGTGTTCCCCATATGCATCGACTGGAATACTAAACTCAGAACACGAAGCAGCCTCTGCAAGACCTTAAAAGTTGTTTCTCACTTAATCTGGTTGATGGTCCTAGAAATAGCAACCCTTGGATGCCCAAAACTAACATGACTATCCAGTTTCTGCTTCCCTATACTTGAAACATCCTTACCCGACCTATGAACCTCTTCACAAGGATCAATCACCTCATCCACCTCTTCACTTTCCCTCTACTCCATAGTAGGTGAACACTCACCCGAAGGCCTTGCCTCATAAAGAGCCTCATAATGAAACAAACAATCCCCCACTCTTACAACCTCATAAGATATGAACTCTTTACCACACGAAGTACTTGCAAGATCCTACTTCAGTCTATTAAATACTTTTGAGACCTTTTAATTAACCACTAATTCTAGTGCCCTATCCCCCAAAGTATCACCATGATTTGCCTCCAAAGACCCATTGGGTATCACCGAGTGATAGTCGGACCCCTTCACCACCACAGGAAGTGATGACTGAGGAACATCCACCCCATTCAAGTTCTTGGTGTTGACACCTCTCAGACTACCTTCCAATCCCATTGCCAACTGTTTTGGTGATCCAACCACATCACGGTCCTCTAAATCAATACCACTGCCTCTACCCACCTTCCTAAAAGGAGCAAGATCGCCCCATCGATAGTTAATCGTTGAATTCCCCAACCAATTGCAGGTAGAATAGAAGTTCATCCAAGACATGTAGAAAACTCACTACATGCACCTATATTCCTCACCAATAGTAACCCAAATATTCTCAAAAGGAATTATTGAAACGTCCATTTCCACACAATATCGTGAGTTTAGAGGGTGGAATGATGAATCAGTGTGACAATCCGAGCATAGAAATCTACCCACGATATTTCCAATCATCCTCAGGGAAAAATGATTTTGAATCATGAAAAGTGAATTCAGGAAACTCACCCAGACCGTAGCAGTAAGAGAGTCGTGCTTCATATATAATTCAAACGACCAATGAAATTGGAAGAACTGATATCCCTTGAAGTTATGGGAGGAACTCGACCAGGCAGGGATGAGGTCTTCCTCCGAAGCTATCCGAATCATAATTTGGTGTCTATTCAGTAAGCCCACAGTCACCCTCTCTTGAAAATTCCATGAGTCGAAGATGAACCGGCCAAACAAATCAACCAGATCTCACCTCTGATTAAACTGAGCCACCAAGGTGAGGTTTAAAGGATGTGAGGTTTTTTTGAACTCTGAATTCAACAACAGATGATTTGGGAACCCATCATCCAGATCTGGGACTTTAGGGCATAAGGAGGCTTTGGGGAAAGGAGGCCAAAAATTAGGGTTAGAAATTGGGTGGAAAGATGGCTCGACTCTCTTGAAAGACGCCAGAGGTCCCTACCCCACCAGAAGTGGAGGGACTGACATGAATGCCACCATCGTCGATTCAGAGGGAGCATTGCCTCTGTCATCTCTACAGTGGGAGTATCCACAAAACGACCAACTCACAGAGACTGTGATAACACTAGTGTTATTTCTATTTTCAAAAAATTTCTTCAACACTAAATAACTAAACATATTGAAGCTAGATTTCATTTTCATAGGGATCATGAAAATAATGGAGATATATTTTTATAATTTATTCCAACTGAGAAACAATTAGACTATATTTTAACTAACCCCATTGGTTCTATAAAATTCGAGAAAAAGAAGTTTGAATTAGGTATGTTCGAAGGTAAAATAATATTTAGTATAATTTTCAATTTTGATAAATCAATTAAATATTTTTTCTATATATTATTAATTGAAATATCTTTATTAATATAATTACTTTTTATTATGTAACACTGTTATTTGAACCATGCATCTTTCGGTTTATTTTTTTAAGTTCTGTATCTCATTATTATTTTCTAATTTACATAAATGATAATTACATATTAATGTTTAATTTTTTTTATTAAATAGTAAATTTTTTCATTTTTATGTTAATGTATTTTCAGATAAATTTCAAAGAGGTAGAGATTATTTTAGATGACTTAATAATTTTCTATTGCGTTTTTTGAAAATTTAAAAAATATTAAGTTTTTAAATTTAAAAAAGGGGGATATTTATATAATTGGGTATCAATTATTTAATCTCACTTTATGTTTTATAAATTAAAATTAAATATAATATTTCATTATATCCAAAAAAAATTAAAAATTAGTTTCTAATTCATATATTATTATGATATATAATTTTTTACTCTTTATTTTACATTGTAATTTAAAAAATTTATATTTTTTGCAAGCCTCCTTAAACGCAAACCCCTCTAGCCTGGACAAGGCTTAGATTGGGCAGATTACATGTATATATCCTACTAGGTCCATTTATTGTGCCTAGGTATATTGTTCCCACATAGTGGGAAGAGGTCACCCACAATGTGTCATTTTGACGCCATTATAAAAACCAACAGTGTATCTTTAAGATGCCATTGTCATTACTTATAGGAACTATTGGCTTGTCAAAAATAGTGATTCAATTAAGAAATGTTAGTAAAACACTATTAGTGAGTCCTATTAGCACCATTTTTATTCACCAATGGTGAGTGATACTTTGGCTCCACTAATGTTTTTTGAATCTAATGGTGAGACACTTACTCACCATTGGTTTTTTATATTTTGTATTGATTCGTTTTTATAGTTTCATCCACCAGTTATCAATTAGACATTTCTTTTTTATTTCATTTTTCTATGTTATATTTATAAATTTTTTGAATTATTATTAATATATTATATTAGTTTAATCAAAAAATATGCATGCCTTCTTTTATGGTTTCTAGCATTTTTTTGATGAATTCTTTTTCTCCATAATCATATAAGTATGGAAGTTTCATCCATTAAATATTATTTAATTTTATTTTATTTACCTCTTGTTATTTTGATAAAACTTATAAATTTATTCAGTTTTAAAGTTCAAACAAATTTCTATTTTTATGTTTTCAAAAATTTTCTATTGGAACTCAATTTTGAGACTTGAGTCACCATTGGAACCCAACAACGATTCATGAGAAAACATTGGACATCCATCAGTGAGTCATTTTTTTATTGTTCTCTTCGAACCCTATAATGATATTATGCATGGAAATGAATTTTTTTTAATAAATAATTTTATTATTTCTTACAATGAAAATGGAAAACAAAATAATTTTTTTACACCGTTGTAAATTTCCGACGGTGATTCATGACTCACCATTAGTTAAAATTTTATTTCCAAAATTTTTATTTTCTTATTTTCAGTTATTGTTGATATTTTTAATTACATTGTTAAATTATTAATATTTTATGCTAAAATATACTTGAAAATATATTTGTAATTAATTATGTCATTTTTTAGGACATCTTGACCTGAAGATTTTAATTTTTACGATGTTATGTTCTTCATATCGTTTTACTACATGTTCATTCTAACAAATTATATTTTTATGTTTATAATTTTTTCAATTATTTTTGTTCAACGATTAATTCTCTTTATATAGGAACAAAATTTTAAAAAAAAACTTTTCCAATAAATGTTTTAGGTCCATAAAAACTTAAAACATAATTAAGGCAACAATAATGGTCATATTTTGTTTATTATTCTCTAACAAGTTTCATGCAGAGTTTATGATCTTCTACACTCCTAAATATTTGTATTTTAACGATTTAGGAGAATTATTCAAGAATAAAAACAAATATACCCTTTTAGATCAAAGATGATTTTGAAAATTGACAATTCATTTGATGAGGATATGAAATACTTACTTGCAACTCTGATAGATTGATGAATAAACATCCTCGATGTCTTATTTTCTGTTGTGATCACCAATGATCTTCAACATCATCATCGTTCTCCATTGATGTGATCAAAGAAAAAGCAGTTTAAAGAAATTCATTATCATCACCTTATAGTTTTATTTTCATTTGTTTTATATTATTTCTGTACTATAATAATTCCAATCTCTTTTTTTTATTCTAGAGTCTTGGTTTAAGATTTTCCCATCCATAATTTTTCACTGTGTTATTCCTCCCATCTAGAAGGAAGTTTGGGTTGTTCCTCCTAGAAAAAAGGTAGGTTGGTTGTGACTCTGTCAAAATTAAGGGGTTATACTACCATGTGTTAAAAAATTAGGTCTTTAATTTATTATTATCGGGTTATTACTCCTAGTAAAAATTAATGAAAGAGTGCATTCAAGTCTCCTCAATGAGTAATGTAGATTGAAGAGAGGACTAGGATCTTTGTGATATGAACCTCTATAAAAATAGCATGTGTTATTTTTTTCTTTCCACTGCAACATTTTACATATCTTTTATAAATATGATAAATTATATTATTTAATAATAATCCAAAAACGAAAATTCACCCCCCCCCCCATCAAGTTTCCTCTTCCATAACAGGAGCACTAACACTAGTTTCCCACTTAAGACCTTTTGGAGGCAGGACTCTGGGGATCATTATCTCTCTTCTTTTATTTAATCATTTTTGTTGATAGGGTGTCATGACATAGATGTATGGTACCATTTTTTATATTTTATTAATAATATATTAATTTTATTTTTGTGTTGATTGGGAGGAGTGTTCATTAGGAGGGATGGTTGGCAGTTTACTTGGTATTGTTAATCAGTCATTCAAATTCTATTCTCTAAGGAATTAGTATCCTTCTTCTAGATTTTCATGAGAGTAGTTTGAAAGGATCCTACTAATTATAATTATACACCCACCCCTATATTTTATATTTTTCAATATTTTCATAATAGAGTTGGTGATTAGCCTCAACATTTCTATCTTGTGACATAGATTTAGTGGGTTTTCATACAGTTTAAGTCTTAAGAGTTTCATATTTATGGGTATTCAATTAGAAACATTGTTTTATGTATATAATTACAAAAATTATTTAAGTTGGTTTTATTTTATAATTATAAAAAGTTGATTATTGGGTTTTTAACTTATGTCCTGATGATTTATGATGGTAATTCCTCCCAAGAATTTGTTGCATACCATCGATGTTAGTCTTTAACCCATGAACTATTATAGGGGGCCTCGAGGGATACACTTAGATTCACTACTGAACTAGGAAGGGTTCTATAGAGGATGGTTCATGATATTCATGAACCTCGATTACCTCACTTAAACTATACCCCTATTATATTTTTAAATCCTTTATTGATTCTTTTTTTTCTATGAACAATATATAAATTATATTCAAATCATGTCCCTGAATTAGGTAAGAAGTGCATTTTATAGATATTTCATCATTATAACATCATATATGATAAATACTTTTCTCTTACTATCTATTATGTAAAATATCGATCATATGCTAGGTAAAAAATTCAAATTACCCACATGATAGGAATGGTTCTCACTGCCATCATGCATCTCTATCACAATCCAATGATAGAAATGAAACTCCATCACCAAAAATAACTTTTCAATCAATCACTATGATTATATGTTAATTCTAAATTATACATGATTGTCACATGCTACCAAACATTTCATTCACTTGGTAGTTCTCTCATGTTCTCTACACTAAAGTGTAAAATAATTAATGTTTATTTTTAAAATAGTCTTATTATTAATATCAATGTACTTTACCTATACAACATAATATACATATAATGGATTTTTAATTTCTTATTCAAGATATCAACACAATAATAATTTAGTTGTTAACCCTGAGTGTCAATATATTTTCATTATCATCCCATTGAAATCACTTTTAAATTTATTTTAAAAAAATGGCCATTTAATTACTTGTTGTACTCTATGGAATTATTTCTACGTACTTATCTCATTCACATAAATATTTTTTTTGAAACACTCTCTCCTTACATGATGTTTCAATACATAAAACTCTAGTTCATCTCATACCAGTGAATCATGAATGTAATATTTCTTTCATATAAATAACTAGATCATATCCAATCCTAGAGAAATTTATCTTCACATGCTAAGATATCGGTTTCAATTTAATATCACGGATTAACATAGTGCATATACTAACACATTGGAACCACACACATTCTTATATCTCATTTTTTTTATTCATTGTTATCTTAAATTATTTTCTATAAATTAATTATCGTTCTTGAAAATTTTATCTCAATCAGATATTGAGTCACCTCCTTGACACCTCTTTTTCCAATCCCTGGTTTTCCATCAATGAACAATTAATTCATAAAATATCTAGATGAAGCACCCTGATTCACACCACCTTAGTCAATCCTGATAAAATTTTAATGATGAATTTATACTATTTTAAACCAAAAATGTAAATCCATAATTCTCATTATTTTAAACAAATTCTCACAAAACTTACACCTATGTTAGTTTTTCAGGGTTAAATATGAATTGTATCGAAATAAATGACACATATAATTTACTCTAAATGTATCCCTAGTATAATAAAATATAATGTCACCGAAATGGGTGATAGAAATGCCTACTAAATAGGTCCAACTAAATGGTTCAATATATAGATATAATTTATTTATAATAATTTATACCATCATCACCAATAATCATAAAATATACCCATGTTCCAAATAAGAAATGACACAAGTAATAATAGTCATCACAATAGTTTATATCACTAGATAAAAAACGTATATCATATAAATTGAATACATTTTCTAAAATTATACGTTTAGATTCTCATAAATTATAAATTTAAGTCTTCATTGACCAATTTATCACTGATTAACCTATTAATTCATCATTCATTACTCAAGAGTGTAGTTTATCTGGCTTTAAATGGTTCTTCTAGAATTTTCTCAGTATACAAAACCAATAATCATATAACCACAGTAGTAATCATTAATATATTCTCTAATATATCAAATCATATAATGGAATACCATGATATCCTTAAATAATATTTTAAATATATAATTTTTATTGTATGCATAGATTTATTAGAATCATACTTTTCATTTAAATATCATAATTAAAATTTTATTTCATTAATCAAAATTCATTTCATAAATATCACATACAATAATCACTATTTATTTAAAATAATTATCTTCACAAATAAAATTTATCATAAAAAACTTAAAAATATGATTCACCTCCAATTCATTTATTTCTAAAATATTTTCCATTGTAAAACCCTTTATTTTCCAATTAAACCCATTAGAAAGCCAATTAATAAAGTTATTTAAAATTATTATATTCTTTTCAAAATACATCCTTTTTAAGATCATGAATTTTCTATTTAAAATAACTCAAAATGCATGCATTTTAAATCAAATTTTATCATATATCAATTAATTAAATTGATATAAAAAACAAAAAACTTATAACTGTAACACCTAATGTAGAAACATGAATCCTGACGTACATGGAAATTACATTACTTTTGCGGAATACTTAGTACATATAAAAAACACACACACAAGGACCGTAATAGTTTAGTGTCATTTGAAACTCGGAATATAATCTTCTAATCGTGGTGAAAGATCTTCAACATATCCCATAAAGATATTCTTTTTTAAAACATAAATCCTTTCTTTATGTCCTGGGGGAAAGAAAACATAAAAGGGTGAGCTCAAATGCTCAGTAAGGGTAAACAAAAGAAATATCAATCACGTCATATTCATAAGAACATGTCTTTTGGAAATCTTAACCTGCAAAAGAGATCATAATTTCATAACATGGGATAAATCATAGTAGTGAAATGTAATCCCAATAATCATAACATAAAACATGAAACTTTTTGGCATACACACATAATCTTATAGAATCATTTCTTATTAGTCAAGACTCATTGCCATGACTATCTTAGTTGACAAAGTTCCTTTCTGAACCGAGTTCACTCCTCGTTTCAGTCCTGTTTCACTGAACCGGTCTAACCTACCATTCTAGCCATGTCTATCTCATGAGATATAAAATCTTTACCCAATTCATTGGAGGGAGATATAGGTCCCACCCATCTCATAATGATACCATTCTTATATGTGCCACAAAATCATAAACCATACATCATAACATAACCCATGTAATAAAAATGGGAATCTTAATCATCGTGACATCATAAAACAATTCATATAAGATAAAGGAATTCATAAAAATAATTCCATCACAACATAATCAAATCAATGTAATAATAGGGATAGAAATATAACCCTTTATTATCTTAGATGGAAAATAATTTTGATAAAACACTTGAACTCCATTCTTGAGGAAAATATCCTTTCAACTTCAAAAGCACTTTTCCTTTCTTAACATGTCATAAAATTATAACTAAAAGAAGTTGATTAAAAATAAACTTGAAAACTTTTAAGGTAAGATTCTTGGAAATAATGTTTTAAAAATCCATTCATTCCGTATAATTTAAAAGAAAACATTCTTCTCGTACTTTTGTCGGAAAAGTCAAAAAGTACCTCGTACGAAAAACGACAAAATATTCCTTTAATATACTTTACTAAAAACTCACCAAAGGGTAAAATTGGATATAAACTATTGTATAAGGATATAAATATTACATATTGAGGAAACATGGATGTGGATGATAAAATACACCCCAGTAAATACTAAAGTATAAACAATCTCGGATAAAAATGAGATTGTGATATTTCCCTTACCTTAGGTCCGATTTTCTTCGTAAGTGTCCGAACCTCCTGTATAATTATTTAAATAATGTCATTGACTTATTCCAGAATCATACTCATTGTTATGATATCATATATGGTTCACTTATGACTTTATGTTACTCGTTCTTTTGTAAATTCCATGTTAAAGTGCGTTTTGGGTAAAATCGTTTCATTTTTCGTCCGTGTTTTGACTTGTAATTATTTATATGATTACTTAGATCATGATTACTTAATTCCAGAATATAAAACATGATTTATATATAATATATATTCATAATATACATATATATAATAAATCAGTAAATGGAAATAAATACACCGTTCATGGAGACGGTAGGCCGTACGTACGCATGAAGGCTGTTTTCGTTTCCTTATTGAGATGAATGGAATTAAGTAGATGACATACATACACATAAATCAAGTATTATTATTATGTCATATATTTCATGATTACTTATTATATATACTTTATAATCATTCATGAATGGTTAACGTGGAGAATGAATCTCATCGCGTCGTGGAGACGGTAGTCCGTACGTACGCACGAGCGATGATATCGTTCTCATGATCATGGAATTGTATTTGAGTGTATGTATACTATTTCAGAATCAATATAACTTTACAATAATCATATATATTTATTATGTACACCATTATACACATCCAAGTAAGGTGGTGGTGGAAAATAGATTTCACCACGGCGTGGAGACGGTATTCCATACGTACGCACGCGCGGTGATTTCGTTTTCCGTAGGATGGATAGATTGTGAAATAGGGTTGTTTCATACTTATAATAAAATATAATTATATGAGGGATACTGATTTTATTACTTCGTAATGATACAACCTAAGAAGAATAAGTGGAAGAAGAAATAAAGTTGAAAGAATTGATAACGGACATTACCTCTTCTTTGAAGCGCCTCTTTCAGATCTCCTTTTAGGGCACCAAAATTATTCTTTGAGGAATACCAGAACCTCTAGGATGTTACTATGGAAGTGGATAATGGAATTTGGCAGGGTTTCGACGAGCTTGAAGGCTCAAAGTGGTGTGAGGAAGAGAGGGAGTAGGTGCCCTTTTATAAGGGAGAGAGGGGCACCTTTGGAATAACAAAAAAATATTATTTTATTATAAAGCCAAATTCGGTTTTAAATATCTCCAAATTAATTTATTTCGAATCTAAGGTGGCGTTGGGTATAAATACTCTCATCTAATAGAATTTAGACAAGTTTAGGTTCCTATTTTGACCTTATCATTTAGATTTAACATTAAGTTAAATAATTTTACTTTTACCGTGTCTTCTTGTGTTCTTACACTATAAGGTTAATAAACATACTATAACAATCCAAACGAACCCCAAGTTGTTTACTGTTAATATATATAACCTTATCTAAGTCATTTGGCCGAACCTTAGATTTTTAGGATTAAAATAACAATTAATAATATAATATTTGTTTTAAAAACAATTTTATGTAAATTTTGACACTATTTAGTAATTGATTTTTGTGAAAATTATAACAGAATGATTAGTTCGAAAAAAGTTAATTAAATAAATACTAGCATGTCATATTAACATATAAAAGTAGTGTAATTCATAAAAAGTCTCAAATTATATTTATTTGGGTATTTATAATATCAATTATTCTAATTTTTCACTATAATGGTAATTACTGCATCATCATTGTGTCATAAATAAATTAAATTATTTAATGTATAAAAATTATAAATAAAATATAATTATGTAGGAAATATTATTATCTTTCTAATTAATATTTACAATCTAATTTATCTTATTTATAACCCTATATTAAAAATATTTTAGTAAATAAACATTGATTTTAACTCTTTTAACTCTTCTTTGAATTAAATAATAATAAATGTCCTAATCTAGTCCAAGTGGGCCTAAATGGTCATATTTTACTCCTAAGGTTGTTTTCGGTCGAATTACACTTATCCAATAGAATTAGGACATGTGTTAGGGTAATAATAATATCATTTTTACCCTTAATTACCCTATTTACTTTTAACCGTGGTTAAAAAAAAGTAAAAAGTTACTATTCACCAAAAATTATTTTCATCTCATTGAACCACATTTTACTTACTGACATCAACCGTGTCTCTCAGATTTTTTAAATTCCACTCACAGAAGCGGTAAAATTAAGTTTTATGAAAAATTAATTTTTTTTTACTACCACTTAGTGGTTTCAATATTTATCAAAAAATGAAAGTTTCCAGAAAAATACCAAAAATTAGGCCTAAGCTATATTTGATATTATGAACTCAAAAATGATGTCTATTTTACCAAATTCAAAACATATCAGTTGAATTAATTAATTTAAAAATTAATTCCCGTCATCAACTCAAATAGCGTGTTCTTACGAGATAATAACTATCAAAAGATTGACACTTGTTTATGTCTGGTTTAAATGTGAAATTACATTCAATGACCAACGTTGTATTAAATTGTAAAAATATATTATAAATATACTTTAAAACCACTAAAATTAATAATTTATCACTATTAATTATTTCAATTAAAAAAGTTGTTTTTAATTTAGTTATTTTCACTATTCATCAGAATATGAAAGTTATCCGAAAAGTACCAAAATTTCACCTTAGGCTAAATTTGATAATCCGAATCAAAAAATGAAGTCCATTTTGAGAGATAAAATTTCTAAAATTTTAAAATGTTGTTATTACTGTTCATAACGGCTAGTTTTAATAATATTTTAATAGCATATCGTTGTTTAGTGAAACTCGGTATTGCGTACTACACACGCTATCGAGGAAGGTCGTGATTACGTGTAATGCAAGGCAAGTCAAGGATGCGTGTTGTGCAAGATCCTTTTGGTGTAGCATACAAAAAAGACATTAATGAAATTAAAACGAATATTTTTCATAAAATCTCGGGGTGTTACACCTAAGACCATAGTATAGCTGGTAAACACTAATTTACTAAACTATTGCTAGATATTCACTAGAAAGAGAATTTATTCTTGATTATATATAAAAGTTAATTTTCTAAATAATTAAATTTATATTTGATAAAAAATATTCCATTTTTTATTCATAATATCAAAATTTACTGTTAATGAATTTTTGGTATTTTTATAAAAATTATTTTTTTTGGAAAATAGTGAAAATTCATTTTTTTAAAAATATCATTTCATTTATCACATCGTCTGGATATATGTATTATTTAAAATTTTATGAAACTATTTCATAAACATGTATTTATTTTATAAGTTTAATCAAACCCTTAAAAATATTATGATTAATTAAAATCCCAAATATTTTACATTTTAAAACTTAAGTTATATTTTTCTCTAAAATTATTTTAAATGTGTAATATATTTATTATTTTAATAATTATTATTATCAATTTTATAAATTTAAAATTATAAAAGGATTTTAATTTTCTCTATAATAATATAGAAATTATTTAAGAAGTGAAATATTAATTTTGGTCCTTAAAATAAATTGTCGAGGTTTAAAAATGAGTTACTATGGTAAAAGTAAATTATTGTAAAAGTTTTTTAAGGGTAAATGATCCAAAAAATTGTTGAAAACATGTGTTCCAAAAAAATTAAGTAGATAATTGAATATAACACATCAACTATCCATTATTTTCTACTTTTAGACACTTTGCATAGAAATTGGTATGACATAGAATTAAAGTTATTGGTATTTATAGAAGTTACACTCTTCTAACATATAAAAGGATACATTCACCACCCCACTTATACACACACTAAAATCCTTTTGGTATGACCAAATTCATAAAAAATATCTTACCAACTCACTTTCTTAAGTGTTAAAAGTTTTGATATTACAAAAATACTATTCTAAGAATGCTCAAGGATTTCTCTCATGTTGTTAGATAAAAACACATAATTACTCATTTTATATTTATATTTATTCATTTACTCTTAAAAATAAAAAATATATTTTTTAGAAACTCCGATATAATAACTTAAGTATCAATATTATATCAAAATTTTATTATTTTAATGTTATATATATTATCTACTCTTCCCATTACCTAAAAAAATTGGGAATGTTGCTCATGCATATATGTAGACTACCACCTCTGTGAAGAAATGTGTCTTTTTTTAAATACCACCATACATGGATGGTTATAAGATGGTATTTAATGTGGAAATATTTTATTTATATCAAGTTTAATGTTTATAAACTATATAATATTTTATACCTTCCTCACCTTCTATGAATAAAGGAAACATCATCCGTGTGTACATGAGGACTACCGCTTCCATGAAGTGATGTGGTTTTCATCACTTCCTTATATGGATGGTTTTAAAAATCTATTTGATGAATATATTTGATATTAAGGAATTATTTGTTCCATGAATAATATTATTTAAGGTTAAAATGTGAGCTAACATTCATCATAAAATAACTACTTGATAATAAAAAATTACTCGAAACAAGCTCATATTGGATTCCATTTTCTCAAAACATATCCAGGAATTATATATAATAAAAATAGGACTTCATAAATAATTGAAACAGAAATATTATATTATATTTAATTATTTGGAAATGATAAAATTTGTTTAAATGAATGGGCTCTGAAATAACTATTACAAATCATTTACAAAATAATTGATATTATTAGAATCTGATAACAACAATAAAATAAATATAACTAATATATCATTAGATAATGAGTACAATAAATGATTATAAAAGTTAATACATATGAATATGGTTACTATAATAAGTTTTTAATATGTAAATTTTTATTATGCAGGTGGTTAAATATCTTATATGATATTTTGGGGAAAAAGGTATGGGCTTTTCGTATGAAATTCTCTTCTTTGAGAAATATTTTATATTATAATCTTATTATCATTTACATGGTGTATATAATTGGATTTGAAATATTTTAATATGAATATAATTATTCATTGTATTATAAGATTAGTTTTATTCTCTAATAAGGTATATTTATTCAAAAAAATTAAAAATCATAAGTGTTCCCTTTCAAATCTCACATTATTTTGATCAGGAATATTTCACCTCTATATACATATTTTTCATCCCTCCTATGTTCTACTATATTAATTTAAAAACCAAATATATTTTATTTTAAACCTCATATATCTCTTTACCTATTTTTGAATGTAATAAGAATTAATATTTTATTTATTTGAGTTTAAAAAAAGATATTTTTGGAAAATTATTTGTGTCACAATCTTTTATATTCCACTCCACATTTACAGAATTATACCTTATTTCTTTTCAAAATTCCAATTTTTTAGATTTTTATTTTTAAGAAATGTTTTAAAATTTCTTCAAGTAATATTAATGAAAATTTTATTTATAGGTGAATTGTGACTGTATTTTTGATGAACTTTCACTTTTATTATAAAATGTAACGGTGATATTCTTTTTAATATTTTGTGTACTAGCATATTTTCCCATCACATTTTTCAGTTTCTTTAAAAAAAATCCTCTATAATTTTTCAATTTTTTTAGTGAATTCCTTTCCCATTAATTTTTAGAATATTTTTAAAATAGGGTATCAAAAATATAAATGGAATGTCTTATTCTATCTTTGAGTAAAATTTTAACGCTCTTCTACAGGTGTTTTCATTTATATAATTATACTTTAATGTTTTAAATGTTCGCAATGAATATAGTCTAATGATACCATTCACCTTTTTTCTTTTGATGGATTATAATCATGATATTATATAAATTAAATGGTCAAATTATTGACATGTTTTATGTTTATTGTTTCAAATGTCGACGTTTATTGATTACTAAGTTAAGTTGATTACTCATTATATTTTTATCCATTTAATTTATATAGTTAATGAATTGTACTTTTCATGAGATGGGTGGGGCTCCCAATATCGCCTCTATGCATTTTTAGGTATCGTGAGACAAACTATATTGGGTATTTTGAAGATGCCTCACCTATTTCCATATCACGCCTTATAATGAGGAATTGACAATAAGATTATGCTTTTGTTCATTATGAATTCGGTCACTATGAAAACATTTATTGCAGTCAATGTTATTATTTATGATTTTATTTTCTCCATGGATATATTACTTTATCATGATATTATTAATATAGACCATTTTATTATTATTTATCTCTATTATATTATTCCTTTATTATTTATTCTATGGTAGTTTCCATTGTACATTTTCCCTTATTAAGCATCAGATCTCACCCTTTAATTATTTTTATTATCCTAAGGGTAATCAGAAATGAACATTTAATGATTTCATTGATATAATACAAGAAATAATTAAATTATCAATGCAATTTAATGTTTAACACCATGTTTTAAAATTTAATGTGATAATTATGTATGTTACCAATATCTTAGGACTACTATATTGTGTGATTCCTTGTGATGATATCCCTAGTATCTTATACATATGTAATAAAGTAAACAGCATCTATGGTAACTAGATTTGGGGTTTTTAGAGTTGGTATCAAAGAAAAATTTATAGAAACATTGGAAACTATATTTTTTAAAACATAGATAAGATACCATAAACTTATGAAATACTCTAGGTATTAGTCTATGTACAGGATAACATTCTTTAATTTTGATAAAGTGATGATTGTGTGGTTTCCTAGAAATTAAATTCACTTTTGGATACAAATAAAGTGCATACAAGCTTTGACATAGATACACCAAGGGGTAATTACCCTAAAAGGGTGGTTGGGTATTACCTCAATCCTGCACATATTGCACGATAAAGACTCCTAACTGCACACTTGATTTGACACTATCAAATTATATGAATTCATTGATTCGAATGTTGTTTATCAAGTATTATGAGTAATATAAATATCATATTATGATTTTAATATATTCCCTAAGACACTAAGAATATTATTTTAATATTCTATTTTTTATTAATTTTTAATTTATGGTAATTGGTGCACCAAGTTCATAATTATATACTACGATTCATGGATTAATTCATGAACTAATCTAGTTCATGAATAAATTTATAAGTGGGACTTGGTAGAATGGATGAAAATCATATCAACAATAATAAACTATCTAGGAATTTCCCTCATGAGTAATTTAATTAATTCTATGATACAAGTGTGGGTGATTGGTAGGTTTAAACTATTTTGGGGCAGCTAACTCGGGTTTTAACTAATAACCATTATCATATAGATCAACTCATCGATCCCCCATATGGTACATCAATTTTGTACTAATTTATGTGATAAAAACTTCCATCATACAATGGGACTGTTGATATATTATTAGTGGAATAGATGACCATGTACCAGGATAATCAATTTATTTATAGGGAAATAGTGAAATTGAAAAAGTTATCAAGGGTTTTTATCATCTAAAGAGAGATATTCATCAATGTTGGTCATTGATTTAGAACACTAAGTTGATAGAGGATATAGACACTATAGTATTGAATACTTTTAATGAAATATTCTTCGAAAAATTCTTTCCCATATAAAAATTATCTGATATAAAAAAGTAAATTGAAAAATTAGTTTAAAAATAAGTGAAAAATGTCATTGAATAAGAATTTAACTTTACAAGGTCTATAACTCAGGTTTTAAAATATATATGTAAAAAATAAGTAATAATTATCACTTATTAAAGGATATTAATCATATACACTATAGAAGATTATTCTCTAACTTGTTTTGATTATCCATGTATATAATATCAAGGGTTATCAAGATAATGAAAGAATTCTCCAAGTCTTATTTTTTCTATGGAAATCAAGAAACTAAAAGGGCGTATTATAAATTTATATAATTAAATAAGGGTAATGTTAATAAGGTAATATGGTAAAGATATAATTTTCAACATTTAATAATTATAGAAAGAAACACTACAAAACATGATTAAAGGGAATGAGAGTTTTCTTAAAATATATATAGAAAGTTTATTGGGATTATGAATTCATGGGATAGAAATAATATTCAAATGTATTTTGATGAATCTGTAAGGATATGGGGAAATATTAAAATTAATTCCCTATCATTCAAGCGAATTTACCTCAAAAGGACAAAGGATAAATTACAATATTATGGGATCTTGACAGTTGAAGTAGAAATCCATAATAACCTGATTTTAAGTACTTTTATCATAATTTCAACGATATAAAATTATTTTTTTGGATATATGCACTATTTCATATCATTAATTTTTTATTAGAACATTAAATCATCCCCAAACACTCATATGATATAGTTTCTAATCATGAAACCTAGTGGGAATCTTATTAAAATAATAATATATTAAGAAATTTCTATATATATTCCCTAGTTTCAGAATTTATTTTCATACATATGATTCTATTTATCATAATCCTTAATATGGATTTGATATCAAATTATAATGTAAAAATTTATTTCCAAGAGAATGAGTTTACTATATATGAAGGGTGGTAAAGAATCCTTTTTAAGGGAGAGAATTCATTATCTAAATAATGTATTGATGTGACTCGAATAGCTTGTTTTAATGATATTATAGGATAATAGGATGAGAAAACACTATATATTGATGGGAAAGGCATCATTAGGATAATATTTTTACCTATTATTTAAGAATTCATTGATGTATTTCCAAAATAATTATTTCTAAATCCACTCGAGAATGATGTTTTGTTTCATATTTAACACATCCCTGATGAAAAACCTATATCCATGACTCCCTACAGAATAAAAATTGAGGAACTTATATAGTTGAAGAAACATTCACAGGGTTTGTATTAAATGGTATTTATTTACCCTACCACTTCACATTTGGGAGCTGCTATTTTATTTGTGAAAAATAAGGATGGCTTGATAAGGTTTTGTATCAATTACATGGAGATCAATTAAATTAAAATAATATTATGTTTAATTTAACACACACTACTGAATTATTTTATCAAATTTATGGAGTTAAATATTGTTTAAAGATTTATATTCACTCATGTTATCATTAGTTAAGGGTGAAGAAGGATGATATACTGAAGAAAGAATTTTGTATGAGGTGTAGATATTAGGAATTTATGGTAATATCCTTTGGATTAACTACTGAACATTTTTTGTAATAAATTAACTATAATAACAATGAACCTGTGGTTATTTTAATGTATTGGCATGAGATACAAGGGATCACATACCAAGGTATAAAATAGTTTAGTAGTCTTGGGAGACAAGATACATACATGATTCTTATAATACATTTGAAAACATGAAATACTATGTAAAATTCTTTTGATAACATTAATATTTATTCTATTATACACCACAAATCATTTATATATCCCTTCTTGGTTTCATGGGGAAAATATAATAAAGTATGCATTCATATTCTGAGGAAGGTAAAGTGTACAATAAAAGCTAATATGGAATAAATATAACATGAATAATACGGAAGATATATACAAAAATAAAATATTACATGTAACTAAAAAAAGGGGAATATATCCATAGAAGGAATAAAAATATAAATAATCACATGTATAACAAAAACTAATTACATAATGATAGAATTTATAATGTTGTACAACAAAATCATATTGTCAAGGCCATATTCCAAAACATCCTAAATAATTGGACAAGACTACACCAAATACCCAGGATATTTTGTCTCATGAGGCCTATTAATGAAACAAGGGGATATAATGGTCATTTCATCAGACATAGTATTTAAAAATAATTTATCATATTAATAAATTAAAAATGATTCAATACATAATAAACCTAAACATTCATGTTAAAAACTAACATATGAAATGTTAATATTTTCCCTTATCGATATATAGAATAATATGACCATAATCAATCCACAGTAATTTGGTGGATGGATTCATTATATTATACCTTTAGTAAACTAAAATATTAATCAAATGATATTAACAAAAATGAAATTACATTTAAGAAATTATTGGAATATTTCTTGAGAAAAATACCCTTTTCTTTTTTAAAATCACTTATTTAAAACATAATAATTTAAAAAATATATGGGAAACATTTTATCTCAAAAGAAATATAGAAAATTAAAAAGTATTATTTTAGTAAAATAATAGTCATGGTGATGGGAAACTATATTCTTGTTTTTTATGTCAAAACAAGGATTTCTTTCATTCTTATTAAAAAAAGTATTAAATAATCTTTTCAGAAAACATTGTAAAAATTCCTTTAAAAAATAAAAAGAAATTAAAATATGGTATAACATTACATTAAAAAATAATATTATCCTTTAAAATAACATTATTAGACATGTTTTACCCAAAAATTACATTGAAGATAACTTTTTTCAACAAAAGAGGAAATAGGGTTAAATTTTCATAAAAAACTTTTCTTGGTAATTTTAAGTACTAAAGAGAAGAAATTATTACTAAAACTAAATAATTATAGGAATATAAAATTATAATATAATATATTGGTTGTAATTGAAATATCTATATAATTTATCTTAATATAAATTTATCATAGAAATTTTTTGAAAATAAATTTGATTTTTTACATAAATCCCATATTGCTTTCGTAATATTTGAGTAAAAATATAATAAAAGAGATAAACATAAATAGATTTTTAAATCATAATAATTTTCAAAAAAATTATCATAAAATACATTCATGTGTATAATATACACCATAAAAAAAAGATGTAATTATTTAATATGGCATACGTCTCATTGAACTAAATGTGAGATAAGTAACCCTTACATAAATCATAACAATTAAAGTAAAATTCAATCAATGAATACATTATAGAAAAAAATGTAAATATACATTAAATAATTGTTAATAAATAATAAAAATATGTAATCAATATACCCATAATTGTTTAACAACATAGTTAATAAAGATGTGATATAAAACTATTAAAGGATACTATGTTAAAATATACATTACCTTGGGTAAAAGTTACTTCATAAGTTTTATTAAACTATTTGAAAATAAATTTAAATTTATTATAGTTATATAAAATAATATTATTAATAATTTTAATACCATAGATGATTTTCTTATAACCTCACATCACCTATTCATTAACAATATTTTATTATCATCAACATTTCAGGTGTTAAATACTTCATTTTTCAAGTAAATTTTGATTCAATGTTAATGGTACTTACATAATGATCATGGATCAATAATATCCATAATTTTAATCATGATAAAAATATAATATATATTCGTTATATACATATTTAGAATCATTTTGGAAATATTGACATGTAATATGAATCACATTGCTTTGTGGAGAGGGTAATCCACACATACGCACAAGTGACATTATCATATTTTAATGGGTGGAAGGTTATGAATGAAATTTATATATTATATTTAAAATAAATAATTATTTCCAGAATATAATATATATTAATTAGTTTTATCATTATATCCATTCATATATATTGGTGGTTAAAATGAATTACACCATAGTGTGGTGATAGTATGTCGTATATACACACAAGTGGTGTTATCCTTTTCCATAGGATGAAAATGAGGTAGAAAATGGAATTCCAATAATCATAATAAAATATATTTATTTTTATTATACTATATTAATTATTTTGGTATGGTTACAACTTATTTATAGGAAGTAGAAGAAGAAATAAACTATGAATAATTTGGTAAAGTCGATTACCTCTTCCTTAAAAGACATCCTTTGGATTACATATTAATCCTTCTTATGATGGTACTAGAAGATAAAATTAATATCAATAAAAAAATTAATTAATCTAAGATAGAATTTTTGAAGGGTTTTGATGATCTAAAGTGATCTGTCTCTATGTATCAAGGAGAAGAGTTTGTTCTCTTTTATATGTGATGGGAAAAACAAAATTGAAATTACTTTAAATAATTAATTATAATATATAACATTATCATATATATTGAAAAAATGTAAATAAGTAAGAATTTAATAAATTATAATTTCTATATAAATTTAATCAATATAATTTAGACATGGTTAAGTTATATTTTGAACATAATCTTCTAGTTTAACCCCATTTTTATCCCTTCTCAACCTTACCTTTAGAGACACATTTTTCACTCTTTAATGGTTATAATTTTTATAAATGTTTAAAGTGGAGAAATGGTATATTGATGAAATTTTAATCCATTTCCCATACTAATTTTAATATTATAATATTTATTTTTTTATATCATTTAATAAAATACTATTTATTATACCAAAATGAGCTTATAAAAAAATTTATATAATACTAATTATTTTGAAATTAATTATATTATTTATAATTAAAGGATCATTATTTTATTTTAAGATAAAAAAACATAATGTTCCTTTTAAAATTCTTTATTTAAATAAAATAAATTATAGTTTTTCAAAAATTGGTATTTTCACTATTCTATCAAAAATCAACCTTTTTGAAGATAACCAAAAATAATCCTTATCATATTTTGAATTAATTATTTCATTAATTATATTAAATTATTCAAATAAAATTTATAAAATTGGTGAAATTTAATTGTAATATTCAACCAAAAAAGAAAATAAAAAATATTTTTGAAGTAAAGTATTTTTTAGGCATAAAATATCTTTATTATCATTAATTGTATAATAATCTTAAAAAATTAATTATTTATATTGAAAATATAATATAAATATTTCATTTGAATAATTTATCAATAGTGATTAATTTTTTCTCTAAAGGTAAGAATAAATTTCTCACATAAAAATAGTTTTATGAAAAAATATCTCTTTTGCCATTAAAATATTTTATCTTCATTTACCAAAAATAGATAATCAATTTATGATTGGTCAATCATTTTATTATCAAAATATTTTACATATATTTTACAATTTTTTTATTAATATTCATAACCCTACATTATGGACTAATTTATAATGGTCATATTTAAATAATAATATTTTTATTGTATATTAGAATTCACTTAAAGCTCAGTGTTTCTTGATAAGAAATATATTGAGTTTATTATTCATTAAAAAAATATTTTTGGTGATAAATTATAACCCTCAAAATAAATTTTTTCCTCGAAATTTTTTATCTCACTGATAAAGGGTTCAATATTTTAAAACATTTGTAACACCCAAAGCTTCCACGGTATGCTTTCCTTTGACTAATATAGTAGCGTGTGTTGTACGCAACTTTGAGTTCTAACACACACTATAGCCAATCAAACTAGCCATTATGAATACTAATACACCCTTTTTGAAATTTTAAAAAATTTATTTTTCAAAATGGACATATTTTTTGGATTTTTAATATCTAAATTAGCCTAGGGTGAATGTTTTGGTATTTTTTAGAAAACTTTAAAATTTTGATGAATAGTGAAAAAATACTAAACATTATTTAAAAACAACTTTTTTAATCCAAATAATTTATAATGATAAATTATACTATTGAGAGGTTTAAAAGTATAATTAGAATATATTTTTACCATTTAATAAAATATTGGTAATTGGATGTAACTTCACATTTAAACTAGACATAAACAAGTGTCAATCTTTTGAGAGTTATTATTTCTTAAAAAACACGCTCTTTGTTTTGACAACGGAATTAATTTTAAATTAATTTCTCCCGCTTTTGTGTTTTGAATTCATAAAAATGGATTCCATATTTATAATCCAGATGTCAAATTTTTTTAAATAACTAACTTTTATTTTTATACATTTGGAATAATTACATCGGTAAATATTTTATTTACCATGGTTAAAGGGTAAATCCGGTAAATAAGGGTAAAAAAATAATATTATAATAACATTAAATTTATATAAAACGTGTCCTAACCCTATTGTATGATACATGTCCAACCATGGTCATCTTTAGGTGTATTTTGGGACCCCATGGAGCCACTTTTAAGTGATAATGACACATTATATTAATTAAGTTAAAGTAAATACAAAAATGACATAATCATATATCTTTTAGAAAAACACTTTTTACATATGGGTATATATGTTATATTTTCGACTATAAATATTAATTAGAAAACTAAAAATATTTCCTACATAATATTATTTTATTTATAATTTTTATACCTTGAAAAATTAAATTTATTCATGACACAATAATGATGCAGTATTTTCCTTATTAATGAAAGAATCAAATAATTTGTATTATAAATATTAAAATAAATATATTTTGAAAGTATTGATGACATCCAATAATTTTATTGGTCAATATGACATGTTATAATTTCTTAAATTAATTTGGTTTGAATTTATAATGTTTATAAAACTTTAACAAAAATCGATTATTAAATAGTGTCAAAATTGACATAAATGAGTTTTTAAAACTAATATTATATTATTAATTGATATTATATTCCTAAAAATCTATTTTTTGGCCAAAGGATTTATTTTGTGATAGGTGTATAATTAATGGACCACTTGGGGGTCTCTTGGAAGTATATAGTTTGTTTATTAACAATATAATATAAAAATAGAAAGAGACATGGTAAATGTCAAACTATTTAACTAAGAGTTAAATCAAAAATATAAAGTTAATATAGTGACCCAAACCTATCTAAAACCTATTGGTTGAGTGTTTTTCTCCCTATACCCACCTTAAATTTTAAATAATCGACTTTTTATCCATTATAAACCAAATATTAATTTATTATAAAATAATATTTCTAGTTTTTTCTAAGGTGCCCCTCACCCCTCTTATAAAAGGGAACTCCCCCTACTCACTAATTCACACCTTAAAAGCCTTTTGGATTGGCCAAACCCTGCCCAAATATCCACTAAACTTACCTAAATTCAACCTATAGGACCTTATTTGGTCAGAAATCTGTCTTAAGGATCCCTTTAGATCAAATCAATAGGAAGAACCCGGAGAAGAGGTAATAATTTCACCATCATCTTTCAAGTTCTTTTCTTCTTTCACTTCTTCTTTTTTGTTATTTAAATTATAAAATAATAACTCCAGTATCATATATATACTATGAAGTTATTATAAATATGTTACATCCATCTTCATTATTCTATCCATCCTTTTATTGACATGTCACCATACGTACGTTCGTACGGATTACCATCTCCACGTCATGGTGTAATTGTTATACAATACTTTATTACTTGAATGGGTATAATAATGATTTTTAATTCATTAAAATAATGAATAGAACATGATAATTATTCTTCATATATGATATAACATCCAATTATATATTATTTTAATATCAAAAGAGTGATATTGTCACTCGTGCGTACGTACGGATTATCGTCTCTACGAATGCAATGAGATTCATTCCCCATCGTATCCATTCAAGAAAAAATCACATTTTATGATTAAAAATAATTTTTAGAGAAAAAATATAATTCTGTATATGAATAAGATACATCCCATCCATAACAAATATGGCTCACAAAACAAATAATATAAAGTAAAATGAATCCGTTAACACCCAAAACAATGATAATACTAAGATATTATTAACAAATCAATTTTAAAAGATCATATATGATATAATATTAAGGTTTATAATTCCTGTATAATTAAATAAAAATTATTTCCCCATTATACAGGAGGTTAACCTACCCTCGACCAATGAAAAAGTATAAAGTAAGGGATTTTCTTATTGCACTTTCAATTCCGTAAGTTTCCCATTTTTCGGAACTTATTCATTTCATGTGGTGTATTGTGTACTGCCATTTGATATAGAAAATCAGGATTATCATTATATTAATGGTATTTAGTGAATAATTTGGTGGATATTAACTTTTGGGTATACTACTCAGTTGATTACAACTTTGTAAAGGGTTTCATATCACTTTTTTTTCCGTGAGATTCATCATATATTTTCCACTATTTCATTTTTAGTGGTGTATGTAATGCCCATGATTGTACTCATTTTGTAACATATTTTAATTTATGATTATTTACTTCTTCATTGTATGATCCTTCTTTCAAGTGGTGTATGTTTTGTAAGTTACCAAATCGGTAAGGGAACCTTTCACCCTCCTCTTTTTAAAAGACTTCTTTTTGTTATGCCTTTTAATTTACATCTTATTATGTTGGGATATATTCTTCTATATCCTTATTGATATAAAATTTATGTCCAATTGATGAGATACCCTTTTTATCTCATCAACTCATTTTATTAATTTTAAATTGACATCGTTAGCCTGTCGAATTTTTACAAAGGAACTTCTTAACCTAATTTCAATTCTTTGGGTTCAACTTGTACATCTTGAATTAGTCGTCCTATGAATATGTGTGAATGTCTTTTGATTTTTTTACACTTAATATCCACTTATATTGGGTGTATTTATATTTGTCACACATAATTATGTTATTGGTTTATTGTTCATTTAAGGATACCATCTTTATAAGGGATTTCATCTCAATTTACATTTCCACTGAGACTTCATTGTTGTCATATACCAACTCTCTTTTATATGGTGTATATAACTTACATTGACAGAGTATATCATGAATACCTTTATTCTCATTATATTATAATGTTTTTATTACATCAATTATTTTTATTCAAGTGTCTCTTTTGGTTAGTAACTCTAACTAAAATATCATTTTAAATGCTATAAGGATTTTTAATTCCAAATAATTCTCATTAATGTCCATGTTTTAAAAATGGTTTTAAGGTTTTATTTATATCGACAAAAAAGTTTTAAAAATTAAAATTCATTTTAAAAGTTTCAAAGTGGTATGGAACACTTTGATTCAAAAAACTATTTTAAACAGCTTCTTGAAAAATAGTGTGACTTTTAAATGATTTCAAGAAAAAAGGGGGATATTTCTCTCTAATAGTTTTGATGATTATTTTCATCTCTGTCAATATCCTTAATTATTCTCGATTGAAGTTATTCTAATATAATACAATCTTCCATATTTTATCGAATGAGTTATATTTGACTATGGATGTGCTATTTTTATACCATTCATGGTTTTCGGATAAAGTATTGACATTTCGTATGATAGTTTTAATACAAATGTTTATGTTATGTTTAAAACTTTTCATATGAGAAATGAATTGGACTTAGTAAGCGATGGGTGGAGCCCTCTATAGCTCCTCGACGCATCGGTAGGTCTCATGTGACAAACTAGTGACTTGGAACAAGGCCTTGATAAAATCTAATTTGTAGTCTTGGCACAAGGGCTTGACTATGTGATTATGATAGTATGGATTTTATGCATTCTATCATTATGAAAGTGGTTATTTATATTACATGTGATTAATAGATTAGTAGAATATACAAGTGAATAAGTAAATGGAATTATTTCATTTTATTTCTACAATATTATGTTGAAGTTTATGTTTAAAAGGTTTTTGTTATAGTTATACATTGCCTTAAATTTTTATGCTTATTTTTGAAAGATTCCTCTATATTGTTATCTTTATTGGTAATCTGAGCTCACCTCTTTCTATGTTTTATTTTTCCTATGATGTGAAGAATTATTATATGAATAACCTATAGGGATAGTAAGATGGGATATGAGTGTGGTCTATGGAGACAAGATTTTGTTGTAGTTTTTCATTTTATGATGCAATGTAAAATTTATGAATGTATATAGTGATTCCAAGGATGCTAAACTAATCGGTCTTTCGAGACATGATCTTTTGTGATCATGAAAATGTTATGTAATAATGCACTGATTCTATGTAAATGGGGTCAGGGAATCATAGTTGGTATCAGAGGATGTTTAGTACAATCCTTGGAAGCAAGATTTTGATAAACTCTGATTAGATCACATAGACCTAAGATGGACTTTAAGGATTAGTATAGAATAAATTTGTAGAATTTTGGTATCGTAATGATTTTGTGAGTTTTCCAAGCAATACATCCCTGTCTGGACACGAGTAGGTAGTGGCAGCTCTAGCACAGATGTACATTGGGTTAAAACCCAAAAACACGGCTTTGAGCTAGACTCAAATGGGAACTGGTGCACGAAAACGGGCTTTGCTGCACTCATGGTTACGAAACTCCCAGGGGGTATGCTTAGGATAATTTACATTATATTTACAAACATATTTGAATAATTTAATATAAGACGAGACTAAATGACCTTGGTTAATCCTAAGGTGTTTCAAATTAATAATATGGTGTCATGATACACTCTAAATGATTTTATGACTACTTTTACTAACACAATGATTTCTGGTTTTATACAATGGCTGGATTCCAAGGAAGTCATAATAACTTTAAGAATGACGTACAAGGTGGTAAAGGTGGTGGAAATGAGCAACAAAATGAAATGTTGATAGTCGTAAAAGATATCATGTTCATGCCAAATCAGTTTTCAAAAAATATGATCAACAACATAAATATTAACCAACTTCCGGACACAACAAAAAAGAGAAAGTTGATGAATGATAAGAGCTCCAGCAGTGGAGACCATGGAGAAAAGAATCCGTAATTTCCATCATGTAGGAAATGTGGATAGAGACACCCATGATAGTGTCTCAATGGAACAAAGAAATGATTTACGTGTGGGAAAGAAGGACATAAAGTGAATAATTTCCAAAGAAAAACGAAGAGTACTATGAAAGAAAATAAAAATGGTCCCAAGAATCCATTTATAGTCATTTTTCGTAAATTTAGGGGACTTGGCTATTACCCGAGTGAATGCCCTATTCTATAGGATATTCTTTTGGTCAAAAACGAAGCTATGTGGAACTAAATGGTTGGAGAAATTTTTAAAAGTACTTGTACTCCTTGTTGATGGGATTACATTGGAATAATTTTCTCTTGTATTCGTAACCCTACAGTTTTTCATGTGAAAATGATATTTGGGGAAGAATTTTATTTTCTCTTGTGGATATAGTTATAAATAACCATTTGGTTTTATATGATCATTGGGTTTGAGGCAATTACAAGTTACTATATTTTGGGATGAAAATGTAAGGTATGAGATAACATTTGTGGTAAAATTATGTTATGGTTATTTTGATGAATTTATCTCATTTTAGTACTTATATAAAATATAGTTTTTGAAAAAGGAAAACATGAAGACTGTGTGATAACCCGACACGTCGGATAAAGATGTGGGAATCGAACCCACAACCAAAGTGCAATTGGGGTTTATCGCCTACCACTGGACTACATGAAGTCCCTAGTTTGTGTGACAAATTATTTTTAGTTAAATGATTTTATTGATCAATAATAAGTTGATTTGGGATATTATGACTTATCAAATGAATACCCTTAATGTAGGAAAATGATTCGGTGATTAATTGATAATTGTTATTTTGGAAGATATTCACTTTGTTGGGAACACTATATGCCCAATGAAAATAGAATACTATGGAATTTAATTTTTGGAGTAATGGTGGATTTTTTTCTGTGTTTTTATTATATATTTATAGTGATTTTGTTTATTTATGGATATTATTAACCAACAATAGAGAATATGTGATTGGGTTAATTACTTTTAAGTATGTGACTTTAAGAGTAGTGGATGTCATTTGGAGATACAATTTAACGTGGAAGACTATATGACCATATTCTTATATGTTTTGAGTTTCAATATTAGTTTGGATTATATTGAAGGATTTTAAGGACAATTGTTTATTGAATGGTATTTATTTAACTTTGGGGTATTATTGTATTAATTTTAGAAGTTAAGATTAGTTTTTCTTTATATAATGGAATATCCTTTTGGGGGATCATCATATCATATAATAACCATTTTTTTTTATTAATCTCTAAATACAAGTAAATATATAGTTTATCCTTCGTGGATCATCTGTTCTATAGAAGTTTATTCGAGCTCTTCTAGTGTTACCATGTCTTCTTGAATACTCATCGTTTAAAAAAAATAATTTAGTGGTAGAAATTTATTAAAGAATGAAACTATACATAAAAAGTAAGTATATCTCTTTATGTTTTTATTCAATCCCATAAATAAATTCCTCATTTTTATGTAATGTAACTTAAAACAAAAAATAATGATGTCCATTTACTTTTCCTACTAGGAGACTAATGACTGTTTTTTCCATCACAAGTGTGTTGTTTTATTATTGTTAACTTTCTCTTGATCATGTTTTCTATCCCTCCCCATCAGAACTTGACACTTACTTTATCATCCAAATCCATTTTTCATACATTTAATCCTAGTATGGGTTATCTTGGGTGACCTTTGTACTTCTCTTGATTTATTTTAAAGTGATAGTGTTATTGACTCTTTTTCCGATGTGGGACTTTCCGTTATATTTCCAAGACCAATTTTAAAAAAATATTGAGGAAAAAATTATTTGAAGGATGGGAGAATTTAACACCCCAGGCTTCCACAGTATTCTTTCCTTTGAATAATATATTAGTGTGTGTTGTACGCAACTTTGAGTTCTAACACACACCACAACCAGTCAAACTAGCTGTTATGAATAGTAATACCCACTTTTTGAAATTTAATAAATTTTAACATTCAAAATAGAAAACATATTTCCATTTGGAATAAATAAATTAGCTCAGGGTGAATTTTTATTATTTTTTAGAAAACATTCATATTTTTGATGAATAGTTAAAAATACAAAACATTAATTAAAAACAACTTTTTCAATGAAAATAATTTATAGTGATAAATTATAATATAGAGCGGTTTTAAAATATAATTAGAATATATTTTTACCATTTAATATAATATTAGAAAGTGGATGTAATTTCACATATAAACTATACATAAACAAGTGTCAATCTTTTGATAGTTATTATTTCATAAAAAACACGCTCTTTGTTTTGACAACGGGAATTAATTTTAAATTATTTTCTAAAACTTTTGTGTTCTGAATTTAGAAAAATTTATTCCATATTTAGAATCAGAAGGTCAAAATTGTTTAAATAAGTAACTTTTATTTTTATACATTTTGAATAATTACTTCGGTAAATATTTTATTTACCATGGTTAAAGGGTAAATCCGGTAAATAAGGGTAAAAATTAATATTATTATAATAATAAATTACCCTAAAAAGTTTTCTAACCCTATTGGATGATACATGTCCGACAATGAGCATCTTTGGGTCGATTTTGGGACCCCGTGGATCCATTTGTAAGTTATAATGACACTTTATATTAATTAAGTTAAAGTAAATACAAAAATGACATAATCATATATCTTTTAGAAAAACAATTTTTACGTAGGGTTATATATGTTATATTTTTGACTAAAAATATTAATTAGAAAGATAAAAATATTTTCTACATAATGGTACTTTATTTATAAATTTTAGACATTCAATAATTAAATTTATTTATGACACAATAATGATGCAGTATTTTCCTTATTAATGAAAGAATCAAATAATTGGTATTATAAATGTTAAAATTAATATAATTTGAAAGTATTGATGACATCCACTAATTTTATTGGTTAATATCACATTTAATAATTTCTTAAATGAATTTTTTTGAATTAATAATTTTTTTATGACTTTAACAAAAATCAATTATTAAATAGTGTCAAAATTGACATAAATGAGTTTTTAAAACAAATATTATATTATTAATTGATATTGTATTCCTAAAAATATAATTTTCAGAAAAGGACTTATATGATGATAGGTGTATCATTAATGGACCACTTTGGGGTCCCTTGGAAGTATATAATAAGTTTATTAACAATATAATATAAAAATACAAAGAGACGTGGTAAATGTCAAACTATTTAACTAAGAGTAAAACCAAAAAGATAAAGTTAATATAGTTACCCAAACCTGTCTAAAACATATTGGTTGAGTGGTTTTCTACCTATACACACCTTAACCTTTAAATAATCTACTTTTTATCCATTAGAAACTGAATATGAATTTATTATAAAATAATATTTCAAGCTTTTCCTAAGGTGACCCTCACCCCTCTTATAAAATGGCACTCCCCCTAATCACTAATTCACACCTTAAAATCATTTTTTCTCGGACAAAACCGGCCCATATATCCTCTAAAATTCCATAAATTCATCCTAGAGGACCTAATTTTGTCAGAAATCCAACTTAAGGAGCTCTTTTGATCAAATCCTAAGGAAGAACCCGAAGAAGAGGTAATAATTTCACCACCCTCTTTCAAGTTCTTTTCTCCTTCCACTTCTTATTTTTTGTTATTTACATTATAAAATAATAAATCCATTATCATATATATACTTTTAATTTATTATAAATATGGTACAACCATCTTTATTATTCCATCCATCCTTTGAATGACATGTCACCATACGTGTGTACGTACGGATTACCATCTCCACGTCGTGGTGTAATTGTTATTCAATACATTATTATTTTAATGGGTATCATAATGATTTGTAATTCATGTAAATAATAAATAAAATATGATAATGATTTTGTATATATGATATACCATCCAATTATATGTTATTTTAATATCAAAAAACTGATATTGTCGCTCGTGCGTACGTACGGATTACTGTCTCCACGAACGCGAAGAGATTCATTCCCCATCATAACCATTCAAGACTAAATTTCATTTGATGATTAGAAATTATGTTTAGATACATGATATAATTCTTTATATGAATAAGATACGTCCCATCCATAAAAAATATGGCTCACATAACAAAGAATATAAAGGAAAATGAATCTGTTAACACCCCAAACTACAATAATACTAAGATATTATTAACAAATCGATGTTAAAAAATCATATATGATATAATATTAATGTATATAATTATTTTATAATTCAATAAAAATTATTCACCATTATACATGAGGTTATCCTGCCATCGACCAAGGAAAAAGTACAATGTAAGGGATTTACTTATCTTACATTTAATTCTGTAATATTTCCATTCTTCGCCACTTATTAATTTCATGTGGTGTATTTTGTACTTCCATTTGATATATATAATCTTGATTTTCATTATATTCATGGTATTCTATGATTCATTTGGTGGATATTAACTTTTGGTCATACGAATCAATTGATTAAAACGTGGTAAAGGGTTTCATCTCACTTTTTATTCCCGTGAGATTCATGCTATATTGGCCTCTATTTCCTTTTGTGTGGTGTATGTACTACACATGATTGTACTCTTTTTGTAACATAATTTAATTTATGAGTATTTACATCTTTATTGTATGATCCTTTTTTCAAGTGGCGTTTGGTTTGTAAGGTACCAAATCGGTAAGGGAACCTTTCACCCTCCTCGTTTTAAAAGACTTCTTTTTGTTATGTCTTTTAATTTAAATCATATTATGTTGGGATATGTTCTTCTATATCCTTATTGATGTAAACATTATGTCCAATTTATTATTTACCCTTTTTATCTCATCAACTCGTTTTTTGAATTTTAAATTGACATCGTTAGGCTATCGAAGTTTTACAAGGGAACTTCTTAACCCAATGTCAATTCTTTGGGTTCAACTTGTACATCTTGAATTAGTCATCCTATGAATATGTGTGAATGACCTCTGATTGTTTTACACATAATATCCAATTATGTTGGGTTTATTTATATTTTTCACACATAATTATGTGATTGGTTTTTCGTTAATTTAAGGATACCTTCTTTATAAAGAATTTCATCTCAATTTACATTTCCACTGAGACTTTATTGTTTTCATACACCAAATCTCTTGTATATGGTGTATATAATGTACTTTGACATAGTATATCATGAATCCCTTTATTCCCATTATATTATAAAGTTTTTATTACCTCAATTATTTTTATTCAAGTGTCTCTCTTTTGGTTTGGAACTCTAAATAAAATATCATTTTAAATGTTATAAGGATTTATTATTCAAAATCTTTCTCATTAATGTCCATGCTATAAAAATTGTTTTAAGGATTTATTTATATCGACATTAAAGTTTTAAAATTTTAAATTCTTTTTAAATGTTTCAAAGTGGTATGGGACACTTTGATTCAAAAATCAATTTTAAACGGCTTCTTGACAAATAGTGTAACTTTTATATGATTTCAAGAAAAAGGGGGATATTTATCATTAATAGTTTTGATGATTATTTTCATCTATTTCAATATCCTTCATTATTCTCGATTAAGGTTAATCTGATATAATAAAATCTTCCATATTTTATCGAATGAGTTATGTTTGACTGTGGATGTGCTATTTTTATACCATTCATGGTTTGTGGATAAAGTATTGAAATTTCTTATGAAAGTTTTAATATGAATGTTTTTGTTATGTTTAAAACCATTCATATGAGGAATTAATTGGACTTATTAAGTGATGGTTGGATCCCACAATACATCATCGACGCATCAGTATGTCTCATGGGATAAACTAGTGCCTTGGAAAAAGGCCTTGACAAAATCTTATTTGTAGTCTTGGCACAAGGCCTTGACTATGTGGTTATGATAGTCTGGAATTGTGCATTCCATTGTTATTAAAGTGGTTATTGATAATGCATGTGATTATAATATTAGTAGAATTTACATTTGAATAAGTAAATAGAATTATTTCATTTTATTTCTACCATATTTTTTTGAAGTTCAAGTTTAAAAGGCTTTTGTTTTAGTTATACATTGTCTTAGATGTTTATGCTTATTTATGAAAGTTTCCTCTATATTGTTATCTTTACTGGGCATCTGAGCTCACCCCTTTCTATGTTTTATTTTTCCTAGGATGTGAAGAAGTATTTTATGAATGTCCTACAGGGATATTATGAGGGGATATGAGTGTGGTCTATGGAGACAATATGTTGTTGCAGTTTTCCATATTATGATTTAATGTAAACTTTATTAATGTATCTAGTGAATCCAAGGATACTAAACTAATCGGCCTTTCGAGACATGATCTTTTGTGGTCATGCCAATGTTATGTAATAATGCACCGACATTAGGAAAATGGGGTTGGGGTATTATATTTGGTATCACAGGATGTTTAGGACAAACCTTGGAAGCTAGATTTAGATAAAATCATATTAGAGAACATAGACCTTAGATGGAATTTGAGAATTAGTATAGAATAAATTAGTATAATTTTGGTATTGTAAAGCTTTTTTGAGTTTTCCAAGCAATACATCCCTATCTCGATATGAGCAAGTAGAGGAGGCTCTGGCACAAATGTACCTAGGGGTAAAACCCTAAAACAAGGCATTGAGCTAGACTCGAACAGGAACTGGTGCACGACAACAGGCCTTACTGCACCCTTGGTTACAACACTCATGGGGGATATTCTTAGGATAATTTAAATTTTCTTTACAAAAAAATTGAAGTATTTTAATATAAGATGAGAATAAATGACCGTGGTAAATTTTAAGGTGTTTAAAATTAAGAATAGGTGTCATGATATTCTCTAAATGATTTTATGACTACTGTTACTCACACAATTATTTCTGGTTTTAGTCAATGGCTAGATTCCAAGGATGTCATAGTAACTTTTAGAATGATGTACAAGGTGGTAATGGTGGAGGATATGAGCCAAAAAATGGAATTTTGATAGGTGTAGAAGATATCGTGTTCATTCCAAATCATTTTTCCAAAAATATGATCAACATCATATATATTTTCCAACTTTTGGACTCAACAAAGAAGAGAAAGGTGATGAATGATAAGAGCTCCAGTAGTTGAGACCAGGGAGAAAAGAATCATCAATTTCCATCATACAGGAAATGTGGAAAGAGACACCCAGGAAAGTGTCTCAATGGAACAGAGAAATGTTTTACGTGTGAAAAAGGAGGACATAATGTGAAGAATTGCCGAGGAAAAATGAAGAGTACTTTGGAAGAAAATAAAAATGGCCCCAAGAATCCATTTACAGTCATTTTCTGTAAATTTAGGGGACCTGTCCATTACCTGAGTGAATGCCCTATTCTATAGGATATTTTCTTGGTCATATAAGAATCTATGTGGAAATAAATGGTTGGATAAGTTTTTAAAAGTACTAGTACTCCTTGTTAATGGGATTACTTTGTAATAATTTTCTTGTGTATTTGTAACCCTGTAATTTGTCATGTAAAAATGATATTTGAGGAAGACTTATCTTTTCCCTTGTAGATATAGTTATAAATAACCATTTGGTTTTATATGATCATTGGGTTTGATGAAATTACAAGTTATTATATTTTGGGATGAAAATGAAAGGTATGAGATAACATTTGTGTTTAAATAATTTTATGGTTATTTTGAGGAATTTATCTCATTTTGGTAATGATAGAAAATATAGTTTTTGAAAAAGGACAACAGGCTGACTGTGTGATAACCCATCACATCAAACAAAGCTATGGGAATCGAACCCACAACCAAAGAGAGATTGGGATTTATCACCTACTACTGGACTACGTGAAGTCCCTAGTTATTGTGAATAATTATTTTTAGTTAAATGATTGTTTGATCAATAATAAGTTGATTTGGGATCTTTTGTCTTATCAAATTAATACCATTAGTATAAGAAAATTATTCGGTGATTAAGTGATAAATGTTATTTTGGAAGATATTTTCTTTGTTTGGAACACTATATTCCCAAGGAAAATAGAATACTAGGGGATTTAATTTGAGGAGTAATTGTGGATTTTTATCTATGTTTTTATTGTGTATTTATAGTAATTAGGATTATTTATGGAAATTATTAACCAATAATAGAGAATATGTGATTAGGTTAATTAATTTTAAGCATGTGACTTTAAGAGTAGTTGATTTCATTCAGAGATACAATTTAACATGGAAGACTACATAACCAAATTCTTCTATGTTTTGGGTATCAATATTAGTTTGCATTATATTGAAGGATTTTAAGGACAATTGTTTATTGAAAGGTAATTATTTAACTTTGGGGTATTGTTTGTTTAATTTTAGAAACTAAGATTAGTGTTTCCTTCTCTAATGGAATATCCTTTTGGGGGATCATCAGATCTTATACTAATAATTTGGGTTTTGATTAATCTCTAAATACAATGTAAATATATAGTTTAACCATTGTGGATCATGTGATTCTATTGAAGTTTATTCTAGCTCTTCCAGTGTGACCATGCCTTTTTGAATACTCATCGTTTAAAAAAATGAGTTAGTGGTAGAAATTTATTAAAGAATGAAACTCTAAATAAAAAGTAAGTTTATCTCTTTATGTTATTAGTCAATCTCATAAATTAATTCATTATCTTTATGTAATTTAACTTCAATCAAAAAATAATGTTGTCTGTTTACTTTTCCTACTTGGAGACTAATGACTGTTTGTCCCATCACAAGTTTGTGGTTTTCTTATTGTTAAATTTCTCTTGATCATGTTTTATATACCTCTCCATCCGAACTTGACACTTAGTTTATCATCCATATCCATGTTTTCCTACATGTAATCCTAGTATGGGTTATCTTGGGTAACCTTTGTACTTCTCTTTTTTCTTTTAAAGTGATAGTTTCATTGACTCTTTTTCCGATGTGGGACATTCCTTTATATTCAGAAGCCCAATTTTAAAAAAACTTATAGGGAAAAATTATTTGAATAAGGAGAGAATGTAAGACCCCATGCTTCCACGGTACGCTTCCCTTTGAATAATACAGTAGCATGTGTTGTACGCAACTTCAAGTTCTAACAAACACCACAACCAATCAAACTAGCCGTTATGAATAGTAATACCCACTTTTTAAAATTTTATAAATTTAATCTTCCAAAATGGACATCATTTTTGGATTTGGAATAACAATATTATACTATGGTGAATTTTTGATATTTTTTAGAAAAGATTCAAATTTTTATGAATAGTGAAAAATACTAAACATTAATTTAAAAAACTTTTTTAAATTGAATTTATTTATAGTGATAAATTAAAATATTGAGTGGTTTTAAATTATATTTAGAATATATTTTTACCATTTAATCCAATATGGTTCATTTGATGTAATTTCGCATTTAAACTAGACATAAACAAGTGTCAATCTTTTGATAGTTGTTATTTCTTAAATAAACACGCTCTTTGTTTTGACAATGGGAATTAAATTTAAATTAATTTCTGCCACTTCTATGTTTCAAATTTATAAAAATGGATTCCATATTTATAATCATGAGGCAAAAATTGTATAAATAGGTAACTTTTATTTTTAGACATTTTGAATAATTACTTCGGTAAATATTTTATTTATCATGGTTAAAGGGTAAATCCGGTAAATAAAGGTAAAACATTATATTATAATAATATTAAATAACCCTAAAACGTGTCCTAACTCTATTGGATGATAAATGTACGACCATGTGTATCTTTGGGTCGATTTTGGGTCCCCATGGAGCCACTTTTAAGGGATAATGACACTTTATATTAATTAAGTTAAAGTAAATACAAAAATTACATAAGCATATATATTTTTGAAAAACATTTTTACATAGGGTTATATATGTTATATTTCCGACTATAAATACTCATTAGAAAGTAAAAAATATTTAATACATAATGGTATTTTATTTATAATTTTTATACATTGAATAATTAAATTTATTTATGACACAATAATGATATAGTATTTTCCTTATTAGTGAAAGAATCAAATAATTGGAAATATAAATGTTAAAATAAAAATAATTTGAATGTTTTGATTATATAGACGAATTTTATTGGTTAATATGACATTTTAGATTTTCTTAAATGATTTTTTTTTATTAATAATGTTTTTATGACTTTAACAAAAATCAATTATTAAATAGTGTCAAAATTAACATAAATGATTTTTTTAAAAAAAATATTATATTATTAATTGAAATTATATTCCAAAAAATCTATGGTCAGGAAAAATAAATTATATAATTATAGGAGTATCATTAATGGACAACTTTTGGGTCTCTTGTAAGTATATATTAAGTTTATTAACTATATAATATAAAAATACAAAGGGACATGGAAAATGTCTAACTATTTAAATAAGAGTTAAATCAAAATGATAAAGTTAATATAGTGACCCAAACCAGTCTAAAACCTATCGGTTGAGTGTTTTTCAACCTATCCCCACCATAACCTTTAAATAATCCACTTTGGTTCCATTATAAACTGAAAATGAATTTATAATAAAATAATATTTCTAGCTTTTCCAAAGGTGCCCCTCACCCCTCTTATAAAAGGGAACTCCCTCTGCTCACTAATTCACACCTTAAAAGCCTTTTGGATTGGCCAACCTCTGCCCAAATATCCTCTAAACTTACCTCACTTCATCCTAGAGGCCCTCCTTTTCTCAGAAATACAACTTAAAGAGCCCTTTTGATCGAATTAATAGGAAGAACCTGAAAAAGTGGTTATAATTTCACCACCCTCTCTCAAGTTCTTTTCTTCATCCACTTCTTCTTTTTTTTGTTTCCATTATAAAATAATAACTCCAGTATCATCTACACACTGTGAACTTATTATAAATATGGTACATCCATCTTCATTATTCTATCCATCCTTCGAATGACATGTAACCATACGTGCATACGTACGGATTGCAGTCTCCACATTGTGGTGTAATTGTTATTAAATAAAATATTATTTGAATTGGTATAATAATGATTAATTAATGTCAATAATAAATATAACAGGACAATAATTCTGTATATATTATAAATTATCCAATTATATATTATTTTAATATCAAAAGAGTGATATTTTCCATCGTTCATACGTATGGATTATCGTCTCCATGAACACGATTAGATTCATTCCCAATCATATCCATTCAAGACTAAATTTCATTTGATGATTGAAAATAATATTTAGAGACATGATATCATTCTGGATATGAATAAGATACATCTCATCCATAACAAATATGGATCACATTACAAATAATATAAAGGAAAATGAATCTGTTAACACCCGAAACGACGATAATACTAAGATATTATTAACAAATCAATGTTAAAAGATAATATATGATATTATATTAATGTATATAATACTTGTATAATTCAATTAAAATTATTTTACCATTATACAGGAGGTTAACCTACCCTCAAACAAGGAAAAAGTACAAAGTAAGGGATTTTCTTATCTCACTTTTAATTCTGTACGATTTCCATTGTTCTCCACTTATTCATTTCATGTGGTGTATTTTGTACTGACATTTGATATATATAATCATGATTCTCATTATATTCATGGTATTATATTATTCATTTGGTTGATATTAACTTTTTTTCATACGACTCAGTTGATTACAACGTGGTAAAGGGTTTCATATCACTTTTTATTCCTGTGAGATACATGCTATATTTGCCACTATTTCCTTTTGTGTGGTGTATGTACTACCCATGATTTTACTCTTTGTTTAACATACTTTAATTTATGAGTATTTACATATTAATTGTATTATCCTTATTTCAAGTGAAGTATATTTTGTAAGTTACCAAATCGGTTAGGGAACCTTTCACCCTCCTCTTTTTAAAAGACTTCTTTTTGTTATGTATTTCAATTTACATATTATTATGTTAGGATATGTTCTTCTATATCCTTATTGATATAAAATTTATGTACAATTTATTAGATATCCTTTTTATCTCATCAACTAATTTTCTGAATTTTAAATTGACGTCGTTAGGTTGTCGAGGTTTTACAAGGGAACTTCTTAACACAATTTCAATTCTTTGGGTTTAACTTGTACATCTTGAATTAGTCATCCAATGAATATGTGTGAATGACCTATGATTTTTTTACACTTAATATCCACTTATATTCGGTGTATTTATATTTTTCACACATAATTATGTGATTGGTTTATCATTAATTTAAGGATACCATCTTTATAAGGGATTTCATTTCAATTTACGTTTCCACTGAGACTTCATTGTTGTCAAACACTAACTCTCTTTTATATGGTGTATATAATATACTTTGACATAGTATATCATGAATCCCTTTATTATCATGATATTATAATGTTTTTATTACCATAATTATTTTTATTCAAGTCTCTCTCTTTTGGTTTGGAACTCTAACTATAATATCATTCTAAAAGTTATGAGGATTTATTATTCAAAATATTTCTCATTAATGTCCATGTTTTAAAAATAGTTTTAATTTTTTATTTTTATGGACATTTATGTTTTGAAAATTAAAATTCCTTTTAAAATTTTCAATGTGGTATGGGACACTTTGATTCAAAAATCTATTTTAAACGGCTTCTTGACAAATTCTGTGACTTAAAAATGATTTCAAGAAAAATGGGGATATTTCTCTCTAATAGTTTTGATGATTATTTCCATCTATGTCAATATCCTTGATTATTATCAATTGAAGTTAATCTGATACAAAAAAATCTTCCTTATTGTATCGAATGAGTTATGTTTGTATATGGATGTGCTATTTTTATACCATTCATGGTCTGTGGATAAAGTATTGACATTTTTTATGCTAGTTTTAATATGAATGTTTATGTTATGTTTAAAACTTTTTTTATGAGGAATGAATTTGACTTAATAAATGATGGGTGGAGCCCGCTATAGCTCTTCGATTCATCAGTAGGTCTCATGAGACAAACTAGTGTTTTTTCATAAGGCCTTGACAAAATCTAATTTTTAGTCTTGGAACAAGGCCTTGACTATGTGATTATGATAGTCTGGAATTATGAATTCCATCATTATGAAATTGGTTATTGATATTGCATGTGATTATTCGATTAGTAGAATATCCATGTTAATAATTAAATGGAATTATTTCATTTTATTTCATCCATATTATGCTAAAGCTCAAGTTTAAAAAGATTTTTTTAGTTATACATTGCCTTAAATGTTTATACTTATTTATGAAAGTTTCTGTTATATTGTTATCTTTAATTGGCATCTGAGCTCACCCCTTTCTTTGTTTTATTTTTCCTAGGATGTGAAAAATTATTTTATGAATGGCCTACAGGGATAGTATGATGGGATATGAGTGTGGTCTATGGAGACAAGATGTTATTGTAGTTTTTCATTTAATGATGTAATATAAAATTTATGAATGTATCTAGTGATTCTAAGGCTACTAAACTAATAAGTATTTTGAGACTTGATATATTGTGATCATTCCAATGTTATGTTATAATTCACTGACTCTAGGTAATTGGGGTCGGGGCGTTACAATATTTTTCTTCAAAACCCATATCATACAAAATAAAAAATAAAAATTCCCTTGAAAGGGGAAGTATGAGGCATAAAAGTTACCTAAAATAAAATAAAATAGGGTTCCTAGATCCTGGTAAAATTAGTGGTAAGTGATAATATTTATTTGGATTAGAAAAATAATATCCTTTGAATAATATAAATTAATATGTAAAATGTCCATGAGAAATTTTATGGCCAAAAAAATGAAAATAAATAAATTATAATGAAGAGAATCAATTCATCAGAAATGATGTTAAAGGAATATAATTTTAATTTTAATATTCTTTTAATATATTTTAGGGATATTCTTATTATCATGAATAGAAAACAATAAAATATACTCACTTTTTTTCTTCATATTTCATAAAAATAATTTCATTATTTTTTTTGTTCTTTGATCAATTACCACTTTTGTTTCATCTATTAATCTAGGAAATTAATATACAAGATGAAGTTTTCATTTCTAAGTCGCTTAAATTAACATTTATCATATCATAATATCTGAAAAAGTATGAAAATATTTTCCTCATATTTCTCTTATAAAACTGAAATTGATAGCTTAAGATAAGATAATATCCAATATGAATAAATTTTCATATGAATAATTGTTAAATTAATCTCCAAATCCTCAACAATAACATATAAAGTTTATCTTATGTCAATCCATAAAGCTCTTCAAAATATTCCATAACAAATTGAAACTAAATTATTATTATTCTTTGATCACATATTATTCCATGATCAACTTAACATTCATAGACAAACAACAATTATCACACATAAAAAATTATATACCCTAGTCATATATTTTTAAAAATATGTAATATTTTCCATAAATAACCTAAATAATTATAAAATCACTAAACAAATATATAGTCTTCCATAAGTGAACTCAATATGTATTCTTGTAATTAAATTTCATCTTATAAATGAATATTTTGTTTACTGTGATCATATAATGCTCCCCAAAAATATTTTTATCCTCTGTCAAAATAAAACTAATCACCTATTAACTAAATTTATTTTTGTGTAACATAATTATATATACAATAAAACATATCTACTTAAAATATAATAAATGATTTATTCCAATTCTCCATAATTATCACAATATAAAATATCATTTTAACTCTAAAGGTTATTAATATCTTTCAAATTATGTTCACAAAATAATAAAATATTCTTCCTCAAATTTTATTTTTGTAAAACACATACTAATCCCAATGGTTTTATTCCAATAAATATATCTAAAATTTTTCATTAATCATATTAAACACCCATTACATTAAACCAAAAAATGGGTATCTATGCCTTTAAACTTATGATCAACCTTATACTTCTCTACTGATTACACTTTAGGATTATCCCATATCAGTATAGAATATTAACATAGGTTTTATTAACTCATCAATAATCACAGTTCATAAATAAAATTTGAGTTAACCCTAACATATCACCCCGGAGAGTCGATATAGGGGTCCAGTCTTAGTCACACATATCGTTCACAAATGACGATTGAGTTAATACTCAATCAACTCGTTTCAATGTTTTTATCCCAAGGTGAATATGTGCTATAAATGTATCTATTTTCAAATATCAATACATGGATGAATTTGGTAAGAAATCACACTATATCTACTTTAACAAAGCTTTGTGATATTACCTTGTACTTAGACATATCCTTATAATCTACCAAAGGGTTATGTTCTATAATTTATGTTTTCCTAAATCTAGTTACCATTTGTCCTACTAAACTTCCATTGATACAAACTGTAACACCATGAATCCAGTAAACAAGATATGGTGGTAATGTTTCTATATTTTTACAAGATACAAGGGATCATATCTTGATTGATTGAATAGTTTAGCTGACTTGGGAGACCAGATACTTGTATTATTCTCATATTACATTTGAAAACATAAAATAAATCAAAAAATTTGAGTGAGAACATTATTATATCTTTTTATATTTTCCTAAATTCATTCATACATCCCTTTTTAGTATAATGGGTAAAATAAAACATAATAAATAATCAGTACTGATGGTCAGTAATGGAAATCGTAAAACATAATCTATTATAGAAGAAATAAAGCATAAAAATATAGAATAGATAAAAAATAAACAAATATTTCTTATAACTAATAAAAATGGGAATATATCCATGGATGATATAACAAGATAAATAATAACACTGATAACAATATATAATTCCATATTATTGGAATTCATAATGCCATACATCATAATCATACCATCAAGGACTTATTCCAAGACATAATAATTAATTTGGTAGGCATGATCCAATACGAAGGCTAATATGTATCATGATACCTAATGAATCATATAAGTCCATAAAGGTTACCTACCATCACTTATTTAGTCTAATGCATTCATATTACGATTGAAATAAATAATAATTCAATATATACTCAACATAAACATTCATATTAGAAAACTAGAATTTGAAAAGTTATTATTTTCCCTAGTAAATAAACAAAACAATATGATTATAATCCATTGAGATTAATATGGTGGATGGTATCACTAGATTATATTCCCATTAAACTATAATATTCATCAAAGTGTATTTAAATAGATAAAAATATGTTTAAAATATTTTTTGGAACATTTCCTGAGTAAAATACCCTTTTTGTTTTTAAATAACTTATTTAAAATATAAAAATTTCTAAAATATTAGGAAAAAACATTCTTTGAAAGGAACCACCATATCTTATAAATAATACTTCAGGGAAAAAAATGATCATGATGGAAGGAAAATCCATTCATTTTTTATATAATAAATCCATTTTTTCATTCATAAACATTATTAAAAGTCTTAAATAACCTGTTCATAAAACATTATAAAAATTCATTTTAAATTTTTTGGAGAGAATTTAATAAAAATAAATAAAATTTAAAAAATCATTGGTTCCTAGAAAATAATATTCCTGAAATAATTGTAAAGAACATAGACATGGAATAATTTTTTTGAATAAAGAGGAAATAATGTGAGTTTCTCTTAAAAAATATCAGTCATTTTAAATTCCAAATAGAAGAAAATAGTACCAATACTTGAAAAATAAAGATAAAAACTGAAAGAAAATAGATTGGTCTTAAAATATAAGATCTATATAATTTCTCTCAACATAAATTTGGCATAGACAATCCCGAAAAGAAATGAGATTGTGAAATAAACCCCTTATAGATTTTTTTTAATAATTTAATAAAAATACAATAAAAGATATTAACATAGGTATATTTTTAAATACCCATAGTTTCCATTAAAATAATCATAAATTGAATTCAAGTGAAGTATATATACCACACAAAAGAAATAATTAGTGAATATGAATTTGTCTCACAAAAATTAAAGTGAGGTGAGAAACCAGTACAAAGATAATTACATTTAAAGTCAGATTAAATCAATGGAGTGATTATGTATAACAAATATAAATCTATATATAATTATTTCAAGAACAAAATAAACAATCAAAATCCTTTTTAAACATAATTTTTACATAACATTTTCTATAGAGTCTATTTAACCCAATGAAATGATATTGGGTTAAAGAACTCCTTACCTCAACACAAACTTGCTTTTCAAGTGATTTTAATCTCTTTTATAACAAATTTAAATTTATTATAGTTATATAAAATTATAATATATATAAATTAATGTTTTTATTGTAAAATATTTTACCATTTTCATTAATAATCATTCATTAACAATATCATTTTGAGTGTTAACTCCATCATTTTTCATGTATGTTTCTTTTCGGTTGTTGAGGTCCTTACATCTTGATCGTGGTTCCTTAAATTGTATAATTCTAACCATGATTTTAATATCATATATATTAATTATATATAAATTTATATTTATTCAAGAAATTAATACATGAAAAATTAATAGCATCACTTTGTGGAAGTGGTAGTTTACACGCACACGTGAGCGACATTGTAATTTTTTAACAATTGGAAGTGTAATAAGGTAAATGGTCTCATTTATTTATAGAATTATAATTATTTCATAAATATTTTATATATTAATTATTTACTTATTTCTAAATATCCATTTAAAGGTGTGATGAAAAATGAATAACACTATTATGTGGAGATGGTTGAATGCACATTAACATGAGCGATGTTTTCACTTCCATAAGATGAAAAAGAGGTAAAAATGAATGTATCATAAAAAAAATAAAGCATAATTATATTTATAATACTTTATTAATTATTTTATGATGGTAACGACTTATTTAGGTAAATTATAAGAATAAATAAACTTTGAAAGAGTCGTTAAAGATGGTTATCTCTTCTTTGAGAGGCCTCGTTCAGCTAACACCTTGACCCTTATTAAGATGGACTTTGGAGAAAAAAGGAAGTTCAATAATAAAGGGATGGAATATATGATGGTATTAGGGTAGGTATTTTTTGTACTATAGTTTTAAATTATTTAATAATAAAAGATAATATAGTTTGTTCACTTTTATAAGTGAGGAAAATGACATACTTGGAATTACTAAAACTATTTAAGTAAAATATATATCATAATCATGTAAATTGTCACAAAATATTCATAATTCATTATTTGGTATATGATAATGTCTAAATAAATTAAAAAAGTAAAATTTAAACATTTTTATATTTCATTTTAAACCTTATATTTTTGTCTAACCCCCTCGTTACCCCATTTAACCATAACTACGTTAACACATTTATCACTCTTTAACAGTTATAAATTTACATCTATGGTGGAAATATGATAATAAATGGTATATTCATGAAATTTTAGGAAACTTGTAAACCTAATCAACCTATTTCAAAAAAAATCATTTTTACATCATTTAATAAATTATTATTTATTTTAAAATAATATTAACAGAATTTTTGAGAATATTCATTTTATTTGACTTCAATGACATTAATTAAATAACCAAATTATAATACAAAAAACATTAACATAAATTATAGCTATTAAACTCGTGTAATACATAAAATAATTACAAACAAATTAAATTTTTTTTGTTTATAAGATTATTTACTTTAATTCTTATACCATATGCATAAGAACTATATCAGTGTTTCATAAGCATTTAAAATAATTATATCATAACTAAAATTAAAATTTAATTAATATTATAAAATGATTCTTTTATTTTAAAAATAAACTTATATATTCATTCAAAAATCCTTTTTGTCACTCTGACAATATATAAGAGAAATAAAAATCAAGAAAGTGACATTTAATATGTATATTTTTATTGTGTCGATAACAACTTATCATATAGGATAAATATAATTATTAAGGAGATTTTTTGTCTTTATCTCACTGTTTCTTTCCTCGTTTTACCCATACCAGGGTGAGGAACATTTACCATGGTTACATTTCAAAATAGCCAAAATTAAAAGGGTCTTATTTAAAAAAATTGATCCTGTTGATTCAAAATTTTAAACGAATTCATCATGATACAATTTTTTTAATTGGAATAAATCAATTTTAATTTAAATGTATAAAATACAATGAAATATAGTTTTTTGAAAAATAACTTTTTAAACCTAGAAAAGAGCTAATACCAAAAATAAATATTATGAGAAATATTTTGTAATTAATTTTATTATGTATATTTAATGGAAACTCGTGTTGATATAATACCAAATCAAAAAAATAATGGTACTTTAAATTTCTTTATTAAAATAATTGAAATGATAGTTTTACAAAAATCGGTATTTTTCACTATTCACTCAAAAATAAAACTTTTGGGGAAAATCCCAAACAATTAATCCAAAGCCTATTATGATATAAGTATTTTAAAAATGATATCAATTTTTTAGGATATAATTTATATAATTGGAATAAGTTGGATATAATATTTTGGTACCAAATGAAACAAAAAACATTTTTTAAGAAAAATGTATTTCAAAATCATGAAATGATTTTATTCTCATTATTTATCTGATAAGAATAATTAAATAAGTTTTAATTCCTTAAATTTTATATATAAAATAAATATTTCATTAGAATCATTTATCAATAGTGATTAATTTAATCTATAATGGTAAAAATACATTTATCATATAAAAAAAATTTGAAAACATTTCTCCTTTACCATCAAAATATTTTATCTTTATTTGTAACCAATTGAAATTAAATTTATGTTTGATTATAAATTTAATTATGGGGAATTTTTCATATATTTCACAATATGGTTATTCATATTTATAACTCAAATTTAACATCTAGGTTATAGTGGTCACATTTATGTAAAAAATTATATTATGTCACAATTCTCTTAAATCTCGACATTTCATGTTAAGAAAGATATTGAGAGTATTATTATTTTAAACTAGATTTAAAAAAATTTCATTATATTTTTTTAGATATAAAGAATATATTACTCCATTATTATCTTGATAACTTATTGGTAGTCTTAATTTATGATATCGTGATATAATCCAAACGTTATGAATAGAATAAAAAACAACTTTGAATAATCCTTAGGACCCTTAGAGAAAGGCATTATATCAAATATTCTGAAACATTGAATTTCGTATCCATGATAGTTCTTTTATTATAAATATTTTCTCAAAATATAGAACATATTTTGATACTTTAATGAAAAATGTAGTCAAAGAATATCCTACAATGAAAATTTTAATTGAGAAGTGTAGTTTCCTTGGTTTAGCTGGTCATTATCAGCGGTTTGTTCAAAAAAATTCATAATTGGCCAACCTGTTAACCTATTTGACATGTAAATGGGTTAAATTCACATAGTAAAGTGAATTTGAAAAATTTATTTAAGATCTGCATAGAATATGGGTTAAATCACCAGTATAAAAAAAATTAGGAAATGATGGATTTATAAACTACAATAATGCATAAAATAAATAACTAGGTTGTGTCCTTATATAGAATGGTAGATTGGTTACTAATTCGTCAAGGATATTGAAGATACATGAATAGAACTATCCAACTCATGAAAATCAGTTCTAAGTAATAATATTTTCCCTAAAGATATATAGGCGCTACCTCTATGGTGAAAGATGAGACATATATACAAACCAAAACAAATTGAAGAATTTTTTCTCTTATAAAGTTCTCTACATTGAGAAAAAAAGTTGGTTTGAAAAACCAAAGGATTATTATTGCTTGATACACTATATCCATGGGAAGGTAAATAAGGTGTTTTATGAATTTAGGATGAGGGGACATGGATTTTTGACCATGATGAGGATTGAAAAGAATCTTCTATATAGGGATTTAGTGAATATTGATATGGTAATTTTTAGTTAAGCAGATATGTCATTTCTTTTCCGATAAATTTCTAAACTATCATAACGAAGCCCCAGTGTGATTATAATAGTTTAACAAGGAATATTAAATTACTTAATGATGGTAAATTCATTGACCAAATCTATAAATATGGTTTATATAAGTTTGGAAAGAGGTTATGTGTTATATACATTCCCGATCCAAAGAGTGATCTACTAGATAAATTATATAGATGAAGTTTCTCAAAATGCCTAGTATCATAAATTAGTATAGGTATTTAGGGAAAAATTTCAGGTTTGATGGTACGAATCATGAATTTTATTACTATGTTTATATATTATTGGTGTTCTAGTGGTTTATGAATGAAATAAAACATCCTGAGGGAGTTATGAAACCTCTTACTATAATAATATAGAATAATGAAAATGTAACAATGTAAATTTTCACTAAAATTTCAAAAATACCTCAGATGAATAATGTTATATGTGTCATTGATGATCACTTTACTAAGTCTCCACATTTTTTATTAGTAAGGAAAAATATACCCCACGAGTTACATGGATAGAACTATACTAATAAAATCATGATAATTCTTGGTGAAAATCTATCAATTTTATGTTATCATGTCCCTCTATCCACATCAAAATTTTGGAAGATTTTCCAAAATGTTCCCTACACCTAAATGCATTCAAGAACTTCATATCATTCCAAAATATATGGGACGTTTATAAAGACCATTTACACTTTAGAATATATATTGAGATCATTCTATCTTGACTTCCATGGTATGTGGGATTAGTATCTACCATTTGTGAAATTTTCATGAAATAATAACTTCTATTAGATAATCCATAAGAAACTATAAAATTAATTTCATAAGAAAATATTTTGTACTATAACTTTTTTATAATAATTTGGGGAATATAATCTTGAAATCTAGAACCTTTATAAGGAGACAACTATAAAATCATATACTATTTTGAACTGTATCAAAGCATCTCAAAAAAAGTCAAAAGAGATATGCTAATACTTGAAGAAAATGCTTGGAATTATAAGTGGAAGATTATGTATTCTTAAAGGTATCCCCATATAATTGAGTTTTAATATTTTTTAAAAAGGGAATTATAATCCCTAGTTAAATTAGTTCTTTTGAAATTCTTGAGATAATTGGAGGTGTAGCTTACCGATTTGCTATGCCACCCAACCTCACTAAAGTATCCATCTTCTTTCATGTATCAATATTAAGGAAACATATTTCATATCCAACACACGTACTCACCACTTAAGGAATAGATATTGTACCTCTATTTTCTAATAATGAATATCTATTAAAATTCATGACATTAGAGAGAATGTGTTGCAGAATCAGATAACTCAACTAGTGAAAGTTCTTTAGATAAATCACAAAATAGAGGATCAAACATGAGAACCTAAACAATCTATGAGAAATTGTTACCAAAATTTTTCCATTAGCTAATTCATATCCCAATTTCCATGATGAAATTGTTTAAGGGGCATACATTATAATACATGAGACCTTAATATAGCAGATAAACACTAAATCCTAATATTGTTTCATGAAGAGGACTCTAAAGATCCTTTAATCTTGATTATATTTCAAAAGTAAATTTATAAATTATTGAATTTATATTTTATAAAAATTATTTTATTTTTTGATTGATCATAACAAAGTTATCTTATAGTAATTTTTTTTATTGATTTTCTAGAACGATTGATTTTAATGAAAATAGAAAAGCTAGATTTTAATTAATAAATCCATTAGAATATAGGTATTGAATTACATTTTATAAAACATATTTTCTGAAAAATATGTATTTTATAAGTTAAATTAATCTTTTAAATATAATATTTTTTTTACAAAACTCTATTTGATATTTTATAACATATGTTATATTTTTATAGAATAATGTTTATAATATGTAATATATTAATTATTTTAAAATTATTTTTATCACTTATAGAAATTTAATATTATAAAATGGTTTTATTTTTTGGATTATCAGTATCTAAATTAGTTAATAATTTCAATATTAATTTTTGTTATCAAAATATATTACCAAGGGTAAAAAATGAAATGGAATGGTAAAAGTAAATTATAATAAAATATGATTTAAGAGTAAAAGAACTAAATAAATATTGAAAAAATGTATCCAAATTTGTATATAAGAGGCTTCTAAACATTAACTCATCCTATCATCATTATTTTAAAAAAAATTAGCCACTTTCCCTTTAAATTTAAATGACATTGAAATAATGTTATGAATATTTACAAAAGTGAAACCTCTCTCACTTATAAAAGGATTCATTCACCACCCCACTTGTACACAGCCCACAAGCCTTTTTGAATAAAAAATAAATACATATATCTTACCAAATATCTTTCCCATGTTCTATAGGTACTTTTATTACCAAAATACCATTCTATAAAGGCTCAGGAATTTGTCTTGAAGGGTAAGGCAAAAACTCATAACCACTCATTTTCAATTTATATTCCTTTATTTATTTTTAAATATACAATAATTTCGTTTAAAACATTATAATTTAATTAAATAATTAATATTATACTAAATTTTTATTATTTTAATGTTGTAATCATTATCTACCTTTCCCACTTCCATGGTAAAATGGGAACATTGATCATGCATACATGCAGACTACCACCTATATGAAGCAATGTGTGTCATTTTTTATCATTTTCTTACATTGATATTTATAAAAGTATATTTAAAAAATAAATATGATATTTATTTATTTTATTTTTCTTTAATGAAAATTAATTTCATTCCTTTCTCGTTTTTTATGAAAAATTAAAACATCGTCAATTTGTACATGCGGACTACCACCTCCACAAAGAGACATGTTTTGTTTTTTATCACCACCATATAAGGATTTTAATAAAACATAATTTGATTAATATATATTGTATAAAATATTAATATATTTTATTAATAAGATTATATAAGGGTAAAAAAATAATAATGACCATTATGAAGTAACCAGTTGATATCAGTAAAGTACATAAAACAAGCTCGTCATGGATTCCTTTTTTGAAAAACATACATATTATTTTTATGGAATGAAAATGAAAATTCATAAATCATAGAAATAAAAACAATTAAAATATATTTAATAAATAATTAATGATAAGTTTTTATCAAATAACATGGATCGACATCGTAGTTTTGAAACACATACCAAACAATCAAAATTAATAGTATCAGATAATGAAAATAATGTATATCTAACAAATATATGTGCAGTGAATGTGTATAATAAAAGGATATAAATATTAATAAATATTAATAAAGTTTTGAAATAAGTTATTAATATGGTTATGATTATTATATATTATTTTAAATATATTTTTTGAAATTTGGGAGTAAAAGTTTGGGGTTCTTGGTCTCAAATTCCTTTTTTGAGACTTGTTTTGTATTATGCACCTATTTCATTTATACAGTGTGTATAATAAACATTTAAATATTAATATATTAATATAATTATACATGATATATAAAATTCTATTTAATTTTTTCTTCTACAAGTTATTTTTATTCAAAAGTTTCTAAAACCGTAGGGATCTCCATTCTAATATCACTTCATTTTGGTCGAGAATCACTCTTCTCCATATTTATATTCCTCTTCCTATCAATATTCTTATTTCATACTTTGAAAAAAATATTATTATTTTAGCCCTTGGACTTATCCATGCCTATTTTCAAAAGTAAATTGTAAAAATAATTTAATTATGTTAGTTTTATTAAAGATATATTTAAAAACTATCTATGTTGGTTTCTTTTTTATTCCACTACAAATTTTCAAAATAACCTATTATTTCTTTTAAAAACTCTTTTTTTATATTTAAATTATAAATTAATTTTTTGTAAGATCTTATGGTCATTTTATTGAAAATTGTATTTAAAAGTGACTTGTGACTTTATTTTTAATTAATTTTTACTTTCTTTAAAATAAATTAAAGAATATTATTTTAAGTATTTTATATATTAACACATTTTCCCACTACCATATTCAATCTTATTTAATAAAAAAACTATTTTTTCACATTTTTTCAAATAAATTTATATTCCATTTTATTTATTAAATATTTTATAAAATGGGTATTATAATTGTAAAGGAAGTTTCTTTTTCTTTCTCCAATAAATTTTTTAATTATCTTGTAAATAATTTTTCATCTATATTGGAATACTTTAATGTTTCTCATGTTTTATTGGGGATATTATCTAATTATAACACTCACATTTTTTCTCTATATGTATTATAATCATGTTATTACATTTTTAGAATAGGGATGGTATTAATATACCATATGACTATAATTTCCAACATGGATGTTTATTGAATACTAATATAAGATGATTATGAATTGTATTATAATTTATTTCCTTCATGTAGTCAACACATCAGAATTTATAAGTGATGGATTTGGTCCACAATATCCCTTTGCTACATTGGTAGGTCTCATGATACAAACTAACATGTGTATTTAGCATATACCCTACCTATTTATACATGAGGTCATGGCATGAGGCTTTGATAGTATGATTATGATGCTTGGAATAATAAATTATACCACCATGAAATAAGTTATTATTATCCATTTGATTATTTATATTTTTATTTTATCCTTGGATATATTGCTCTTTCATGATTCTGGTTGTATTGGGCATTTTACTATTTATTATCTTCACCATATAATTCATTCCTTTGTTATTTCATGATAGTTGTATTTGTATGTTTTTCCTTGATAGAAATTAGAAATCACCCTTATATTTTTTTAATCCTTAAGGTACCCAAAATAAACCTATAATTACTTCCAATGATATACTAAAATAAATAAATAAACATTCTCACTTGAATTTAAATTTGTATGTCATGTTTTAAAATATAATGTCATAATAAAGTATGTACCTAGCCCCTCAATACTATTAAATTGTGTGATCCTATGTTATGTGGTCCCTTGTATCTTGTACAAATGTAATAAAGTAACCACTACCTAAAGTATAATGGAGTCGTGGTTATTAAATTAACATCCAAATATTTTCTAATAATTTTTTATTTTAAATAAATATTTATTGAATGGATTCCTACAAAAATAAAATAGTGTATAATATATTTTTGATGAAGTATCCTTGAATAAATTAATTTTTTTCTCTATAAACTCCATAAAAATGAAATAAATTAATTTAAAATATTCATATTATAAAATTACTGCTTTAACTGTATTTTTATTTATATTTCCAAGAAATAACAAGAATATATGATTACTAATAATAAAGTTATTATTAGTACGTTGTCATCTCAAAAAATATTTTTATTTTTTAATCAAAAGGAATATTATGTTTTTGAATGAGTGGATAATATGCAGTTAGCAATTATTTGATGATAGATAATAGTACATGAATAAAATATATTCTTATAGTAATATAATTTTTTTTGAAGTTTTTCATGTTAATTTGAGATGAATATATATCTGATAATTATAGTTCAATAAAATTTATTTTAAATAAACTTATTTAATCATAATTATAAAATTTGATTGTAAAATAATGTTTATTATGAAATATTAAATTATTAAATTGAAATAAATATATAAATTTTTAAATAAAATTTGTTAAATATAAATATTATGACATATAAAATATTATATTTTTATAAAATAATTATATTAATTAAAAGGGAATATTTTTAATTTATAAATTATAACTATAATATAATATTTATTAATAAATATAAATATTGTGATAAATAAAATATTAATTATAAATAAATATAATTATATGTGAGTAATATTAATTTGAAGTTGGTATATTTAATTATAAATTTTAATTGTAATATAATGTTAATATTAATTTGAAATGTTATTTATGGGATAATTATAAAAATATTATATTAATTTAAAATAGATATATTTGATGAAATTTTCTAGTTTTAAATATAAATATTATATTTTTCTAGTATTTAAAATGAATATATAAAAATTTAAAGTTAATATTTTATTATTAAGTAAAATAATAATAAGTTTCTTTATCTAAGGAATTTATATATACATATCATAGAAAAATAGGGTTATCCTATCAACTAAGTGGCCTTCCAATCATCAATTACAGTTTAAGGTCAGTGAAATAGGTATGTTCAAGTACGGTTCAAGTGAGTAGAGTCGTGTAGGGAAGCACACATGTGAGGTGGGAAGAGGATGGTTAGAGTCCATGCATACAAGTCGATAAGGCGGGTCGTGAGTGTGCATCGAAACCTGACATACTATATGGATTTTCTATCACATACTGATTTATACGGAGGCACCAATATTAATAAACATTTATGTGGTATCAGTAACCATGTGCAATATTCACTTTTTTAATAAAATTATTTAATTCTAAAATTAAAGTATTGTTTCATCGTCATCTTCCACTCTAGATGCTAAACCCACCACCTTTATCATATTATACCTCTAGAACATTATTATGTTGGATATCTATGATATATGCACCCACATACATACATAGATATAATTTTTCCTTACTGAGAGGATCTGTGTAATGTGTGGTTAGTTGAATTATGAATTTCATATAATTTTGTGATGAATATCAGGTAAAGGATGAGGTAAAATTGTAAATTGTAACCAATGTGGTAAGATTTCATCAACATCAAGGCATTAAACTTTTCAGTAGTCAATGATAATTTTTGTTAATATATACACATTTTTCCTTGAAGTAACCCAGGACAATAATTATGACATGATAATTGTTTATTATGGTAATACGGTCCGGGGTAAATTAATCTACATTATTCATTCAATTCATTTAAAGGGTGTGTGAGCTATAGAGGTAATATTACAGTAAAATGTCAAATCACCCTTGTTTGGAGTTCCCTACCTATCTTTTCCTCTATCAATGATCACCTTATAAAATAAAAACTATTTAGTATTATAATAATTTACATTCACAATGGATATATATTTTAAATGGGACAAATTATTCTTTCTTGTTTATAAAATGGGGCTCTTCTAAGATTATTTCACCAAAAAAAATATATGTTATATCTATTTTTTGGCAAAGAGATAAAAGATGAGGGATGAAGAATGATCTTATGGATTTCTCCTCATCAAATATTCCTTTAAAGGAGAGTTTAGTGAGATAGGAGAGGTAATATATTGACATAATCTTGACATATATGGACATTACATTTCTTCTGTAAAATACCTAATACATGACACAAATAGAATCCCAAAGACCGTATTAGTTTAGTTTCTTTAGAAATTCAGAACATCATCTTCTAACTAGGTGAAAGATCTTCTACATATCCTATAAAGACCTTCCCCTTTTTTCCTACCTAAAACCATTCTTTATATCTTGGGGAAATGAAAACATAAAAAGGGTGACCTAAAATTCTCAGAAGGGTAAACATTGAGAACGTAAAACAATCCATAAAAATTAGAACATAAAACCATGAACATAAAATTATATATCAAAATACTGAGTCATGAAATAAATTTTGGTAGTTCATAAGGCATATTTCATAAATGAACACGACCATGATAACATGGAATTGAAATTAATCATGGAATTATGGTAACCAAATAATAACATAATATTATTTCCTTAGTATCCAAGGCGTTACTTCCAAGACCATCATAGTGGACAAATTCCATTACTGAACCGGGTTTAATTGTCATTCCAGTAATGTATTACTGAACCATATATACATTTCATTCCATGAATATCTCTCTCAAGAGATAGAAATATTTACCCAATGTATTGGAAGGAGATATAGGTCTCACCCATCTCATAATGAAATCATTTTTACATGTTACACAGAAAAATATAATTCATTCAGCATAGCATAACCCATGAAATAATGGGATTTATTAAACATCATTCCAATATAACATAATCCATATAAAATACCATTTTATCATCAAAAAAATTTAAATCATAGTAATAATAGGGATAGAAACATAATATTTAAATATAGTCATCTTATATGGAAAATAATTTTGATAATCCACTTGAACATAGTTCTTGAGGAAAATATCCTTTCTTCTTCAAAAATGTTTTCTTTACTCAAAATAACATGAAATTTTAAAAGAAAATAAAATAGTTGAAAATAAACTTAAAATAGTGTGGAGGAAGATTCATGGAAACAATTCATCATGAAACTGTAATAGAATCCACCCAGGCCGTATATGTTTAAAAAACATTCTCCTTGTACTTTTTCTAGAAAAGTTAAAAAGTACCTCATGTGGTGAAAAAAAATATTTCTTCCATACCATGTAGTAAAATTCAAAAATTGGTAAAAATTATTATAAGAATACATATAAGTATCGTAAATATTTATTGAAAACATTTTCATAAAACATGGACATTGATGATAAATATATACCCAGTAAATACTTACATATAAACAATCTCAGATAAAAATTTTATTGAAATATTATCCCTTACATTAGGTATGATACTCTCTGTACGAGTCCAAAACTCCAGTATAAAATTATTAAACATATTATTAACTTAAACCAAAATCATAATAATTTTTATGATATCATATATGATTATTTTAATCCTTTATATTACTCGTTTATTGATAATTCCAAGTTAATACATCATTTCAGGTAATATCGTATTGTTTATCGTACGTGTTTTGACATGTAATTCTTGATTATATTACTAATATAATGAATTACATAATTAAAAAATTTATAATATAATTTATATGTAATATATATTCATAATATAAATACATATAATAGATATATATGTAAAATGGAATAAGTCATTCATGGAGATGGTAGATCGTACGTACACATGAATGTTATTTTTGTTTTCTTATCGTATTGAATCGAAGTAAGTGAATCAAATATATGTAATATATATATAAATATATATATCATTCTAGTGGAATTATTATGTCATATATTTCATAATTATTAATAATATATATTGTAATCATTCTTGGATGGTTAAAGTGAAAAATGAATCTCATCGCATCGTAGAGATGGTAGGTCGTACATACGCACGAGTGACGATATCATTATCTGGATTGTTAAATGGTATGTAATTATATGGTATACTAATTATAAATAATAATTATCATGTTATATTAATTATTTAATACCATTATACTCCTCATTATACCCATCCTAATAATTTATTTTTTAATAACTAATATCACCACGATGTGGATATGGGAAGCCTTATGTACGCATGCATGGTGATATTGTTATTCGTAGGATTGATAAATGGAGATATATGTTTTTCCCATAATTATAATAACATATCAGAATTAATAATATACTATATTTATTACTTTATTATGGAATCAATGTAGAAAGAGGAAGTAGAAGAAGAAAAGAAACTAAATTGAATTGGTAATGCAATTACCTCTTCTTTGTTGGACTTCCTATGGATCTCTTCTTAGGGAAACTAGGGATGGACGTTTTGGAAAACAAGGACCCAAATAAGATAACTAATAATTTTTATAGGATAATATTTCAGGGTTTTTTGGATCTAGAAGACTCAAGGTGGTTTGAGGAAATGTGGGAGGAGATGCCTTTTTATAAGAGGGGAGAACGTGTACTTTTGGAAAGTATTGAAATATTATTTTATTATAAAAGTATATTTCTTTTAAAAAGGTCAAAAACACATTTAATTATAATATAAGATGATTATTATTCTAAATACTCTCAACCAATAGGTTTGAGATAAGTTTAGGCCTCAAATTTAACCTTATCTTTTAACTTTAACCCTTAGTTAACTAATTTAACTCTTACCATGCCTTCTGGTATATTCATACTCTATCGGTAATATAGTTACTATAAAATTACAATATAACCACATGTGGTTAATTAATTACATTTTAAACATTATATAAATCATTCGGAAGATTTTTTTTATTTTTAGGGATACTATATCATTTAATAAAAAAGTATTTGTTTTAAAAACTCATTTATGTAAATTTTTTTACTATTCATATCATGAATATTTAGAAATCCATAACAACATTATTATTTCAAAAAAAATCATTAATTAAAATATAAAAATACAACATAATCTATAAAATTATTTTATGGAATAAAAAGTTTCAAAATAATTTTATTTTAATATTTATAATCTCATTTATTTAAATCATTCATTTATAAGGTAATCACTACATCATCATTGTGTCATAAATAAATTTATTTATTTGGTGTATAAAAATTATAAATAAAATACCATGATGTCGGAAATATTTTTATATTAACATGTTCTATTTATATTATAATATATATTATGAATAAACCAATATTAAATATTTTTATTAAGAAGACACTAGTTTATGTCATATTTTTCATTACATTAAATTAATTATTATAAAATGTCATTTTGACATCCAAGTGGTTCCATGGGGTCACAACATTGACCCAAGGATTCGAATGGTCAGAAATATCTCATAAAATAGGATTAGTACATGTCTTGGGGTAGTTAAAAATTATTATAATATTATTTTTTAGCCTTAATTTTTTGATTTACCCTTTAACCATGGTAAATAAAATAATTACTGAAGTTATTATTCAAAATGTCCAAAAATAAATGGTACCTATTTAAAAAAAATTGACCATATGATTCCAAATATAGAATACATTTTTTCAAATTCAAAAAACAAAAGTTTCAGTAATTAATTTAAATTAATTCTCATTGCCAAAACCAAACAAATTGGGTTTTTAAGATGTAATAACTATCAAAAGATTTGGCATGTGTTTATCTCAAATTTAAAAGTTAAATTAATTACAATGACCAAAATTAGATTAAATGATAAAAAATAATCCAATTATACTTTAAAACCAATTAAAAATACAATCCAACTATATAAATAAATTAGATAAAAAGACAGTTTTGAATTAAAATGTTGTATTTTTCATTGTTCATTAAAATATAAATTTTATCAGAAAAATACCCAAAATTCAACATAAATATATTTTTATGTAAAAATTACAAATAATGAGTATATTTTTTAAAATATAATATATATAAAAGTGTAAAACTAGATTTAAAATGGGTGGTCCATCAAAAGGTAGTAAAACTGAATTTTTTTAAAAAAAATCTTTTATCCAAAAAATGTAATTTTTTCTCATACCATGTTCTAGAAAATTTGTAATATTATTTGTAATGTTTTATAAAATTCAAAAGGTGGTTAATAATATTCATAAACACTATTTTATATCCCATTAATCAATAATATTTTAATAATATTTTATTGTTCAGTGAAACTCAGTATCACGTACAACGTAATCTATCGAGGAAGGTCACTATTGTATGTAACGCAAGACAAGTTAGTGTTTTGTGTAGTGAAAGATACCTTTTTTTGTGTATAAAATAATCCAAACATATTTCATTTATACATTGAAAAAAATCTATACTTATCATTCCATGAAATGAATTCTATCAAAATAGCTTGGAATTGTGTGCAATACCATCCAGGAATATTGTTGCGTATACTGCAAGCTAATATGGTGTTTCATATTTCACAAGATAATCATGGTGTATCGTACAAAATCATTGATATTAAAATAATATATCTCATAAAATCTCGGGGTGTTATAATCTACCCCCTTAAAATTAATTTCACCCTCAAAATTCATCGGGGTTTCAAATGGTTTACTTCTTCAAAGTTTCTTTCGTGGAAACCCACATCATAAAATGAATACTAAAAATTCATTTTTAAAAGGAAATTTAAAAATAAAACGGTTAACCAAAGTAACTCATCGCTAGTTTTCCACATAGGAGAACATAGGTGGGAAGTGAAAACATGGATATAGAAGAGAAATCTAACCATAAAGTTCTAATGGATAGTGATAGAGAATAAGGTCAGGAGAATGTTAACAACTAGAAAGCCATAAATATGAGATGATTTAAGGAACCATGTTATTATTTTGATAAGAAGGTATTTGGATAACATTTTTTTGTATAAATATATTTCTCATAATGTTGACTAATGTTTACATGAGGAGAAATACTTACAAGATTTCATTAAAATCTCACCATTGGTTATTCCCTAAACAATTTTCACATCATCTCTTAATTAATAAAATGAATTTTAATTTTTCATTATTTAGAAGACCATGCAATACAATTATAGGTCATTCCATCTGTCTCAATAAAAAGGTTAGAACCGGTAATCAAATATACAAAAGTCCAACTATAGTGACATAATACATTAATCTAACAAACTTCATCTAGAATATGAATTATACTATCCATAAATGGATAATATTACCATCCTTAAAAAAATAAATTTTAAAACATTATAAAGAGGTGAACTATATCGACATAACATTTGTCTCTCATATCTCATTTGGAATTTCATGGTTGTCACATTCAAAACATGTGAATACCTTAATCATGTATTCTCTCTAAACATGACAATAACATGAATTTCCATAGAACCTTAGTGAAAACATGAATTATATCAAAACTAAATCTCTCCACATACTAAATATTCCAAAAATTATATACACTCAAACCATGATATCTCATTGACCTTTTATCAGTCATGAGCTCATTAATACTATCAAACCTCTCATTATCTCTGTATCCCTTCATTATGCACATTTCTTGTGATTTCCAAAAATATTTTAATCACTTTTCATGGTTACCAGTACCATATACTTATGGAAAACCATAATAGACCAATACCTAGATATTTTAATATTCCATAATACTATAAAAGATATTCTACAACACTATTTTGGAATCCCATTAAATAAAAACTTAATCATTCCACCACATAGTTGTCATAATCAACATCACCAATAGTGATGGTGTGTGATTTGACTCTATATTTTGATTTAAGTTGTTGTTGATGTCGATCATCATCATTAACCATTTGATTTGGGCTTTAGTTATCATAATTCCCCATTTCCTTGTACTTGTAGCATTGAAGTGTGGGTGGTGCGTTCTCTATAATATTTTATCTATTAAAATAATTGGCAACCTTTTCCCATTACTTCGGCACTCAACTGATCAATAAACTTATTTTACAAACTTGAAACATTTTCTAGTCCCTTTAAGATGATCTCCATCATGTTTCTTTCCATACATTGAGAATAAGGAAACATTCATCTTCATTTCACCATTATTTTGAGATTTTCTATTGATCTCCATCTTTTGTTTCTTGTAAAAACCATTATATGGATATTTAACACAAAATTATAGTTCTACCTTGATATCACAACACAAAATCTCTTCATAGATTCTAAAGTCTCTTATAGCTAATTACCTTTAATAAATTTTTTTAAATCCAATTAAGAATTGATCAACTTTACTTTTAGGTTGGATGATAAATCCATAAGAATACCTTTCAATTCTTGTAACATTCACCTCGTATGTACCAAAATATTCATCTTTATTTTTCTCAAGCTCAAGGAACTCCTTTTCCATATATGTTTGAATAATATGAGGGAAGTACTTATTTAAAAATAAGTTAATTAACTTGTCCCATTCCATGTATTAAATTTAATATTGATTCCTTGTATTCTTAATTAGAGTCCACAATTTTTCTACTTCACCTTCAAATCGATTGCAGCCAAAATAACATTTTCATGTTTTGATGAGAAAAGGACTGAAAATTTCCATTCAGTGGTATTGATCCATTGTTCAGCTACAAGTGGATTAGAAGACCCACTGAAAGAAGGTGTAAATTGCCTCGTGAAGGAATAAATATAATGTAGTTCCCTTGCCAACTCATTTGGAATTTGATAAGAATTCATATCTTGGGTAAGTATACAAATAAAATTTTTCATTCCATCCCCCATAAAAGTTGGTTGTTTAGGAGGAAAATCATTTCATTTCCCAATGTATTGTTCATTAATATGGTTCCTTTGGTTTTCATCCATCGTCTAAAACCAAAAAAAGAACAGTGTGAGAAGAAAAAATCATACTAAGAAAACAACTTTATCATGGGGGAGTACATTAAATATCTAAAATCTTATGTTTAATCCTAGTTTATTCATGATATTTACCATAATTCTAGGACTGTAACCTATATTTATACTTAGCCTTAGATATATCCTTAGAAATACCTTAGAAATATCTCTAGATTTCTCACTAATGTTTTCACATCCTAATTTCTAAAGGATGACTAAACCTTCACTTTGATACCAACACTAAAGGCCAAATCTTAACGTACAAAGACATTACATTTATTTTTCATAATACCTAATACATGACAAAAACATACTCCTAAAGTCATTATTAGTTTAGTGTCATTGGAAAATCATAACATGGTATTCTAACTTAGTGAAAGATATTCAGAATCCCCCATAATGTTCTTCCCCATTAGTTTTTCTACCTAAACCCTTTCTATATGTCCTGGGGAAAAGAAAACCTAAAAAGGGTGAGCTCAAATTCATATTAAGGGTAAACATTGAGAACATAAAACAATCCATAAATATTACAATGTAAAAACATGAACATAAAATTTAAATTTCAAAATCTTGAAATATTGGAAGTTCATAAGTCATATATCATAAATTAACACGACCATGATAACATAGTGTTGACATAAAACATATTAATGTGGTAAAAAAATAAGCACATAATATGATTTCCTTATTATCCAAGGTGTTTTTTCTAAGACCATCCTAGGGGAAAAATTCCTTTACTGAACTAGGTTTACTCTCCATTCCATCCATGTATTAATGAACTGGATTTATTTTTTATTCCAGTCATGTTTATCTCATGAGATATAAATGTTTACCCAATGAATTGGAGGGAGATATATGTCACAACAATCTCATAATGAAATAATTTTTACATTTTCCAAAAAAAAAATAAATCATTTATTATAGCATAACACAAGAAATAAATGGATTTCTTAAACACCATTCCAACATAATATAATCCATATAAAATACCATTCTCTCATTAACACAATAAAATCATAGCAATAATAGGGATATAAACATAACCATATTTAATTTGATTCATCTTAGATGGAAAATAATTTTGATAAACCACTCGATCTTAGTTACTGAGGAAAATATCCTTTTAGATTAAAAAACATTTTCTTTTATCAAAATTCCATGCAATTTTAAAAGAATAGAATTTAGTTGAAAATAAACATGAAATAATATGGAGGCTTCTTCATAGAAACAGTGTTTCATGAAACCATAAAAAATACATTCATGTCATATAAGATAAAAAACATTCTCCTTGCACTTTTTCTATAAAAGTCAAAAAGTACCTTGTATGGTAAACAAAAGAAAGATTCCTTCCATACCATGTTGTAAAAGTAAAAAATGGGTGAAAATAAATTCAAACATAATTATATGTATGGTAAAAATTTTATGAATTTTTTTATAAAACATGGAAATAGATGATAAATATATCCCTAAACAATACTTACGTATAAACAATCTCCGATAAAAATGAGAATGAAATATTATCCCCTACCTTATGTATAGTACTCTTCATACATGTCCAAAAGTCATGTATAATTTTTCTAAACATATTATTAACTTACATAAGAATAATAATATTATTTATGATATTATATATGATTATTTCATGACTTTATATTACCTTTTTATTAACAATTCCAAGTTCATGAAACATTTCGCATAATATCGCTTTGTTTACCGTACGTGTTTTAACGTGTTATTCTTGATCATATTACATAGACCATGATTTAATTATTTCCAGAATGTATAATATGATTTATATATCATATATATTCCTAATATAAATATATAATATATATATATATATATAATGGAATACATCGTTCATGGAGATGGTAGGTCATACGTACGCATGAACGTTGTTTCTGTTTTCTTTTCGTATTGAATGGAAGTAAGTGAATGACATATATGTAATACATATATATATATATAATTACAGTGGACTTATTATGTAATATTGTTAATAATTATGAATAATATATATATATATATATATTCTAAATATTCATGGATGGTTAAAATGGAGAATGAATCTCATCACGTCGTGGAGACGGTAGGCCCTACTTATGCATTAGCGATGGTATCATTCTATTGATGGTTAAATGTTATATAATTGGATGGTATATTAATTATAAAAAATCATTATAATGTTATATTCATTATTTAAACCCATTATACTCATCATTATACCCATCCTAATAAAGTATTTTTGAATTACAAATCTCACCATGGTGTGGAGACGGTAAGTCGTACGTACGCATGCATGGTGGTATGGTTATTTGTAGGATAGATAAAAGGTGGTATAAGTTTTTACCATATTTTTAATAAAATATCATAATTTATAATATACTATATTTATTACTTTATTGTGGAATCAACATAGAAAGAGGATGTAGAAGAAGAAAATAATTTGAATTGAATTGGTAAAGCAATTACCTCTTCTTCATTAGACTACCTTCGTATCTCTTCTTAGAGACACTAGGGATGGACTTTTTTGGAAAAAAAGGACCTTAATAAGTTAACTAAGAATGTTTATATGATAATTTTTCAGGGTTTGGTTGAGATAGAAGGCACTATGTTGGGTGAGTAATTGTGGGAGGATATGTTTTTTATAATAGAGGAGGCGGGGCACTTTAAGAAGGTATTGAAATACTATTTTATTATTAATTTATTTTTATTTTAAAAAGATCCAAAACTTATTTAATTGCAATATAATATGATTTTTATTCTAAATACTCTCAACCAATAGGTTTTAGACAAGTTTAGGTCTCAAATTTAACCTAATCTTTTAGCTTTAACCCTTAGTTAACTAATTTAACTCTTACTATGTCTTCTTGTATATTCATACTATATGGTTAATATAGTTACTATAAAATAACAATAGAACAAAAAGAGGCTAATTAATGAAATTTTCAACCTTATCTATGTCATCTTGCTAGATATTATATTTTTAGGGAAATTATATCAATTAATTAAATAGTATTTGTTTTAAACACACGTTTATGTCAATATTTATACTATTTATATCATAACTTTTAAAAAATCCATTACAAATTTAATATTCAAAAAATAATTCATTAATTAAAGGATAAAAATTCATAAGCATACATAAAATTCTTTTATGGCACATAAAGTTTCAAAATAAATTTATTTTAATATTTATAATCTCATTTATTAAAATCATTCCTTAATAAGGTAATCGCTACATCATCATTGTGTCGTAAATAAATTTATTTATATGGTGTATAAAAATTATAAATAAAATACCATGATATTGGAAAGAGTTTTATCTTTCACATGATTATTTATAGTATAATTTATCTTAGGTATAAACCCATATTAAAATTATTTAATTAAAATGATATAAGTTTATGTAATATTTCTCTTTACATTAAATTAATTCTTATAAAATGTCATTTTCACATACATGTGGTTCCATGGGGTCCCAAAATCATCCCAAGGATTCCCATGGTCGGAAATATCTCATTAAATAGGATTAGGACCCATGTTAGGGTATTTTAATATTATTATAATATTATTTTTTATCCATATTTACCATGTTTTCTCTTTAACCATTGTAAATAAAAGAATTACTGAAGTTACTATTCATAATGTCCAAAAATAAAATGTAACTATTTAAACAATTTTTACTATATAATTTCAAATATGGAATAAATTTTTACATATTCAAAACACATAAGTTTTGGTAATTGATTTAAAATTAATTCACATTGTCAAAACTGAAAAGGGGGGGTTTTGAGAAGTAAAAACTATCAAAAAATTGACATGTGTTTATTTACAATTTAAAAGTAAAATTACATAAAATGACCTAAATTAGATTATATTATAACAAAATAATCCAATTAAACTTTAAAATCAATTAAAAAGATTATCCAACTATATAAATAAATTAGATAAAAATGCAGTTTTGAATTAAAATGCAGTATTTTTCACTATTCACTAAAATATGAATTTTATCAGAAAGATACCTAAAATTCCACATAAATAAATTTTTATGTCCCTATTAAACATAAGAAGATTATTTTTTCAAATATAATATATGAATGTTTTAATAACTAGATTTAAAATGGTTGATCCATCAAAAGGTGGTAAAATTGTATTTTTTGAAAAATACTTCTTTTATCCAAAAAAATTATTATTTTTTTCCTCAAACAATGATCTAGAAAATATGTAATATGAATGATAATGTTATAAAAAATTAAAAATTTTGTTAATACTATTCATAACATATAGTTTATATCCCATTAAATGATAATAATTTAATAATATATTGTTGTTTACTGAAACTCGGTATTGCGTACAATGAAAACTATCGAGGAAAGTTGCTATTGCATTTAATGAAATCCAAGTCAGTGTTTCCTATAGTGAAAGATTCATTTGGGGTTGCGTATAACATAATCCAAACATAATTCTTTTATACACTGAACAAAATATATACTCAGTGTTTCGTGAAATAAATTCTATTAAAATAACATTAAATTGTGTGAAACACAATCCAAGAATATTTTTGTATATACTTCTAGCTCATATGGTGTTGCATATAGTGAAATCTAATCTTGGTGTAGTGTACAAAATCAAAAAATTGAAAGAATCTATCTAATAAAATATCGAGGTGTTACAGGTAATGAGGAAGGAGAGTAAGTTTGTAGTGTGAGGTAAGGGGTGTCTCCTCTCAAAATTTTAAATTTTTTTTGAAACATTTTATTTATAAATATATAACTCTTTGATTTTATTTTTCAAATATTTTTTATTTTGAAATGAATTTATCTTCAAATATTTTATTCTTACATCATTATCATTTATGTAGAAAAATATATTTCATGAAAATCCACACCTCTTTCACTGCATCTTCAATGTTGTAACATATATTTTTTTTATATAATTTCTCTTCATGGTTCAATTAATGAAAATTAATGCCAATGTGAAATATTTTTCCATATTATTAGATCATCAAATATATTTTTTAAGTGTGTACTTCCCAAAAAAATCCTTTTTTTATATTTCATCCATTAACTATGAATTTAATTATATCCCATTCATTTTTATGAATATTATCAATACTCATTTTATTAATTATGAAAAAAAAGGAAATATAAATGAATTTTTGATGAAAAGGAATTCTAATATCTTTTTTAAAAATTTAGAACTTGGACATTATAAATTATGATGAGGGCTGGGTAGTGAACCCAAAACCTTAGGGGAATTATTCATCAATGTGATGGTTTAGACCTATATAGCCTTTAATGGACCAAGATACCTCGTCTATTTTTTTATCAACATTTTAATAGTTTTACTAATACATGATGTATTTCATTTTATAAGAAAATATAGTGATATTTTTAAAAATTAAAAGTTTGTATTTGAAATGAAAATATTGATTTTAAAAGGATTATAAGGGATTGTGTTTCTAAATAAATAATTCATTAGTGTCTTTTTTTTCTCAGTGAAATAATTTAAAATAACACTTTTCCCTTATGAAATTGTATTTCTAAAAACACTTTATAATTTTTAGTGGGTAATTTTAAAAAAACTTAATATGCTCAAATTATTTAGTTTCAAATAAAATACATAGAATAATGTTTTCAATCATTTCAAAAACCAAATGGGTTTTTCAATTCTTTAAAACGCCTTATTAAGATTTTTTTCCCACCTTATGTCCTCAAATATTTTCAAAGGTATTTTTGATGAGTAGGTGTTATGATAGAGTCATGACTTGGTTATTAATTTTAGCCTATGTGATGCTGGTATAATATTCTATAACCTTTAATGAATGGTAAAAATTGTCATTTAAAATAATATAGTATTAGTGTTGATATGTAATATAAATATTAATTCTATAAAGTTCAAGACCTAAAAATATCTTGAGTGTGTAGTGCCTAGAAATTATTTAGTGATGTTGAAATATTTAATGTTTAATATGGGTTGTTTCTATTAGTATTAGAGACAATGTGAAAAAAAAGTATGTAGAGTGTGGGTCTAGGGCATCAAAATTAGTATTATGGTAGAGTTTATATATCATTAGATGTTGGGATGTTATTAGTTATGGATATTCAAGAGTTATAGAGGTAATTATGGGATATTTAGTTTTGACTATATCAATTTAGTAATATACAAACACTGGGATTTGAAAATTGATTTGATGACTAGGTGATGTTGGGTTTTGTTTTTATTAAAATAAATGTATTAATGGATAAGATATGTGTAGTTGATTTTTTATATAATTTTTATTATCTATTATTGTCATTACCATCTTTGTTTTAGTGATTAGTTGTGAATTGGATCATGAAAATGAAGCAATGATAGATATGCTTCTTGAAACCCTTTATAATTATTATTGAGTAAGTATATTTGGTATAAAGGGAGGTGATAAAAGAAAAATATTGATACATTATGAGTTAAAATAAGTGCATTACCCATTATAGTAATGTATATAACTCATTAGAATGTTTATCATGACAATATTAATAACAGCCTGATATGTTTTCAATAATGATAGAAATTAAAATTGTGAGGATGCAATTTCTTTTAGGATGTAGATTGTAATTCCTTGAGAATTAAGAATAAATTTTCCTTTTCAATTAATCTTTATAAAATGGATCATTTCACAACTAAATAATACTATGATATATATTATTAGGAAGTATCCTTTATAAAATTAAATATTTTTCTCTATAAACAACATAAAAATAGAATAAATTAATTTAAAATATTCGTGTTGTAAAAGTAATACTTAAACTATATTTGTATTTATTATTCCAGGAAATAATATAAAATATATGCTTATGAAACATTACGTTATTCTTAATATGTTCACATTTCAAAAGTTATACGAATTTTGTAATTAAAAAATATATTGTGTTTACAAACTTAAGGGTAAAATGGGTATAGGTTTTATTTGGTCATAAACGATAGTATATGATAAAAATAAATTCCAACAGTAATATAACATTTATTAAATCAAGCAATATTAATTTGAGAAAATATATATATATATATATATATATATAAGATAATTATAAATCAATCATAGTAATTTGAAATCAAAAAAATTTAAAGGTAATTATTGAATTTGATAGAAAAATAAAGTTTATTTTGGAATATAAAATATTAATTTGAAATAAATATATAAATTTTAAAATTCAATTTGGGAAATATAAATATTATGACACATTATGTATTAAATAGTTATAAGATATTTATATTATTTAAAATATATTATATTTAATTATAATTATAAATTGTAATTGTAAAATAATATTTATTGAGAAATATAAATATTATGATAAATAAAATATTAATTGGAAAGAAATATAATTATACGTAAAATATATTAATTTTAGTAGGATATATTTAATTGTAAATTTTAATGCTGATATAATGTTTATTTAATTTGAAATGTAATATATTAGATAATTATAAGAATATTATATAAATTTAGAAAATGAATACCTGATGATATTTATTAATTTTAAATAGTAATACCATATTTATTGTTGTAGTTAAAATTGATATAATGACAATTAAAATTAGATTTAATTTTTAAATAGTAAATTTTTCATAAGATTATTTTTAACTAAAAAGTTTATATATACTTATCATAAAGAAAATAGGTTAAAATGGCCACCTATGTGGCCCACTAGTCATCAATAATAGCTAAAGGCCAACAACATAGATAGTTTAAGGGAGTGTTCGACAAGTAGAGTGGTCAATGGGAGCATGCATGTTGGGTGAGAAGAAGGTTCTTAGAGTCTAAACATGCGGGTAAACAAGGTGGTTCGGGAGTGAGCACTGTCACCCGTTGGAATTCATCAGTCTATTGTGTGATTTAGTTATTTATAAGGAAGATCCCAATAGTATGACACTTTATTGTGTGATCAGTAACCATGGGTACTATTCCACATTTTGATATAACATTTGAATATTATAATTCAACCACCATAGTATTTTCTTCTTTATCTAGGAATGATAAACCTATCACCAAAATCATATTTTACCATTATCATGTTATTTTGTTGTATATAAATGTGATATATATATATACACCCACACATAGATTTAATTTTTATCACTCAGAGGATCTATGTGTGGCATGGTTGGTTGAATGATGAATCTCATAGTGCCATAAAAATTACTTTGGTCATTGTTTTTTTCCCCAACACACCATATTAGGGATAATTATAGGTCATATATATATTATTGGATCATTATGAAATTGTGAAATAAATATGGGTAAAGGATAATGTAATATTATAAATTTTAATGAACACGGTAATATTTCATCATCTTCAAAGAATAAAACTGATCCATGGTCATCAGTATGTTATGTAAATATATACACATTTTTCATTATAGGAACCACAATAAAATTTTGGATTTATAATTTTTCAGTATGATTGTAACATCCCAAGTAAGTAATGAATAATAGATATTTTTATCTATGTCTATTAATGATTAAGATAGTGTTATAGAGGCTTAAAATGAAAATAAATACAATCTTATGCATGGAATACACTAATATTCTTAAAAGATTGTTTTACTGCCTTTTGATGGAAAACCATTTTTGAATCTATATTTTGACAATTTTATAAACTATTTTTGTCAAAATAAACTTATTCTTTATGATTGGGACATCAAAATTTACCTTGTGTGAATTTTTGGTATTTTTCTGACAATGTTCATTTTTTTAATGAATAGTGAAAAATACTGCATTTTACATCAAAACTGCTTTTTAACCTAATTTATTTATATGATTAGATTATGTTTTCAATTGGTTTTAATGTGTAATATGAATATATTTTTACCATTTAATCCAATGGTGGTCATTGGAATCAATTTCACTTTGAAATTAGACTTAAACTGGTGTCAATCTTTTGATACTTATTGTTTTGTAAAAACACGCTATTTGCTTTGGCAGCGGGAATTAATTATTAAATTAATTAATGTGACCTATATGTTTTTAATTTTGTAAAATAGACTTCATTTTTGAATTCAGAATATCAAATATAGCTTATGGTGAATTTTTGGTAATTTTCTGAAAAACTTCAATTTTTGATGAATAGTGAAACCACTAAGTGATAATCAAGCAAACTAATTTTTCAGTTAAATGAAATTTTACCACTAATGTGTATTGAATTTTGAAAATCCGACATACATGGTTGTCATTAAGAAGTAAAATGTGGTTCAATGAGATTATAATAATTTTTTGGTGAATAGTAACTTATTAAGTTCTTAATCGCGATTAGTGGTAATTAGAGGAGTTTAAGGTTTAAATAATACTTTAATAAAATGAAATGACCTAGAAACATGTCCCAACCTCATTGGTTGTGTCATGGCCGACCATGAAATGCCATGGGTCAACTTGGGGACCCCATGGATCCACTTTTGTTGGGAAATGACATAAATTACTTTTTATTTAATGTTAAAGTGAAAATGACACAAACATAATATGTTTTACGAAAATAATTTTTAAGTGGGGTTATACAAGTCCAAAATTTGATTATAAATAGTAATTAGAAAGCTAAAACGATTTCCTATATCATAGTATTTTGTTTATAATTTTTAGACATTAAATAAATTTAATTATTTATGACATAATAATGATGAAGCGATGACATCATTATTTGACGATTTAAATTAAATAGGAAGATAACGTAAAATCTATGAACTACACATGTCCAAAACCAATTGGATGAGTGGATTTCGAACCCTTATCACCTTATCCACGAATTCTATCAATGTGGGTCCTTTTAAAACCGAAACACATTTTCAAATAAAGTAATATTTCTTTACATTCCAAAAGTGCCCCTCCTCTCCTCTTATAAAAGGCCCCCACCTCTACCTCATTTCACACACTCTTAAAGCCTTTGGCTTGGCCAACCCCTGCCCATTTGCTCTCTCCAAATCCCTCTCCTCATCCTAGAGGATTCCCTTTGGGCAGAATCCTTTCAAAGGAAGCCTTTAGGCTCAAATCAAAAGGAGTTACACTTTTTAAGGTAATTCATTCGCTCATGTTCATTTGTTTTATTTTGCTTCTCCAACCCCCTAAACTCTTTTTATTTACTTCTTTTGTAACAAAACCAGTATCTTAAATATACTAGGATGTTGTTATAAGATTTATTTGAGCTACACTCTCACAAAACTGCATCAAATGGTTAAAGAACATACGGTTTCCGTGGATGGCGAAATTCTACCTCCCGAAACGATGAGTGTTCAACACTCATTTAACACCTTCAAAGGTGGCCATTATGATGTCACTCTTTTTATATATGATATATAATATGTTTATGTTTTCCTTAAGCTTCTGTTTTTTTTTATTTTGGGCATACCTTTATGGTTTCCATTATTGGTAAAACACGATATCTTCATTTTAGGAAGTGCGGACTACCGCCCCCTAAAAGTGATTTGATTCATTAATACCATATGTGGGATGTGTAAAGGATAAATTTAATGATATTATATATGTTATTATACTGGAATTATAATATACTCTTATATAATTATGATTCCATTCCAGAAAATATGAAATAGAAATGGAAGTAGCGTTCATGCGTACGTACGGCTTACCGTCTCCATGAACGGTGCATTTCATTTATTACCTCTAAATGTGATGTAATATTATAAATGCATGTATGTACTGGATATATATGACATATATGATATCTACATCTGAATACCATTCTGGATATAATGAACCTTTGACCAAATTAACAACATGTAAGTGTAATAAGTCTATTTTTGACTTAAGAACCAAATACAGACAAAATGAACATTATTAACTTAACTGATTACATGATGTTCATAACATGGTATAAAAGGAATAATGAACCTGAAAAAGATTCATAAGCAAGTAGAGATTAACTCAAGTTTATTATTCAGGAGATTAAAGAACGGTCGGGTCAAGTCGGATACGAGGTATGGGACTTCGTCTCAATCCCCTTTCATTGAGGCATATTTTATTTTATACACAACCTTCTTTTATACGGTGTATAAACCCCTTTGACTTTTACGTTTATTCAAAAGGAATCTTTTTTATACGAAGCATTTACTAAACGAAAAAAGGGAATGTTTTTGTCGTATGTATGCGGCGACAACGACTTCTCCGCCGTCGTAACCGTTATTTGAGTTTCGGCTTCCTCTACAAGCCATACCTTCTTTTTTTAAAAGAAAAATAAATACCATGTTTTACTTTGGTATTGAAAATGGTTTTCATAATGTTTTTATAATATCAATGTGTTGTATTGATATCTCGTGATTGAAATGTGGAAATGTTATGTTTCCTTTATGCATGTTTTATGTGATATGATTATGTTATGGTTCTTGGGCATTATTATGAGGACGGGTGGTTCCGTGATAAACTAAGGGCGGGTGAGCCCGTTCTAGCTCTCCAATGCATTGGGTAACGCGAAGGAGTGAAACGTTAAGGTTTCTCCGAAGAGATTTTAGGGAATATACTGTGATGGGTATTCCAAACGTAACCAAGAGGGTTACTCCCTACGTAAGAATGTTATGAATGCCTCAAGTTACCTTTATGTCTTATGATTTCTATGATTTATTCGTGATTTTATGAGGTATGTTAAAGTGCCTATGTTTTATGGGTAAAGTATGATTTCATTCTTATGTATATATGAACTCATGTTTCCTTTCCATTTTTTTTTTATAACCCATACTGAGTTTTATGCTCATCCCAAGTTTTTGAAATGTTTTTCACAGGTCAAGGGAAAGGTACATGATAAGATGATAGAGTCAAGGATGTGTCAAGAAATAATCCATGTTTTATTTTAAATGTGTTTCCATTGATGGGAATGAAGAATACTATCTTTATGTAACCACTTTGTTTATATGTGGAAAGTAATGCAAGTTTTATGATCTAATTCTCTAAAACTCTAAACCCGAAAAGATCCTAAATGTGTAATCTTGTAATAACTCAAGATTAAGTAAGGTTTAAGGCTGGGGCCTTATAGTTGGTATCAGAGGATGGTTTAGACAACTTTAGGAGTTAGAAAAGTGTTAAATTATAATATTATTGAAATGATATAGCATTTACGGATTACCATGTTGCTTCGCCTAAGATATTTCTGTGTTCAGAATGGTTTTCCGCAGAGGAAACAAAGCAGCTATGTTGGGACGACATCAGGAGGAAGATAACCTTCCAAATCAGAAACCTGAGATGGTCGGAATCGGAACTGAACAGTTTGTTGCAGTGATGGAACAGTTAACTCAGGCTATAAATGGTGGTGGTATCCATGCAGGAGATCAGCCAGATCAACCGCAGAGGAACATGTCAGTGGTGGAACATTTCATGAGGCAACATCCACCATCATTCAGAGGATCATCTGACCCTGTGCTAGCTGAAGGGTGTATTAAAGCACTGGAAAAGATTTTTGATGTCATGGGGTGTTCAGACAATCAAAAGGTTAGTCTTTCTATTTACCTTTTTGAGGGTGAAGCAGATCAGTGGTGGTCTATGGTTAAAAATATCAGGGACGCCGATGAGATTGATTCTCTTGACTGGGATGAATTCAAAGGTATGTTTCTTGAGAAGTATTTTCCTAAGGCTGTTCGACTTAGGATAGAAAAGCAATTCTTGGAATTGAGGCAAGAGGAAGACTCAGTGGCTGCCTATGAAGAAAGGTTCACTCGATTGGCAAGGTATGCTCCAAATTTTATCCGGGACCTTGATAGTAAAATAAATCATTTTTACTCAGGATTGAAGCCAAAATATCGAAGGGCATTAGCTTCTCGTGAGTTTAAAAGTTATGAAAAGCTTGTTTGATGTGCTGAGAAGGTGGAAATGGAGTTTGCCGATGACCAAGTTTTCTATAACAACGAGCAGAAGAAGAGACCGAGGTGGCAAGAGAAAGGTAAGAATTCTTCAAAAAAGTCTGATGGTAAGAAAACTAAGTTTCCAGTTTGTGATAAATGTGGAAAAAGGCATGCTGGGGAATGTCTTCTGAATTCTGGAAAGTGCTACCGATGTGGTAATATGGGACATAAGGCTCGTGATTGCACTGAAAAGGATCAAGATGAAGTTAAGAACAAATTTGATTTACAGTTAGTGAAGTGTTATAAGTGCAATGAGATGGGTCACTATGCAAACGAGTGTCCGACAAGGAGCTTGAGTGATGGGAAGCAGTTAGACTACAAGCAGAAAGGGGTGTTGAAATCCTTTGCAACTACTTCAGCAGATGTTGGGCCATCGAATGAAGTGGTATCAGCTCCAGGGAGCTCAGTATTTTTCGAAGATTGACTTGAGGTCGGGGTACCATCAGTTGAAAGTAAAAGAAGCGGACGTTCCGAAGACTATGTTCCGTACTAGATATGGCCATTATGAATTTGTAGTTATGCCTTTTGGGTTAACCAATGCACCTGCTGTATTCATGGACCTTATGAATAAAATTTTCCATGAGTTCTTGGATAAGTTTGTGTTTGTGTTTTGAGGTTTGTGAAGAGGTTATGTGTGCCTTGTGATTCACAGTTGAAGAATGAGTTGTTATGTGAGGCTCATAGTTCCCTGTTTTCAGTTCATCCTGGCAGTACTAAGATGTATAGAGATCTGCGGGAGTATTACTGGTGGGATGGAATGAAAAGAGATATTGCTGATTTTACTGTGAAGTGTTTGACTTGTCAGCAGGTTAAAGCAGAGCGGCAGTTACCAAAAGGGATGCTTCAGCCTTTACCAGTGCCAGAGTGGAAATGGGAGAATATATCCATGGACTTTGTTGTTGGATTACCGAAGACATCTCGAGGTAATAATGCAATCTGGGTTATTGTTGATCGCTTGACCAAATCTGCTCATTTCCTTGCTATACGAGATACTTTCTATCTTGATCAACTTTCCCGTTTGTATCTTAAAGAGATAGTCAGGTTACATGGAGTTCCTCTCTCCATTGTATCGGATCGTGATCCCAGGTTTACTTCTAACTTTTGGAAAGGCCTTCAGAAGTCGTTGGGTACTGAATTAAATTTTAGTACAGTTTTTCATCCTCAATCAGATGGTCAGTCAGAACAAACAATCCAGACATTAGAGGATATGCTACGAGCTTGTTCTATGGATTATCAGGGAAGTTGGGACCAACAAATTTCTTTGGTTGAGTTTTCTTATAATAACAGTTTTCATTCCAGTATACAGATGGCACAATTTCAGGCATTATATGGGAAGCGGTGTCGAACTCCAGCTTTCTAGGATGAAGTGGGCGAAAGGAAGCTGATGGGACCAGAATTGGTAGAAGAGATGGCAGAAAAAGTTCAGTTGATTCAGAAAACATATGAGAACAGCTCAGAGCAGGCAGAAGAGTTATGTGGATAACCGGAGGAAGGATCTATCTTTCGAGGTAGGTGATCATGTTTTTCTCAAGGTTTCTCCATGGAAAAGTGTGATGAGATTTGGTAAGAAAGGAAAGTTGAGTCCAAGGTTTGTTGGACCATACGATATTCTGGAGAGAGTTGGATCAGTTGCATACCGAGTGGCTTTACCTCCGATTTTGTCTCAGGTACACAATGTTTTTCATGATTCAATGTTGAGAAAGTATATGTCAGATCCATATCATGTTTTGAGTCCAGAGGTAGTTCAGCTGGAAGAGAACCTATCTTATGAGGAACAACCGGTCCAGATTCTTGACCACAGGGAGCAAGTGTTACGAAATAAGGTGATTAAGTAGGTAAAGGTTTTGTGGAAAAACCACATGATTGAAGAGGCAACATGGGAATCTGAAAATGCAATGAGGGATAAGTACCCCCATTTATTCGATAAGTAAATAAATTGCGGGGACGCAATTTTCTAAAGGGGGGAAGGATGTAACATCCCAAGTAAGTAATGAATAATAGATATTTTTATCTATGTCTATTAATGATTAAGATAGTGTTATAGAGGCTTAAAATGAAAATAAATACAATCTTATGCATGGAATACACTAATATTCTTAAAAGATTGTTTTACTGCCTTTTGATGGCAAACGATTTTTGAATCTATATTTTGACAATTTTATAAACTATGTTTGTCAAAATAAACTTATTCTTTATGATTGGGACATCAAAATTTACCTTGTGTGAATTTTTGGTATTTTTCTGACAATGTTCATTTTTTTAATGAATAGTGAAAATACTGCATTTTACATCAAAACTGCTTTTTAACCTAATTTATTTATATGATTAGATTATGTTTTGAATTGGTTTTAATGTGTAATATGAATATATTTTTACCATTTAATCCAATGGTGGTCATTGTAATCAATTTCACTTTGAAATTAGACTTAAACTGGTGTCAATCTTTTGATACTTATTGTTTTGTAAAAACACGCTATTTGCTCTGGCAGCGGGAATTAATTATTAAATTAATTAATGTGACCTATATGTTTTGAATTTGGTAAAATAGACTTCATTTTTGAATTCAGAATATCAAATATAGCTTAGGGTGAATTTTTTGTAATTTTCTGAAAAACTTCAATTTTTGATGAATAGTGAAACCACTAAGTGATAATCAAGCAAACTAATTTTTCAGTTAAATGAAAGTTTACCACTAATGTGTATTTAATTTTGAAAATCCGACATACATGGTTGTCATTAAGAAGTAAAATGTGGTTCAATGAGATTATAATAATTTTTTGGTGAATAGTAACTTATTAAGTTCTTAATCGCGATTAGTGGTAATTAGGGTAGTTTAAGGTATAAATAATACTTTAATAAAATGAAATGACCTAGACACATGTCCCAACCTCATTGGTTGTGTCATGGCCGACCATGACATACCATGGGTCAACTTGGGGACCCCATGGATCCACTTCTATTGGGAAATGACATAAATTACTTTTTATTTAATGTTAAAGTGAAAATGACACAAACATAATATGTTTTACGAAAACAATTTTTAAGTGGGGTTATACAAGTCCTAAATTTGATTATAAATAGTCATTGGAAATCTAAAACTATTTCCTATATCATATTATTTTTTTATAATTTTTAGACATTAAATAAATTTAATTATTTATGACATAATAATGATGCAGCGATGACATCATTATTTGACGATTTAAATAAAATAGGACGATAATGTAAAATCTATGAACTACACATGTCCAAAACCAATTGGATGAGTGGATTTAGAACCCTTATCACTTTATCCACGAATTATATCAATGTGGGACCTTTTAAAACCGAAACACATTTTCAAATAAAGTAATATTTCTTTACTTTCCAAAAGTGCCCCTCCTCTCCTCTTATAAAAGGCCCCCACCTCTACCTCATTTCACACACTCTTCAAGCCTTTGGCTCGGCCAAACCCCGCCCATTTGCTCTCTCCAAATCCCTCTCCTCATCCTAGAGGATTCCCTTTGGGCAGAATCCTTTCAAAGGAAGCCTTTAGGCTCAAATCAAAAGGAGTTACACTTTTTAAGGTAATTCATTCTCTCATGTTCATTTGTTTTATTTTGCTTCTCCAACCCCCTAGACTCTTTTTATTTACTTCTTTTGTAACAACACCAGTATCTTCAATATACTAGGATGTTGTTATAAGATTTATTTGAGCTACACTCTCACACAACTGCATCAAATGGTTAAAGAACATACGGTTTCCGTGGATGGCGAAATTCTACCTCCTGAAACGATGATTGTTCAACACTCATTTAACACCTTCAAAGGTGGCCATTATGATGTCACTATTTTTATATATGATATATAATATGTTTATGTTTTCCTTAAGCTTATGTTTTTTTTATTTTGGGCATACCTATATGGTTTCCATTATGGGTAAAACACGATATCTTCATTTTAGGAAGTGCGGACTACCGCCCCATAAAAGTGATTTGATTCGTTAATACCATATGTGGGATGTGTAAAGGATAAAGTTAATGATATTATATATGTTATTATACTGGAATTATAATATACTCTTATATAATTATGATTCCATTCCAGAAAATATGAAATAGAAATGGAAGTAGCGTTCATGCGTACGTACGGCTTACCGTCTCCATGAACGGTGCATTTCATTTCTTACCTCTAAATGTGATGTAATATTATAAATGAATATATATACTGGATATATATGACATATATGATATCTACATCATGAATACCATTCTGGATATAATGAACCTTTGACCAAATTAACAACATGTAAGTGTAATAAGTCTATTTTTGACTTAAGAAACAAATACCGACAAAATGAACATTATTAACTTAACTGATTACATGATGTTCATAACATGGTATAAAAGGAATAATGAACCTGAAAAAGATTCATAAGAAAGTAGAGATTAACTCAAGTTTATTATTCAGGAGATTAAAGAACGATCGGGTCAAGTCGGATACGAGGTATGGGACTTCGTCTCAATCCCCTTTCATTGAGGCATATTTTATTTTATACACAACCTTCTTTTATACGGTGTATAAACCCCTTTGACTTTTACGTTTATTCAAAAGGAATCTTTTTTATACGAAGCGTTTACTAAACTACAAAAGGGAATGTTTTTTTCGTACGTATGCGGCGACAACGACTTCTCCACCGTCGTAACCGTTATTTGAGATTCGGCTTCCTCTACAAGCCATACCTTCTTTTTTTAAAAGAAAAATAAATACCATGTTTTACTTTGGTATTGAAAATGGTTTTCATAATGTTTTTATAATATCAATGTGTTGTATTGATATCTCGTGATTGAAATGTGTAAATTTTATGTTTCCTTTATGCATGTTTTATGTGATATGATTATGTTATGGTTCTTGGGCATTATTACGAGGACGGGTGGTTCCGTGATAAACTAAGGGCGGGTGAGCCCGTTATAGTTCTCCAATGCATTGGGTAACGCGAAGGAGTGAAACGTTAAGGTTTCTCCAAAGAGATTTTAGGGAATATACTGTGATGGGTATTCCAAACGTAACCAAGAGGGTTACTCCCTACGTAAGAATGTTATGAATGCCTGAAGTTACCTTTATGTCTTATGATTTCTATGATTTATTCGTGATTTTATGAGGTATGTTAAAGTGCCTATGTTTTATGGGTAATGTATGATTTCATTCTTATGTATATATGAACTCATGTTTCCTTTCCATGTTTTTTTTATAACCCATACTGAGTTTTATGCTCATCCCAAGTTTTTGAAATGTTTTTCACAGGTCAAGGGAAAGGTACATGATAAGATGATAGAGTCAAGGATGTGTCAAGAAATAATCCATGTTTTATTTTAAATGTGTTTCCATTGATGGGAATGAAGAATACTATCTTTATGTAACCACTTTGTTTATATGTGGAAAGTAATGCAAGTTTTATGATCTAATTCTCAAAAACTCTAAACCCGAAAAGATCCTAAATGTGTAATCTTGTAATAACTCAAGATTAAGTAAGGTTTAAGGTTGGGGCCTTATAATGATAGATTCTATTGTGGTAAATAAATTTACTAATTTATATAAATACATTTAATGGGTGTGTGAGCTATGGTGAGAATATTACAGTAACTGGAGAAATAATTCTTGTATTAGTTAATTTCTAATATTTTCTCCATCATCAGTCATATTATTAAATAAAAACTATTCTTTATTATAATATATAAAAAACACACTGTGAATGGCTTATAAAGGGTAATATTTCTTCATGGGTTTCTATCCAATGGATCTCTACTATGATTCTTTCACTAAAAATACATGTATAATCTGGCTTGGTGTTATAGAGATAGAAAATGAGGGGAAAATAATGAGTTTAATGTGTTATACATGGGCGGGAGTCCCATAAATGATAGTTTAGTGAGGAAGTAGAGATAGTGAGGGAGGAATGTATTTTTGGAAGTATAATGTAAGGGGTTACACTTTTCAAATTTATGAGTTTGTGTTTAAAACAATTTATTTAAAAAACCATACTCTGTTTAATTTTGTTAAAATTTGTTTTTTAAAATAATTTATCATTATAGATTTTCTTCTTTCACTATAATCATTTATGTAAAAAATATTCCATAGAAAATAATATCTCTTTTTCTACAACATCATTAAATAAACATATATATTTTTTAAATCATTTCTATTTGTGATTCAAATTTTCAAATTATTTAAAAAAAACTTACATTAATTTTTAGTTTCTTTGGACCACAACGTTTATTTTATTTTAAGTGTTTACTTCTCATAAAAACACATTGTTTGGAGATTTAATTGATTGTCCATGCATTTAACTATATAATTTTTCATTTTTATGTATCTATTTTTGACACAAATTTTAATTTTTTTAAAAAAATAAATTTTTAAGAAAATATTTTATGTATAAAATCTATTGGGGGATTGTAAAATTTGTAACTTGGTGATTTTAAATGATAGAAAGGGGTGAATACTGAATCCAAACCCTCAAGGGGCTTTTTCTACAAAGTGGTGGGTAAGCCCTATATAGCTTTCAATGTCCAAGAATTCCTAATGGATTTTATAATATTTCAAAGTGTTTCATTTCAAATAATGTGATTTAATTTTAAAAAGGAAATATTGTGATATTTTTTACAAAGTAAAAGTTTTATTTGAAAAAAACTTTATTTTTTAAAAAAATAAGGGTTTTTATATTTAAATATATTTTTCATCACAGTTTTTTGTTTTCAAATAAAATACTTTAAATAAATCTTTCAGACATTTCAAAATCCTAATGGGTTTTCTTATTCTTTTAAAAAACCTTACTAAGATTTCATTCTCACCCCAAATTTTAAAATTTTTTCCAAGGTATTATTAATGAGTATGAGCTATTGTTAAATTATTTATCGATTATGTGGTTTAGCTATAGTGAACATGGAGTTGTATTATTGGGGTTTTTGTTAATGGTAAATATTACCATTTAAAACGAAATATTGTGAGTTTATATATATGATAAAATTTATAATTATATAAATCTATATAAATAAAAATATATTGGTTATATAGTGAATCAATATTGGTTGGTGATGTTGTGATATTTAATTTTTGAATCAGGATTCTTCTTTTGGTGTCATAGTTATTGTGAAAAAAAGATATGTGTTTTTGCACTAGAAAAACACAACAACAATAAAATTATATAGAATTACAATTTTGAGGTGAACTGAAACCATAGTTACATACTACATCACATGTTCCAATTTATTAAATCCTCATCAATGAATAATTGATAAAATATCAAGTATATATTAGTGAAATTTTAATTAACATAGGAATATTTAAATTTTCAACCCATCTAAAATAATTCAATTCATTTTTTCAAAAAAGCATACATGCACACACATATAAAATAATACTTATGTTGATATATATGATTCATTACACTCAATATCACATTCACCATTATTGAGTGAGATTTATATCTAATAAAAACCAAAATATAAAGGTAACAATCCCTAACATCTCACATTCCTGGAGTTCCCAACAATTAACATTTTATTTTAATCTAAATATGTTAATTAAACATATTTATTGTTTACCTATCAAGTACACACCCATTTATATATTCACACAGATATTTATATATTTATTTATTTATATTTCAATAAAACAAAAACTTACTCTGATGTCATTTTATAACGACCTAACTTGGATATCTATATCGAACCCCAAGGTAGATCTATGTGTAACCTCAAGCTCTCAACCCCATATTCTATAAGATAATTTATAGGGGAAATGTTTTAACAAAAACACCATCGATAATACAAACTTAAATAATAATTAATAAAAAAATTATTTCCTTAATTCTTTAGTGTAATTAAAATAAAAATATCAAAACTTTTCGTAATCAAAATGCAATAATAAAAAGATTTAATGAAAAAATATTTTCCTGATAATATTGTATATAATAATAAATATCCCTTACAATAATAAATATATTATCGGTGAAATAATGGAGGAATTTGAAAACCATTATAACATCCCCTCTTAAACTCATACCTAATCCAATATAGGTTCACATACCCTTCATATATACCTAAATCATCTTTTTGGAAATTATTTTAAATTTGTGACAAAACAATAAAAACTTCATGTGCACAGATATACACATACAAGCTATGAGTATTAATACTTGGTAAAAAGCACCAAAAATCCCTAAACATGAGTTTTGATGTCTATGTGCACACATGTTCTCGTGTTAGGAGACCACATGAAGTTATAAACCTAATGTACATAAATCTTTCATACCTATAAGACATTCTAGTTTATAATAATAATCTACTCAATTTTACATGGTTTTAATTTAAAACCATGGTCCCCAACCATACTAGCATTATCTAATGAAATATCACACCTTATTTATACAATGGTGATTAATCTACTCAATTTCAGGATGGAATGTGATGTCATGCCGATGGAGTAAAAAATATTTTCCTATTATACATATTAAGAGGTACCACCTATTTAGCTTGGGTAAAGGTAAATACCTTAAGATGGGGGTGAATCGGGTTGTGTTAATTTATTTAAAAAACCCTCTATAATGGTCTTATTCCATAGTTATTAGTAATACCCCTCCCCCTTACAGCATATATGATTCGATAATGCAAGTTTAATAGAGGCACATTCAATTTTTTACTTAGTTTATACATGCTACTATTGTCTAATGAGAATAAAATGACAATGTGCCGATATACTTGAATCATTAAAGATGCTAATTGTTTATAATTTTAAATGTAGCCTCATTATCCCCTAGTTCATAATCTCTCACATCGAGAACTCAATACTCCCTCAACTAATGTTTACTCATAATTACTTCTTTATATTCTTTTGATGTTCCCAATTAACTTGGATTAAACCAACGTGGGTGTTTCATGAAAGCATTTTTAATCCAAATGATGAAAAAAAAATTATAGATTTGTTGATAAATTATCGTTAGTTATAAATAACTCCCTTCATGTACGTGAATGACATTCATGTAACTCACATTCCTATATAACCTTTTTCACGAAACACAATCCCATTTTATTCATAAATGTTGGCCATGTATATTTGATTTGAGGAATAGATAAATTTATATAAGCCTTGTATTAAAAGAGAACAATTTTCCCTCTCCTTATCCTTCCTCTATTAATTATGGATTAGTTTTCTGTTTATAGGTGGGACTAATCCATTTATGAAACCTTATTCATCCGCAAAATGTGACATCTCTGTTCCAGTTAATCATGTGAAACTCTATTTTTTTTTTGAACATTTCCACAACTATACACTATTATATTCTTCCTGACTTGCATGAGAGTCTTTACTTTTCATTAAAATAATGTTCATATACAATTATATGTGATTATATCTGAATTATACTATAATCCTCCCTTAAATTAAAAAATACTATGAAATCTTCTTGAAAAAAAATCTAAAATATTCTAGATCATTTTCTTTATGAATACCCCATGGTCTTCCTTACTCTACACCTTTTCCAATATTCTCTATCAACAAACACAACCAATAAACTCTAAAACATGACCTTGAGAGAGTTTATCCAAAAAATTAACCCTTTTTATTTTTTGAAAACACTTCAATTTCATTATCCATCCTATTTAAAAACATTTTTAATTTCTACTTTAGACACAATACACCCTATAAAAATCTATATTGCAAAGAAAGACTCACCCAACGAGTACTATAAGCCCACATGAGTCAATATTGAGGTGATAAATAAGATTATAATTAAAATATAATTATTTAATAACCTCATTCAACTCATTATATCCACCTGAACATTGTTCCAAATAACATTATTCATGATTTATAAATATAATATCTTAACCATAATCATTTTCTTCCCTTACCACAATTTCACAACTCCCCCTACACCTTTACTTTCCCTTACTCAACATAAAATTTCTCTCCCCCTTTATTAGCTTTACTCACCCCTAGAGAGTTTGAGATATATCTCCCAATTTTATAAACAATATATCCCCCTATAAATGAACCCATATTTCACTCTTCTATGGGTTGTAAGGGGGAAAATAATCATTATATAAGGAAACCCACAACATACCGTGGGGATTGTGGCTTTCATGAGAACACAGTCTATGTGAGGGGATTCAACTAGACTCTTTGATCTAGTTTATTCTACTAAAATTCTTCCTTGATTAATGAATTTATCATGATTTTTTTAAATTAAATATAATTATGCATATACACCAACATCACCAACTCATGATCAACTTTCTCTTTGATTATGTGATATTTGGGTTAAATGTTTCTCTTCCTTTAGTGATGGATTATGTGTTTATTAAGATGTATAGAACATGAATTTTCACATTTCATTATAATATAAGACTTCAATTCAACTCTCATATCCCCTAACTACTACTTCATTAAGAAAAGTTTCATTTAAACACTAGGGGAATCAATACATTCAACTTTTGTAGTCCTTAGATAAGTATATTCTTGTATCTTTATCGATCAAGAAATAGACAATTACCACATGTAGAATGCACCACCTGATGTTGAATTTTATTAATTATTGAACTAGAAAAATCCACATATGCAAACTCCAATAATTTCTATTGTGATGTTCGATGATAGAATAATTCAATGTCCATCATGTTATTAATGTATTGAATTACTCCTTTCACTTCAATCTTGTGGATTTCTTTTGGATAGTTTTGGTATTGTACAACATGGAATGTGGAAAACACAATGTTATGTTATTTTTATTTTATTTATATGGATATCCTAATAACCTTCTTATACTTTGAGATATTTTCCTCTATTTCACCACTATTTCTTGAAAAAATTCCTCCAGGTAGACACTGAAGTTTTCATTTTCATAAAATATCCCATTCCAAATCACTGGAGTATTTTTTTCATATTTTTGTTGGGAAATAAATGTTTCATTAATTACTTTAGTTACTTATAGCCCAATAAAAAATGAGGACTCACTAATCATATACATTTCAAATTGTCACCATACATATTCTGAAAACAACATGTATTGTGTGTCATTTTATCCCATAAAAATTTAATATTAAATATAAAATAGCATAAACATTCATTGTTATTTTTCTTTATTGGTTTATAGATTGTGTTCAAATAAATCTTATTGATATACAATATTTCTCAAGTATTGATCAATCCTAAGTTCTCAGTGATTTCTTTACTCCATAAAATAATTTCTTCAATAAACACACTTTTCTCTCATCTACATCTACAAGAAAATCATTAGTTTTCTCAACATCGACATCCTCCTAAAGGACTATATTAATAAATTATTATTATATATCCATCTATTAAACCTTGTATCCCATTTTAACAAAAATTTCAACTAAAGTTTTAATTCATTATATTTGGGAAATGGGGGAAAATGTATCATCAATATCAATTCCATCAATTTGGGTATATCCCTTACACACAAACTATTGTTTACTCTATGTATACATTTTATGTTTATTGAGCATATACTATAACACCCACTTGAATATGATAACATTACTTTCTTCTGGTTGTGGATATATTTATTGATTCTAATTTTTTCAGTTTCTTTAATCTCTTAACTCATTTATTGCACTCAATTGTCATCATTATCAACTTCTTAAAGACACCATATCTCTATCAGTGATAAGAGTAATGTTTTAAGTATAAACTTTATTATCTTTGTTTTTATTGTCATTTTTTAGTTTCTGATGATATTCCTCTCAATAATTTTAGCTCCGCTTTTCATCTTCTGTGAAACTAATATTATAAATTCATTTTAATCGTCATTAGTGCCTTATTTAAGCTTAACATTATCCCATAATTCTCCAACTGAGCTACTCAAATTCTCATCTCCTTCTTATAGAATATTATTATTATTTTTCTAATGATTTTGTCCATTTTACACTATAAGTACAAAACAAATTCAAAAATATTTCCAAGACAGTTATGGAATCACTTATATTCTACGATCTTAACCAAGTATCCAAGGAATGTACCTTCATCTCCATGAGACTAGAAAATTTTGTGTTAATTTTTATTAAGAATAAATCACTTACTATAGAAAATTATAAAGTGTTTTAGTGTTTCATTATTTCCATAACATAGATCATACGGATACTTCTCTACAATCAGATACAAGAAATATTTGTTAGATATATATATAATGATATCATGAAAGCTTCTTTTCAAAACTTCTCTAGTAAGACTTTATCAATAAGAATTATTCTCATCTTGTTTTTTCTAATCTAGTTTCTCTTATTAATCACCCCATTTTTTAGGAATTATCACATCTAGAACTTTTTTTCTTATCCTATGCTTCTCAATTTAATCCTCTACCTAGATGTTAGTAATTTCCATTCCATAATTTGTTCGAATCTGAATAATTTTCCACCCAATCATATTTTAAACCTTCCTTTAATACTGAATAACACAAGTGAACACCTCAAACTTGTGAATGATAAGAATTAACAATTTATTCCTTATATAATGATAAATTAATATCATAAATTAACTCTTTCCATCACTTGGTCTTAGTGATATCTGCACATGCACATAAACATGAGACAAATCAATTAACCATATTGACTGTTGTTTTTTTGTATAGTATGTACTTTTAATGATATTAATTTTTAACAAAATTCACATGTGTGTGTATTATCACATGATATTCTTAGAGATATAATTATCTCTATTATTCTTCACCAGATCTTCCAAGTACTGTTTATAGGACCCCAGAGCACCCTTAGTGGTGAGGTGTGAATCAGGGTGTCAAATTTTTATTTTAAATCAATGGATATTGTTCTTAAATTCGAAAGAACTTGTTAAACCTATCTGAAAGGTATCTTATATTAATTAATCATTCATATGTAGAGATAAAACCCAATATTTTTACATGGCTCGCCACTAAGGTCATGTTTAAGTAGCATATTCCCATAGTGTGCATGTCGTACCTAAATCCAATAATCTTAACTACTTGTGGAATAGTGAATTTTGGACAAAATCACTCTATTCTAGGAACAATTGCATTAAAATATTTTATGGATATAACACATCATCACTCATATCACTTCCATCGACTACCTCTAACTCACTACCTCAGGTGAATTCTTAATCGATTTATCGACATAACTATTGCTTTTATAGATTGGAATTTAAGTATCTATAACTAACTAGCATGAGGCTCTAATTTCTGCATAGTCTTGACTTGATTCAAATTGAATGCACTACTCACTAAAACCAGATATTCATAAAAATATTCCCATATCTCTTTTATGAATCTCAAAGCCTTCACAAAGAAAACATCATTTATGGAACAAACTACCTTTGTGAAGCTCACTAAGTCAACGTGGAATTCATATCCATCTTGAATTACCCATTAAATAAAATTATTGGCGTTAGTCAAGACTTAACTAGTGTTTTCATGAAGCTCAAGCTCGCTTAGAAGGATATCCTACCTTTATGAAATTAGAGATATTTTGGATTTTCTCTGATTATTTTCATGTGAAATGTAATGGGGGTATCCTCATATATATAGGTTTATCCTTTTATGATGATCCAAATCCTCTTACGAGATTTTTCATATCCTTAAAAAAATATCATGGATCACCTACATTTGAGAAGATCCATTGAAAATTTTCATTGTTAAAATGATATTCATCAAACCATCTTGCAGTCACGATTCTCCACTTCTCATTATCATAGAGAACACCATATACTAATAATGAATTTTCAAAGATCCCAATTGATAAAACTAGTATTCAAGAGACCCATTCCATTACCATTATTAAAAATTGTTTATTCCACACAAAAACCTTTCATGATTCTAGCCTCTAACTCCTAATTTTTAGAATCAAAATTTTGGAAAACCCAAGGAAGTGACACCACCATCAATATTGTAGTCAACATGTACTATAAGATCACTCACCATACAAACTCACTGATCATCCATGCGTGGATAGATAAAAATCACAGACAAGACTCCATTTACATTAAATAATATCCTTGGTTCCAAAAATATATACCTTTTTATTTATTGGAAATCTATAGATTAATTCAATAAAACACCAGTTGTTATCAATACTTGATACGCGAGAAATAAATCATCCAACACACTAAGCCTACGTGATCAAAGTTCGGTGTAGAAAACAATAGGGGAAGCATGAGTTTGGTTCTCATGTTTTGGAATGCTTAAAGATCTCTAAGATAAGCATTGATCTGTCCAAGAACCATTACACGCCATGAACTATTTCTTCATAACACCTGATTCTCATCGTGTCATAGAATCATTGTATGGACTTCCAAAAACCTGCAACCCATTCTCCCCCAATGTAACATTTAATTTCTATACTCTCTTTCTCTATAAATAAACCTAATGAACCTACATTTTTACTTGCGGAACTCAAAAACACACTCTCCCTAGACCGTATCTCACCCATAAACCTACATCACTTCCACAAACAGATTGAAATATTTAACACAAATCGGGATATGGGAACAACCATAACCTCATAATTCATTGGGAGGTGGATGAAAATTGAGGTTCAACTGATGTTTCTCAAGCACAAGTCCACTAAACAACATTATCATAATGTCAGCCACTTGATCATCAGTTCCAACATGCTTCATTTTCATCAAACCTTGTTCAAATATTTACATGATGAAGTGATATCTAATATCAATATTTTTTATATGATAGTTATAAATTGTATTATTAAAAACATAAATCACAATATTAACATTATAGTGGATCACTATCAGATATTTCACCTCGTCACCAATATCATCAGTTATTGATTCAGCCATAATTGTTGAGTGAGGTCCTTTGTAATAGAGATATACTCTACTTCAGACATACTAAGAGAAGTTATTTCTTGTTTCCTACTCAACCATCCTATAAATTTTTTTTCCAATGAAGAATTCTTAAATACTCTACTCTTCTATACTTGGGGGGATACAAAGAGGTCACATCCTCACTCTTTCTTTGATTTCATCCAACCGTAATTGGATTCATCATTGTTAGAAATACTTTCAAAGTTATTTCCAAATGAATGTACTAATTAGTGGATCATTAACTTCTCTATATATTTTACTTTTTTAGAGTTTCATTTCACTTTCACTACCCCTTATTGATAAGAGATACATAGTTCGTGGGAAAAGGGTACCAGTCCATACATAAGAATGATTCATCCATCATTTCACTATAAGTCTACTTGATATGCGCACTGTGGAGAAAACAAGTCGATTTGATTTAGACAAAAATATATATATTACCTAATGATCATGATACCTAATAATATAAGAACTCATAAATTTATAGTAAATGGTTTTTAACTTCCATTCAAAGATAAATATACAAAATGGGATAAAAAAATTTTATGAACAATCAACCTAAAACTTCTACATTCACTTCAAAAAATAGATCAAAAATGTTCATGTGGAATAGGCTAGATAAGTGTCCTTGGAGAACTTTTATTCTTATTATGTCACTAATTAACTTAATTACTCCCCCTTTATAAAAAGTTCTTTATTTTGCGTAAACAAGGATGATAGATTAATGGATATATACATTTTCCAATGAAATGGTATTCAATAAATTTCAAGAATGATTAAATTTGATACCAATTAAAAAATGGTTTGGGAAGACTCTTTATTTTCCTCACAAACAAATGAAACACTTATCATAATCTTTATAATGGTGGGACTAATAATGAATGGATTTAATAAAATTATAGTATGAAGGATACACTAAACTGCAACTTAAATGTGTGACCATACACATTGAACAACATTCACAACTTCACCAAGGATAATATTCTCGGACACTTATTCTATAATATACCCGAAATAAGATCAAGATAAGATGGTGACTTCCTTATCCTTGATTTCTAGAAAAGAACATCTCTAGTTTTGCAACTTGGCTATCAAAAATTGATATCCCTCACTTCTTCTCAAGTTCTATCCCTGATAACTTGCTTCACCTTCAATTCCCTACATTATAAAAATAAATACAATAACCAAAGATAAAGACAATAAGTTGGCTTCTCCTTCCTTCATCAATGTGAAAAACATGATTGAGATAATATTCTCAACAATGTATCTCCATTATTCATGATTGTATATTTGAACATATGTTCTTATTTATGTTATGGTAGCATGGATTTCATAAAATTCTCTTCATCTCTGTGTCGAGAATATCTCTTCTTAATAGACTTTATGGATGATACATTATTACTCCTCTTAAGTAATGCTTCTTGTTCTCGTATTAATGTTAAACAACCTTTTTCAATGTGACCATATTTCTTGCATGTCTCAAACAGAACTTATTTTACATAAAGTTTCCTTTTTTTAAAACTCTCATACACTTTTTCATCATCATGTGGAATATTTTCAATTCCTTTTGCACCAGAATTAACAAGTGAATCTTCATGTTTCGTCATTCCTTCCAAATATTCTGGCCAAATAACTAGCATGTCATTAGGAACTATTACATCAATTTTGGATCATTCACCTAGGTTATTCTAAGTTCCATACCTCTTAGTAGTTCTTTTTGATTCAGTACCCTTCAACTTATTATATTTAGAATCAAGGGATATCTCAACTTATTTACTTGATATGTTCCTGGGAGAATTTGTGTTCATAATATTCTTTTGAATTCCTCCCAAGGTTTCTTCTTCATACTTGGTCATATTTTTTTGTCTTATTTTCTTATCAACATGGAATTCATGTTGAGATAAGCTTGTACCAACCTTGTGACCACTTCCATTGCATACATCACAGATTTTATCAAGATTATAAAATTTATTTCAAGTATACATATTCTTCTGGACCCGTGGATGTGTATTCTTCTTCTCTTACTTCATTCCCTAGGAAATAGGCTTCCTTTGTGATTTTTATTTAGTGTAATGTACCAAAAATATAATGAAAATGCATAAATTAATTGAATCGCCAACATTAACCGATGAACCTAGATCCTTATACCATATATATAATGTTTTTGGATTTTCTATATAAATTCTTATGCTCTATTGGAGAAACCATATTCCCTATAATTTTTCTTATCCACCCTATTCATGGTTGTAAGTTTATTATAACCATTCTTCATCCATAGGTGTTCATTATTTGTCTAAAACAACATTTTTCATGATAATAGGTTTAGAATAATTAAGGTATGTTAGTATGAATGATACATGTTTCTTCTCATCTACTTTAGATAGATCATCAAAATATGTCATTGTCTTCTTATTACTAGTAAAAGGTCTTTTAGATTTAGAAAAATCCATTGAATATTAAGTAGTTTTAGAAATTTTTTCCTTATATTGTGATTTCTCAATATATGTTTTCTCATGATTGGCCATTTGAGATTCCAAATCATGAAATTTCATATTAAGGATGATTTTATGATCTTAAATCCTAATAATCTTTTATTCATAAGCCTTATTTACACTAAAAACATCATCTTAATGCATCTACACTTTATTTATAATGAAAGAGTCAAATTCCTTGATCATATTATATATTTTATCCAATTTTAAACCCATGAAATTAGAAGCTTTATTTTACACACCATGTAGGGTGGTATTTTCCAGATTCCCAAATCGGGTTTCACACATCTCGGACGTTCCTATGGCCTTCAATATGATGACCACCTCATCGAGAAATCATGAATCAAGATACATTAATTATTTCTCACACCAATCATCAATCATTTATTTGGAAGTCATCAACCAATGGAATATCGTTCGATGCTCTTTAATTGTCCTATGGATCTCTAGGTGTTAGTGGTTATACGTATTAATTCCTAGTAACTGATTACTTATAGAACAAGTCACTCTGTTTCATCAACTAAATAAAATAAAATAATTTATTTATTTATTTTATACATTTCCATGACCATGATGAGTTTCCAAAAAATTCCTATGCTAATCAAGGTTATATCTTTCCTATGGAAAAACATGCATTCTAAACATAATTGTAACTTTTTATTTATGATTTGAGCCCCCGTATAGAATTTACACCACATTTTTTGGAAAACATCTTGTTTTTTATATTGAATATGTATAATATATTTCAAACATTTATCCTGGGAACACTGGGCCTCAAACATTAACTCTGTCTCATCACCTTCTCTCAAAAATAATCCATACAATATCCAAACATTTTGCCTTGAAAAAATGATTCAATACATTTTACCCACATTGAGGATTTATGTTCTAAAAAATCCAAAACAAGGGCTAAACAGAGAGATACGGGTAATGTGCATGGATATTATCCTTCCACTCACATGTGATCCATTTTAGATTTATGTGTTGCCATCGAACATGCACTAAAGTAATCAATCACCCACTAATAATCCTCTCATATCCATCCTTGATATCTACCAGGTAATCAAAAATGTATCTCCGTCCTCGGTGTCTATCATTCCCCAGTTGATAACATTTGATGATTCATTCACGTACCTCCTCAACTATGAATCATGTAATACATTTTGTACTCGATGTAACTATAGTGGTAGATCTAAAAGGTATTACTCCTCGCTAACTCTTAGTATTATCTAGAAAGGGCCAATGAATCTTGGATGTAGCATTCCACCCCGACCAAATCTCCATAATCAACATCGATGTGAAACCTCTAAGAACACACTGTACACTTCCTCAAACTCCAAATACCTTTTTCGCATGTCCTGATATGACTAATGATGGCTCTGTTTAGTCCTCATGTACTCTTTGATGATCTTCTCCTTCTCTTTATTTACATGAACGAATTTTGGTCTCACGAGTACCAAATCTCCTATATCAATCCAATATATTAGTGACCTTCATGGTCTTCTATACAAAGAATAAAATGGTTTCATACCGATGGTGGAATATTAGTTGTTTTTTTTTAAATTCCACATAGAGTAGGTGATCCTCCCATTTATGCCCAAATTTTATCACGAAATATTGCAGCTTATCCTCGAAAACCTAAGTGGTTTTCTCAGTCTAGCCATCAGTTTGGGGGTGAAATAAAATTTTGATGAATAATTGAGTCCCAAAAGGCTCATGTAATCTCTTCCACAACCGAAATGTGAAGCGAAAATCATGGTAAAAAATAATTGTCAATGTTACTCCAGGGAGTCAAACTAACTACTGAATATATAGTCATCTCAATCCCTATATTGAAATATTCTCTTGAATTTCTAAGAAGTGGGATGACTTTTGTGATTTTGTCTATGATTACCTAGATGGAATCTTGTCTGCTATGCATATGTGTTTATCCCATCATTAAGTACATTGATATCTCATTTCACTTTCATTCTATCCCCTAAAAGGGTTTGATCTAAACTCGCTAGAACTTGGTTCCAAACCTTAACTTGATAACAAGTAAGGCATTGAGAGAATAACTTTCCAACTCCATTCTTCAATAATTGTCCCAAAAACTAATGTCATAGGTCTGGGTCAATATTTTCGACACCTGGGTGTACCGCCAAAGGATATGTATGAAACTCCTTTAGAACTTCCTCTTGCAATCTTATTGGTACCATCATGCATTATTTTAAAAGAAACACATTCTCCCCAGCTTCATAAAATCCATTAGGTTCATGTCCAATGGATATCTGAGTATGTAGGGTCTCCCATTCAGTATCCCCAACTTATACCACCAAAAATCACTTCAAGAGTAGAGTTGTTAAAACCATATACTGAAGGTAAGCTCCTCAATATCCATCCAAAATAGATAATTTTAATGATTCTAATTTCCCTAATGCCTCATTCAATAATTGTAAATAATATCTCCTACTGAGAGAATATACTACTGTGTTCCCCTTCCTATTAGTATAGAAAATTTTTAAGTCACAATCTTAGAGGAACTCTAGACATCACATATGTCTCAAGTTAAGAACCTTCAAAAAAAAGATATACTCAATACTCTTGCGATAAGAATAAATGATAAATCAATCACCCATAAAGTAGTGTCACCAAATATTTTATGAAAAGTCTACTGTTACAAACTCAAGATATTGGGTTGTGTAGTTCTTCTCATTGAGTATCAACTGACACAACCCATATGCAATTACTACCTACCTCTGCATCATAACATAACCAAGCCTAGTTTCTGATGCATCATAGAACATTACAAACTTGACAACCTCTTCTGGATATCTCAAGAAGGGAGTTATCATCAATCTTCATCTTAGTGATAAAAATTCTTCTAGAACCTTTTTTATATACAAAAGGCTTCCCCGTTCGAGTCAAATTTGTCATGTATGATAATACCCTGGAGAAATTAGGTATAAATATCTAATAATATCCTTCCAACCTAATGATTCTATGCACCTTTTTCACTCTTTTGGGTGGATCTCAAGCCAACCCTACCTCGACTTTGGTTGGGTCCACTTCCACACTATAAATTGAGATAATTTGTCCCAAAAATTGGACCTCCTGAATCCATAACTAAAACTTCAATATATTTATGTAAAGATGGTGCTCTCAAAGTACATCCAGAACCATTTTTAAGTGTCTTGTATGCACCTCCTTGGATGTTGAGTACACAAGCATATCATCGATGCAGACTAATATGACCTGGTATAAGAATGGATAAAAGATATGGTTCATGATTCCAATGAACATTGTTGAAAATAATTTTATCCCAAAGGGCCTCAACAAGTACTCATTATGACCGTAGAGACAACTAGATGTCATATTTGGTATATCCTCGTCTAGTAATCATAGGTGGTGATAGCCTGACCAGTGGTCAACCATTAAGAACAATTTTTCCTCTATCAAAAGATCAAAGAGGTCATAGATCCTATGTAGTGGATACATGTTCTTCAATAAAACTTGATTCAGCCATTGGTAGTTCACAAACAACCTCCAGAACCCTTCTACATTCCTGGCTAATAAAAATGGGGCTACTTAAGTTGAAATAATGGGTCTAACAAATATCTTCCTCTATAAGACCTTCAACTACACCCTCATCTTATAAATATCTATGAGATCTATATAATATTCTAGAGTGGATATTGGTGTCATTATAGTAAATTGATCAATAAATAAATAATCCCTTGATGGGGAGGTAGTCCAGGAATATCCTACGAGAATATTTCTTTGTACTCTCCCACCACAATAGGAAACTGAGAACTCATTACATCCATTGAACCAAGGGTCAGTCTAGAAAACTGAGGAGTAATTGGTTGTACCCTCATATACATGATTACTTATTTTATAGCCTTGGGTTCCTTTTAAATAGAAATGGATAACATAATCCCATCACTTCAGACACACTTCATTCTTCTCCTGAAATAGTCGGTCTGGGAATGCACTGTAGACTACCAGTTCATACTTAATATGACGTTGTAAGGCCTCATCACTGCTTCAAAGATATCCCAATTGAAACTCTCACCCATAAGATTCAAGTCACACTGTTTTCACAAGTGTTTAATTGATGATTCATCTCTAGTATGAGTCTCCATGCTTAAAAGTAGAACCAAGGGATCAACTGGAATCTCTATGTCTCATACCAAATAAGTGGAAATAAAGGAATGACTATCAAAAATGTCTATTAGTACAATATCTAATATAGAAAAGACACAGATCATGCATATAATCATTCTTTTATCCTCTAGGTTATAAGCTTTTACTGCCTTTAGCTATCCCCACCCATGTCCTCTGTCTCTCTGATCATGGCATGGACCACCTGGGTGTGGATGTGGTAACAATTCAAAGCGCCTACCACCTCCTCCTCCTCTCTCATCTATTATTCATCAATCTCTTCCCTATGGAATTGTTTCCTATTTATGATACCTCTACCTTGGAGGACCATAAAATGTATCTCTTTCAGCTATATGGATGGTTAGACAATATCATGTAATATGTCCCCTTTCATTACATGAGTAGCATCGCCTCTCTCTGGGCTAACTGGACCCATCTTGAGGGCCCTGAACTGTAGATCCTTTATCCTGGGACCTCCTCTTTAAATTTATAACATGTTTAGGTCCTCGAGACTGAGGTCTGGTGTAACAGCCCGAGATTTTATGAAAAATATTCTTTTTTATTTCACTAATGTCTTGTGTTGTACGCTACACCAAAAGGAGCTTGCACAACACGCATCCTTGACTTGCCTTGCATTACACGCAATCACGACCTTCCTCGATAGCGTGTGTAGTACGCAATACCGAGTTTCACTAAACAACAATATGCTATTAAAATATTATAATAACTAGCCGTTATAAATACTAATAACCACCTTTTAAAATTTTAGAAATTTTAGCTCTCAGAATGGACTTCATTTTTGGATTCGGAGTATCGAATTTAGCCTAAGGTGAAATTTTGGTACTTTTCGGATAACTTTCATATTCTGATGAATAGTGAAAATTACTAAATTATAATTAAAAACAACTTTTTTAATCAAAATAATTAATAGTGATAAATTATTAATTTGAGTTGTTTTAAAGTATATTTAGAATATATTTTTACAATTTAATACAATGTTGGTCATTGAATTTAATTTCACATTTAAACCAGACATAATCAAGTGTCAATCTTTTGATAGATATTGTTTCTTAGAAACACGCTATTTGTTTTAACAGCGGGATTTAATTATAAAATTAATTAATGCAACTTCTATGTTATGAATTTGTTAAAATATACTTCATTTTTGAATTCGGAATATGAAATATAGCTTAGGATGAAATTTTGGCATTGTTCTAAAAACATCAATTTTTGATGAATAGTGAAACTACTAAGTGGTAGTTAAAAAACTGAATTTTTCATAAAACGTAATTTTACCGCTTCTGTGAATGGAATTTCAAAAATCCGAGAGACACGGTTGATGTTAGTAAGTAAACTGTGGTTCAATGAGATGAAAATAATTTTTGGTGAATAGTAACTTTTTACTTTTATTTACCACGGTTAAAAGTAAATAGGGTAATTAAGGGTAATAATGATATTAATATTACCCTAACACCTATCCTAATTCTATTGGACAAGTGTATCTCGACCAACAACAACCTTAAGTGTAAATTATTATCATTTAGGCCCACTTGGATTAGATTAGGACATTTATTATTATTTAATTCAAAGAAGAGTTAAAAGAGTTAAAATCAAAGTTTATTTACTAAATCATTTTTTATATGGGGTTGTAAATGAGATATATTCAATTGTAAATATTCATTAGAAAGATAAAAATATTCCCTACTGAATGGTATTTTATTTTTAATTTTTAGACATCAAATAAGTTAATTTATCTATGACACAAAGATGATGCAGTAATTATCTTATCTATGAAATATTGACATAATTGATGTTATAAACACAAAACTAAATGTAATTTGAGACTTTTTATGAATTACACTAATTTTCTAGGTTAATATGATATATTAGTATTGATTTAATCAAATTTTTTAGAACATATAATTCTGTTATGACTTTCACAAAAATCATATATCAAATAGTGTCAAAATTGACACAAAATAGTTTTTAAATAAAATATTATATTATTAATTGTTATTTTATTCCTAAAAATCTAAGGTTCGGCCAAATGACTTATATAAGGATATATGTGTTAATAATATTCAATTTGGGGTTCGTTTGGCATGTTATAGTATGTTTATTAACCATATATTAAAAGAAAACAAAAAGACACGGTAAAAGTTAAATTATTTAACTTAGAGTTAAATCTAATTGATAAGGTTAAAATAATACCCTAAACTTGTCTAAATCCTATTGGATGATAGGATTTCTACCCATCCCCACTTTATCTTCTAAATAAGACCCTTTGGAACCATTATAAACCGATTTTGACATTAATATAAAATAATATTTTGAGGTATTCCTAAGGTGCCCCTCTCCTCCCTTATAAAAGGACACCTCCTCCCCCTCCTCCTCACACCAATTTGAGCACTCAAGCTCGGCCAACCCGTGAAAAAATCTCTTCTCCACTTCCATAAAAACATCCTAGAGGTTCTGGTCTTCCTCAAAGACCAGTTTTAGTGCCCTAAGAGGAGGTCTCAAAGAGGCGCTTCAAAGAAGAGGTAATTACCGTTACCAATTCATTCATCTTTATTTCTTCTTCCACTTCTTCTTCTTAGGTTGTTTCATTATGAAGTAATAACATCAGTATCACTCATATACTGATATGTTATTATAAGTATGAAACAACCCTATTTCACCATCTATCCATCCTACGGAAAAAGAAATCACCGCGCGTGCGTACGTACGGAATACCGTCTCCAAGTTGTGGTGTAATCTATTTTCCACCACCACCTTACATGGATGGGTATAATGGTGTAAAGAATAACTATACATAATTATTACAACATCATATTGATTCTGATATATTTTATAATCCACTCCAATTCAATTCAATATTTATGGAAATGATATCATCGCTCGTGCGTACGTACGGACTACCGTCTCCACGACGCGATGAGATTCATTCTCCATGTTAACAATTTAAGAATGATTATAAAGTATATATAAGAAATAATAATGAAATATATGACATTATAAAGATACTGGATTTATATATATATATATATATGTATGTCATCTACTTACTTCCATTCAAGACAATAAGGAAAGGAAAACAGCGTTCATGCGTACGTACGGACTACCGTCTCCATGAATGGTGTTTTTCATTTCATTTATCTATCTATTATATATATATATATATACTGAATATATATGATATATAAATCATATTTTATATTCTGGAAGTAAGTAAATCATGATATAAGTAATAATAATGTCAATAACAACAAGTCAAAACACCTACGATAAATGAAACGATTTTACCCAAAACGCTTCTTTAACATGGAATTTACAAAAGAACGGTAATATAATGTCATAAGTGAACCATATATGATATCATAACAATGAATATGATTCTGTAATAAGTCAATGACATTATTTAAATCATTATACAGGAGGTTCGGACACATACGAAGCAAATCAGACCTAAGGTAAGGGAAATATCACAATCTCACTTTTATCTGAGATTGTTTTTACTTTGGTAATTACTGGGGTGTATTTTATCATTCACATCCATGTTTCCTAAATATGTAATATTATTTCCATCCAACTACAATTGTTTAAATCCAATTTTACCCTTTGGTGAGTTTTTAGTAAAAAAAATATGAAAGGAATCTTTTGACGTTTTTCATACGAGGTGCTTTTTGACTTTTTCGACAAAAGTACGAAGAATTTTTTTTTAACATATACGACACGAACGGATTTTTACGGTTTTATAAAGCCTTATTTTCATGAATATTCCTTCAAAATATTTCATGACTATTTTCAATAAAATCTATTTCTTTTAAAATTGCATGACGTTTTGTGAAAAGAAATTGATTATGAAGAAGAAATGATTTTTTCCTCAAGAATTCATTTCAAGTGTTTTATCAAAATTATTTTCCATCTAAGATAATAAAAGGGTTCTTTTTTTATCCCTATTATTACATGGATTTGATTATGTTGTGATGGAAACATTTATATGAATTCCTTTATCTTATATGAATTGTTTTATGATGTCATGTTGTTTAATAATCCCATTTTTATTACATGGGTTATGCTATGATGTATGGTTTATGATTATGTGGCACACATAAGAAAGGATTCATTATATGATGGGTGGGACCTATATCTCCCTCCAATGCATTGGGTAAAGATTTTATATCTCATGAGATAGACAGGTCCGGAACGGTAGGTTATGCCGGTTCAGTGAAACAGGAATGAAACGAGGGTTACTCGATTCAGAAAGGGACTTTGTCCACTAAGATAGTCTTGGAAATGAGTCTTGACTAACAAGAAATGATTCTCTATGATTATGTGTGAATGCCACAAAGTTTCATGTTTTATGTTATGATTATTGTGATTACATTTCACTACCATGATTTACCCCATGTTATGAAATTATGATCTCTTTTGCAGGTTAAGATTTCCAAAAGTTATGTGCTTATGTATATGATGTGATTGATATTTCTTTTGTTTACCCTTACTGAGCATTTGAGCTCACCCTTTTATGTTTTCTTTTCCCCAGGATATAAAGAAAGGTTTTAGGTAAAAAAAAAGAAGATCTTTATGGGAGATGTTGAAGATCTTTCACCAGAATTAGAAGATTATATTCCGAGTTTCCAAAGACACTAAACTATTACGATCCTTGTGTGTGTATTTTTGTTATGTACTAAGTATTCCGCAAAAGTAATGTAATGTCCATGTACGTCAGGATTCGGGTCTCTACAGTTGGTATCAGAGGAAAGGTTTAGTCAACCTTTGGAAACTAGGATGCGAGAACTTTAGTGAGATCCCTAGAGATATTTATAAGGTATGTCTAGGGATGTCCCTAAGGATAAGTATACGTATAGGATACAGTCCTAGAACTATGGTAACGATCATAGAATTTAACATAAGATGTTAGATATTGAGGGTACTCCACCTTTATTATGTTCTTTTCCCTAGCATGATTTTTTCCTCTCACACTATTCTTTTTTGGGTTTTAGAAAATGGCTGGAAACAAGATGATTCACGATAATGGAGGATATGATGGACAATAGAATGATATTCTTCATAATGAAATGGGATTTGGAAGTCCAAGCATCATTATTATGCCGAATCAGCAATCTCATAATAGGATCAATAAAGTAAAATTTGGTACGTTTCCTGACTCAGCTAATAAGAGAAAGATGGAGTTTCATGATGATCATAGAGGAAAGAAAGTTCAATTTCCCCTATGTAAATCATGTGGGAAGAGGCATCAAGGAGAATGTTTCAAAGGAACTGGAAGATGCTTTGGGTGTGGAAAAGAAGGACACAAAGCAAGTAAATTCAAAGGAAAAGGTTCAGTTAACAACATGGATGAGGATAATGGTATTGCTATGACATCAACAATGGTTAAATATTTTAAATGTGGAATGTGCGGGAATTATGCAAACCAATGCCCTAAGGGAAAGTCTCATGAAGATAATCAGTATGGTCGTATGGGAAGTATTTATGTGGATGATTATGAAGAGACTACAAATGATATGTGAGGTGAAAGAATTGTTGAATCTCGGTCAATGGTTTAAGAATGTAGTGGAATGATTACATGTTTAACATGTGTAATGTTGTATAAGTAATCTCATGGTACTATGGATTAAAGAGACATGTAAGGATTGTTACACTATTGTCTAATTAATGTTACCAGTATCCATGAAAGGTTATTCAGATATTTTTGGAATGTAGATGATATGTGCATAATGAAGGGATAAGGAGAAAATTAAATGTTTAATAGTATTCATGAGCTCATTATTGATATAAGGACTAAGTGATATCATGGTTTGAGTATATAGAATTTTGAGGATTTTGGTATGTGGAAATTGTTATCTTTAAACTGCATTCATGTTTTCACTAAGGTATTCAAGAGAATACATGATTAAGGACTTTGAATGTTTGGAATGTGACCAACAAAACATACCTTATGATATATGGGGATCAACGATGGTGTTAAATCTCTGGTAATCGTTTTCACTATGTTATGAGAGTGGACTGCAGTATTATGGATAAGCCTAAAGATTGGAATAGATTTTGTTGGACATAAGTTAGTATTGTTTAAGGATAAAAGTTTTTTTTCGATATTATTGATGGGATGTTATAGTAATGTAGTTTTATAAAAAGGACAACCTGCAGGACGGGCGACAGCCCATCGCTTCGGACAAGGCTGTGGGAATCGAACCCACAACCGATGTGCGACTGGCCTTTATCGCCTACCACTAGCCTACAGGAAGTCCCTGTTTAGTAGAAACTAGTTTTATTATATTAAGAAGTATGATATATGAAGTATAAGTCCATTTTAAGAACCATATATGATTAATCTCACTATAGATTGACTTATGTATATAATTTTTGCTAACCTATTGTTTGAGACAGATGGAATGACCCGTCATTATATCACATGATCTACTAACAGTTCACGAAAAACAAATTCAACTTCATTTATTTAAGAGATGAAGTGGAAATTGTTCAAGGCACGAACAACAGTGAGATTGTACCAAAATAAAGTAAGTATTTATTCTAAGAAAATTTTCAACTTTAGGGAAATGATCTTGAAAACCAAAAATGTTGTCCTAGTGATCTTGTACCTGATGAATCAGATGGTTCCTTATATCATCACAAATCTATGGATTTGTGATTACTGGCTTTTCCATAGCAATGTTCTCTACCACTCTCCATCAGAACATGATGGTTATATTTCTCTTCCATAACCATATTTTCACCTATGTGGAAACCCAGTGATTAGTTTATTTGGGTAATCGTTACATTTCATACTTTAGTTTTTAAAACCATGTTTTGGTATTCTTTTTTACGATGTGGGTTTCTATTAAAGAAACTTTCAAATAGTAAACCATTTATAACCCCGACGAATTTCGAGGGCGAAATTCATTTTAAGGGGGGTAGAATGTAACAGCCCGAGATTTTATGAAAAATATTCTTTTTTATTTCACTAATGTCTTGTGTTGTACGCTACACCAAAAGGAGCTTGCACAACACGCATCCTTGACTTGCCTTGCATTACACGCAATCACGACCTTCCTCGATAGCGTGTGTAGTACGCAATACCGAGTTTCACTAAACAACGATATGCTATTAAAATATTATTATAACTAGCCGTTATAAATAGTAATAACCACCTTTTAAAATTTTAGAAATTTTAGCTCTCAAAATGGACTTCATTTTTGGATTCGGAGTATCAAATTTAGCCTAAGGTGAAATTTTGGTACTTTTCGGATAACTTTCATATTCTGATGAATAGTGAAAATTACTAAATTATAATTAAAAACAACTTTTTTAATCAAAATAATTAATAGTGATAAATTATTAATTTGAGTTGTTTTAATGTATATTTAGAATATATTTTTACAATTTAATACAATGTTGGTCATTAAATGTAATTTCACATTTAAACCAGACATAATCAAGTGTCAATCTTTTGATAGATATTGTTTCTTAAAAACACGCTATTTGTTTTAACAGCGAGATTTAATTATAAAATTAATTAATGAAACTTCTATGTTATTAATTTGGTAAAATAGACTTCATTTTTGAATTCGGAATATGAAATATAGCTTAGGATGAAATTTTGGCATTGTTCTAAAAAACATCAATTTTTGATGAATAGTGAAACTACTAAGTGGTAGTTAAAAAACTGAATTTTTCATAAAACGTAATTTTACCACTTCTGTGAATGGAATTTCAAAAATCCGAGAGACACGGTTGATGTCAGTAAGTAAAATGTGGTTCAATGAGATGAAAATAATTTTTGGTGAATAGTAACTTTTTACTTTTATTTACCACGGTTAAAAGTAAATAGGGTAATTAAGGGTAATAATGATATTAATATTACCCTAACACATGTCCTAATTCTATTGGACAAGTTTATCTCGACCAAAAACAACCTTAAGTGTAAATTATTATCATTTAGGCCCACTTGGATTAGATTAGGACATTTATTATTATTTAATTCAAAGAAGAGTTAAAAGAGTTAAAATCAAAGTTTATTTACTAAAAAAAAATTTATATAGGGTTGTAAATGAGATAAATTCGATTGTAAATATTCATGAGAAAGCTAAAAAGATTCCCTACTGAATGGTATTTTATTTGTAATTTTTAGACATCAAATAAGTTAATTTATTTATGACACAAAGATGATGTAATAATTATCTTATCTATGAAATATTGACATAATTGATGTTATAAACACAAAACTAAATGTAATTTGAGACTTTTTATGAATTCCACTAATTTTATAGGTTAATATGATATATTAGTATTGATTTAATCAACATTTTTTGAACATATAATTCTGTTATGACTTTCACAAAAATCATATATCAAATAGTGTCAAAATTGACACAAAATAGTTTTTAAATCAAATATTATATTATTAATTGTTATTTTATTCCTAAAAATCTAAGGTTAGGCCAAATTACTTAGATAAGGATATACGTGTTAATAATATACAATTAGGGGTTCTTTTGGCATGTTATAGTATGTGTATTAACCATATAGTAAAAGAAAACAAAAAGACACGGTAAAAGTTAAATTATTTAACTTAGGGTTAAATCTAATTGATAAGGGTAAAATAATACCCTAAACTTGTCTAAATCCTATTGGATGATAGTATTTATACCCATACCCACTTTATCTTCGAAATAATACCCTTTGGAACCATTATAAACCGATTTTGACATTAATATAAAATAATATTTTGAGGTATTCCTAAGGTGCCCCTCTCCTCCCATATAAAAGGACACCTCCTCCCCCTCCTCCTCACACCAATTTGAGCACTCAAGCTCGGCCAACCCCTGAAAAAATCTCTTCTCCACTTCCCTACAAACATCCTAGAGGTTCTGGTCTTCCTCAAAGACCAATTTTAGTGCCCTAAGAGGAGGTCTCAAAGAGGCGCTTCAAAGAAGAGGTAATTACCGTTACCAGTTCTTTCATCTTTATTTCTTCTTCCACTTCTTCTTCTTAGGTTGTTTAATTATGAAGTAATAACATCAGTATCACTCATATACTGATGTGTTATTATAAGTATGAAACAACCCTATTTCACCATCTATCCATCCTACGGAAAAAGAAATCACCGCGCGTGCGTACGTACGGAATACCGTCTCCAAGCCGTGGTGTAATCTATTTTCCACCACCACCTTACATGGATGGGTATAATGGTGTAAAGAATAACTATAAATAGTTATTACAACATCATATTTATTCTGATATATTGTATAATCCACTACAATTCAATTCAATATTTATGGAAATGATATCATCACTCGTGCGTACGTACGGACTACCGTCTCCACGACGCGATGAGATTCATTCTCCATGTTAACCATTTAAAAATGATTATAAAGTATATATAAGAAATAATAATGAAATATATGACATTATAAAGTTACTGGATTTATATATATATATATATATGTATGTCATCTACTTACTTCCATTCAAGACAATAAGGAAAGGAAAACAGCGTTCATGCGTACGTACGGACTACCGTCTCCATGAACGGTGTTTTTCATTTCATTTATCTATCTATTATATATATATATATATACTGAATATATATGATATATAAATCATATTTTATATTCTGGAAGTAAGTAAATGATGATATATGTAATAATAATGTCAAAAACAAGAAGTCAAAACACCTACGATAAATGAAATGATTTTACCCAAAACGCTTCTTTAACATGGAATTTACAAAAGAACGGGTAATATAATGTCATAAGTGAACCATATATGATATCATAACAATGAATATGATTCTTTAATAAGTCAATGACATTATTTAAATCATTATACAGGAGGTTCGGACACATACGAATCAAATCAGACCTAAGGTAAGGGAAATATCACAATCTCACTTTTATCTGAGATTGTTTTTACTTTGGTAATTACTGGGGTGTATTTTATCATCCACATCCATGTTTCCTCAATATGTAATCTTATTTATATCCAACTACAATTTTTTAAATCCAATTTTACCCTTTGGTGAGTTTTTAGTAAAAAAATATGAAAGGAATCTTTTGACGTTTTTCATACGAGGTGCTTTTTGACTTTTTCGACAAAAGTACGAAGAATGTTTTTTTTAACATATACGACACGAACGGATTTTTACGGTTTTATAAAGCCTTATTTTCATGAAGCTTACTTCAAAATATTTCATGACTATTTTCAATAAAATCTCTTTCTTTTAAAATTGCATGACGTTTTGTGAAAAGAAAATGATTTTGAAGAAGAAATGATATTTTCCTCAAGAATTCATTTCAAGTGTTTTATCAAAATTATTTTCCATCTAAGATAATAAAAGGGTTATTTTTTTATCCCTATTATTACATGGATTTTATTATGTTGTGATGGAAACATTTTTATGAATTCCTTTATCTTATATGAATTTTTTTATGATGTCATGTTGTTTAAGAATCCCATTTTTATTACATGGGTTATGCTACGATATATGGTTTATGATTATGTGGCACACATAAGAAAGGATTCATTATAAGATGGGTGGGACCTATATCTCCCTCCAATGCATTGGGTAAAGATTTTATATCTCATGAGATAGAGAGGGCTGGAACGGTAGGTTATACCGGTTCAGTGAAACAGGACTGAAACGAGGGTTACTCGATTCAGAAAGGGACTTTGTCCACTAAGATAGTCTTGGCAATGAGTCTTGACTAACAAGAAATGATTCTCTATGATTATGTGTGAATGCCACAAAGTTTCATGTTTTAAGTTATGATTATTGTGATTACATTTCACTACCATGATTTACCCCATGTTATGAAATTATGATCTCTTTTGCAGGTTAAGATTTTCAAAAGTTATGTGCTTATGTATATGATGTGATTGATATTTCTTTTGTTTACCCTTACTGAGCATTTGAGCTCACCCATTTATGTTTTCTTTTCCCCAGGATATAAAGAAAGGTTTTAGGTAAAAAAAAAGAATATCTTTATGGGATATGTTGAAGATCTTTCACCAGGATTAGAACATTATATTCCGAGTTTCCAAAGACACTAAACTATTACGATCCTTGTGTGTGTATTTTTGTTATGTACTAAGTATTCCGCAAAAGTAATGTAATGTCCATGTACGTCAGGCTTCGGGTCTCTACATCTGGTCCCTGTTGATAAGTTCTATACTCCTTCATTCCCACTACAGGGAACCACTAGTTTTTTCTACTCATCCAAGAAACTCTCAATAACCAAATTTCCCTTTACCTCTCTAATATAGGTAGGAATTCATAGAGGGATGAAACTATATAAAATGTATCTACAAATCCATCACTCAAAGGTCCTAACCGTGAAGAAATTTTCATGAACCATATCCATCGAGTGCGTAGGGAGGTAGGTAAACCTTAATGAACACTCAGTTACTGTTGTGTTTATCTACCAGAGATTCGGAAACTTTTAGATACGTACATCCCTCAACATAGCTAAAAATAAATCCTCTTTGAAAAGGTGATAAAACTATGACCACTCTAGAGTCACCTCATCGAAAGACTAGGTCATTCACCCACACCATCACCCTACTGAGCTATATAGAATGTTTTTTTCCAGTACAACCATATAATCTGATGGTGACCTAACCATATGGAAAAGTTGGGTCACTACCTCAAGACAGTCTTAATCTACCTATGGGTCAAGATCACCTTAGAACCTGAGTGGTATATGTCCCTGAACTTCATAAAGTGAACTCAGCATGTGCACCTCATCCATTGGGACTTCAGGTACCATCATCTACTCAACAAGTGGTCGTATATCTACTGAACTAGCTGAAGGTAGAACCATTGGAACTGGTCCCTGTATCGATGCCTCATCATTGAGGTGATCATCCTCCTCATCATGATGTTGAATTCTAGCTATTATATGTCGTGGAGGAATTCTGAAATAAACAAGATATACCAAAGTATATGGGTGTATCTAAAGAGATGACTCAATAAGGACAAAAAAACCACAACCCATTCCTATATAATTCATGTATCATTTTTTTCTACAACCAATGTTCTAATGTACCAAGTTGAAAAGTAGGTGATCCGAGTCCTCATGTAGGGATATGTCGGCCACCACAGCAACATTGGTATCCCTAGGCTGAAAGAAAAGCTTGAAACACTTAAAATTATTACCCCAAACCAAACATATAGACTCCATTCCTATTTTAGAATCTATTGTGCTCTCATACCACTCTGGCATGACCCATCCCAATAGGCCTCGGTCCGCGACTCCCCAATCTTTCCACCAATAAGCCAGGGGCTAACGACTAGCACTGAGTATCCATATCACTAACGTTGAAGGCCTTATCCTAAGTACCTATACACACTCACACATCTCCAAAAATATGAAACACTTAAATTTAAATACTACTAAACAACCATGCATGCATACATCTAAATCCCACATCCATAGTACAAAAGGAAGTAATGGAAAGTAAACTGGTCTAAATATAGGCCCACCATAAAGAGTCTAAAAAATTCTAATCTAAGCTTAAACTTGGGGATACTATCAAAATACATTAAGAACACAATATGTCTGTCGGGTCTCAATTAGAACTGTCTAGTCTTGGACCACGAAAGACTCAGTAAAAAGTTCAATCATTTTCACAAGACATGGCATGTATGTAAAAAACTCATGCATGGGTGAGTATAACAATACCCAGTTGGACACCCAGAAACCCCAAACAATATAATTAAATAAATATAGTCATCTCAACATAGGTATATTTCAAAAGTGCACATAACAATAATATCCATATATACACAACAATGACACATAGTTTTATGTTAAGACACAATCACAGTATTCCATCCTAGGATTCCAACTCAAAGATTTTACATAGAACTCATCTATAATAACACACTCCATAGTGTGATAATTAACGTTGATGAAATCCATTAGAGATGTAATTATCATTATGTATTTCCATTTTAAGTACACGCTTAAGCTTTACTTAGATATGATACACATATGAGGATCACCCCCAAGGCCATGTAGTTTACCGACAACTCAATCTGGATTAACCTTATAAGTAAAGGATCAGCGCCTGCATAGTTTTTCTCATGAGAATAACAATAAATCAACCTATTGAATGAAGATGAATAGAGTATCTCACTCTGGGCCACACCGAAGTATTCCAACATATCTATCAACAAATTTATGCAAGGGGATCATTGTCCCAAGAGTATGAGGCAATTATATACTAACCCTAATAGAAAAAGGATATGGGACATATAACTTAATGAAAATTGTCCAAGATAATGAGAAATATTGCTTCAACATAATTATTAAGGAGAAAACATTGTGTATTAGGGTTACACATTGTGTCCCTTGACACCAGGTCCTTCCCATTCAAATGACCCATGTCTCAAGCTTGTATCCGTGTAACAATACAAGATGTGTTGCACTACTAAAAAATTGGGTTTATCCAGTGCTAGGTCTTTAACATTTCTAGCTAAAAATGTTTTTAATGACCCCCTTCGATAGTGCTAAAAAAGATCTATTAAAAGGTGATCTTTAACAATGTTTTATTATCAGTTTTAAAGGGGGTCTTTAACAGTGCTAAAAAGGAACTTTTAAAAGAGGACCTTTATGAGCGCTTTTTTATAAGCACTAATAAGGGGGGTTATAATCACTTTATTATAAGCACTGATAAAAACCACATTATCAGTACTTTTTTAGTATCACTAATAAGGTTATAATTCAAAAAAAATATTTCATTAAGAATAATATATTACTATATAAATATATTTATATAGATATAAATATAATATATATTTTCAAAAATAGGGTTTAGATTAGGTAAATAGGCATTTACACTTAATATATACGATATTTAGTGAAACTGGATATTAACATAATTGAAAAAATATTTTTAATTAATAATTTTCTTATTATTACCATGTAAGAGTCATTTAATATCACTTTGTGGTTAAAAAATTAAAATATTAATAAAAGATCTAAAATAAGTTGAAAACATAACCCGAACTTCAAGTGGCCATATCTTTTGAAATATGTGTATATTAGGGATATACCACATATAAAATCGAATCATGTGATGATCCCTAAACCCTAAATGAGATATTTGAACCTTTTTCAAATTTTTTATGGCCAAAAAGGCCCACAAGGCCTCCAAAACTGAGTTTTTAGTCAGGGTACCCCAATTGTTTTAACATTAAATGTATTTTTAGTCTCTTCTAAGGGTGTATTATTTACTTTTTTTAGTGGAGAATGAATTTATTAATAGGTATTACATTCATATTGATATTTTGGTTTTTAAATTTTAATGTTTTTCATAATGTAATTTTATTAATAATTAGTTTTTTTCAGATTCTATTATATTTTATTATAATAAATTAGTCATATAAATACATTTATCAACATATTTATGTAAAAATGTATATTATAATATATTTAAATCAATACATATTCTAAAAATGTATTTAAAACAATATCTAACCATTTTTTACATTGTAAAAATATATTTATACTATTTATATATACATATATGTGTGTATTAATAAAGAGATATATATTTAAATTATATTATAGTATATATAAATGAATATAATATATAATATATTTAAATAAATATAATTATATATGTCACACACACACATATATTGTATAAATGTATTTAAAAATTATTATATAAATATACGAAAATATATATATATATATACACAAAATTATTATTAAATAAACAAAAAAACAACATGGTGTAGTTTTAAAGGTGTTCAATCATTGAAGGAGAGTTTAAGGGTTCAAATCCAGGTGGGCATGCATGAAGCAGGAAATTCCCAAAGCACTGATAAAAGGGTTAGTTGGGTGAAAAGTGCTGATAATGGTGGGGAACAGTTAAATGTGTTGTGGAAGCACTGATAAAGGGGGTTGGGCTCCTGGATAATTGAAAAAATATAATTTTACCCACTTTATCATCACTGCCTTTATCAGTGCTAAAAAATCACTATTGGTGGCCTCCTTTAACAATGCTAAAATGTGTCTTTAAAGGACCCTTTTAACAATGTGTTTTTAGTGATGTTAAAGGGGGACGTTAACAGTTCTTTTTTAGTGATAATAAATTTTTCAGGACTTTAAAGGGGGACTTTAACAGTTCTTTCTTAGACTGTGTACTTGTCTAAGATGGATCCATGTCGGGGATTCCATGGAGTGTTCCAAAAAAATGTACATCAACTAGTGTTAGTGTAATCTCGGAGGTACATGTTGAGACATCAGGGAGGGACCACATTTCATGTGATATGGTTACACACTTTTTGATACTTAACATTCTCTAAAACCCCAGATGCCACTAGGAGGATCCAACATAGTGTGTCCCTCCATGTTACACACCATGTAGTGCAAGTTATTCTAGATTCCCAAATCTGGTTTCATGTGTCTCTACCATTCTTAAGGTATTTAAATTGGTGACCACCTCACTGGGAAATAATGAATCAATTCCAAATGATCCATTCCATCATTGATCCACTTTCATGTCGTTCCAATCATATATCTAAAATATTGGAACACTGCACCAAGAAATAGTTTTGCAATGATTGATTCATTAGGATATGTCACAACTTGATCCAAATTAAGAACACCCATGATAAATGATGAATCAGGGGATAAAATCACAAAAAAAATTAGAATAATAGTCCTAGGTCTATTTTCATGTTGACCACAATACATTTCCATTAAAACGATATGAATTAATAATCAGGAAGAAATCCTCCCAAGTCTCGATTAATCTAACCCATCCCACAAAATGACTGATCCACAAATCAATACATTCGTATATTTATTTGTTTTAATCTTATGAAATATTAATAGGGAACGAATCAAATCAATAAAAAATTCTACCTTGATTTGCATCGATCGCTGATGAGGAATGCAGTTGTTCATGATTGCTGGAGATATCTTTTGATTCTACCTCACACCGGTCATTAATATCTAATTTGGTGGTTGTCTATCAATGGAAACACATTCCACACTCTCTAATGGTCCTATGGATCCCTAGGTTATAACGGATAAACCTATAAATTCCCCATAACTATATATTTTTAAAATTAGTCAGGTCGTTGCATCTATGAAATAAAATAATAAAATTATTTAATTATTTAATTCATTTCTACACCTGTAATGAATTTTCTAAAAACACACCACGTCGACTATGTTTATGTCGTTCCTATGGTAAAACCCATCTGTGGAACTCAATGGTGCCCTCATATTTCCAATTCAAACCCAAAATTAGAATTTATTTAACTCTTTCAGGAAAACTGCATGTGTGTGTTATTTTATATATATAATTTATTTATAACATTTATTCCTGGAATATCATTCCTCAGAAATGCATGACATATCATTGTTTGGAATTTAAAATAATCCATACAATATCCAAAAAAATACATTAAAAATCTAATTCATTATATAGAATCAGCGAATCAATGGTGGGACATTCAGGCTCAGAGTGAGCAGTTGGAAAACATGGTATGGAAATATATAATAGAGAATTTCCTATATCACATTTATCTAGACACTATATGATAATAATGAGAATCATAGTTTATGAGGTTAACCCCGGGAGTATGTCTGTGATGTACTATTCTAGTCACTTTATCGACTTTCAGTTCTTTTCTCCAACACAATTAGGGGATGGGATAGTTACAGTAATACGTTTCCAGGATGTGATTAGGTATGAGATTAAGTTCCATGTTAACATCTTTTAGTTAAATAATTATGATGAGGAAGTGGATCAGGAACTCGTATCTAAGGGGAACCTAAAGTAAGCTTCCAGTTGAGGATAGGTCATTTGTATTGGAAAATAAAGAGGTATGTATTTTGAGAGTAGGAATAATTTCAATGAGTGTCAATCAGATTTGTGGAAAGAATATAGTATATGTGGATGGATCAGTTACTCAAGATCTTACACAAGTTATTTTTTAAAATTGTGGTAGGAAAATCCACTTTTATTGACATTTTCCTCAACCATTGGTTGAGTGTTGAGTTTACGGTTAGATGGGATATCTATAGCGGTTCTATAGGAACCCATGATAGGTGGGCAGTGATGGGGTAACTAGACAGAACAAAAGTATGGTAAGGTGTTATTCCACATCATATTATTCAGTCATTTGGAGTTCTAATGGTCGTGGTGGTCAAGTAATAGGATGATTTGATTCCTGAAAAGAGAGTTTGTATTAGCAGAGTGGAGCAGCTCAGGGAACTCAGACTACAACACATAGAATATGGGTAGGATAGTTTCATGGAGTTTATCGTACACTTATGGAAATCAAGTCTAGACCATTCATTTTCAAAGGTAGTATTCTTGTAGCTTCTACAGTTTATAATGACTTATTTAATAATGGTTCCTCGTATTCCTTTATATTTTTACAACTTGTGAGTGGGTTGAAACTGACAGTGGAGTTTGTGAGAGGGATTATGATGATTGATACACTGTTAAAAGTATTTTCGAGAGACATCTGTTTACGCAAGGGGTGATCTCTCAAGGTTGGTGAGTATAAATTTCTATGGGATATTTACATCCTTGATATGTTAGGATTTGTATTGATTTTTGGTACAAACTAGTTAGCATCAAACTATGCCGACATAGATTATTACCATAGGAGGGAAATTTTTTACATCTCCTGAGGGTGATAATTATATCCATCATGGAATGTAGGATATCAAGGTAGGATTTCCAGGGCCAATTCAACAGTAACTAGGGGATCTCACCACTTAGGATTCAAGTCTACTATTGGATAATGGATGGGTAATGAATGATGTATTTCAACCGGTAGTGGATAGATTCCGAGGTGTGTTTCCTAGGGACTTATCAGTTCTTCCACCTAAGATAGATGTGGAATTTTCATTTGAAATCATGTCGGGGGTTGATCCAGTTTCTTTTCCCCTTGTATAATGTAAAAAATAGAGCTTCAAGATCTTAAGACTCAATTTTAATAGTTTATGGATAAGGGGTTTATCCTTCCATGTATGTCACCATGAGGTTCTCCAATCTAGTTTGAAAAGAAGGATGAGAGGACTGTTTTCTTGTGTGATGATTATCATAAGTTGAATCAGATGAATATGAAGACCGGTAACATATTTCCCATATAAATGATCATTTTGACCAGTTGAGAGGATATTTTTTCTTCTCCAAGATTGACTTGAGTTTTGGGTATCATCAGTTTATAGATCAACTTTCTAATATACCAAGAACTACTTTCAGAAGATGGAATTTCACATATGAGTTCATCGTGATGTTTTTCGGGCTAACGAATGCACCAGATGAGTTTATGGACATGATGAACCGAATCCTCCACTTGTTATTGGATCAATTTATGGTAGTATTTTTGGATGAAATCTTGGCATACTTCTAGACTCATGAAAATCATTCCCAATATCCTGACACAGACATGAGTACACTAATATTGCATCGACTATATTCCAATCTATCTAAGTTTCAATTTTAGGCTGATCAGTTATATTTCTTTGAATATATCACCTCGTAGAATGGTGAGATAGTGGACCCATATAAGGTTTAGGTAGTTGTATATTGGGAGCTACCTAATAATTTTTTTGATAATTACATTTTTATAGGAGTAGAATGATATTATCATAGGTTCATTCAGGACTTTTCCCTCTTGTAAATACCTTTTTTAGGCTTGAAAAAAAAGGGTATTAAAGTTTAAATGGTATGAGTCTTGTGATAATTTCTTCTATTAGTTGAGGAATATCTTGAAAACGGAACGAATATTGATCCAAATGAGTTAGGTGAGGAGTATATAGTGTTTTTGACTCTTTTTGGATTAGTCTTAGATTAGTGTTGATGCAGGGAGTTCAAGTTGTGGCATATCGGTCGTAAAATTTGAGGCCATGTGAATGGAACTACCCTACACATGAACTCGAGCTAGATGAATTTTTTTATTCCTTGAATTTTACGAGTTGTTGTATGTTGGATTAAAATATTATTTTTTACACTTAACATAAGAACTTAATGTATATATTTTAACAAAGTGTTTTGAATCTATGATAGAAAACATTGGTTGAGTATATGTAGTCATTAGATTTTGATCTAGCATATATGTCTGGGAAAGGAAATGGTGTTTCTAAAATTTTGAGCATAAAAAAATATATACTAGAAGTTTAGGAGACTAGTTATAAGTGAAATATGATGATATTACTAGATGAGATGCATGTTTTGGTTTAGGAGGGTCAAAAGTAAATGCCAGTTGTATCAGCTTCAGTGGAGTCTACACTTTTGAGTTGGTTCAGGGAGAGTTAGTATGAGTATTTTTAATCATTATCCTTGATGGAAGTCATTTAATTTTTAGAGTCACCTTCTAATTGGATCACAGATTATAATGAGATCATCTATGTTAATAATCGTGTTGTCATGCATGCGAGTTTGCAGGGGGTGATAAGGAGTGAATTTTATGCCTCGGAGTGGGTGGTGCATTCAGGTTTGACCAAAATTTCCATGACCTATGTTGATAGTATTGGTGGCTGTGAATAAAAAGGGATATTTTAGTGTTTATGACATAATTCTACACTCTCCAATAGTGGAATACGGAGCATCAAAAACCTAGTAGTTTACTACATCTTCTTTCCATTCCATAATTGAAGTGGGAATACATTACTAGGGAATTTTTGGTGGGTATCCTAAGGACACCTTGGAATAATGATTCTATTTGAGTGGTTGTGGACCAACAAATGAAAGCAGTGTATTTCATGCCTATATGGGGGACTTTATTAAGGGACGAGTTGGGATATTTGTATGTTCATGGGATAATATATCTACACGAGGTTCCATAGAGTATTTTTTCAGACATTGACTTGTTTTTTACATCAATATTATAGTAGATATTATAGAAGGTGATTTGAACATAGTTTTTACTAAGTATGAAATTCACCCCTAGAAGGATGTTAATTTTGATCATACTATATTGGTACTTGAAGAAATTCTATGAGCATGTGTTTATAAATTTGTTTGTTCATGGGTGAAGCACATAACACTTATAGAGTTCACCTTTAAAAGTAATTATCAGGAAACTATTTAGATGAAACTATATGAGGATATTTATGGTTGTTTATATAGATAACCTCTATGTTTGATAGATACAGGTGAGTCAAAGATGTTGGGACGAAGTCTCATGAAGGATATATCGAATCAAGATTATCTAATTAAGAATAATTTGGATATGTATCATAGTAGGTACAATTTATTTGATAATAGACACAACAACCCTTAGAGTTTATAAAGGGTGAACGTGTATTCCATCGGGTGTCTCCAAGATTTGGTCACCATAAGATATGGAGGTCAGGAAAGTTGGCTCCCAGGTTTGCAGGACCGTTTTTATTTTTAGAGATAATAAAGTCAGGGGAATACCTATTGGATCTTCCACAGATGTATAGTTATATGCATGATGTTTTTCATGTGTCACGACATCAGTAGTATCACCCCGATCATTCTCAGGTGATCAATATTGATAATGTAGATCTTAAGAATGACGTTTTAATTTAGGAGCATCTAATATGAGTTTTGGATTACAGTGGGGAAGTGTTGTGGGGAAATAACACGCTAATAGTTTTTGTAATGTTGAAAAATCGGATTTTTTAAGAGGAATCATGGGATAGATAAGAATATATACGGGCTTAGTGGCCCGATCTTTTACCTCGGAATCATATAGATTCTTGGGAGTACAGCTCGAGGATAAGTTGTTATAATGTGGGGAGATTTTAAGATCCTAAAATTTTATAGAGATGTATCAAGATTTTTTATAAGTACTCTTTTACCCTTGTTTTATTGTATCTTGGTTGGATTTTACTTTATATATTTTTATAGTGAAATTTGATAATTTATGAAGGAAGAGGCAGTGCACGGTTGGTGCATGGTTTACCCAAACTGTGTGCCTAGGCGAGCATACCATGTGAACCCAAACTTATGGAATTTTCATGATTGGAACATGGTTTATCAACCTGTGTTCCCTGTTAGTATTAACTGTGTCAACCTTGAGGGGATTAATGAATTTGGGAAACTGGGTAGGGAAAACTGTGTGCCTCTAGCTAGGAATTCAGACACATGGGTTTAATAAATCAGAAAATTTGTTTGAAAATTCCCAACCCCCCCCCCCCCCACTCTCACCCTATTTTTCCCCTATTACACCTTTTATAATGTCCTATAATTTTAGAGGCTTATAGATCGATTACAAGAGTTTTTTAACTCCATTCTTGACAAATCAAAGACCGGATTAAAGAACCTTCACCTATCCCAGTAAGAGATTCTCACCTTGATTAGTTTCATCCCCCATTACCATCTCTCTCTCATCTTTTTAAGGAATTTTTTACTCTGTTGGTGATGGTTTAAATCTAGGTTTTCATAGATCTAATCTGTTTGATCTTGGATCATTATTTTGGATATAGATATTGTTCTTCATTGTGAAATTGATTATTCAGTTTCAATTTGGTTATTTCTGTGGGTAAGAATCCATCAACGATCTTGAGTTTGGTGTTATAAATTGAAAATATAAAATTCTTGATTTAATTAGTTTTATATAATTGTGAAATTAAAATTTATAGGATTTGGAAATTGCATTGAATAATTAATTGATTAAATTTAATTTTCATGTGATGTTGAAATTGTGTTAAACATGGGGTAGTTGAAATTGATTAAATTATCATTATTTAATTGGTAGGATAAATGGGATTTTGTAATTTTATAATTTTTGAGATATAAAATTGACTTATAATTGGAATAAATGGATGTTTAGCATAACCTTTAAGGGTTAATAGATAATATGTTTAAATGTTGATAATTGGTTTAATAGTGAATTTTTTATTTTATTCCATGTGAATTAAAGTGTTGATCCTTATTTTATTTGATATTTGAAATGGTATACCATTATGTGAAATGTTTATTAGAGGGTTAATGTTGATTAAATATGTTAAATGTGATATGAGTGATAAGTGTAAATGATTGATAAACAGGGTGTGGGACATGGATTGATGCTCCAAATACCCATAGGGAGCTATCCATGAAATTCTAGACTAAATTCATGCATGTGAATATTATTGTATTGAACAGGGACTAATGCTCAAAATTTGCATGGTGTGTGGGGTAGGGACTTTCACTCCAAATACCCATCTGGTTCTAGACATGATGTTCTACGCTCATGGGATTGGCATTAGACTATGGTTCCAAATGGTCATGTTTTGAATAGAAATTAAATGGAAAATTAAATACCATTTTATAATAAATTGTGATTATATATGTGATATGTGATGTCCCTTGGACATGGTTCAGACTGTGGAATAGTCCGAAGCAGGTATTTATGGGTTAGGTGTATTCATGAAACTGGGAAATTATGTGGTTACATAAGGAATAAAGAAATGTGATAAGTATTTACTTTATGCATTGTAATTTATTCTTTGTACAACTTATTACACTATTATTGACTGGATATTGTTTTAGATGCTAGTGGTGCTGACTTATAGAGTAGTACTCACACCCTAGTCAGGCTGCCAAATCAGTATCTGAATTGAATTCATGTTTACAGGATAGGATAAGAGAAATATCCCAATGTTAGATGGATGATTCGGGATCAATTATAGATGAGTGTAACAAAGAAGGTTTCAGGACCCACTTGGGAGTTTCAAAGTGTATTTATATTGGTTTCTCATTTTAAACATGACACTTATATGGAATGACATATCTAGTGTTTAGTTTTGGATATTATATTCCTATTTTATCTATCATGTGATACTAGTTCTTTCTGATCATTGGTTATATAATTTGATTATTCTTATTTATTTTGGTTTTTATGATACTTTGATAATGAGGCTATAGTCTCCTTAGGTTTTATATTTGACCCTTGCTAAAATTAAATAGCCTCTAGCATATGGGCAGTCACATTTGAGGTCATGTAACTAACCGGATCGAGGTACCAGTGTGTGGATCACGGGTCGGGATGTTACAAACACCAAGGAAGAGCATGAATGGAAGGGAAGTTTCTAATTTAAACAATAATTTATGAAATTATAAGTCAAATGTAAATTATTCAATACATTAAAAATAATATTGATGAATAATATCAAAATTATTCCACAATTAAAGGTGATTGAGAGAAACCCCCTTACCTTAGTTCTGATTCGTTCTTCACTTGCTCCAAATTACATAAATAAATAATATAAGTTTATTAATTACAGACCAAGAATATTGTTCATAAAAATAACCATTTATATTCCTCATTTATAAAAATTTCATAAATATATATATATATATATATATATATATATTGTTGTTACTTTTTTATATCTTACAACATTGGGTGTTTATAATTTTAATGGTTTATACTAGTTTCATAGGAGTACTGTTGGTATTTTTCATAAGTTTAATGTTCATATTTATCAAATTATTAAAATTACTATAAGGGATTTTTTATAATGATCTATATATTTTATATTTCCCTTTATGATTACATTATTTTTTATCCCAAAATATGAAGTTGACAACAAGAATTTTTCAGTGATTTTTAACTTACAAAAGAGTGTTTTCTAAATTAATTAGTTAAATATCAATTTACTATTTTCAGAACCAAAAGAAATTAATTATTTATATATTTATATCGTATTATTATAGTAATTAATTTTTCATTATCTTCCATGATATAATTTCATAGCCTTATTCAAGTAAGTCATCTAACTGGCCCAAATAAGAACATACCATGACTAATGGATGATTATCTGGTTATTAAGTTTCATTATAATTAAACTAGTATAATATTAATACTATTTATTAATTATTTTTCTTATCTATCATAATTATAAATAATTAGGAAAATTATTGATTGGTTTTAAACAATTTCACGGTATGAACTAATGGTTTTCCTCTTAGTTAATTTTTTAACACAATCAATTTAATAACAATTTATTATAGTTTATATCACTATGGTTAAATTATATTTACATTACCAAAACATTATTAATATCATAAAAATGATATTTATCATTTAAAATAATCCAAACGACCATCCTACAAAGGAGGATATTAAAAATGAACTCTTTAGTTCTTGGAGGATTTAGTCCACAAATATGCCTGATTCAAGTACTCTATCTTCTTAAAGGGGATGGAATGAGGTGGTTAAATGTTTATTGAAAACATATAAAATTTTTTTATACTATAAATAAAAAAATAATCATATAAAAATGGAAAAAATATGTTTTAAATGGAAATATAAAATCAAAATATATTGGAAAAAATTAATATTACGTTTAGAAATTTGGTATTCTCTTGGAGGATTTCTTGAAAAGAGTATATTAGAACAATACATTGTGATAAAATATTATGACCGTGGTATAAAATTCTACTGGTATTAAAGAGTGCATATTTTTAGAATAAGAAAAAAATTAGAGTGGTATTGAAAGGGTGGTGAAAGACCCCTTTTATAAGTGGTGAGTATAGTATTTTTTTTAAAATATTTCAACTTAATATAAAGGTAGAACAATTAAAAAATTTCAAGTGGATCTAAAAATATAAAATAATTCGTTGGAGACTGATATTATTTTGATAATATCTCAATAATTCAATTTGAATCATGTTTATACCATGTTCCAATCCCATTAACCCATTAATTAACACTTTTTTATTTACAATTTTTCTACAGTAACTAGTTTCACATAAGGTAACTTAATCATTCTGCATAACAATAAATTGGTAATTATTTGATAATTTAGACCCATTAATTCTGAATTTAAAATATAGTTAATTTTATTCAATTTATAAAAGTGAAAAAAATAATTTCAAAATAAAAAATTATAATGTATTAAAAAAATTTAGAAAACATTACTTTTGTCATAAAATATAAAATAATTTTTTTTAATTCAAACATGATATTTATAAAATATATAATTTCACTTTTAAAAAATATATTTTTATTAAATAAAAAAGTATTTATAGGTTTTAGGTTATTCTTATATCCAAGTGATTTTTTAAAATCCACAGTATTTTTAAAAACGGTATTTTACACTATTCACTTAATAATAAATTATTTTAGAAAAATAAAAAAATTAATCTCAGGATTATTTTATTATTGTTAATATGAAAACATATGATAATTTTTTCAAATGAAATTTTAAAAATTTTGTAATTCAATATTTAAATAAAATCTATAAAAATTGTAGAAAACTATTCATGTTTAAAAACAAATTTTAAAAATTAAAATTGTTTGTTAATTTTATTTCATATAAATTACTAATAAATTATTTGGTAAAATATAATTCATATTATCAATATATTTTAATACTATAATTTAATAATAATATACTTATTTTTTTACTAAAACACTAATTTTGGAAAATTATATTTTTAAGTATAAAATTATTTTTTTATTTGTTTTTGTTATAGTAATTGAATTTCATAAGTATTAAAAGTAAACTATATTTTCATTATACCCATTTTCATAAATTTTTTACTCTTGTTCATTCTTAGTAATTCAACATCTAGGTTTTAATGGTTATATTTAATAATTATATTTCTATTTAAATATATCTTGGTTTTCATTTAAGTTATATGTTTCTTTTTTAGAAAGGTATCAAAAATACTATTTATCAAAAGAATATTTATTGTAAAATATAGATTCATTACATTCTCCACCATTAAATAAATTTCATCCTCACAATTTTAATTATCACTTACTAAGTGGAGGCATTCCCTCTCATCTCCTCTAATGATCTCCAATTATTCAGGGACTTATTTTATTCCATTATTATTCAATATTACATTATTGAGTTCCAAATACCCTATATCCTATTTTCATTATTATTTTAATTTTTTTCTACATATTAAAATATAACTGAGATCATGTTAGGTCATGATTCCTCTTGGTTCGTTGAAAAATTGTTCTTTTGGATTATTTTTGTAACGAACCAAAGTTTTTAAATGGAAATTCCCTTCTTATAATTATGTCATAAAATAACTTGAAAACACAACATAAGTGATAAGTGACCTTTAAACATAAGTTTGTCACTTCTGTGTTTGGAATTTTGAAAATCTGACATACACTCTTGTGTTCAAGAAGTTTTTTGGATTCTAATGAAAAAAAATTAATTTTCAGTGAATAATAACATACCCTTGTGAATATTAACCAACCCTTATGAATATTAATATGAACCTGATGAATAGTAAATCATCCAACATAATAGTAACCTTACCCATGAATAATTAAATAAAATTTAGACATCATAGAAAGTGACAATTTGACCTTAGTAAACATTTGGGTATTTTGCAAGTTATAAATAATTAATTATAATTAATTAAATAATTTAAAAGAAATATTATTTTCTTAAAATGTGTTAATTAATTATAAAATCAATTTCTTATGGTTTTTAGATAATTTTCTAAGACCCTACGTAATTTTTAAAATCACTATAAAATAAGTTTTAATCTTAAAAACTGTTTTTTAAGTAAATTATGATTTTAATTAAATATTAAATTAATGATATTTAAAAAATTATTTTTGAAAAATGGAAATAATTTTGGGGTTCTACACATTGAAAAATGGTTAGGGTGAAATTTTGTGATTTTTCGGAAATACTTCAATTTTCAGGTGAATAGTAAAAAATACAGTTTTTCGCAGAATCGGTGTATCCTAAATTGCATCATTAATGACTTAATGATGACATAAATATTATATAACTTTATTTTAGGCCAAATTATAATAAATTTCATAAATTGTTCCTTAAAATACAATAAATTCAATTTTCAAACCTAAAAAGAAATTTCCAAAGTCTAAAGTCTAAAGGTGATTTCTTAAATTGTCTTTTTCTCTTTCTTTCACTTTCCTTTTAATAAATTAATGATTTCGAGTTATAAAGATTAATGAAAACCTCAAAAGAATTATATTATATTAATATATGGTTTATGATGTTAATAAACTACTATTACAAGTCTACCTTTTGATATATTATTTTATTTATTATTTTATACTAAAAACACCTCCCTCCTCAGGTATAAATAAGCCCTCCCCTTTCCCTTGCCAAACCACACCTCTCAAGCTTCAAACATTGTCTAAAATATACCCAAACATCTACCCTATCCCCTCCCCCACGTCCAATATCTTCTGGTCTCATCAAAAGACCAATCTTAGGCCTCTTAAAGATGATCTCAAGAGGAGGATTCAAGAGGTAATTTATCTCCCCCTTTCTGTTAATTCAATTTCAATTTCAAGTCCTTTTATTATTATATCAAAACCATTATTTACCCAAATGGTATGGTTACTATAGTATAAAAAATATAATTTAATGTTATGATATTAATGTGATATTATACCATCCAACCCCCTTCTCTTCTTGCTATTATTTTATAAAAGAAAAAGTTGTACGTAAGGTGTTAATCTATCACCTTCAAGAACGACATGCTTTCTTCTTCCATTTATACCTAAATATCTGGTCATGAAACCTTTTTTATGGATGAACTATAATATTATATATGTATTATGTCCTATTTTAAGTTCTGGAACTAACTTATGTTCATATTACAATATGAGTAAACAAAAAAAAGTTTGTTGTGGTCGAAAAACCGCCCAATTTACCCAAATGATCATCATTAAATTCCTATCTAATGATTCATCAACATGGTATAAAATTTAATTCATAGTAAGATAATTTTAACTTCTGTAATATCATTAATAACATTTAATTCATGTTCTGGATGTTTACCCATGTTCTACACAAACTTCAATTCATGAATACATGTGAAATGCACAAGAAAACCATAAAAACAAACATTCCCAGACAATGTTTTTAAACTATATAACTCATCCAAAGGAACATAAAATAACTTAATGAAACTACATTGAACCATATTAATGTACACAAGTTTCAGTATTTCTAATTAATGAATATAATGTCATTATACAAAACAGTAAAGAGAAGGAAGATTTCGGATACAAGGTATGGGAAAAAATTTTAACCCAAATTTCATCCTTCGGGTTCATCCTCTTTCACTCCACTTTTGATATAGTTACTCCATAAAAATATTTTTCTCATCATTATATTTATTATTCTGGGATATAAATGGTTGTCATTGGTATTTATGAAAAACCCAATGTTTTCCAAAAGAACTCTTCTCTCAAGAACACACCTTATATGGTTCTTGTAACATGTATGGTATTCCCTCATTCTTTTGGGAACCCAATGTTTATGAATATGTTATTATGAGATGAAAATCATTCCTTTTCATGGGTTAATTATGTTAATTTATGTTATATTTTCATTGTGTCATTAATTTTAAATGATAATGTTATGATGTGACGGGTTCTCCCAGAATTATATAGCGCAATATGAATGTTAAAATGTGGCAGGTGAGCCCGGAATTGTACAGTGCTCCAATGCTTTGGGTAAAGTGATAAATATCATGAGTAAATGTGAAATTATGTGTAAAAAAGGTTATATCTTGTTTAACAAGTATGTTTGGTAGTTAACCACTAAGACATGATGTTTCTTGTTTTTTCATTTCCACATATCAAGTCTTATATATGCTTCCTCTCATCTTAATGATCTTTTCCCCATGTTCTGATTATGATAACCCCATACTATATTGTTCTTATCTATCCTCTTACTGGGCTTCTAGATCACCCCTTTTTTATGTATATCCTCAGGTGGATACATGTACTAAGGAGATGACAATTGCCAATAAAAATCTACAGAAGAGGATATTAAATAAATGTTTATGATTGATGTTTTATTTGTTATGTGTGATCCTAGTTTTCCCAAGAAACTAAATCTTTGGATCCTCTATGTGTAATAATATTATTTTTTTATCTTTAAAATGATGTAATAGTAATGTAAGAAAAGTATTGGGTCACTATAGTTGGTATCAGAGCCAGGTTTAGTTAATTTGTGAATTAGGATTAGTGAACCCTAGAGAAAACATCTAGCAAGAGACTATGTACAAATTTTCACACAAGAATATTTACATAGGGATCCCATATGTTATGACTCTAGTATAAATTTTTCAACTGAATAAGTTATTCTTGAATTTTTACTTATTTTTTGTTCTAACAATTTCTATTTTATAAAATAGTGGGAATCAAGAGAAATCAGGCCAACAACTCGTGCGAGGGTTGATGCAATGATTTCCCAAATGACATCCCCAATGATTTGGGAGGTGGAGTTCAAAACATCATTGCGATTCTTAACCAATCATCTCAGGTTAAGAAGAATAACCATAATAATGGGGAACTTCATCCTTAACCAAAGAGGGAGCAACTGGATATTAAATGTTTTATGCGGAAACGACCACTGGCGTTTAGTGGATCTTCTGATCCACTAGTTTTAGAATAGTGGGTCAACTCCATGGAGAAAATCTTTTCTGTTATTCACTATTCTGAGACGGAGAAGGTGACTCTAACCATTTATCGTCTAGATGGAGAAGCTAATCAATGGTGGGCCTTGATTAAGAACACCAAGATAAGGGAGGAAATTGAAGAGATAGAATGGGAAGACATTAAGATAGTGTTTCTTAATAAGTATTTCCCACGAACACTTCGTACAAATATGGAGAGAGAATTTACATATCTCAAGCAAAAATTAGGAGAATCTGTCACATCCTATGAATCAAATTTCACAAGGCTTGCAAGGTAGGCTTTGGGTTTTGTTATCAACAACGATAGCAAAATTGATAGATTCTTTAGTGGATTAAAACCACACATTAGAAAGGCTCTTGAAATTTGAGAATTTGGGAGTAATGAAGAAGTTTTTTGATGTGCCCTAAAAGTGTAGATGGAGTTTGGAGAATGGTCCCATGGATATGGGGATAAGAAACGAAAGATGGAGTTTCAAGTCGCTGGATCTAATGATAAATGTGGGAAGAAAACTCAACGAACCACATACCAAAAATGTGGAAAGTTACACCATGGGAAGTGCATAAAAGGTATGGGGAAGTGATTTAAGTCTATGAAATAAAGACATCATTCTGAAGAGTGTCAAAAAGACACAAAAAGGAAGGATAATGTAGCTGATGAAAGGAGAGAACCACTCATGGTTCAATGCTACAACTGTAGGGAGCTAGGGAGCTATGCAAACCAGTTCACTGAACCTCGAGCCCTCGAGGGTAATCAATGTCAGCAGCCACTGAAGACAAATGAACAAAGGAGGTCTTATCAAATAACTATTGTGGAGGTGGAGCATGAAAATGAAGTCTTACAAGGTACACTTCCTATTCACTCAAGAATGGAAAAAGACTTATTTGATTCAGGTTATACGCATTCCTTTATATCATGCAAGATTGATAGAACTATAGAATCAAAGCCCTGAAACCTTGAAGTAGAGATATCTTTAAAAACACCAAGTGGTGCAATCATTTCAACCCAAGTATTTGACTCTTCTCATATTAGCGTATGTGGGAAGATTATTCCTACAAATCTAATAATACTTTCCTTGGTGGAATTCGATGCTATAATGGGAATGTATTGGCTCTCGTTATATAGAGAACATATCAAATATCAGTAAAAGGAAATATCTTTTCTTATTTTGAACCATCCCATGATCCTCTACAAAAGCAAGGAAGATCATGAATACCCTATGAAAAATCCTTCAATGGTGTGGGTGTTGATTCCCTATGAAGAATCATACCTCGCCCAAATGGTTGAGTCGAAGGAAAGTACCAACCTTGAGGAAATTCCCATCCTGAGGGAATACAGTGATGTATTTCCCAAAGAGTTACCTGGAATTCCCCCGAATTGTAAAGTAGAGTTCTCAATTGAACTCATATCCAGAGATACTCCTATCTAAAAGTGTCCCTATAGGATGGCTCCAATCGAACTGGAGGAGCTAAAGAAGAAGCTACAAGAGCATCTGGACAAAGGTTTCGTACGCGCTAGTACATCACCTTGGGGTGCACCAGTGCTCTTTGTGAAGAATAAGGATGGAACAATGTGGTTGTGTATCGATTATCAGGAACTCTACAAGATCACAATAAAGAACAAGTATCCTCTTCCTAGGATTGATGACTTGTTCATTCAGTTAAGAGGAGCTCAATACTTCTCAAAGGTGGATCTTTGTTCTGGATATCATCAGGTATAGGTGAAGAAGAAAGATATTCAGAATACTACCTTCTGTACATGTAATACCCCAAGCTTCCATGGTATTATTCTCTTTGAATAATACAGTAGTGTGTGTTATACGCAACTTCGAGTTCTAACACACACCACAACCAATCAAACTAGACGTTATGAATAGTAATACCCAATTATTGAAATTTTATACATTTTATCATTCAAAATGGACTTCATTTTTGGATTAAGAATATTGAAATTATCTTAAGGTGAATTTTTGGTATTTTTCTGAAAACTTTCAATTTTTTATGAATAGTGAAAATTACTAAATTTTAATTAAAAACAACTTTTTTAATCGAAATATTTAATAGTGATAAATTATGAATTTGAGTGATTTTAAAGTATATTTATTATATATTTTTACTACTTAATACAATTTTGGACATTAGACATAATTTCACATTTAAACCGGACATAAACAAGTGTCATTCTTTTGATAGTTATTATTTCCTAAAAACACGTTTTTTGTTTTGACAGCGGGAATTAAATTTAAATTAATTTTTTCCACTTCTGTGTTTTGAATTTAGAAAAATGGATTCCATATTTAGAATCATGAGGTTAAAATTTTGTAAATAGGTAACTTTTAATTTTAGACATTTTGAATAATTACTTCGGTAAATATTTTATTTACTATGGTTAAAGGGTAAATCCGATAAATATGGGTAACAAATAATATTATAATAATAATAAATTACCCAAAAACATGTCCTAACCCTATTGGATGAAATATGACCGACCATGGGAATCTTTGGGTTGATTTTGGGACCCCATGGATCCACTTGTAAGTGATAATGACTTTTTATATTAATTAAGTTAAAGTAAATACACAAATGACATAAGCATATATCATTTAGAAAAACAATTTTTACATAGGGGTATATATGTTATATTTTCGACAATAAATATTAATTATAAATATTAAAATATTACCTACATAATTTAAATTTATCTATAATTTTTAGACATTGAATTATTAAATTTATTTATGACACAATAATGATGCAATATTTTCATTATTAATGAAAGAATCAAATAATTAGTATTATAAATGTTAAAATAAATATAATTTAAAAGTTTTAATTCCATCCACTAATTTTAGTGATTAATATGACATGATAATATTGCTTAAATGAATTTTTTTAGAATTCATAAATTTGTTAAGACTTTAACAAAAATCAATTATTAAATAGTGTCAAAATTGTCATAAATGATTTTTTAAAACAAATATTATATTATTAATTGATATTCTATTCCTAAAAATATAAGGATCAGAAAAAGGACTTATATCATGATAATTTTATCATTAATGGACCACTTGGGGGTCTCTTGGAAGTATATAGTATGTTTATTGACCATATAATATAAAATACAAAGTGACATGGTAAATGTCAGACTACTTAACTAAGAGTTCAATATAAATGATAAGGTTAATATAGTGACCCAAACCAATATAAAATCAATTAGATGAATATATTTCTACCCATACCCACATAATAATTTGAATAATCCACTTTGGATCCATTATAAACGGAATATAAATTTATTATAAATTAATACTTTGAGTTTTTCTAAAGAGTCCCTCATCCCCCTTATAAAAGGACACCAATTCTAACAAATTATTCATACCTTCAAAGCCTTTTGGTATGGACAACCTCTACCAAAATACCCTCTAAAATATCCTCCCTTAATCTTAGAGTCGTTTCTTTAGTCAGAAAGCCAACATAAAGAGCCATTCTTATCAAATAAAAAGGAAGAACCCGAAGAAGAGGTAATGTTTTTACCACCCTCTTCCAAGTTCCTTTCTTCTTAAACTTATTCTTTCATTGTTATTTAAATTCTAAAATAATAACTCCAATATCTTATATATACTATAATTTTATTATAAATGTGTTAAAACTGTATTCAGTATTCTATCCACCCTTTGAATGACATGTCACCATACGTGCGTACGTATGGCCTACCGTCTCCACGTCGTGGTGTAATTGTTATTCAATACATTATTATTTGGATGGGTATAAAAATGATGTTTAATTAATGAAAATAAAAAATATAACATGATAATGATTCTGTATACATGATATACTATCCAATTATATATTATTTTAATATCAAAAGAGTTATACTGTCGCTCGTGCGTACGTACGGACTACCGTCTCCACGAACACGATGAGATTCATTCCTTATCTTATCCATTCAAGTATAATTCTAATTTTATGATTAAAAATAATATTTAAGGACTTGATATAATTTTTTATATGAATAAAATATAAAACTATTCATAAAAAACATGGCTTATGTAACAAAACATATAAAATAAAATAAGTAAGTTAACACCCGAAACGACGATAATACTAAGATGTTATTTACAAAGCAGTGTTAAAATATCATATATGATATCATATTAATGTATATGATTCATGTATAATTTAATAACAATTATTTAACCATTATACAGGATTTTAATCTACCCTCAACCAAGGAAAATTATAAGGTAAGGGTTTATTTCATAATCTTTTCATTATCCGATCTTTTTTATACAAAATTATCTACTGGGACCTCTTTATCATCCACATCCATGTTTCTTAAATATGTATTTCAGAACATTATTACTATTTTATAGAATATGGGTTAAAGTCATTTATACCCATGTTTGACTTTTTATAAGATGTTTATAAAGGAATATTTCTTCCATTTTCCAAACAAGGTCCTTTTTATCCTTTTCGAAAAAATTAAGGTAAGAATATCTTTTTTTAACTTATACGGCGGGTGTGGCTATTTTCTATCATTATAAACACGTCGAAGCGTCCCTTACAAGCTAATAAGAATATTTTCAAAGTAAATGTTTTATTTTATAATTATGTGACTCTTAAATTATTTCAAAATAGAAATAGTTATTTCTCTAAAAAGGGTTTTGATTTCATCTATGTCAACATCCTTTGATAGATTTTAAGTTTATTTGAATTTGAATTACTATGATAAAAAACTTACATATTGTATTGAAGTTTTTGTGATATGTTTGACTGAGGATGTGATATTTTTATACCATTAATGATTTATGGTTAAAGTATTGAAATTTCATATGCTAGTTTTATTACGAATGTTTATGATATGTTTAAACCTTTTCATATGAGGAATGTATTGGACTTAGTAAGTGACGGGTGGAGCCCGCTATAGCTCCTCGATGCATCAGTAGGTATTGTGAGACAACTAGATGTGGAATTGGCTGAGGCCCTTTCCAAATTTGATTTATGGTTTTGGCTGAGGCCTTAATCATTTTTAGATGTCTTGGCCGAGGCCTTGAGAAAATGTTTCAGAATGTACAGCATTATACATTCCCTCATTATGGAAATAATATTGATGGTGCATGTGGTCATTCGACTAGTAGAATACCCATTATTATGTTTTATTATTGCATTATTTACTCATCACAAATTATTTCCATAAAATTATTCTTGTTTATTACTGGTAAAGTCATGTGGTTTCAATTATTTACCATGCTTAATATTTATGTAATTTTCCTCTTTATTACTTACCCTTACAGAGTATTTGAGCTCACCCCTTTTTTATGTTTCATTTTCCCAGGATATGAAGAATTTAGTTATGAGTGACCTGCAGGCACAATCTAGGAGGATTGGATGTTTCTAATGAAATATATTTGTGTTGTATTTCTCTTCAAGCTTTAAAGTTGAAGTTATGTATGAATCTCATTTCCAATAATACTTAACTGATCGGTCTTTCAATACATGATTTCCTTGTGATCATTCCAATGTTTTGTAATAATGCACCGACTCTAGGTAACGGGGGTCAAGGCATTACATTTGGTATCAGAAGACGTTTAGTACAAACCATGGGACCTAGATTTAAATGAACTCTGATTAGAGAACATAGACCTAAGATGAACTTTAAGGATTAGTATAGAAACAACTTTCTAGAATTTTAGTATTGTAGAAATTTTGTGAGTTTTTCGAGCAATACATCTCTGACTGGATACGAGTAGGTAAAGGAACCTCTGGCATAGATGTACCTAGGGGTAAAACCCGAAAACACTGCTTTGAGCTAGACTCGAACGAGAACTGGTGCACGACAATGGTCCAGGCTGCACTCTTGGTTATGACACTCCTGGAGGATATTATTAGGATAATTATCATTTTATATACAAACCATTATGAAGTTTTTATGAGTATATACTTCCTCAAAGAATTTTTTTTATGATTATGGATTATATCCATAAACTTTTCAATTTATGTTATGTGTTTTACAAGTTTGGATTTATTTATTGTGATTCATAAACTAATCTAGTGTACGCCATTGTTTAGAAATGGAACCTAGTGGAAGAAATGGAAACCATATTAATGCACGCACTCCATGTAGGTATTTCCCTCCTTCTCAATATAATTATAGTGGAGCTGGTGATGCAACTGGTGCTGATAATCTAATCAACATACTGGGACAACTCACTCAGGTTATGAATAATAACCTTACCCATATCGAGCAACCTGATCCACAGCGTGGAGTATCAATGTTAGATCACTTCATGAGGAAACAACCACCAACATACAATGGGAGTAAAAATCCATTTGTGGCTAAGCAATGGATAAATTTCTTAGAGAAAATATTCTATTCCTTGGGGAGTAGTGAAAGGGAAAAGTTATCTTGGAAGTTTACCACCTCACTAGAGATGTTGATCAATGGTGGTCATTGATTCAAAACACAAAGGAAGATGATAAAGTACCAAATATGGAATGGAGGGAGTCAAAAGAGATTTTATTATAAAAATGATTTCCTCGTGACCATCGATCGGATATGGAAAGACAATTTCTGAGTGTGAGGAAAAAAAGGATGAGAATGTCGCAAAGTGTGAGGATAACTTTACAAGGATAGTGAGGCAAGCTGCAAATTATATATGTAACCTGAGAAGTCATATTGGTCATTTCTTTTATAGGTTAAAACCATTTCTCCATCGATCATTAGTATCACAATTCTTCTCTTCATATGAAGATATTGTCTCATGTGCCATCAAGATAGAAAGGAATTATCTATGTCTTATTACTTTAAATAAAAGTAAGAGAATAACAGATCTACTGAACACTCTGGGAAAGGAAATAAGGAATCAGGGAAGAAGGGTAGAATTGAATTTCCACCCTATGATAATTGTGGAAGGAATCACCCTGGTGCCTATCTAAAAGGAAAAGGAGTATGCTACAAATGTGGACAGAAAGGTTATCTAGCTGGTGATTGTAAAGGAAAGAAGGATGCTACCAATGTTCAATGCTATAGTTGCAGAGAGATGGGATATTATGCAAATGAATGTCCTAAGATTCAGGTAAAATTTCCCTAGAAAAGGCCAAGGGATCAAGGACAAGATTATAAAACCACTACTATGAGTTTGAAGCCCTGAAAGACGTGGTTCTAGGTAATTTAACGGTTTCCTCAAGTTTAGCAAATGCTTTATTTGATTCTGGATCATCGCATAGTTTCATATCTTCCCAGTTTTCTAAGAAAATTAGATATTTCCAATTTGATTTAACAAGGGAGTTGTCAGTTAAAACTCTTAAGGGAAGTATCATTGCTACAAAGTTATGTGGATCTATTCCCATTAGGGCATGTAAATGTTCTTTATCTGCTGGTCTCATCTTCATACCCATGATTGAATTTGATATAATCCTTGGTATGGATTGGCTTTCAGACCATGATGCGAAAATTTATTGTAAGAAGAATGAGGTTACGATTTTTGATGATAATGATAAAGAACATCTTATCTTTAGATCAGAATCGTCACCACCTGATTCTTATCTGGATCCACCCCCAGAAGCTCATCTAAATTCAATTATCGGGGAGGAAGAGAATGAAATAACTGTCGGTGAGGAAAGGAGTGTTCAAATAGATTATGTACCTATTGTAAAATAATATGTAGATGTGTTTCCGGATGATTTACATGGACATCCTCCAGAACGAGAAACTGAGTTTTACATTGATTTAATTTCTGGTTCAAGGACTATATCGAAGACACCTTATAGAATGGCCATTATGGAAATAGTTGAACTAAATAAAAATCTAGAGGAATTGAGTAATAAGGGATTTATTCACCCTAGTGTTTCTCCATGGGGATCTCATGTCCTTTTTGTTAATAAGAAAGATGGATCTATGAGGTTATGTATCGACTACAGGGAAATCAATGCTATAAAAATAAAGAACAAGTATCCCCAACCTCGCATTGATGATTTATTTGATCAACTTCATAGAGCTCAATACATTTCAAAGATTGAAATTCAATATTCATACCATCAGTTTAGTATGAAGAAGGAATACATTCTAAAGACAGTATCTTGAACCATGTACGGGCATTACGAGTTTACAGTTATGCCTTTTGGATTGACTAACGCACCCTCTATATTCATGGATCTAATGAATAGAGTTTTCAAGGAATATCTCGATGATTTTGTGGTTGTATTTATTGATGATATCTTGGTATATTCCGAATGTTATGAAGATCATGAAAATCACTTGCGCATTATCTTTAAGACTCTGATAAGACATGAATTGTATGGGAATTTTAGTAAATGTGAATTATGGCTTCAAGAGATTTCTTTTCTAGGCCATATTATCTCGAAGGATGGAATCTATGTTGATACTTCTAAGACCAAGGAAATCCACGAATGTCCTACACCTATGGGTATAACTGAGGTATGTAGTTTCGTTGGTTTAACAGGTTATTATCGGTGTTTTGTCCAGAATGTTTCCAGATTGGCTAACCCATTAACGAAGCTCACACATAAAGGGGTTAAATTTGATTGGACAAAAGAGTGTGAAGAGTTTTTTTGAAGAACTGAAGAGAAGATTATTAAATGCTTCTATATTGACTCTACCATCGGGGAATGATGGGTTTGATATTTATAGTTATGCATAGAAGAAAGGAATTGGTTGTGTCCTTATGCATAAAAATAGGGTTATTGCCTATGCATCACGACAGCTGAAAATTCATGAGGAAAACTATCCTATTCATGATCTTGAGGTAGCTGTTGTAATCTTTTCTTTGAATATATGGAGACAATATCTCTATGGTGAAAAATGTGAGATTCATACTGATCACAAGAGTTTGAAATATATTTTCTCACAGAAAGAAATCAACATGAGGAAAATGAGATGGCATGAACTACTCAAGGATTATGATTTCACGATACACTGTCACCCGAGGAAGGAAAATACGGTGGAAGATGCTTTGAGTAGAAAGGATCATGGAGTTATGAACAAGATGAGGGTTGAAAGGGATCTTATTTTCATACATTTAGTAAATATGGATATGGGAATCACCATGGAAGGTGAAACATCAATACTTTTTCAAATGTTTTCCAAACCATCTTTACTAGAAAGGATAAAGAGTTCTCAGACCAATGATGAAGAGTTTAAAAAGAATAATAAAGCTGTGAATGATGGGAGATTGAGTGAATTTGTGTATGAAGATGGAATTTTGAAATTTGGGAAGAGACTTTGTATACCCAATATACCTGATCTAAAAAGATAATTGTTGGATGATGCTCATAGTTCCAACTACTCTATACACCCTGGGAGCACCAAAATGTATAGAGACTTGAAGGATCATTTTTGGTGGGACAACATGAAGAGGGAGATTGCTAATTTTGTGTCAATATGTTGGTTTGTCAACAAGTGAAAGCTGGAAGGAAACATCCTGGAAGAGTCATGTAATCCTTTCCCATACCGGAGTGGGAATGGGATAATATTATGATGGTCTTTGTCATTGGACTACCAAAGACTCCTAGAAGGAACAATATAATATGGGTCATTGTTGATCATCTTACCAATTCATCACATTTTCATTCTATAATAGAAGATCTACCACTTGAACGTCTAGAAAGACTATATATTAATGAAGTTGTGAGACTTCATGGATTACCCCTATTGATTTTTTCTGTTCGTGATCCCCGTTTAACTTCATGATTCTGGAAGAGTCTTCAGAAGGCCTTGGATACAGAACTCCATTTGAGCACTGCCAACCACCCTCAAATAGATGGACAATTAGAATGGACTATTCAAACATTAGAAGACATGTTGACATCCTGCTCACCTGAATTTCAGGGTATGTGGATCAATATTTACATCTGGTGGAATTTTCCTATAATAATAGCTTCCATTCAAGTATCCGGATGGAACCATATGAAGCATTGTATGGAAAGAGATGTCACACACCAACCTGTTGGGATGACGTTGGTGAAAGAAAACTCTTAGGCCCAAAACTGGTGGAGGAAACGATGGAAAAGGTGAAGGTAATCCAAAACCACATAAAAGCATCTCAAAGTAGGCAGAAGAGCTATGTCGATAATCGAAGGAAGTATTTGGAATTTCAGGTAGGAGATCACGGTTTCTTGAAGGTATCTCCATGGAAGGGAGTTATACATTTCAGTAGGAAAGGTAAATTGAGTCCTAGGTACATCAGACCTTCCGAAATTCTAGAACAAATTGGGGTTGTAGCTTACTGTTTGGAAATGCCGCCAAATCTCTTCAAAGTTCACGATGTGTTCCATGTATCACTATTGAGAAAATACATGCCTGACCCAACGCATGTACTCACCTATGAGGAATTAGAACTGGAACCTGATCTGTCATATTGAAAAGATCCCATCAGGATTCTTCAAACTAGAGAACAAGTGCTGAGAAACTGGATGACTCATCTGGTAAAAGTTTATTAGAGAAACCATAAGATGGAAGAGGCAACATGGGAACCCGAGTAACTTATCATGAAGAACCACCCAATTATTTTTATGCAATAATATTCTAGAAATTTCAAGAATGAAATTATTTTAAGTAGGGGAGAATTTAATACCCCAAGCTTCCATGGTACACTTCTCTTTTAATAATACAGTAGTGTGTGTTGTACGCAACTTTGAGTTCTAACCAACACCACAACCAATCAAATAGGCCATTATGAATAGTAATACCCACTTTTTGAAGTTTTATAAATATTATCTTTCAAAATGGACTTCATTTTTGGATTTAGAATATCGAAATTATCTTAGGGTGAATTTTTGGTATTTTTCTGAAAACATTCAATTTTTGATGAATAGTGAAAATTACAAAAATTTTAATTAAAAACAACTTTTTTAATTGAAATATTTAATAGTGATAAATTATGAAATTGAGTGATTTTAAAGTATATTTAGAATATATTTTTTCCACAAAATAAAATGTTTGTAATTGTACATAATTTCACATTTAAACTGGACATAAACAAATGTCAATCTTTTGATAGTTATTATTTCTTAAAAACACGCTTTTTGTTTTGACAGTGGGAATTAATTTTAAATTAATTTCAGACACTTATTTGTTTTGAATTTAGAAAAATGGATTCAATATTTAGAATTAGGAGTTCTAAATTTTGTAAATAGGTACCTTTTATTTTTAGACATTTTGAATAATTAGATCGGTAAATATTTTATTTACCGTGGTTAAAGGGTAAATCTGGTAAATAAGGGTAAAATATAATAATATAATAATAATAAATTTCCCTAAAACGTTTTATAACCATATTAGTTGATACATTTTAGACCATGGGCATCTTTGGGTCGATTTTGGGACCCCATGGATCCACTTGTAGTTGATAATGACACTTATTATTAATTAAGTTAAAGTAAATACAAAAATGACATAAGCATGTATCGTTTAGAAAAACAATTTTTACATATGGTTATATATGTTATATTTTCGACTATAAATATTAATTAAAAATATAAAATTATTTCCTACAGAATGGTATTTTATTTATAATTTTTAGACATTAAATAATAAAATTTATTTATGACACAATAATGATGCTGTATTTTCCTTATTAATGAAAGAATCAAATAATTAATATTATAAATGAAAAAATAAATATAATTTGAAATTTTTGATTCTATACACGAATTTTATTGATTACTATGACATGTTAGTATTTCTAAAATGAATTTTTTTCGAATTAATAAATTTTTTAAGACTTTAACAAAAATAAATTATTAAATAGTGTCAAAATTGACATAAAAGAGTTTTTAAAACAAATATTATATTATTAATTGTTATTATATTCTTAAAAATCTAAGATTCTTCCAAAAGACATATATCATGATTTTCGAATCATTAAGGGACCACTTGGGGGTATCTTAGAAGTATATATTAAGTTTATTAACCATATAATATAAAAATACAATGTGACATGGTAAATGTCAAACTATTTAACTAACAGTTAAATATAAATGATAAGGTTAATATAGTGACCCAAACCTGTCTAAAATCCATTAGATGAAATTATTTAGACCCATACCCAACTTAGACCATTACTAATCCACTTTTGAGCCATTAGAAACCAAATATGAATTTATTATAAATTAATATTTTATGTTTTTTCTAAAGAGCCCCTCCTCCCCCTTATAAAAGGACACCACTTATAACCAATTATTAATACCATCATAGACTTTTGGTTCATCCAAAATCTTCCCAAATACCCTCTCAACTATCCTCCATTCATCCTAGAGGCTTTACTTTAGTCATAAATCCATCCTATGGAGCCCTTTTGATCAAATCAAAAGGAAGAACCCGAAGAAGAGGTAATGTTTTCACCACCCTCTTTCAAGTTCGATTCTTCTTCAACTTATTCATTCTTTTTTATTTCCATTATAAAATAATAACTCCAGTATCTTATATATACTTTTATGTTATTATAAATATGGTACAACCATATTCAGTATTCTATCCACCCTTTGAATGACATGTCACCATACGTGCGTACATACCGCCTACCGTCTCCACATCATGGTGTAATTGTTTTTCAAAAAATTATTATTTGGATGGGTATAATAATGGTGTGTAATTAATGAAAAAATTAATTATAACATTATAATTATTCTGTATATATGATATACTATTTAATTATATATTATTTTAATATCAAAAGAGTGATATTGTCGCTCGTGCGTATGTACGGACTACCGTCTCCACGAACGCGATGAGATTCATTCCCCATCATATCAATTAAACTATAATTCTAATTTGATGATTAAAAATAATGTTTAAGTACTTTATATCTTTCTAGATAGGAATAAGATACAACATATCCATAAAAAACAGAGCTTATGTAACAGAACATATAAAATAAAATGAGTAAGTTAACACCCGAAACGATGATAATACTAAGATATTATTAACAAAGCAATGTTAAAAGATAATATATGATATAATATTAATGTATATAATTCTTGTATAATTTAATAACAATTATTTCACCATTATACAAGTGGTTAACCTACCCTCAACCAAGAAAAATTACAAGGTAAGGGTTTATTTCACAATCTCTTCATTATCCGAGGTTGTTTGTATATAATTATCTATTAGGGCCTCTTTATCATCCACATCCATGTTTATTAAAAATGTATTTAAAAACATTATTAATATTTTACAGAATATGGGTTAAAGTAATTTATACCCTTGTTTGACTTTTTATAGGATTTTTATAAAGGAATCTTTCTGTCATTTTCCAAACAATGTCCTTTTTACCATTTCGAAATCATTATGGTAAGAATGTATTTTTTTAACTTATACGGAGGGTGTGGATATTTTCTACCATTATAAACTCTTTGAAGCTTTACTTACAAGATTATAAGGATATTTTCAATGTAAATGTTTAATTTTATAATTATGTGACTCTTAAATTATTTCGAAATAGAAAGAGGCATTTCTCTAAAAAGGGTTTTGATTTCATCTATGTCAACATCCTTTAATGGAATTTAAGTTTATTTGTAGTGTATTTATTATGATACAAAACTTCCATATTTTATTGATGGTTTTGTGATATGTTTGACTGTGGATGTGCTATTTTTATACCATTCATGATTTATGGTTAAAGTATTGACATTTCGTATGCTTCTTTTATTATGAATGTTTATGATATGTTTAAAACTTTTCATATGAGGAATGTATTAGACGTAGTAAGTAACAGGTGGAGCCCGCTATAACTCCTCAATGCATCGGTAGGTCTCATGAGACAACTAGACGTGGAATTGGTCAAGGACCTTTCCCGATTTGATTTATGGTTTTGGCCAAGGCCTTAATCATTTTTATACATTTTGGTCGAGGCCTTGACAAAATGTTTCAAAATTTCCGTCATTATACATTCCCTCATTATGGAAATAATATTGATAGTTCAAGTGGTCATTCGACTAGTAGAATACCCATGATTATGTTTTATTATGGAATTATTTACTCAGTTCATATTAATTCCATAAAAGTATTCTTTTTTATTATTGGTAAAGGCATGTGGATTCAATTATTTACCATGCTTAATATTTATGTCATTTTCTTCTTTATTACTTACCCTTACTGAGCATTTGAGCTCACCCCTTTCTTATGTTTCATTTTCCCAAGATATGAAGAAGTTAGTTATGAGTGACCTGCAGGAATAATCTAGGAGGCTTGGATGTTTCTAATGAAATATATTTTTGTTGTATTTCTCTTCAAGCTATAAATTTGAACTTATGTTTGAATCTTGTTTCCAATAAAACTAAACTGATCAGTATTTTGAGACATGATTTCCTTATGATCATGCTAATGTTTTGAAATAATGAAACGACTCTAAGTAACTGGGGTCGGGGCATTACAGTACAAGTTATGGGAACTATGATTTTTTTGTGATGCCCTTCGGACTTACTAATGCCCCTACAATCTTCATGGATTTGATGAATAAAGTCTTTAGAAATTACCTAGTCAAATTGTTGGTAGTGTTTATTGATGATATTTTAATCTACACTAAGAGAAAGGAGGAACATTAAGAACATCATAAACTTGTGTTGGCGATATTGAGAAATGAGAATTTTTACACCAAGTTCAACAAGTGTGACTTTTGGGTGAAGCAAGTCACGTTATTGTGACATGTGGTCACAAGTAAGGGAATTTCATAGTAATGAGTTTCCTGCTTGGTTGAAAACAAAGGTCTGACCATTAATTTAATAAATTTAAAATATTGATATTAATTTAATTTAATTATTCATATATATTTTTGTTAATGATTTTACCTATTGACTATGTCTATCAAGAATTAAGAGTATTGGCTTTTGGTCATAATTCTTGTGTTCATGAATACAAATAGTTATTAATTAATGGAAATAAATTTGTTACAAATGATCAAGTAGTGAATATGAGAACACAACCTGAATGTGTTATGTTAACTTCAATAATATAATATTATTTTAGTTCATCATATAATGGGAATTTATATGAAAATGTGCCTTATTATGCAGTGGTATAGAAAATATTATTATTAGATTACTACTCTCGTAGTTGAGTAATTTTGGTGAAATGAAAATGGTTAGATTAAATTTTGTGACAAGGTACATTTATTGATGACTATGGATTTGGAGTTATTGGCATTACTCGCTTCCAAGATACTAATGAACCATATGTTTTTCAATCAAGGGAAAAAACAAGTGTTTTATGTGAAAGGCCATATGAGTCCTAGTTATGAAGTTATTGTTATAGAAATCTCGTGACATATTTTTTAAGATGTTGGGGATGAAATTGACACCACTTATATCCCCATTGGTGTTGACCAAAATATTTTATTTGATTAATCTGATTTTTCAATTTTGATAATTGATGTTGAACCTAAATTAGTGGTGGGTAATATATAAAATCCCACATATTTTTTAATAGTTCATTCATTTTAACTTGATGTAGGTTTCCCAATTTGGAACTAATATGATTAATTTAATTTATTTTAAATTTGTAATTCTATGATTGTTTTAGTTTTTTGGTTTTATTTTCATTAAATTTGATTTAGTTTAATTCAGAAAATATGGTTTAAAACTGGTTTTTAAAACATGTATAACTTGGTTTTAAATTGATTTTTTTTAAACATGTTATGATATCATCTATATCCTTTTTGACATCTAATTTTTATACATAATATTTAAAAACAATTTTAAAAAATATACATTTAATTCTTATGGATATTATGAAATATATTTAACACATTTTTAGGATGTGACTATTTAACATGATCGATGACTACGCGAACTAGGGTTACCTCCTCTGGTTCCCTTAGTGAGTATAATAATTTCTATATTTTTCATTGAAATTAAATTTAATTTCATTTTATTATTTATCAGAATTATTTTAGGGACATTCATTTGAACTCGAGTTTTCTGCTCCTCCACCTACTAGTAGGATTCAGCAATATGGACAATTTATCGAAGGTGCTACTAGTGATACATAAAGAACCCGTCAGACTCATTCACACCCAGACCCACTAGCCAACGTATCATCGATAACACTATATCCTCTTCCACTTGATCCTTGATGGGGTTCCTAAATATTCCTCCATCATCATACTATTTAGGATCTTCTTCTCATATTCCATTTAAAAATACTATGATTTATCCCTAGCCCTTATATACTTATCTTACCATGTCTACACAACCTCTGTTTCCTACTCTTATCTATCTAGGATATTATTATTGTACTCCTTCAGCTTCAACTCTACCACATGTATGTGACCCAAAATTTTCATTGGAACAAGCACATACTTTAGAGGCTACAAATCCATAACATCCCATGGATCCATCAAAACCTAATGATCATTCGAGACCAGGTTTATGTTTATAAGTGTGTCAAACTATATAAATTTTCTTTAGTTGTAATATGATTAAATTATACTTTTTTCTTTTATATTATTATGTGGGATCTTCTAATAGGTGTTGTGGGAAAACTCATATGCATGGATACTTGAACCGTAAAATAAAAGTAATGGTATATTATGATGATGATAATCAACTGATAAGTAAAAATTCCATACAATGTTGAAGTTTTAGGGAATCTTTATCCAAGTATAGTGATAGTATTTCAGTGAAAACAAAATCCTAGAGTCATATCGATAATAAAATAAATGTGAAATTAATAGAGGGGATATGGGTAAGAAAAGTTTTTAAATTGAAATATATATTATTTTTTTATTTATATGAATTAACATGTTTTCCATAGCATCGATTTAACTTTCTTCATGATCAACCTATGAAGGACACATTATCGATGGAATTTGGGGAATTTTGGTGATCATATAAACATGATTTATATATTGTTTAGAAGAGTTAAGTCAATACTGAATCATTGGACATTAAAAAGGGACTATACATATGTCTCTCTCATAATATCTCATTAGTAGGAGTAGAAACGGATTCCTCCATTCTCCTGAGGTCACCACAAATCCTTTCTCAATCCCTTTAGTTATCACCTATATTTATCTTATATGTAGATATCTAGTTTCTAGTAAAATGGATATTACACACACATGGAGAGAGGGTAATTCTGTTGCAGACTTTTTAACCTCATGTGAAACTCTTATCAATTCATGTAACACCTTTAACACTAGTAGGTCCCTTCTTTGGGAATGGGTAAATCTTGTGACAGCCGATCCTTTTGGGATCCACAATTTTATTACCCTGTAACTTTTTTCCATATTTTCCCCCATATCAACAAAATTTCTTCATATTTGAAGGATCATTTAAAATAAGAATAATTAGTTTGTGTTATACTTAAAATTTAATATTTTTTAATGAAAATTTAGTTCTTATTAATTATATTCATTATGTTAGGATGTGTCAGAATGAAACAAAATCAATAATTATGCTATAAATTATATACACACTTTGGGGTGAACTAAAATGAAATAGAATACGAGGAATCATGTACTTTTTATAACTAGCTGAGTTTTTCTAGGCACTAAAACAACTGAATGAAACCAAATATTTATTGAAATTAAATTAATAGATGTTAATCAAATATATAAATATTATATGACAACAAAAATCTTCAAGAATACAATAAAACTTAAAAAATAACTATATAACCAAAAATTAATATCCTCCAAAAGTAAAAATGGGTATAACTCAGCTGTATATACAAAAAATAACCAATGCCCAAACTCCTTTTATAAAACTTGACCATTGAGATAACACAACTCAATACCTCATAAAAATATATTTATATAATATTGAGTGAGAATATACACATTATTAGTAGTTCACCCCCTAATGATGGATAACCAAAATACTCTCATATATTGTTAATAATTAATGTATTTTTCAAACCTCAATTAGGAAACTATATTGTTCATAATGACTCGTAAGATAGATAACATGATTTTATCACATTATAGAGGTCCAAAAAACATAGTTCACAAGTATATATCACTAGATTATTCCATTACCAAACTCTCTATAAGCATCACTCGTTAGATAGAATTTTTACACCTCCAAAATAACATAATTGTTTCTATATAGAAATTGAGAAAATATAATTTTTATATGTCAAAATAGATATTAACCTAATGCCCATATTTTCTCATGTGCTGGAATAAAAATGTGTTATCTTCCACTATTTACAAAGTATTGTTCGCACTCTCCTCTCCACATGTTTATCAAACACCACATATAAACATATATATAATATTATAACTATTATTTTATATATATAATAAAATATAATATAATATTCCACATATATATATTCATATATAAAAATTTATGTGATACACATAATATGAATATATATATATATATATTAAAATATAATAGAGCGTGATAGGTATATGGGCTAAACACTACATCACTACCTAGGTTGGGTTTACAAAATATGCATTAACCCTGAAAGGGTCAGACTACTCTATACAGGGCTATAGAATATGTTGTGAATTAATCCACTCATAGGTTAGGAAGGATGTTATCCCTAGTCTATATACACATCACACCGCATGTAGGTGATCTTTAACCCCTACTTTAGAAGACACCAGTCACCACTACTACTCTACCACTAACACATCATGATCACACTTTTTCTTCTATATTTATCCACCCTCTTCAAATGTGGTTACCCCTATCACGTCTATTGACCTAGCCATTCCACATAGGATCACCACTCCAAAACATTATCTACCATACAGAGGATCTATTATACACCACCTTGATGAGTTATCTTGGTCAAAGACTATACAATGAAATTACCTCTTATAATATTAGATAAATAAGTAACTATTATTCATTATGTAGCTTTATAGTGAAGTTTGAGAGTATTTTGATATCAACATATCAAAGTAATTATAATAAAAGAGAGAGAAAATATTTACCAAAAAGAAGCAATGTTATATGAGTATTAATAATAATATTGGTGATCATAATAATCATAAATATCATGTGATATGGGTTATAAACCCTACCACTAGAAATTATTTAAAACGAAAAATAATAAAAAGATAATATTATGTACAAATATCGTGTACCAACAAACCAATCATTTATTTCATGGATAGGAATAAAGAATTTGAAAAATGCATCCACCACACATGAGAAACATCCACAGTCTAGAAAAAAACCACAATCTTTACAGATTTGATCTCATATGATGATGATGATGAAAAAATTACCATTTTTTATATGAGAATAACTATATAATAAAATTAAAATTCCATAAGTCTGAATTAGAACTTATATAAAAAGTTAAACTATCTTGTACCTAAGAGAATTATACCCACTAAAATCAAATGGCATCAATACTAATCGAAACAAGTAAACCTTATATAATAAAAATTTAATTAATTATTTCCAATTAACCCCCCCCCCCTAAAATTATATGGATCAAACCAAACCAAATAGTCAAAAATAATATTGAATCAATCAAAATAGATCTTATTCAATTTTAATGGAATAAAACTAATATGTAGATAAACTACTCTATGATCTTTTACCTAATAGAATAATACCCTGTAACATCCCGGTTTCGGAACCACCCAGAGGCACCCCATACCCGGTTAGTCACAAGGTCTCAAACGCATTTCCCCAAATTCTAAAGGCTACCGACTAGTAGCGAGGGCCTTGGGTGTGATAGTGGGGAAACTATGCCCTCATTGGCAGAGTACTCAGCGGAAGTAAACAAAAAATGCAATAGATGAAGCAGTAAATATCCAATAACAATAAATAGAGGAAGACTTGAACAATAAACAACTGGAGAACATATGTAAATATGAAATGATGCATGATACATATCCAAGAAAGTATCCAAACAGGTTACAATACTAGAAATAAAAACAGTACCAAAATAAGTACAAAAGGAAATATAAACAACTCTGAAGCATCACAAGCCTAAGCTTGTTCCCATGCTCTCTTACTCCAAAGTAATCAAGTACTCGAGGTCGAAGGGTGCTTTCCCTTGTCTATACCTGCAACAACATAGTCTACTTAGGACCAAAAGCATGGCCCAAATAGGGTGTGAGAATAAATCCCAGTAGGCAACCTCCCAAAGATCGGTGCCTAGCAGTCAGTGAGCATATGAAAACTAATAGTACAGTAAGTAGTAAACAGTAACAGTAAATAGCATGCAGTAATCAGTAAGTAGTAACAGGATGATATGAAATAGTAATTAATCCACAAAACAGTAAGCAGTAGTGATGAAAATAGCTAACCGCAATAGGAACCCATCTGAGAAGTACTCACAGCCAACCCCTCTGGTCCTATCCAAGAAGTACCAACAACCCTCTGGGTAGTGCACTCTGCCTAACCCCTCTAGTTTGGTCATTCAAAATTATAAGACACTCTGGGGAAGCTCGCTCGATCAATTCCCTTTATAGTCTAGGGTAGTCAGGGAATCTCTGAGCAAGATCACGCGGTCTAACCCTCCTATATCCCCAAGGTCTAGAAACTCTCTGAGAATCTCACTCGGTTAATCCTCCTGTAGTCTCAGGTCTATCACAGACTCTATGAGGAATCTCAATCGGTCAATTCCTCCTCTAGCCTGGAATGGTTTAAGTACATTAAAACAAGTAAATAATCTCTGAGGAATCGCACTCGTTCTACCCTCTTATAGTATATAATATCCATCACTCCCTGGGAAGCTCACTTGGTCTATCCCTTATAGTAAATAATATCCACGACTCTCTGGGAAGCTCAATCGGTCTATCCCTTCTAGTTTATTGCACCAGGTTCTCACGATCCCATTCCAGCCAGTGCATTATAATGCAATAAGGCCAAAGCACATCTATAGAGCTACATGGATAACCAGTCTACAGAATAACAAGCATGACAAGAATATCATTCCATCCTACGGTTACAGGGCATGGAAAACAGGTCTAACGACCCAAGGCTAACAAGACCCAAAGGTCATAAACAGAACAAGGAATGGTAAAAACATCCAATCACAGTAATTATCTTCATAAATGATCAAATTACATCTACACAAGCATACAAGAAAGGCAGTAAAACAACAGGGGTAAAATGGTAAACACACAATACCCCCTTCATGGGTACTGGTGGAAATTGCACATAAAACTCAAGTACTTCAGAAGGAAAGGCACAAACCACCTACCTTGGTGCTAGGAGATCAATTTAATTGAACCACAGGGCTTGATTTTCCTTATAACGCCATAGATATACGGAAAAGCACAAAATGTTCAACCCATGATATCTGGAGGAAGAAAGAAAATCATGGAATGAAACTCAAGAAGAAGGAAGAGCTCATCGCCACGGTTCCAATGTAATAGACGGTGGTCGATTTGGCAAACAGAAAGAGGCTCGGGGGATCAGAGGATGTTCGTGGTTATACAGGAACTCTCGGTCGAAGAACCTTGATAAGAAGAGGATTTTGTCGATTAGGCATGACCCCGTTCTGTTTAGTGAAAAAAAGTACATTGCGTATACTTCTGGAGTACATGGCGTGTACTAGGCCTTTCCATACTCCACTTTAAGCGGCCTCCACATCGCCCCAACACACCGTGTTTATGGCCCCGGACATGGCCAATACATGGCCTTGCATGGCATAGAAGTACACGGCATGTACTCATAAAGTACACGACATGTACTTTGAAAATTTTCAGATTTTCTTCTTTTTCTTAAAAACAACCAAAAAAGGAAAAACATACCTAAAACGAAAATCTGGGTTCATAAAAACATCCCCATTTAATAAAATTCATCTTCGAATTTCCCTAGTGAGGCGTAGAAGAAGAAACCCGGAATAGCTTCGGCCACTACGATCATACATTGGCCTCCTTCTACCATTTATCGTCCTTTACTTTCCCATGCTACCATAGCACCCGTACTAAAGGAATAGACCGGCAATGGAGAACCTTCATACTACAATCTAAAATCCAGACAGGATGCTCCTCAAACGATGCATTCTCTTCAAGATCAACCTCCTAAGGTTGAAATAGATGAGTCAGGTCTGAAAAGTAACATCAGTGTTGAGAGATGCGGAAGACGTCGTGCATAGCCTGCTACCTCTGAGGTAACTGAAACTGATAGGCAACCGTCCCAACTCTCTCTAACACCTAAAATGTTCTGATGTACCATGGTGAAAGCTTACCCTGTCTCTGAATCCTCTTGTGTCCCAACCTCGGTGCGACACACAGGAAAACCTGATCCCTGACCTCGAACTCCAGAGGTCGTCCCTGTTGATCAACATTAGACTTCTTTCGAGACTGTGTTGTACCCATCCTATTTTGAATAAACTCTATCTGCTCTGAGGTCTCCTAAAAAAGATTAGGTCCTAGAAAAGCAACCTCTTAAGCCTCCAGTGAGAAAAACGGTGATCGGCATGGCCTACTGTACTAAGACTCGTAAGGTTCCATCTGAATAGTCCCCTGAAAACTTTTGTTGTATGCAAACTCCACAAGAGGAATATTATTCTCCAAAGAACCGCCAAAGTCTAGAATGCATGCTCGGAGCATATCCTCAAGCACCTGGATTGTACACTTGGACTAGCCATCAGTCTAGGGATGGTATGTTGTACTCAAAAGTACATGTGTACCCAAAGACTTCTGGAGCCCCTGCCATAACCATGAAGTAAAACGTGCATCCTTGTCTGAAATAATGGAGTGTGGATCTCCATGTAGACATAAAATCTCTCGGATGTAAAATCGCCCTACCTCATCAACGCTGAAAGTCTCCTTGATCAGTAAGAAGTGAGAAACCTTTGTAATACTGTCGTTGACAACCCAAAAAGCATCACTCCCTCGAGGTGACCTCGGTAACCCAGTCACGAAGTCCATCGCGACATTGTTCCACTTCCACTCAAGAATGGGTAACTGCTGGAAAATCCCTGCTAATCACTGATGCTCCACTTTCACATACTGACAAGTAGAACATCTCATGACGAACCCAGCAACATCCCTCTTCATACCTGGTCACAAGTACTGGCGGTGTAAAAGATGATAAATCTTGGTGACGCCAGGATGAACTACCCAAAATGAAGAATGAAAATCCCACGTCAGTTCCTCACGTATGTCTACTGGCACCCATACACGTCCCTAGAAACTCAAGATCTCGTCCTCGCCCATTGTCCATCCATGAAGAGGTTCCTCTCCTGACACACTCTCCCACAGGACTAGGCTTTCTGAGTCTGATAATTTCCTCATTCGTACCTGATCAAGAAGGGTAGAGGTAACAACTACAGATGATAGAAACATTTTCCCCTATTTTTCATGTACCTCCAAATTCATCTCAGAGAATAAATCCATAAGCTTACACTCACTTTTAGCATCGTAATCTGCCTGAATATGTGTTCTCCTGCTCAATGCATCATCCACTGTGTTTCCCTTTCCCTATGTATAGGCAAGATCAAAGTTGAAGGACTGAAGATACCCAACCCACCGTTGTTGTCTCAGGTTCAGATCATGTTGAGTGAAGATGTACTTGAGACTCTTGTGGTCAGTGAAAACCAGAAAGTGCTTTTCCAGAAGGTACTATCTCCAACAGTGTAAAGAATGAACAATAGCTGCCTACTCCACATCATGCGTTGGGTAATTTTTCTCATGTGGTCTCAACTGCCGAGACTCATACGCAATGACTCCATCTCCCTACATAATCACAGCTCCTAGTATGATAACTGAAGCATCACAGTAGAATTTATAGCTCCTTCCTAGCTCTGGAAAGACTAGTATCGGTGTTGACGTCAAACTTCCCTTCAGCTCTTGAAAGGCTGACTCACAAGAATCTGACCATAAGAACTTCACGCCTTTCTTGGTCAGGCATGTTAGTGGTGTTTCAAGGTGTGAAAAGTCCTGTATGAAATGCTTGCAGTATCCAGCCATCCCTAGGAAACTCCACACCTCAAAGACATTCTTCGGCTGCTCCCAGGAAACTACAGCTCTCACTTTCTCTGGGTCTACTAATACTCTTGTCTCTGAGATAACGTGACCCAAGAAGTGACTACGATCCATCCAAAAGTGGCATTTCGATAGCATAGCATATAAATGATGCTCTCTTAGTGTACTCAGAAAGATCTCAAGATGGGTAGCATGGTCGTTTCGAGTGTGAGGGTACACCAAAATGTCATCCCTGAAAACCACCATGAAGGAATCCATGTATGGATGGAACACTCGGTTCATAAATGCCATAAAAGCTGTTGGCGCATTCATGAGACGGAATGGCGTGGCTGTATACTCGTATAGATCATACCTTCTCCTAAAGGATGTAAGAGGTATATCTGATGGTCTAACACACAAATTATGATAACCAGACCTCAAATCGATCTTTGAGATCACCCAGGATCCTGAAAGCTGATCAAAGAGGTCATTGTTCCTCGGAAAAGGATATCAGTTCTTGACCATCAACTGGTTCAGCTTCTGATAATCCACACAAAGCCTAAGGTTGTCGTCTACATTCTTCACGAATAGGACAGGTGAACCCCAAGGATAAGTACTGGTTAAGATGAAACCCTTTTCTTGTAACTCCTCTAACAGATTCATGAGCTCCGGCAACTCAGGTGTAGCCATCCTATAAGTAGGAATGGACAGCAGTGTCGCTCCTAGAGCGAGTTCAATCGATAAGTATTCCTCATGCTCCAAAGGAAATCTTGAAAAGTCCTTTGGAAAGACACCCCTGAAACAATCCACCACTGGAGGAAAGTCTAACTGTGAAGTCCCCTGGTCATCCAGATATAGACTAGCAATTTGGGATGTAACTCCTCCTATCCCATGATGCTCAGGTCCAGCTCTACCTGCCTATACATCCCACAAGCATCTATGAAGAAAAGATACGCCCTCTGGTGATATGAAACTCACACTATGGCGATATCAATTGACAACTACCTAGAAAGGGAACAAACCAGTCCATAATGATAATGACATCATAGCCTGTTATCTCTAGCACATAGAGGTCCCATAAGAAGTGACACCTAGAAACCTCAAGAGGGAACTCTATGCACTGACATACACTATATTTCCTCATTCCCAATGGTGTATCAAGAGTCAACACGTTGGAAGACGATAAGATACAGATCCCAAGTCTCTCCACAACATCTATAGATATAAAACTATGTGAAGCACCAGTATCGAAAAGTGCTGAAGATAAAACTGAGGCTACTAAGATCGTACCTCGAACTGTGGAAGGGTCGGGATCCTGCTCCTGATAGGTCTGCTACACTATGAAATTCTGGCATGTACCGCGGCCCTGCGCCCCTGGATGACCACTTTGAGCTGATCCACTCTACTGTCGCTGGTAACTTGGTGACTGACCACCACGACCGCGACCTCCACCTCGACCCAAACGGCTGAAATAACTCTATTTCCCATACTGGTGAGAATCTGGTGATGCATCTCCTGAATGTGGGGTCATAAAAGAACCCCTACCACCATCTGTAGGTGAGAAGATCTGACAAAAATGCTAATTATGGCCCATATTTTCACAAGATCGGCACTCCATCGGGTCTCTCTGGCACTGAGGTCTACTATTCCCACTACTACCAAACTGGTTGCACACAACCTGGCTGCCCAAAGATACATTCCACCTACCCTAATCTCGTGGAGATAGCTCCATGCGGCGCTTCCTGTAATCAGTAGGAGGAATACTGACTCTGGATATCAAACCGCCCTGGCCCACTGCTCCAGAATCACTTAGACTGTGCTCAGTGATCAGTGCCTGGTTGACGATATCGGATATCAAAGTCAACCTGAAGATATTCACCAGGGAACAGATCTCCTGCCTGAGACCATCCTCAAATTTTCTATCAAGGAACAACTCATCACCTGCTGTAATCAGCGTGAAGTGCTACAACTCGGTAAAGCGAGACAAGGTCACCATAACAGAAAGATTACTCTTCTTGAGACTCATAAACTCCTGGTCTTGGTCATCCCTCAAGGTATCTGGATAAAAGTTATTGGAGAAGATATGCCAAAACTCATCCCAAGACATACTCTGTTGCTGCCCTGACTATGAGATCACCTCCCACCACCTCTTGGCGGTGTCCCGGATCATATAAGTAGAAAGCTTTACCCTTTTCTCTAGAGATATCTCCAGATGCTCGAAGAACTTTAGTGTGGCCTCTAGCCATGAATCTGCAGCCCGGGGTCTCCCATCCCTTGAGAAATTAGGAGGATGATATTGCTGGAAAACCCACGTCAACTCAACCATTGACGGGGCTGGAGGTGGTGCTCCCTGAAAGGTCTGCATCATCCTCAGGAATTCCTCCCTAAACTGCGCATTGGTGCCTGGAACGGGTATAACTACTGGTGCCAAGGCTGGAACAAAAAGAGGATCTACTGGAGGTCCCTGATCGGCCATATCTGGTGTCTGATCACTGCCTGGAAGCTAACATACAACTGGAGGACGTCTCGGAGGCATAGATCTGAAAGATAAATAGCACACCTTAGATCAGGATCATCAAGGATAGAAAACACAAGAATACAAAATGGAAATAGGCGAGGGAAACATTCAAGTTTTGAAAAACACGACTACACGGCATGTATAAAAACTACAAGGCGTGTTCCTTAAGGCCATCCACATGGGCGTGTACTTCTGCCACAACTGTTCGTGTAACACCCCAGACTACACGGCGTGTTGTCCCACACACGACGTGTACTTGAACTCTATTTCATTGCCCGAGTCTCTATACACAGCTAACTCACACGTTCCTCTTAACCCTAGACTACACGGCATGTTCACTAAAGACACAACTTGTACTAGACAAGGTTTCGGTGACTGTGTTGTTAGTTACATGGTCGGCTACACGGCTGACCCTTACACGGCGTGTTCCGAACAAAAACGATGTGTATAAGAGAAGATAACACCGACCCATGTTGTTCATGACACGGCCGGGTACCTAGAACAAGGCTACACTACGTGTTCATACGAAACACGACGTGAACTACAAGAGCTTCCCCAACCCATGTTGTTAGTGACATGGTCGGGTACACGACTCACTAATACATGGCGTGTACCAACCGTACAAGGCGTGTACCTAAAGACTCCTCACACCCCATGTTTCATCTCACCCAGTGAGTAACATTGTTTAAAACTACATGGCATCTAGTCATAAAGTACACATCATGTATTCTGGTTTTTTCTAGGTAGTAGTTCAGAATCTACTCCAAAGCCCATTAAACACTAAAAAACAAACATATAGGTTCCAAATTCCAATCTGTGGGGGCCCATACTCCCCGCGAATCAAAGCTTGGAATCTCATATAAGTCATATACATGAGAAAAAATTCAATGGTCCACCAAGTTCCGTTTCATGAGGGCCCATAACACCTCAAGAACCAAAATTTGGTGTTCATTTAAGAAATGTATAATACTAACAATTTCTCTATCAAAATGATGGGATTATATCAAAGCATCTATCACAACAGCATGCATAATATACACAATGTCTATCACAACAACATTCAATCTCTAATGCATCCTAGAGGACATGGAAAGAATGCATGGCATGTGATTTCAAATAAGTGCCTATATGATGAATGAGATGGCATACCCTCATCTCATCAAGTTGCGACAGAAATAAAACCGTAATATCACAACAATAACAACACAAATCATTTGAGTCACTCAAGGTGAAATCATATCAACCGTAAAATCTAAAAACTAGAAAACTTCAATAAATGAGGTAGATTAGCTTTTCCCTGTACACGGGTTAGCTACTCCAAGGAATATCTTATTACCAAGTACCGAATCCATCCTATCCCAGGCTAAAGGCTCTAAACAGTAAATCATGAGAAAAGAGTTTCCTCTGATACCACTTTATAACGTTCCAGTTCTGGAAGCCACCCTGAGGCTCCCCATACCCGGTTGGTCACAAGGCCTCAAGCGCATTTCCCCAAATGCCAGAGGCTTCCAACTAGCAGTGAGGGCCTTGGGTGTGATAGTGGGGAAACTATGCCCTCATTGTCAGAGTACTCAGCAGAAGTAGACAAAACTTGAAATAGAAAAAGCAGTAAATATCCAAAAACAATAAACAACAGAAGACTAAAATAATAAAAAACTGGAGCACATATGTATATATTAAATGATGGATGATACATATCTAGGAAAGTACCCAAATAGGTCACAATGCTGGAAATACAAACAGTACCAAAACAAGTACAAAAGGAAAGATAAACAGCTCCGCTGCATCGCAAGCCTAAGCTTGGTCTCATGCTCTCTTGCTCCAAATCAATCAAGTACCTGAGGTCGAAGGGAACTTTCTCTTGTCTATACCTGCAACAACATAGTCTGTTTGGGCCCAAAAGCATGTCTCAAACAGGATGTGAGACTAAATACATATAGGAAACCACCGAAAGATCTGTGCCTAACAGTCAGTGAGCATATGGCAGGTAATAGCACAGTAACCAATAAACAATAACATTAAACACCAGGCAGTAATCAGTAAGTAGTAACAGGATGATATGCAATAGTAATCAATCCACAGAACAGCATGCATCAATGAAGAAAATAGGTAACCACAGCAGGAACCCCTCTGGGAAGTACTTACAGCCAACCCCTCTGATCATATCCAAGAAGTACCAACAACCCTCTGGGCAGTGCACTCGGACCAACCCCTCTGGTTTGGTCATACAAAATTATAAGACTCTCTACGGAAGCTCACTCGGTCAATTCCCCTTATAGTCTAGGGTAGTCAGGGACTCTCTGAGGAAGATCACGCAGTCTAACACTCTTATAGCCCCAAGGTCTAGAAACTCTTTGAGCAGCTCACTCGGTCAATCCTCCTATAGTCTCAGGTCTATCACAGACTCTTTATGGAAGCTCAATCAGTCAATTCCTCCTCTATCCTGGAATGGATTAAGGAAAATCAAACAAGTAAAGACTCTCTGAGGAAGCTCACTCAGTCCTCCCTCATGTGGTCTATAATAACCAAGACTCCCCGGGATGCTCACTCGATCTATCCCTTATAGTCTATAATGTCGAAGACTCTCTGGGAAGATCACTCGGTCTATCCCTTATAGTCTATAGCACCAGGTTCTCACGGTCTTGTGCCAGTTATTGCATAATAATGATATAAGTCCAAAGCACATATATAGAGCTACATGGACAACAAGTCAACAGAATAATCAGCAAACCAAGAATATCATTCCATCCTACAGTCACAGGGCATGGAAAACATGTATAACAGACAAAGGCTAACAACACCCAAAGGTTGTAAACAGAACAAGGCATAGGAAAAACATTCAAGCACAGAAATTATCCTCATACATGATCAAATTACCTCTACACAAGCATACAATCAAGGAAGGAAAACAATAAGGGTAAAACGGTAAACACACAATACCCGGTTCACGGGTATTGGTGGAAATTGCACATAAAACTCAAGGATTTCGAAAGGTAAGGCACAAACCACCTACCTTGGTGCTAGGATATCAATATACTTGAACCACAGGGCTTGATTCTCCTTAGAATGTTGTAGATCTACGAAAAATCACAAAACTTTCATCCCACAATATCTTGAGGAAGAGAGAAAATCATGGAATGAAACTCAAGAAGAAGGAAGAGCTCACTGTTGCGGTTCCAACCCAATCGACGGTGGTTGATTCGGAAAACAGATAGTGGCTCAAGGGCTCGAAGGATGTTTGCGTCTGTATGGACGCTCTTGTTCGATGAACCTTGAGAAGAAGACGATTCTGTCGATTAGGCAGGACCCCAGTCTGTTTAATCAAAAAAGAAAGTACACAGTGTGTACTTTTGGAGTACATGGCAGGTACTAGGCCTTTCCGTACTTCTCTTTAAGTGGCCTCCACATCACCCCTACACACCGTGTGTGTGTCCTGGAAACGTCCAGCACATGGCCTTGCACGGAATAAAAGTACACGATGTGTACTTTGAAAATTTCTTGATTTTCCCCTTTTTCTCAAATACGACCATAAAAGGAAAAACATACCTGAAACGAAGATCCAGGTTCTTACATACCCACTTAAACTAAATGGATCAAATTAACATGACCCAATCATAACTTAGCTATGTAAAACCAATTTTACATAAACTATCCTACCAAAAATAAACTGAAACTAACTAATTTTATATATATGTGAATTAAATAAAAGTGAAATAATGTAAACTCTATTGATTATAACTAAAATAAAAAAAATATTAAATTCAATAATATTGAAATTAATGAAAGGAAAATGAACCAAATAATATTGATAAGAAGGTATAAAAACCACTGAATAGATCTAAAAACACAAAATAAGATGAAACTAGATGAAAAGAACTCACTCTAACCACAAAAAAACTATATAAATCAAAATCAATGATGATCAAACTAAATGAAAATTATTTCAATAATTTTGAATTGAATTAAATGGAAATTAACCCAACTTACACATAAAAACAAATAAAATTGAATTGAATTGAATTGAATTGAATTGATATGAATAAAAACAACCTAAAATTTCTTATGTTGAACTACGATAATAATATTTGAACCATACATAATTCATCTCGATATAAAATTATTAAATCATACTAACAAATATTTATTTAAACCAAAATAACTTAAACCTATTTAAATTAATAAAAAATAAATGAAAATTATTTAAACTAAATTAAAGATGAAATCCATACCAACTAAATATAAATGTAGCAAAACTAATATAAATTTACCTCAACCAAACTAATCAGATTTCATTGATATTTAATAAAAAAATATTTTTTTTCATCATTTTCACATTATTCAGTAATTTATTATTATAGTAATTCATGTAATATTTAGAAAGAAACATTGATCATCGAAGGATGTGTGCCTCTAGAAATTTTTTTCTCATGTATGGTCAAAAAAGTATGAAAGTGCTATAAATCAATAATCACAATGAAATATTGTTATATTTTTTATTCATATTCCAAATTTTATACATAATTCATAATTAATTATCTTATTTATATTTTCAATAGTGTTCCCTGCATGACTTCAATGAGAAAGAATATGAAAACTTTGGTCCAAATAATCATTTTATTTATGAATTGGGTGAGAAGATCCATGGGAGAGTCAAATTTCAGCCCTGGAATAACATTTTCCCCACTACTTATTGCCCCTAATTACGAACCTCTCAAATATATGATAGCACCAAACTAAAAAATGATCATGTAGAATCATATAAGGCCAAAAAAGTAGCTATATGGGATCATGAAATGGGTAAAATGGTCACTTAGTAGGTGCTGAAAGCTATGAAATATTTATGTACATCACTTCCATCAAGGGATACTATGATTTTTTATTCATTTATGGAAATAATTAACTCTCTATATGATTCTTCAGGTAATGGAAATAAGGTTCCTATTGTTTTTCAAGGTAATGAAACTCTTTGTGATGATGATGATGATGTTGAAGATGATGTGGATGGTGATCATGAGGATGATTCTACTGAATATGTTCATGATACTGGTGATGATAATGATGGTAGTATGGTGAAGAGGGAGATATTGATCCACTTTATTTTTTATTTGAAAGTAAGTAGATAAATGTTTGGATGACATTTAATGACTAAAACTTATCAATTTTGTGGATTTTATATGCACATTATAGTAATATAAATGGTTTGAAAAATATTTTAAGTAATCACTTGGTTAAATGAAAAATAAAAAATATATTTACTTAATGGAATGTGTATTGTGGATGGATTTTTGTGTACTGGTTTTTGTATTGATTGGGTAGAGATGTTGGATGGGCCTTTGGTGTGGGATGGGTGGAGGAAGTTATTGCAACATATCAAAAAACTATTAGTATAGACATATAAAACTTATTTTAATAAACACCATTGGTATATCATATATAGTGAGAGAAATTTATACCAATAGTTTTCTCAACTATTGGTAAAAATTTACACCAATGGTTCAATATAAACTACGTGTAATAGGAATTGTGTATGGGATATACCAATGGTATAAATAGGAACCATTTTTATTTCCCTATATCTATTTCTTAACACCCCATTGTTCATATAACTAATTGTATAACCTATACCAATATTTCTATTGACTATACCATTGGTTTAAACCCATTGGTATAAGATACATTTATAGCAGTGTCTGGAGGCCCAAAGGTGTATCTGAACAAGTTCATGAGTTGACATAGTACATCATAAGGTTTTTTCATTCTCCAAATTCTTGTTCCCAAGCACACAATTGAAATTCTTGTTGAAAAGTGTGATAGAAATGGAATTTACTTTTATATAGTTGTGTATTTTGAAAATATCATTTTGAAATATCATTTTGTTATTGTTTTCAATAAAACCTTCCTGAATGAGCTGAGTAGAATGGTTTAAAACAAATTTTGTTGAAGAAATATGTAAATAATTCTATAATTTTTAAAATAATTCAGATATATGACTCTTTCATATCACCCTACTCCATAGCTTAATAAATTAAGTTACTACCTCTTTTGGTTTGTGACATTGTGAAATATTGATAAAGTACCTTGTGGAAATTGAAACATTGATTAATATGATATACTTGAGTCATTAAAGTATGGAAATATTATTTTAAAGTCATATAATAATATCAAATAATGAGGTGATATTTGGATATATTTTTAAGTAACTTTCAAGTGAGTTGAATTCTAAAATATTTGGTAGGATCACTTGTACAAGATTTTTCGATAATGATTGTTATTAAATCATATAGGATTGATAAGAGAGTAATCGCGGATTTATTCCCTTATAACCTAAAAATATATATTTAATATATTGAAACCATAAAATTAATACATTACAAAAACTAGTTAACAATTACTTATAATGTAATTTTAAGCCTCGTATTTCCAGTCCTCAAATAAAACCACAATAGTTAATCATGAGTGATAAATAGTATCTAAATAGAGTCAAAGTAAAACTATATATATATTTGGAATATTCCATCTTATGAAGGTCTAATATACCCAAATTTTAGAATATTATACTTTCCATTCAGCCAATATAAATCTTGGTTCAACTTTAGGTTAGGGTTTATCATGAAAGTTAACTTAATCCCTCAATGTATCTCAGAAATAAATCCTTCATAGAAATTATTAAGGAGAATATTATAAACCAAATAATATAATTTGGGAGGGTCATGTGAGGTATGTAGTCTTAGACCTACTCATCATGCATCAGCGTGATGATTGATTCAGTGATCAACCAACCATTTTTTAGGTGGTTACCCATAAGTGCATCTATGTCACATCCACATCCACCTAATAGTATCCATATAGGTATTTTTTTTCTTGGAAAACCACATAATAAAAACATTAGAAATATTTCTAGATAACATCCTATACTTAGAATAATATATAGGGTTTTCACTAAGGTTCTACAACCTTAATACCAAAGGTAACAAAACTAATATCAAAAAATAATTAAACTGGTACACAAAAATAACTAAACCCTACCCTCATACCAACTATAGTGACCCAAGATAAACATACATAAATATTACATTGATTACATGGTTAAATTAATACATCCCATAAGTAGTGGAACAAACTAATGAAATGGTTGTTTAATTACATTCAGGACTAGATACATTAGTAATTTATTTTACAATAAATATTAACATTTCAACATAATTTAGACACAATGAAATCATTATAGAATTCTCATAATTTATAATCATATTCATAACCATGTGATTGGAAACATTATAAAATGGTGAGATCAGATGATCATTAAGGGTAAATATAATTGATACTAACTAATGATGATGAGTGAGAATAATATGGGAATATGTGTATATTCAATATATATAAGAATATCATACCCAAAAAATAATATCACAAAATAATGATATATGGCACAAGGTTTGGCCTATATAATATATGTATCAAAATATTAAGGAAACATTTGTCAATAAACATGTTCTATGAGAGAATAGCATAAGCATAATTACATTTATAAGAGTGTGGGATAAACATAGTAATAAGAAAATATATCATTTTAATCATAGATTAATAAAAATTTTGTTTATTTATAGACTTGTGATCATATCTAGACCATAATTATACTCTCACACAACCTTGTGAGCATTTATAACCACAATTATACCCACTCACAAACTTGTGAGCAAGGGTAAACCATAATTATACTCATTCACAACCTTGTGATGATAGAAAAAATATAATTATACTCATGAAAACCCTTTTCAGAATATATAAACAATAATTATACCCATACATATAAATCGTAATTATACCCACGCACAACTTCGGAGCATAGCTAAACTATAATTATTCCCACGTATGACCTTGTGAGCATAGATAAACCATAATTACAACCGCACAAAAAATCATTATCTCTTGAGATATAAAACCATTAAAAATTAATTATTGGGTGATATAGTAACCCACCCATCATCATTCATATATATTAGTTCTTTCAAAACCAATAATTAATTATATTATAAAGAACCCATGGAAGGAAAAATAGGCTTCACAACATATCTATATTGTATCATTCAAATTACCTTCATAAATGTAAAAGGTAAATACCCATAACACAAGAACCCAAAATATTATTTAATGAATACATTTATAGGGTTATTGATCCAAAATAATTTCCAAAAAAATAATTCATTTATAGATAATGGGAAAATTGTGGTGAAATCATAAAATGTTTTTAGAAATCAATTTTATTTTTCGAAATAAATGAAGAAGTTATAGTTAATTTGAAAGGTAATTTTCAAAATGGTGAATGGAAAACACTTTGAAAATATTTAAATTTATAAATATTTTAAAATAAAATATATTTTAAAAAAACATAATGATTGTAAACAAGTTATGTGTATTGGAATATATGACATTTTATTTTAAAGAATGGAAAACCTTTTGAACATTTTGAAATACTGTTGTTAAAGACTCATATTGGAAAAGAACAAAAAAAATTCCTTTTTAAAATATTGTAGATAAAATATGAAGTTTAAATGAGAAAATATATAGTTTTATATTCCAATATAAATGAAAAAATTTTGGGAATGGAAAATAAGGGAAAGCAGGGTAAACCGTCCTTAAAGATGATGGGAATTATTTTAAATATAATTTCATTTTTAAGAAGGAAGAGAACTCAAAAATATATAATATTTAAAGAACATATCTCCCAAGATTGAAATATATTGCACTATATAAGAGGAAATATGAATCGCAAGTGGAAATAATATATCTAAAGAAACATATTGGGTTACATAAAAACATTACATTTTAGGGAATATATTAATCGCAGCCCATAGTAAGGAAGAAAATGAATGGAATCGAAGTATCAAATTTCAATAATAATTTATGATATTATAAGGTAAGGTAAAATTATTTATACCATAAAATTGAATATTTGTGTATAATATTAAATCTTTCCATAGTGAAAGGTGATTGATATAGAAACCCTTACCTTGGTCCCGAATCTTTATGCACTTGCACTAGACATCCGGAATAATTAAATTAAATTTATTAATTAATTACTGAAAAAACTTATTCAAAACTATGACCATTTATAGTCATCATTTATAATCATTCCATACAAAAATATATATTAATATATAATTTATATTATACATATTATTCCCCATCGAGTGTTTATAAATTTAATGGTTTATATTAGTTTTATAGGATATCTTTCATTATCAGGGAGCTCAGGATGGTGGCTTCTTACTGTGGTGGTGTCGTGTGGCTCCATACACTTGGTCATCTCAGAATTTTACATTGTTTATGGCATACTTATCGCTTAACTCCTTTTCGCGGGATAGGGCTTCCATGGAAGCACGATGTTGGTCCAACGACCAAGATCCATCTTCTGTGTCCTGAGGGTGCTACATCATCTTTATATGTGTGTTGTGAGGTGTCGGGTTCTTCATGGGTGAGCTGACTAGTGGAAATGGGGTTTAGGTTTGTATCATGAAGAGGTTTTTCTACAGGTGCAATGGTTTATTTCCATTTTCTTTCAATTCTACTCGAGGCTGATTATTGTTGAATTTTGGGTTTTGTGTTTAGCTTTGTTTGGTTTTATAGTGGTGTTTGGTGTGTGTATTTGGGTAATTGTAGAGGGTTCAGTGGATTTTGGTCACCAAATTGGCATCATGGTGATGTTTTTTGGCTCAGTGAAAGTTGTTTTTGGCAGCGGTATTTTTATTCAAGGTAGTGGAGTGTTGTGGTGTGTTGTGTCAATTTTTCCTCTTGGTTTGCTTCAGTCTAGTTACTATAGGCTTCGAAATATGGACAATAAAATTGGATTATTGTTTGTTTTTTCTGGTTTTTGATAATGGAATGAGAGTTTCTAGTGATAGATATATTCTTTGGTGATGTAGGTTCTCTAGATCTCTAATTTTATTTAGAGTAAGGTCAAACTAGTTGGAAAATTTGAGGAATGTTTGAATTTCATGGTTTTCATTTTTGGATGATAGATTGGTCCAGACTTTTTAAAAGTTAATTCCTCATATGAGGGCTCAGAGCAGGTGTCTCCCACTATGCATGGCTATTCGTATTTGGATGATTAAGAGGGTATGGCCTAGCCATCGGTACCAGGGATGTGTATATTTCTATGGGACAGCTTGCTGAGTAGCAATGCATTAGAGGAGGCTTTCAATAACAATGTTGATGTTGGGGAGGGGAATTTCCAATAGTCTTGTTTTGGTACTGTGTTATTTTTATGTATCTATTTCATTTAATCCATGTGAGGTTTCCCCATTTCTCCTTAAAAGGGGGTTTATCCATAAATAAATAAAAATTGAGGCCATCAGTCCATTCAGTCAGTCATACATTAATGTATCATTTTCAGAACTAAAAAATAATAATAATTTGAATATGTATATCATATTATACAAGTAATTATGTTCTCATAATAATCTATAATATAATATCATAACATTGATCAAGTAGGTGGTCTAACTAACTCAAACATGAACATACCATGATTAATGGATTATTATTGGGTGATTAAGTTATAATATTATTATACAAGCATTATAATGATATCATATAATTTTTATAGTATTATATATCATAATTATAAATAATTAGGACAATAATGTATGGTTACTAAACAATTTCATAGTATGAATAATAGTTTTCCTCTTAGTATGATTATTTAAGATGGTTAATTTAATAATGATTGTTTACAGTTCATATAATTAAGAGGATATTAAATTTAAATTAATAAAAACATATTCATATAATAAAAATCATATTTATCCTTTAAATATATTCTTATAACAATCCTTTAATGTTGGAAGTCATAAACAAACTAGTTTGTTGTAGAGGTGGTAGTGTTCACAAACACATGATTCACATTTTCACTTTTCTTAAAGGGGAAGGGGTGATGTGATTTAATGTCGATTACCATAATATAAAAACATAAAATATAGTATAAATAATGAATTCATAAAATAATATATGGAAAAATCTCAAAATGGAAATATAAAAGAAAAATATGTTAGAGAAAATATTTTACTTTCATTGGAAACTCTGGGTTTATCTTAGAGGATTCCATAGAAAAGAAGGGATTATGATAATCTCTTGTGAATAGAATCTTATGAGAGGGAAATATGATGAAATGGTAAGTAAATATGGTAAATGTTCAAGAAAAAACATAATTTTTAGAGTGGTATTCAATGGGTGGTGAGAGACCTCTTTTATGAATGGTGAGAATGGCATTTGGGAAAATATTTCAACTAAATATAAATAGAGAACATGTTTACCATGTCAAGATGCTTCCAAAATTTAATATAATTTTTTTAGGGTGATATAAGGTCGATCACATATAAACTGATCAATTATAGACATTATTTTAATAAGTTTTAATCTATTTAATCCATCAATTATTACTTTTTCCATTTATGAATTTACAGTAATAACTAATTTTTACATAATTTAAATTAAAATTTATTCCTAAAAATAATGTGATTCTTATTAGATAATTTAAAAAAAACTTATTAAAAAATTTAATTCCATTTAATTTTATTCAATTTATAAAATTTATAAAAGTTAGTTTTAAAATAAAAATATATAATGTATTAAAAACAATTTTTTCAAAAATATTACTTATTCTAGAAAATATCAAATATAGATTTGTAATTAAAAAATAATATTTTAAAATATATAATTTCAATTATAAAACATATATTTTCTCAATAAAAATATTTCATAAGTTTAACGTTATTCTTATATCCATGAGTTGTTAAAAAAGCCACAGTATTTTCGAAAATGGTATTTTACTCGATTCACCAAAAAATAATTTTTTTAGAAAAAATTCAAAAATAATCTTAAGATTATATTAATTTTTTTAATAAAGAAACAATTTAAATTTATTAAAATTAAATTTCTCAAATATTATAATTCAATATTTAAATATAATCCCAAAATATCATGGAAAATTATTCATATCAGAAAATAGTTTTTGAAATGTTAACTATTTATTATTGTTATTTGCTATAAATTATTAAATAATTAATTTATAAATTATAATTCACATCATAAATTTTTTTTGATATTTTTTATTTTAATACTCTTATTTTTATGAAATAAAATACCAATTTTACAAAAAATATATTTTTTAAGTATAAAATTATATCCTTAGTTCTTTTAGTAAAACTAATTTAATTTTATTAGTATTAAATGTTGAATTTATTTTAATTCAATTCATATTTCAGAATTTGGTTATATATATTCATACCCAAGAATTCATTGACTATGTTTTAATGGTTAAATTTCGTATTTATATTTTTATCTAAATATATTTTGGATTTCATTTAAGTTTAGTGTTTCTTGTGAAGAAAAATACTAAACATATAATTTATTTAAGGAATATATGTAATGAAATATTGGGTCATTATAGATACATATTTCATGGTGTGTGTAGGAATTTGTCTTCAATTTCCACTACTTTTGAGGCCTCCTCCATGGATATATCTATATATGCATCCTTAAAAGATTCATTAATGTTGAATTCAGTGAAATTTTTAATTTGAATAGAATTAGAATAAGATAAATCAGTATTAAAATCATCTACCTTAAACTAACCATCTTATAATTCAAACACTTCAGGAAAATCCACTGGTCAGTAATCTTTAACTCCCTGTAATAAAGTTACAGCGGGTTTATGGAACGTAAATTGTTCCACATTAAGGGAATCCTCTTTTTACTCTTTATATTATAAGGAAATCCATGTGATGGAAAATTTTGAAAACTCTAAATAGTGGATGGTAGTTATGAATTCAGTTTTAATAATTTTTTATAAAAATGAGTTAAAGTTTATAATATCTCCTTGTATTGGATCAACATCAAGTTCTTCTTTATTCACAAGTGCCTATTGGATTTTAGATGTTATGGATGGAATAAAGTATTTAATATGATCCACATTTCCATTAAAATTTACCACTCTAGGGGTTTATTCTTATTTTAAAGATCTATAAAGGTAAAGGATTATTAATTTTAAATTTTTTAAGATGGTTGGATCACTTGGAATATAAAATATTATAAAATCATTCCAAAAATCTTCCAATATTTTTTATCTCGCACATATGTACAAACCTTCATGTTCTCTTTAGAAATATCCTCTAGTAATATCTAAGAATGGGCTGGTAATACAGATTCAAGTAGTTCCTTCTCACCTCCCTTGGGATTTTTAAAAATATGTGGGCCTACTTATTCTTCCATTGGTTATGTTTATTTCTAATCAATATGTTGTTCATGGAATTTAGGGATATATTCCGCAATCAATTTCACTTGTTACCTCTTCTTTTGTATGTTTTCAATAAGATTTTTTAATTGAGTTTCTCTTTTATCATAAACATTTTCATCTTATTGAACCTAATAATAATTAGTCTATTAATAATAATCTTAATAAGAATACATAATGGATATATTTTATAATAATTTTTTTAATGAAAGTAATGTTAAAAATTAATATTTATTATCCTGGTAGAGCATAGTGGATGATAAGGTTTATCTCTCTTGATGTTCCATTGGTTCAAAGTATTTCAGTAAATATTCCAATCTATTATTTTATTTTTGGTAATTTTATATTTTAATATAAAAAAGGTAAAAAAATTGGATAGGAATGAAATCATACATATATGTAAACATGAAATTTAAAATACAAAAAATGAATGTGTTTAAAAAAACGAAAATACTCTCAAGATAAGGGGATCCTCAATCAGGAGCACCCATTATCATACCTTTCTAATATGAAATTTCACCAATTAAATACATAAATACCAAGGATATATCATTTTCACAAATGAATGATTAAATAGAGGAATAATTATATCAAAAAAAATTAAAACCTATAAAAATCATAATGAGTACATGCTTCCACCTTTCCCCACTACTAATTATCCTTGAATTAACATAAATAATATAAGTAACATTTAAATATGAATGATCAAGGACTTAGGTTCATCATTTTATACCACTCATGTAATATCCATTTGGATATTACTTCATCATTATGAGTATTATATATCAAAGTGATAATGTGTAAGATATATAATAAAAAACGCAAACAAAAATGATAGGATAGAGAGAAAATATTATCTAGTAAAATAAGAAAAAATATATATTACATAAGAAAAAATAAAAAAATCCCTAATATATTATCACTACATCTAATACAAATTTACTAATTGGGTAGATATGTATATATATATAAATTATTATTAAAATATATATATAACTATTAAATAAAGAAAAATAAATAAAAAACTCTAAACTATTTTCATAAATCTGATGGAAAATTTATGAACTAGGGGGGAACCTTACATTAAAGAGAAGGATATTTAAATAGATATTAGTGGGATTTAGTATCATTGATTTTCATGGGATAGATAGTAGAAAGTTTCCATGTGGAAAAATTATGTTTCCCTTTATCTTTGAATTCTACAAAGAATTATCATTCACTTTAGACTTCAAATATCCCACCTAATATTTCCCCCTTGAATTTAATGTTTGTATAAAAAGTATGTCATGAAAGTAATTAAAGAGACAAAAATATCAGGATATATGTGTCTCCTAATATTCAATTTAAAATTATTCATGTCGTGGAGGGGTTCTGGTCATGGTGTGGCTCTTAAATTTTTATCTATCTTATATAATTTCATTTCCCTCACTATGAAACTATAATTTTTATCGAATGGTCACAACCAAATTAGTAGTATAATTAAATCTCACTTATAGAACTTCATATTGTGGCTAAACATCCCATAACAGGAACTATTATTCTTATGATTTATGAAAATAGGTAACTCCATATATGTAATGATTATCGTTACATATTATTGGCTTCCTCTACACTTCAATAACATATATGTTTTTTACATATTTACGTGGAAGAATTTTCTTAAAATTCAAAAAAATTATATATCCTTGGAATGTATCTTGTGTATTGGACTTTTGAACCCCATGGAAAATTCCTAACTTTTATATATCATGTGTTCTATGAGTTTTACTCTTATATATAAACCAAATGAGTTATACTCATTTCCATCCTTTTCAAAATTCTCGATCAGGAAATAAAAGATATTACATATTTTTTTGGGACTCCTATATATACAAATACAAGGATGAAATCCTCCCAAACTATAAATGCATAGACCTTTTAAAATTTTATTGGTTTATTTTATTTGTGTGCCTTGACCCCTAATAATTATCATACTTAGCCAATTTCTTCTTAAGTAGCTACTAAACTGAATTTACATATTCCCCTATGATTCTGGATGACTCATACATAGACTGATCCTTTTTTGAATTATCCTCATCAACTTCTTAGAATGAATTTTTTATATGATTACTCTACATTCCAAAGTGACTTATGTGTATGGACTTAGCCAAACTCCTCCCTCATTACTGTAACCAAAATCCGGCAAAACCATAAATAAAAATTTTATCAATATTTATCCATTCATTTAATAATATAATAATAATAAAATCTTTTAAAACCAAATTTAAGGATATATTTGAAATAAATTTTAAAATACTCCTATAAAATAAAATGTGATAATTTCCCTTAAAACATGAAAATTGTGGAAATAAAATTAATGAAATGAGAAGGAAAATATATAAAAATATATTCTCTATAATGGTTCCATTATCAGTCTCGCATATTACCCTACCCATGGTTGAATATCACATGAGTCATAAACACATGTATAACAAATGAAACATTCAGGAACCACGTAATAAGTATACATAGGAACCTACTCATTAAATATCATCGGTCAATATGACTCTAGTCTAAAGAAATCATAAATCTATGAAAACCCCAAATTTATGGATAAATCAATGGAAAATGGATAAATTTTAGGAAAAATAGAAAATAGTCACACAAGGATGGTTATTCTAACTTTTAGTGGCTCCTTATTCCAGATGTATCAAAGAACTGATAAGAACGAATTAAATCCTTCTAAGGGAAGAGAATAATGAAGGGGAGAGGATATAGAGATATACTAGAATTGTGGGAGGAAAGTAAGTCTAATTCCTAATTTTATTAATTAAATAAACTTAAAAAGTAGATAAATCCACCCTCACATTGTGTAACCTTTGGGTTATGGTGCATTGCACTTCTCCTGGACAAACCTAGAACCTGACTGCCCAACCTAGGGTTACATTGTGGTATGAACCTAGACTTCACAGTATAGAAACATATGTGTCTAGGGATTCATGGTGTATCCCCCCATGGATATCATAACACAACCCACTAGGGCCCACCTCATAGACGGCATTGTTCCAAGTGTGACACCCCATTCCCACCACCAATTGGTTGGGGGATGGAGACTAGCATGGAGTATGCATATCACACACATGGGAGGAATTATCAACACACATGAATGTGTCTCTAAAAAAATATACAATATTGAATGGTAAATACTATTGATACAATAATTCAGGCATAACATTTATCCCATAATTAGAGTACAACAAATATATTAAAAAGCAGTAAAAAGGGTCAAATACAAGACCAAAAAAAAGTGTAATAGATTACAATGAAATAAAATGGAGGAGACTGATACAAAATGAAACACCCAGTCCAACCACGACCTATCTTTCCCAAACTATTCTATTCCTACTCTTAGTCCTCCTAGGACTCTATTAAAAAGGAATGTCATTTTCATAAGACACGACACTAATAGGAAGATCCCATGCTAGAGTGAGTGTAAAAATACTTAGTAGAACACCCCTAAATCACCAGACATAAAGAATAAAGGGAGTCGTCAGCTCTTGAACACAAATAAATTCCTACCAAAACATGATATATAGAGATAAGAACAATGAAAACTAGATATACTCAAAAAACACCAAGCATCAAAGAGGTCTGAACCATACTATCAGCCACTGGATTCTATTTGAGGATTCAGGGTAACAATTTTCTAGGATATCTCACACCATGATATATGTTATCACTGATGACATCCATCCAATTGGTTGTGATTATCAAGTCTCACCAAGGAACTAATCATTGGATTTACAAGGATCTCAAAACTCAGATAGGGGATTTAACCTAGGATTCAGTAGATACACTAAAATCTATAATTAGAACACTAAAGATCTTGGTACATAGATATAAGATCACTCCAAGGACCACTGGGGATGATACAAACCCAATCTAGAATAACCTACTAATTAGGGGATCTAAATCCAGGAAATTTTGTCACACCAATTCCATAAAACCCACCTAGGGAAACATAAGTGTTTAATAAGAATCTCGCACTAGTCTCGTGAATGAATAAGAAAAACTCTATCTGAGACTAAATTCATATATGGGGTCATAATTCTATGTTAGGTACAAAATTTCATATTTTACCCTCATAGGGATATATCAAGGTAACACATCATCAAAATTTAATTTTTTTTTCAAATTTATTTCACCCTTTCATTTAAATTAATTCCATAAAAAACAATATAACATTTTATGTTACTTTTTTGATAAATGGTAAAATTTATTTTTTGTAGTATATTTATTAAAAACAAGACTAAAAATTGATAATTAAAACATACATAGTAATTAGAGAAATGATTTGTATCTAGGTTAATCACCGTCATTAATTTTTGGGGTAACTCCACCCATAAAAAAAGTTGATTGACTGACTGGTAACCAAGGGAACACACTCAACCAATAATGTGCTACATTGAACTATTTTAGGGATACACACAAGATTATACGAGATATAACTAAGAAGAATGAGGTCTCTAAAATTCCCTTCAAGAAGTACATTGTGTGTCCGATAAGGTTGCATGGAATATCTCACTATTCTTGGAAATACCAGGTCTCACACTCACATGGAAAGAATTTTCCAATAATGCACAGCATGTCCCATAGTGGTACACAACACGTAGTTGTTCATCATACACAAGTCTTATCATCCTACCCATTTCTATGTACCATCCAAAGTACACAGCTTGTGCCCCAACATACACAGTGTGTGAATCCACATGGGATTCTTGGCGTGTACTCCCTATACACATTGATTTGTCTCCCAAAGGTTACATGACATGTGACTTGGCACACAAGTTGTGTAAAACCACATGGTTTCATGGTCATGTAGTCCCTCTACATATTTATATTGCAGGATAAGGGTCTCATGGAATGTTCCATGTGTCACACAACATGTGATACTTTTCTATACACATAAACCACAGCCGCTACACTAAGGGTACTACATGGAGGGTGATCCTAAACTACACCCCATATAGTCTAAAATTTTCATGGACCACTATTTATTAACATTTAATCAAATAAATATGCATCCACCCTTTATTTCTTTATGAATCAAGCTATAGATCATGGATAAAAGGTCTCTAAAGCTCATCATCCTTCGTGTTCAAACTTTGTCCACCCAAATTTTTTCACAAAACACCCATCGTCACACCGTACCATCATTTCATGCTAAAACTGGGAAATAAGGAATTCCAATAAAATCATTATTCACTATCATTCATCCACAAAAATCATCTTACCTCAATCACTCCCTCAATCACTAACCGAAAGTTGAATTATTAGTCTATTACACTAAATAACGGTAACACAATGATCAAATACAAGGTATTTTTTGAACCTCTAATCAAAGGAGTTTTCAGGTGATGATCATGTGATGAAACGGGAGAGAAATGCATAAACATGAAAAGAGGAAAAAAACTAAATTGTTGTTTAGGATGGCCTCAATTTTTTTCTATTACATTTACAATTGAATTTCTAACAATAATTCAATAAAATTAATTCCCCATAATCCTAATAAAATATCCCAAGCCCAAAAAGCATCATCAACCGGTGAATAAATTCATTAGATGATTATATTTGTGTTTTTCATGGGATAATCAAATAGGAAAAATAAACCATGGAAAAAAATTCATACATAACTTTTGGATCAATTTCTAATAAATAATGGTATTGTGACTTTATCATTGGTGAGATCCAAGAACTCTATTGTCATTATATATCCTTATGAAACCCTATTTTTGATCCATGATCCCAATGTCTATCAATGTTTCTCTATGATATCCTCTAAAATCCCTTGAGTTATGTGAAAACACATATGATCTACCAATAATTAGCTTCAAATAGGGGAGGGTCGGGTCATGGAAAAATGAATAAATTAATTAATTAGTCATTCACCAATTAAAACGTTTTAACCCAACACATGATGCCAACAAAGGTTGTCTCATGTTTATAGTAAAACTCATGTTATGGATTAAACAGAGGTCTCAAATTCCCTATCTATGCTCATTGTTAGGATTTATTCCATTATTTTAGAAAAAATGTGCATGCAGGATATAATACATTAAATAGTTTTATTATATCCACATCAAGGCTCATCAGACCACTGAATCTCATACCGTCTTAGTTTCTGGATCCAAATATACTCTTTAAAATATTTTCAATCCATATGAGTTAAAAATGAGACTTTACATTCTCACCGCCTTCAATTTTTTTGACCTCAAAAATTGAAAACCAACTCACAAATGAGGATATTAATTTCTCATATAGGTATCCCACTCATATGACCCCTATTAAAGGTTCCTATATTTTCAAAAAACATGTACCTAAGGGAAAACATCTTCCAGAAAGGGTCTTATCCTACTAATTTTTAAATTCTACTGGGTATCTCGAAAAAGTAAATATTACCTCAATGTCCAGAATATTCATATTCACATCATGCAACGATATTAAAATATGTATCCTTATCTATGATGCTGGGAAAACACCAATAACCCAATCCAACTATAGTTGATGGTCTAAGAAGTATGACACCTTTCTACAAAATGTAGTAACTGGAAAAAGGCCTATGAACCCTATATATTGTCTACCATCCTAAAAATATGCATAATCCATTCAAGGTGAGATATATAGGAACTCAAGATAACTCTCTCCGTCTCCCAAAGCCACCATCATCGGTCTATAAAAACCCTCGTACATTTTAGGGAAGTCTCTATATTCCCCTGGATGAACTGTACATTTCGCAACCATCACTAGTACCTAATCTGGGTCCAAAAGTATTGTATCCCACAAGATCCAACCAATACAGTGGTGACCTCGAGGGTCTCTTATACATGACCCCAAATGGTGATACCCCAATGGTGATGTGGTATCTATTTTGTTATGAAAACCCTACCAATTGAAGATGATCCTCCCATCTATTTCCCCTATCTAAAATTTTGTCCAAAAAAATGTTCTCTAGAATTCGAATGGTCAACTTTACCTAATCATATGCCTAAGGTCGAAAAATTGCTCAACTAACACCAAGTCCCAATGAATCCTACAACATCCCCCTAATCATGGAAATAAGTGAGAATTTTATTTTAGAATAATATTTTAAGAGGTCAGCAATCCTCATTAGTGGATAATTATTCTTTATGGTCACCTGGTTAAGGCACCATTAATCTATACACAACCTCAAGCTCTCATCTTTCTTCCTCAAAAACAAATACTAGGGATGTCTAGGGGGATACACTACTTCTGAAAAATTATTTCCTTTTTAATTCCTCCAACCATAACCTTAGCTCATGAAACTCTATGGGATCTATCTGATATGTTGAATCATATTTCAGGGTATCCACTAGGTAAAATTCTATACAAAATTCTATCTTTTGGTGGAGAGTTAATCCTAGAATGTCCTTTGGAAATACATTCTCATACTCCATGACCACTGTAGAAAACTAGAAACACAAAACATACATTCGTTCAAGGGTAATGCAAGTAAACTGGTGAGTAATTGGTTGTATCCACCCATCAATGATCTCTCCCAACTATTCATAAGTTTCCTCTTCATCGATGAAGGAAATACTCATTCCATAAATACTGATACATCACATCTCCCATCTAATATAAACAATCTATGTCTGAACTATGGATACTCATTTCTTACCTAATATGACATCATGAGGCCTCCCCAGGGTTTTGGAAAAGTCCCATGAAAATCTCTTCCTAAAGAGTTAGATAACACTATCAAAATAAAAGTATGATCACTAAATCTCCTCCTGTAAAATTTTTTGACTATAGGGGTCAAGTCAAAAGGTCTACTCATAAGCTCTATGTTTCATATATGTAAAGAATAAATGAGTGGATCACACCCATGTCTATAAATACTATAGAAAAAGTATAAAATACATGGAACATGCCTCAAATCACTCTTAGAGCCTCTAGTTCAAAACCTGCTAGCACCAAAAACCAACCATTTTACTATCAACAAACTCCTTATGCTTGTCTTGGACAATACTATGGTGGCAGTGGTGAAAATAGATCAAAGAGATAGCCATCTTTAGCTTCTCTCCAAGCTCCCACGCCATGTTTTCCACCCTACTAACCTCCCTACTCCAACTATTTATTTTTCTTGGGTAGTCTATCGAGCATCTATATCCCTACAACATGATTGGTAGGACAATTCTATGTTATATGTTCCTATCCATAAAATAAATAAAATCCCCTCATTCTCAATGGACTGAGCTAACCATGTTGTCTTCATAAACGATGCAACCTCCTATGTCGTGACTTGTGTTGCATGTCTGTTTTCAAAGGGTCCCACTCTCCCTAGAACATAAGTGATCTCTGAAATGGAAGCTCATGATACATGTTTGATCCCTTTGAATCATCTTCCATCACCAACATATCTATTTATAGACCATTATTAAATTATGCATCCACCTAAACCATAGGAGTTGAGTCCACGCATAGATCGTTGGGTTGGAGCACCACCTGCTGCCCACCAAGAAGGAAAACTTCTTAGGAACAATCTCATACATTGAGGCATCATCAACAATCTAGTCATACACTCAAACCTTCTTTTGAAACATCACTAGATAATTTCAAGGAACCATATTTCAAATATATACGACATATCATGGTCTATTATTATATTTGTTGAGGTGGCTCAAAAAATAAGATGGAAACCAAAACTCATTTCAATATGATGCATGTGCTAATGGTTTCCCTCAATCTATTTTCTACATATACATAGTAAAAATATTGGTTATTGGGGTCCTAGAAAATGGATACATCGATTCCACACCAATATAAGATTCCATGGCCTGAGATATGAACTCAAAACACATTCACATTATTTCCCTAGATCGTAAAAAAATCTTCATAGATAGAATATTATCTAAACATATATCCTAAGATGAATCCCCTATGATACCACTCTATCATGAACCAACCCACCAGGGCCCACCTTCTGGATAGAATTGATCTTAGTGTGAAACCAAATTTTCACCTGCAATAGTCTAGGGGAAGGTGACCAGTGATGTGTAGGAAAATCACACACATGGGAGATATTCACATAATGTATCTATACACATTAATGCATCACTAAAACGCCATAAAATGATGAATGGTAAATAAAAATAATTCCATAATTCATCAATAACATATAACATAGAATCAGAATATGATGAAAGTAATAGAAAGCAGTAAAAAGGGAAAAATACAATCCCACCCACAGGTGAAAAAGAGTCAAACCATCCAAGAAGTAGGGGACTGCTATCAAATAAATAACATATTCCAACAACAATATTTTTATCCCAAACTATTCTCTACCTACTCCTAGTCCCCCTTAGACTCTATAAAATAACATGTTGTCTACATAAGACCCGACCCGTGCAGGAAGAGCCCATGTAGTGGTGATCATAACAATACCAAGTAAGACCCCCCCCCCAAAAAAATCATTAAAAATAAAGAATCAAGAGAGTAGTCAGATCATAAATACAAAGACATTCTAATTTTATCTTGATACATAGAGATAAGAACAAAAAAACCATAAATACTCATAAAATACTCCATGTCTCAAAGATGTCTCAGCCATACTACCAGTAATAGGATTCTAATTGAGGCTTTAGGGTATCACTTATATAAAAGATCTCAATCCATGATCCATGTTGTCACTAATGAAATCCATCTAATAGGTCATGATATTTGATTCTCAATATGGAAGTAATCACTCTATATCAAAGGATATCAAATCCTAGATAAGGGATTACATTCAGGATCACAGGGAGACACCAACAACCATAACTAGAACTCCATATATCTTGATACAAAAATAGGATATCACTTTTAGGACTATTTAGTAATTCCAAAATCCCAATATGGAATATCCTGCTGACTAGAGGACCTATTCCCATGTATGTTAGTCCTGCTGATGTGAAAAAACCCAGCCTTGGGAAATATAAGGAATGATATTGGATCCCACCCCATTCTCATTAAGGTATACCACGAAATCTATCAAAGAACAATGATATATAGTAGATCACAATCCTATGATTAAGATTTAATTCCACACTATGCCCTTATAGGGATGGACTAAGGGAATACACTCAACCAAAACAAGTCTACACTAAATTGTTTGAGGGAAATACCCAAGATCATACTAGATCTGAACTGAGTAGAATGAGGAAAAAAACCTTCCCTTCCAGGAGTTCAAAACATTTTCTAAAAGGGGACATGACATGTATCACTAATCCTTTAACTTCCTTTGTCTCATACTCACATGGTATGAATTTTTCCAAAGAACACACAACATGTCCCATAGTGGTAAATGGTGTCTGGATGTCTGTCAGGTACTTGAATTGTCATCCTTCCCAATCATGTGTACCTTCCAAAGTACATGGTGTGTTCCCCAATATATAAGGTTCATGGAGTTGCATTTGTTCATGGGAATGTACTCCTGATGCACACCGATTCATCCACTAAGGATTACACAATGTGTGACTTGGAACACACTGCGTGTAACATAACATGGTTTCCTGGGTGAGTACATGTATATGTTGAGTTGGCCGACTAAGGGTCACATTTTGTGTTCCATGTTTCACGAGTCATGTGATAATTTTATCTATATGAAAACCCTTGTTTCCTAACTAATGTGGATAATGATGTTTCTTCCCAAACTATATTTTGTGTAGTCTATAATTTTCTTGAATCCTCGATTCTTCACATGTCGTCTGCTCACACAACTACCACACATGATTCCACCCTAAATCGTGTTGGTACTGGGGCATGTAGAAAAATATAGTGGGATGGGTGTTTTAAAATTTTATCACTGGGGAGATGAATGTTGTATTCTTTTGTAATTTGAGCCTTGGTATGGTCTGAGGATCTCATGTGAATAAAATATATCATTGAAAAATAAAAGAATGAGTACCTTGTTCTGATTTGAAGAATTCGCATCTATTTCAAGTCACCAAAGATCATAGTTCAAATGATCCAATTATGAACCTCTCTAGATCATCCAGAAATGCTTTTGAAATTTACATGTACATCATTCATCATATTCTAGGTGTTAGTGTAGATCTTTGATGACCTGTTTGACACTGATTCTATCACCACAATATTCTACCTTTGATTTGTGAAGGCGTACTCAGATCATTCCCTTAGATTGATTAATTCTATCTCTAGGATATGGGAGGATAGAAAATCTGTCAATTTATACTAATTTAATCCCACATTGGAATCAGATTCTATCTACTTATTTAGTGGATGTCTAAATACCTAGTTAGGGTTCATCATCCCCTCTATATTTAATGTCTGCTAAATAAGAAGTAAATAATAAATTATGATGAACTAATAGTGACATAAATATTATTTATATTTAATCACATAACTGAAATATATATTTAATATATTACATGATAAACTCAATTCATTAACTCGGCTCATAAATCCTAATAATATTAAACTAACATGAAATATTAAAATAATATTAATTTATATAATATTAATCCTTTTATTTACATAGGCACTTCCAAATAATTTTTAAAAATAAAAACATCCTATTTATTCTATAATTGAATAATAATCTATCTATTTATTTATAAAAGATCGATAAATCTTGGACAACTCTCATATTCTGTGGTGGTTCCCACCATGTCTTATATACCTATTCATCAGAATAGGTAATATTCTTGAATACACCATCTTGTCTAATCCTCTAGGACCTTATCTCGATATTAGTGAATAGTTTTCACAGACCAATATAGGATTCTATCAACCCATCAAGTCACCTAAAGAGAAAAGGAGTAGTCATATAAATGACAACCAACCTATGAACACACACTCTGTAATATAGTATGTTTATCATTATATTTCTCATAATGAAAGATGAACACCTGTGTCATAGTCCTTTATTACTTTATTAGTTATTGATCTAACTAGATAAATTTTCCCTCAACTACCATGGAAAAGGATTTATGAGGGTATTACCATCCTGATTAACCTGGCATGATATTTTACTACCTTAACATGAAAGTGAAAAAATCTATCTTGGTCATTAAATCAATTCCATACCACCAATAACGCACCCAACACAAGTTACCTCCCTATGATTTCATTATCATGGTTTTTCCTTTCATCTATGTATACAATCAAATTGAACACATTGAAAATGATGTCAAGTAAGGAGACCAGTACACATATCCATAGATAGGAACATTCAATAAAACCCAAAACATGTGGTGTTCTTATTGGTAGGTTATTCCTGATGATCTAAACTACAATATATCACCAAGTGTGAACTTCATGAGAGGAAGTCTCAATGCTTATGAGACCCAAGAACCTAATAATCATACATATACTATTTATAGTCACTATGATGTATCTAGACCATCATACATTTATTTAAGATTAATGCTATAGTATCTTGGGGATAGCATTATATCCTTGGATGTACTATAAAATTTTGATATGAAAAATAATCTATGGAAATTTCCATTAAATAGTAGATACAAAAATGTTTACACTATAACGATAAGTTTACATCATGCATAACTCACATTATGCATGATATGGTAATCAAAATTAATCATAATGTTGTATCTAGGGAACCCATTTTTACAATACTCCCACTTTCACATAATCCAACTTTATAAACATCCTTTTTATCACTCAAATGATTAATATTTTGTTTCTGCTATGTCATGGATTTAGTTGCTGGGTTGGTAATCTGCCCACTGTGTGGCTATTCCACTATGTGAAACCTCACCTCCATGAGTAAAACTCCTCAAGATTTGTAAAGCTTGAGTGTATTCCATTTCTTCACTATCATATCTTGACATGTTTTCTAGTAAAATTAATATAATTATCATCATGATAAAACATTACTTACAAGGTGTGATTCCAAGAACTGGAACAAATTTGTTGTGTCTAATAACTATTTCTTAGCAACATAAGAAGCACCAACATACTTAGTATTTTTAGGTATGGCTATCATTGTATTTCATGAGATTATATCATTTATTCTCATTTCCTAACTATGATATTATATCCTTTGATCAACAAAAAGACTAATTTGTGACCCCTTAAAACTAGTATCCCTTCATCTCCACATACCAGGTTTTTGTCCTTTGTAATTTCTCTAGTAATATTGGATAGTTCTGACCTCTCCTCTTGTAGTTCCCCTATATATAAATAAAATTTTAAAATTATAAATTTTATGTTGGCAATATCAGGCCAATCGTAGAAGTGTATTGAATTCAACTCACCTCTTTAATCTCCTCTTGTATCCCATGCATGACATCTTGGAGTGATTTATGCCATGTGATATTGGAAATAATTATCTCGAATTGTTTCAAATTGTATTTTTCAATACCTAGTTGGTATATTTATGATTGACTATATATAATAAACTGTTAGATCTACCTCAATAGATATTTTCCCTAGAACTTAGGTTTCAAATTTAATTCCATCTCTATATAATTACATTTATCCACATCTTAACTAATTGTTATATCCATGGTTTTTTTATATATTAGAAAAACATATTTTACCTGTAAAAACAATGGTGCTCCAACTAACCTCTTGTAGACATATGGAAAAAATCAATTACAAATTAATATTCTATGATTTCATTTATTAATTTAATATTGAACTATATTTCAGTAACTTATACCTTTATTGACTTTCTTGGATGTCACCATCCCTTTCTGGTTTTGATGTATTGACACCTTCGATGATTGGTGGTGTTGACATCCAATTCTCAATAAAATGATCACATAGAATTTCTATAAAAAGTATATTTCTAATGGATTTTGGGATAACAACATAATATAACCAATAGATCCTTATTGGTACCTTGAATTTACATTCCATGTATCTTATAACTTGAATACACACTAAAATATTCAAAATAACAAGCCTCTATACATTGATAAATGGAATCTATTATTGAATTTTATTTATTCTATTCAATTTTAGCTAATTTTATTATAATAATTACTTATAATAATTATTATTATCAATGAATAAATTCCCAGAAGTGGTTCATATTAAAACATTACTATGATTTTAACCTTCTTATAGATTATGTGTCACTAGAACATTCTTTTTCCCCAAAGGTCGTTTGGAATTTGTTCCTACGCCAACAAATTTTTCATCTTTGTCATTGACTGAACCTAATTCAATACTACTCCCACTATATCGTGTAGAGATGTGCACTATTTCATAGAAAAGTAGGTTATCACTTGATTTCATATTTTCTATCATTGGTATTTTTTTAATACCCTATAAAAATTATGGTATAATTACATTAGATGCACTTTGTGTTTTACTTGATGCATGTTTGTTTATATCCTCAATAAAATCTTTACATATAAACATGTGTTCTTATGAAATTATGGATTTATAACATACTTCAACTCATATAATATCCATTTTTCAAAAAAAATTGGCATATTTGTATGGGATAACATCATTATTTTCAATTCATGTACTGAAAAAAATGTAAGTATCTATAATGGATAAGTTTTATCAAAGATTAAATTTTTACTTATATCATGATCCTGATGTGTATAAGTACATGTGTGTTTAGGAATTTATCCTTTCTAAATTTTTTTAATCAATGTTTATATTTAAAAATCTTCATCAAATCCTCCTTATTAGAAATATAGAAATGATGTATATAAGGTATTGTGTGTTTAGGTTTTATTCCATGGTACAATATATTGACTGATGATTGCTTGGTCAAGATATTCTTCAGTAAACCATCATAAAGCATCTCACATTTTCTGACCATGAATATACCACACTTCACATTCACATTCCATAAGAATATAAAGGGATATTATGATGTATACATACCACTAGATTACCCTAGAAATAGCTCACATGCACTTTCTAAACTAATTCCAAAAGATTTGGGGTGTACCTATATTTGTAAAGTTTTATTCATACAAACTAAATAATTTTATTCACTAATAATACCGATGGTTTTTAGATTTACTGAGTCTAAATACCATACATAGTATATCCCTGATTCCCAATTTTATTTTTAATTGAAAAATAATTATATTTCCACAACTACATATATAAGTCCTTCATTTTTTAATTCAACACATGTTTCCAATGATTCATCTATCATTAAACTATTGGTTCAGTATTGAACACCACAAACAATATTCATTCCTAAACTGTAATAATGTATCATTGTGTCCATTGGACACATGAGATAATTTTTTTGGTAATAATCAATAAAATTTCTACTATAATCATTCAATTGGCAATTATAAGTCATCGACTTCTCACTACAGACTTAGGAACCACCTTTTCTCAACTGCTTGGAGAACACACCATACTTATTGTAACATTTATATTCTTACTTGGTTACTATATTAAAATACGCATATGTTATTAGAATATTGAATTTAATACCCATGTATAATAAAAACAATACATGTAGTTGATGAATATATATGAAGTAGAAGTGGTTACTTACTTCTTTGATTCAGTTCATTACATTAAAACATTCAAATGATTTATTTCATGATATGTGAAGCAAACATCCTTTTGTTTAACACCTATTTATTTGATGGAAATTGTGAAGGTTCCATTAGTTTGACACTTTACATTGTCCTTTTTCCTTATCTTTAAAATTATTCTCCATAAGAACTAAATATTAATCTTTATTTACTGTCCTTATTGCTTGGAGAACATTTCCTTGATGGTAATGAATATTTTCTTTATACTATAAATTTTGTATTATTAAAATAAACTGGACAATATGAGTGATAATTATATTAGAATGGGATTTATTAGAATATCATGATTCTCATTTTAATTTACACATATCTAGTTTAATAACATCCATTCATTTCTCACTTCACTCTCTCTTTGCAAACTTATAAGAGATAAAACAACATGTAACATCACCCATGTACCAATGTTGTATCCAAAACTAACATAAGATGTTGATGAAAGCATTCTGACCTAACCGTCATATATTTCATTCATGAGTCTCTTATAAGCTTTTTTATCACCCTCACTTTTGAAGGTGTCTCAACAGATATTGAGGACACCAACACCTTGAATTTATGATATCGTTGTATTTTGTACAAGTGTTTATAATACTCTTAGAAACTCATTCTAGTATGAATATTTAATTTTTCCATTATATATATTAGTATCTATTGTGGTAATAGATTCTATTTTCTATAAATATAAATCTCGCATATTAGTACTTTTTTCTTGATTACTGGTTTAGACATTAACGATTAATTAATTAAATCATTAAATGCTTCCCACTATTCTATCAAATTCTAGAAACCCTATGTAATATAATCATAATAATCTAATGCTTGATTATTATATTAGTAATAATCCTTGACCTTCCCCTCATAGTATAAAATCTATGGATATTCCACTTCTTAGATATTTCAAGGAAGTTGTTTGACTGTTAAAGAGAATTAACTCACAGCTCCTTAATCTGTTGAGTTATGTCCCATCTTTTAAAATCATAAATTTGATTTAATAAATTTATACTTCTAATGTTAAATGATTCTTGATTTGAATACTTATTTTCTTCCAACTTCAATTAATTCAACACATTTTTCTCATAATAACTCCCAAATAGTAGGAGTTACCCTCAACTATGGCTGACTAAGTATCTCGAACACATGATTATGTTCAAATTCAAAAAAAGGAAGGATTTTTTGACATAATATTTATTTGGGATATTTTAATTATTTTCTGACATATGATATCATTTTCTATCTTGATATGAACATTCTATGTGATCACACTCACAACTAACTATGCAATAAGTATAAAAACATTCATCACTTCATAAATTCATTTAAGCTATGAATTTATATGGTTATTATTTTATGTTTTTTATTAAACATTAAAATTCAATAAAATAACAAACAATGCGTAAATTAAATATACTACACAATAGATCATGAGCATTTGTTATTGGTTGATCCATTTAAACTCAATGGACGAACCGGGACATGGAGGTATTGTAATATTCCTGGTAAATAATGAATATAAAATTTTCATATTTATTAATGTTTGTGAATTAAATATTTATTTTACTTTAAATGGGATTTTATGTTCGATGGCATACCTGATACATAACAATGGGTTTCTTTTATAGCTTACATAGCACACAATGTTGAGTTATACTGAAAAATAATAATAAAATATTATGATTTTAAATGGTAGTTATTTCCTAGCCATTTTATTGGCAGAAATGAATGTAACTAACCATATTATGATTAAATGTTTTTATTAGATGTTTTTACATTTATCCAATAAATTTTAGAGGCTTAAAATAAGAAAGAATCTAATTTTAAGCACAAATACTCTAAAATTATTTAAAAGGTTATTTTACCACCTTTTAATGGTGAACCCTTTTTAAATGTAGTATTTGTCACATTTATAAGTTCTATTTGAAAACATAAAATCCTTCTTTAGAATCAGGACATCAAAATTTAATTTGGATGAAATTTTGGTATTTTTCTGAAAATGTTCCTTTTTTATGAATAGTGAAAAATACTATATTTTAATTAAAAACTAATTTTTAATCTAACTTATTTATATAGTTAAAAAAATTCAATTGTTTTCAAATTTTAATTGGATTATATTTTTACCAATTAATCCATTTTTTTAATTGAAGTAATTTCACATTGAAATAGGATATAAAATAGTGTCAATATTTTGATAGTTATTATTTCTTAAAAACATGTTTTTTGTTTTGACAATGGTAATTAATTTTAAATTAATTTCAGACACTTGTATGTTTTGAATTTGTAAAAATGGATTATGTATTTGAAATCAGGAGGTCAAAATTGTGAAAATAAGTAAATTTGTTTGGACATTATGAATATTTACTTTAGTAAATATTTATTTGCCATGGTTAAAGGGTAACTCTAGTAAATAAGGGTAAAAAATTGATATTATAATAATATTAAATTACCCTAACACATGTCTTAATCCTATTGTTTGATAAATGTCTGACCATGGCCATCCTTGGGTTGATTTGGTGACCCATGGAGCCACATGGGAGTGATAATGACACTTAATATTAATTGATTTAAAGTAAAGACAAATATGAATTAAACATATATCTTTTAGTAAATCAATTTTTACATGAGGTTATATAGGTTATATCTTCAGCTATAAATATTAATTTGAAATATAAAAATATTTTCTACATCATTATGATTTTTTATAATTTTTATACGTCATGTAAATAAAATTATTCATGACATAATAATGATGAAGTGTTTACCTAATTAATGAATGATTTAAATAAATAAGATTATAAAAATTAAAACGATATCCAAAAACTATCTAATTATTATTGTATGATTTTATTTAGAACATGAGTAATCTTATATTAGACTTTAATGAGTTTTGGACATTTTGAAATCGAAAATAAGTTTATAATAAAATAATACTTTCAAACATTTCTTAAGAGTCCCTCCGCCCCCTTATAAAAATCCTTGACCTCTATATCATTACTCACACCTATCAAGCCCCTTGTCTCATTAAAACTCTTCCCAATTAATCTCCCGACTTCCCTATATTCCTCTAAGAATCCTTACCATATCCATATGGTACTTAAATAAAGCCTTTTGGTTCAAACCAAATGGAGTTTCCTGATTTAAAGGTAACGTCTTCTCTTAAGTTCTTTTGTTTTATTTTACATCTCCAAACCCCTAAACTCTCTTTATTTAATTTAATTTATAACAAAACCAGTATCTTCAATATACTAGGATGTTTTTATAATAAGTATTTGAACTACACTTACACGCACCTCCATCTAATGGGTAAAGAACATATTGTTTCTAGGGATAGTGAACTACTGCCTCACAAAATGATGATTGTTCAATCTTATCCAACCACCTATAATTGTGGCCATTATTATGGAAATTTATTTATATAAGATATATATTATGTTTATGTTCTCTATATTATTCTGTAATTTTTATTTACAAACATCCTTTTTTTTCTTTACAATATGTGTAAACACACTAATTTCATTTGAGGAATTGTGGTCTACCGCTCCCTCAAGGTGATATGATTCGTTCATGACATACATGGAATGTATAAAGGATTTAATTAATTAAATTATATAACATATATATCATATAACATTATAATGTATTTATAATATACCTATGTGTCATTCAATTTCTATTCCTTGTAAAAATGGAAAAAATGAAAGTAGCGTTCATGCATACGTATGGCTTACCATCTCCCAGAACGGTGCATTTCATTCCTTATCTCCAAATGTTATGTAATATTATAAATATATATATATATATACTAGATATATATGATATATATGATATTTAAATCATTAATATTAATCTGGAGATAATAGAATTTTGACCACATGGATAATTTAACATGTTCATTTTTTACTCAGGTTTCGAACAATGACTAAATGTCCGATATGAACTCAAATAATTAACTAGTTGTTATAGAAAGGTAGTAAGTGATACAAAAATAATACTAAACTTGAAAATGTTCTTATGAAATTATAAATTAACTTAATTTTATTATTCAGGAATAACAAGGAACAAACAAGTCAAGTCGGACATGAGGTAAGGGGTTTCTTATCTCGCTTTTAATTCCTGGAGATTTCCATTGTTCACCGCTTATTTATTGAATGTGGGGTACTTTTCACTGCCATTGGATATATATAATCATTATTCTCTTTATATAAATTTAATTGTATGATTAATTTTGTGTTTATTAACTTTTGGTCATACAACTTGATTGATTACAACAAGGTAAGGAGTTTTCATATCACTTTTTATTCTCGTGAGATTCATGCTATATTTTCCACTATTTCCTTTTGTGTGGTGTATGTAATAACCATGATTGTATTCTTTGTGTAATATACATTGATTTATGGGTATTTAAAATCATAATTTTATGATCCTTCTTTCATGTTGTGTATATTTCATAACTTATCAAATCGATAAGGGGACTTTTAACCCTCCCCTTTTAGTGAAAGGAATATTTTATGTTATGAATTTGAAATTTACATTTTATTATTTTGGGATATGTTCTTCTATTTCCTTATTGCTGTAAATTTTATGTCCATGTAATGAGAGACACCTTTCTCTCTCATCCACTCATTTTCTAAATTTTAAAGTGATGTTTTAGGCTATCAAATTTCTATAAGGGAACATCTTAACCCAATTTCCATTCTTTGGTATAAACTTCTACTTATTAACTATGTCTTTATATAAATATGTATGAATAACCTATGATTTTTTTACTCTTAATATCTACTTATATTGGGTGTATTTATATTTTTCACACATAATTATGTTGTTGATTTATCCTTAATCTAAGGACATGTTCTCTGCAAGGGACTTTGTCTCAATTTACATTCAATTGAGTCTTATTTTCTGTTATACACCAATTCACTTTTATATGGTGTATATAATTTATATTGAAATATTATATCATGAATATCCTTATTCTCATGATATTATAATTTTTGTTTTATTTTATTCTTTAATTATGTTTATTCAATTGTTTCTCAAGTGTTGCGAGAATCTTAACGAAAACACAGTTTTTAAAGCTTTAAAGATTTATTCTTATAAATATTTCTCATTAATGTCCATTTTTTCAAAATCGTTTTAAGGATTCATTTATATAGACATTAATGTTTTTGAATTTTAATTCCATTAAAAGTATCAAAGTGGTATGGGAATCTTTGATTCAAAAATATCTTTATTAAATGTTTTAAATGGTTTTGAAAATGGTTTGATAAAGCTTTGATTATGTCAATATCTTAAAATTATATATTATTATTGAAATGTGGGAATGTTATATCTCCTTTGTGCTTGTTTTATGTGTTATGAATATGTTATGGTTCTTGGGTATTTTTTACGTATATGGGTGGTTCCGTGATAAACCTAAGGTGGTTGAGCATGAGATTTCTCTCCAATGCATTGGGTAACGTGACAGAGGTAAACATTAATGTTTCACCTAAGAGATTTATGGAATATATTGTGATGGGTATTCCAAATGTAACTCCCTACATAGATGTGGAATATATAATGTAAGAATTTTATGTATACCATAAGTTGCCTTTATGATCTATGATTTCTATGTGTTATTCATAAATCTTATGATTTTGTGTGTTATGTTAAAGATTGAAAACAATGATTTCATTGATTTGTATGTATTGATGGACTAATGTTTTCTTTCCTTATTTTATAACCCTTATTGATATTTTTATTCTCATAACATGTTTTTGAATTTTTTTTCACATGACTTAAAGATGAATCAGGTCAAGGATAGGATCAAGGAAAAGTCATGTTGTCTAAAACGTGGAACTAGACATGACTACTTTTTCAAGAGATTTTATTTTATGAAAAAAATGGAAATTGAGTAGAAGTGTCCACTTTGTAATATTTGATATGTAATATAATAGTTAGGGCCTAATTATCTAAATATCTAAACATGAAAGATCCTCAATATAAATTCTTGATTTAACTCAAGATTAAGTAATGTTTAAGGCCGGGTCCTTATAGGTATAATACCTGAGTCAGTTCTGGTCTCATAGTGTAGCTTGTACCCCCATCCCAATGTGTCATCATCTCGTCACAAATACTGCCTGATCTTGGCATGGTTCATGTCTTACTCCTTCATCGTAATACTTACATACTTGCATACATGCATCGGGGTCTCAGGAAAGATCAATACACATCAAAACAACACTCATGGACATGCAGGACCTTATACATATTAAATGATAAATAACGACCATGGTGTAGAGCGTATTTTAATTAATTACATGCATCATATGTAATAATAATAATTGATTAAATAATTAAAATTTAAAACATACATTGGTCGGTCAATTTTCCCAAGATGAGTCATTGAACAATTAGAAAAATAAATTGTTATAATTTTAAAGTATGAGTAAAATTCAAATAAAGTATTTAAATATTTTTTTTCAGTCCAACAAATTTCATTTTAATACCTAAAATTAAATTACATAAATAATTAATTTAATTCCTAAAATTAAAATAATATCTTTTTGGATTATGAAATAAAATATTTAAAAACAAAAAATTAACTTTTAAATTAATTTAATTTAATACCTAAAATTTAATTAATTTAATAAATAAAGTTTTGATTATATATTAAATAATAGAGCCTAAAACCCTGGATAGATCCTTTGTGGGTTGGGATGAAACCATGAAGTCTTGTTTCATGCCATGAAAACCCATGGAAGGATGTTTTAAGATGGGTAGGTCTTCCAAGAACTGTTGTGGGTTAGGATGACCTACTCCGACCCACTACGGGGCAAATCAGGTCGAACAGAACTGACGATAATATGGAAATGGGCTTACCTAGCCGTTGTGAGGATTGCACGGTAGCTGAAATTTAAGGAGATGAATTGTCGATGTTTGAAATCCCTGGAAGCAGCTATTTGAGGGGCCACTGAGGTCAGATCATGCAGATATGGTAGTGATGTGGGTCTCCGGCGGTCGGACCTCCTAGGTGGCTAGCAGAGCAGGCTAGAATTGTGTAGTACACAAACATGGAGAACAATGATGATGTCATCCTAATGGATAGGAGACGGTGGCCTTGGTTGGATGGAAGCATGGAGGCTCATCCAAGATGAGGTGGCCAGAGCACAAGAGGGGTGTGGCCATTGAGCGGTCAGGGGGACTGCAATGGAGGCGTCATTGACCAAATATTAGAGGCTCATCTGAGATAAGGTGGCCAAAGCACAAGAGGGGTGTGGCCATTGAGCGGTCAGGGGGACTGTGATGGAGGCAGCATTGAAAAAATATTGGATCTGGCAAGGGCAACACCCCAGGTGAAGAAAAGGGATCCCTCGACTATGGGATTTATCAAACGAGTGAAAAACTTGTCTCTCTTAATGGGAATGAGGCATCCTGTCTGAGGTGGTGGTGGCCGGATCTGGACGGTGGTAGCTCAGTTTTGGATATTGCGCCAGCGAATGGGGGGGAGAGGGTTGATGATAGAGGGTGGCAACTAGGGGTTTTGGTCTATTTGGTTGGGCGATGGTCACTTTCGGAGAAGGAGGTGGTGGAGGACGTACTTCCTGTCTCTGACCATAAGAGGAGGGGCGACGGCCTGGAGAAGATGTCTTCCTTGGGATGCTTTACTCATTTTTCATTTTTTTATTCTTTTTCTGGTCAGCACCACCGTAATTATTCCTCGTTTTTTGAAAAAAAAATCCCATGGACACATTTAACATTTTTCTAGTTAGACATAATTTCAAATAGCCTATAATTTCTCTATTTTTTCTTATGTGGTTAAATCCACACCCTTTGAAAATATTTTATAAAGCTTATAACTTAGGATTATTAGTAAAAAATTATTAAAAAAATTATTCCACCGGATTTGAACAATTCAAGACACTAACCAGAAAATATCAACCACCAGATTTTAGCCAGATTTCAGCCATGTCATTACTAAAATTAAACAGTGTCTCCAGAATCAATTTTTATACATGGAAAATTAATATGTGTATAAAATATGTTTTTATATATTTTAATATTTAAAAATATAATATCTGAAATATACGGTATCAATAAATAAAAAAATTTCTCAGATGTCCATAATATGGATGTCTGATATTGGATCGCTATATATTTGGCTTCATTAGTACTGATTTACATCCCTATACTTAAAATTTAATAATATATAATTTTATTTTCATAGAAAATAAACTTAATCACTCCGATATAAATTTTTGGTACTATGGTCCACATTAGAAGATGGTGGGTAGGAGATTTTAAAATTTTATCACTAAAGCGATGAAACTTCTCATCTTCAGCAATCTGGGCCTCGGTACATTCAAAGGATCTTGCATGAATTAAACGGGTATTTGAAAAATAAAAGAATGAGTATCTCATTCCTATTTGATGTGTGCATGTCCATCGCAAGTCATCGGTGGTTGTTTCTCAAGGGATCTGAAATTGAACCCCTCTAGATCATCCAACCATGCTTCTTGAATCTACTCATATGGAATTCACTGGATTTTGGGTGCTAGCACGGAGCTCCAATGGACTTTTTGACATCATTTCAATCACCATGATCAATTGTCTTCGATCTGTGAACGTGTACTCAGATCATTCGCTCAGATTGAGAAACCCTCTATTTAGGATATGGGAGGATAGAGAATCTCCCAATTCATTCTTAGTGAATCCCTTATTGGAATTATATTCTCTCCACTTATATAGTGCATGTCTAAATTCCTAGTTAATGTTCCTTGACCCCTGTATATTTAACTTCCATTAAATAGTTAATACCTAATAAATTATGATGAACTAACCATTTCATAAATATTTTATATATTTTATTGCATAACTATAATATATATTTAATATATTACTTGATTTACCTGAGTCATTAACTCAACTAATAACTCTTAAAAATATTAAATGAAACTAGAATATTAAAATTATATTTGTTCATATTATATTAAACCTTCTATTTACTTAAACACTTCAAAATAGTTTGTATAAATAAATTCAACCTTATTATTATATACTTGAATAACACTGAATATATTTATTTATCGATGATTGATAAATCTTGGACAACTCTAAGACCCTATTGTGGGACCCACTATGTCTTATATAACTATTCACCTGAATAGGGATGATTCTTGAATATGCTATTGTGTGTGACTCTCTAAGCTCTTATCTTGATAATAGTTAATAGTATTCACAGACCAAGAGTGAAGTCTAGAAACCCATCATGGACCCTAAAGAGATAAGGAGTAGTCATACCATTGATAACCAACCTATTCATGTGCACACTGTAAAATAATATTTTTGTCATTAGATATCTGATATAGTAGAATACACACTTGTGTCATTGTCCTTTTTTCATTTATTGTTTTTTGATTTAACTGGATACATTTACCCTCCACTATGATGTACATAGATTTATGAAAGTACTTCCTTCTTGATCAACATAGCCCAAGATATTACTTCCTCAACTCAGAAGTGAAATTTCTTATCTTGATAATTCAACCAATTTCATACCACCAATGACACACCCAACAAAAGCTACCTCACCACAATTTCATTATCATGGTTTTTTCCTTGCATCAAAGTACATGGTCAAATGGAACTCATTGAAAATGATCTCAATTCAAGAGAACAATATACATGTTCATAGATAGGAATATCTAATGAAACCCAAAACATGTGGTGTTACTATTGGTGGGCCAGTCCTTATAATCTCAACTAGTAGATATTTCCATGTATGAACTTCAGGAGAAGAATTCTCAATGCTTATGAGCCTCTAAAAGATGATATTAAAACATCAACTATGTCCAGTCATTATGATGTATCTAGACCATAGGAATGTTATTTAAGATTAATTTTATAGTATCTCAAGGTTCTCATTATAGCCTGATATCTACTATAACTTTTTGATATGAAAAATAATCCATGGAAATTACTATTAAATAGTGGTCACGGTAATGTATAAAATATAATGGTTAGTGTGCATCACTCATAAATCATTGTATGCACTATATGGTAATAAAAATTATTCATAAAGTCTGGTCAAGGTCACCCACTTTTATAACACTCAAACATACACTAGATACAACTTGATAACCATCCTTATTAGCTCGATCACATGATTAAAATCATGTTTCTACTGAGTCATGGAATTATTTACTAGGTCTTCTACATATCAGATTCATGGATATTCTACTATGTGAGACCTCATCTACTTGAGAAAAACTCCTCAATAGAGGTAAACCACGAGTGTATTCCATTTTTCACTTTCGTAACATGAATTCTTGTATAGTACTGGTAATACAATTATCATCCTGAAAAAAAACTTCTTTATTATGTTAAATTCCAACAACTAGAACAATTGGTTGTGTTTGAAAACTACTTCTTATCTTCCTCAAAGGCTGAAACATACTTTGTATTTATAGGTATGTCAATGAATAGATTATACTAGCTTTTCTCTTTCATTACCTTATCTTGACTATGATATTATATCATATTAATGTATAGGAAGATTGTATTTTTTTCACATAAAAACTAGTATCCCTTCATCTATGCATACCAAGTATATATCCTTTATACTTTTTATAGTATTGTTGAATAGTTATGACTACTTCTCTTATAATTGTACTAGATATATGTGATCTTTTCATATTATAAAGTTTATATTTTCAATATAATGTCTCGTATGTAACATGTAAAATGTGATGGATCCATCACAGAACCATGTAGAATTTAACACACCTCTTTAATCTCCTTCTATGTCCCGTGAGTGGAATCTTGGGGTGATTTATGCCATATTACATTGCAAACAATTATCTCTTTAATTATTCCATATTTTATTTTTCAATACCTTGTCAGTATATGTATGATTGATTAGGCCTAAGAGACCATTATAACGACCTCAATAAGTCATGTTAAATATAATTTAGGTTTCTATATTAATTAAATCTATGTAGAATTACTTTTAACTTAGTCTCAACTAACTATAAGACCAATAGTTTTTTCTTTATATTAGAAAAAAAATTTTACCTGGAAAACAATGGGACTCCCACCGACCACTTGCCGACATGTGGAAAAAATTCATTGAAAATGAATATTTTATGATCTCATTACTTACTTTAATCCTAAACTGGATTTGAGTAACTTCTACATTTATTGACATTCTTTGATGTCACCTTCCCTTTCTGGTTACATCATATTGACACCTTCCATAATTTCTGGTCTTGACATCTAGTGCCCAATAAAATGATCATAGAAAATATCATTGATAAGTATAATTATAATGTATTTTTTAATAAAAACATGGTTTAAACAATTGATCCTTATTGGAATCATACTTTTAACATCCATGTATTTTGTCACTTGAATAACCACCATAGTATTCAAAATAAAATTCCCCCTATAGTTTTAGGCATGGAATCCATTATTGAATTTTAATCGATATGGTCAATTTTAGTTAATTTCAAAATACATATAACTTTTTTAAATTATTATTCTCAGTGAATAATGAATCACTATTTATAGTGTATATAAAACCATGACTATGTTTTTAACCTTCCTACATCGTATGTGTCTCTAGAACATTCCTCTTCCACCAGGTCATGTGGAACTCATTCCAATGCCAAATTTTTGTGAATCTTTGGCATTCACTTAACCTAAGTCAATATTTATCCCACTATCTCATATAGATATGTGTACCCTTTTATATAAATTTTTTCTATGAATTTTCTATAGATTTTATATCATAGGTATTTATGCAATATTATAATAAACATTTATGATAATTACATTAGACGCACTTTGTGTTTCACTTGATGCAAGCTTGTTTATATCCTCAACAAATTTGTTTCATATAAACACATGCTCTTATGAAATAATGGATTTCTATCATACTTTAACTTGTATAATATCTATTTTTCATGATAGTCATATTATTTTTATGGGATAACATCGTTATATTCGATGAATGTCTTCAAAAAAGGCAGTATCTTCAATAGATAAGTTTTAACATTGATGCTCATTTTATTTACATCACCACCCATATGTGTATAAGAAAATGTGAATTTTCGAATTTCTCTACACTACTGTTTGTTAATAAATGTTAATATATAAGAATAATCATCGAATCCTTCTTATTATCATCATATCCCTGGTTAAGATAAGTAAATGCACATTTTGGAATTACTCCATGCTATTTTTTATAGATCAATGAATGCTTGGTTAAGATATTATTTGGAAAAACTTCCTTAAGAATATCATATTTTTTATAATTCATATACCATAGTTTAATTTAACATTTCATAAGAAATTAATGTAATAATATGAAGTATACATACAACTAGATTACCCTTAGAACAGTCTGTGCTCTCTTACTGAACTTATGTTGTACGATTTTTAGAATACCTTTATTTATAAAGTTTTCTTTATCAAAACTTGATAAGTATACGCATTTATAACCCCTAAGGTTTTTATTTCTATGAAGTTTAAATACCATACTAGTTATATCCATGAAATCCACATCTATATTGAAAAAAATTATCTTTCCCCAACTGGGTATATAAGACTTACATTTTTTAATTCATCGCGTGTTTCTGATGATTCATGTATCACTAAACTATTGGTTGAGTATTAAAAACCCACAAACAACATTCATTTCTAAACTATAATAATTCATCCTTGTGTCCATTACACATGTGAGGTTAATTTTTTGGTAATAATCAATTAAATTTCTACTAGAATCATTCAATTGGAAATTAGAAGTTGTGTACTTCTCATCGCTGACTTAAGAACCACCCTTTCTCAGCTGCTTGGATAACACACCTTGATTCCTTTAACATTTATAAAACTACTTGGTTACATTATTCCCATAAGCAAATTTTATTGTAATATTTCATTTAATACCAATTTATAAAAGAAACATTACATGTAGTTAATGAATATATCTAACGTAGAAGTATTTACATCCCTCTTAGATTCAGTTCATGGAATTTAAACATTCAAAGGTTTTATATAATGATATTTGAAGAAAACAACCACCTCTTTAATACCTATTTCATTGAAGGACTTTTTGAATCTTACTTTGGCATGACACTTTCCATTGTCTTTTTCTCTATATCTTTAATCTTTTTCACTATAATAATTAAATTTGAATCTTTCTTTAATGTTCTTATCTCTTTTCAAACATTACATTGATGGTAACAAATAATTTTTTCTATAATGGAATTTTTTTTATTCTTAAATGAAACTATATAATATGGGTGATAATGATATTATAATGGGATTTACTAAAATATCATGATCCTCCATTCAATTTTCACGTATCCAGAATAGTATCGTGCATTCATTTCTCACTACACATTCTCAATGCAAACATCTAAGAGACGAGACAACATGTCTTTAGTGAAATAATTATAAAATTACCATCATTTGTATCATGAATTACTCTCCTATAATATTTTTTATCACTATCAATTCCTAATGTATCTCAATTGGTATTGGGGACACCATAATCTTGATTTCTAACATCATAACATTTTTCACAAGTTCTTGTACTACTCTTGGAAACTCATACCAGTATAGACATTTACATTTTCCATTAGATAATGTATTATGTATTTTTTTATTACATGAAATTTTGTAAAAAAATTAAACCTATAATGTTAGTAATTTTATCTTGATTATCGATTTTGACATTACTGATTAATTGATTAAATCATTAAATGTATCAAACAATTATATCAATTTCTAGAAATCATATATACTATAATTGGAATACTTGATCTCTTGAGTATTATAATGTAAAGGATACCCAATCTTTCCCTAATATTTTATATGTTATGGCTACGCCACTACTTGGAGAGTTCAATATAGACATTTGACTGGTCAACAACATTAACTCGCGACTCCATGATATGTTGAGTGAAGTCCCAAATTATAAAATCATAAATATTATTTACTCATGATCTACCTCTAAAGTTAATAAAATCTTGATATTGAAACTCCTTTGATTCCAACTTCAGTTCGGTCAAACCATCATTCTCATAAGAACTCCCTTGTAGTAGAAGGAACCATCAACTATAGTTGTCCAAGCACCCTGAACACCTAGTTGTTTTTAAACTCAAATGATGGGTGGTGTTTGTGAATTAATATTCCTTTGAGGGTTTTTAATTACTTTTCAACGTATGAAATAATTTTCTATATAAATATGATCATTCTATTTGATTGCACTCAAAATTGACTATGAAATAAATAGAAAAACATTCATCGCATTATAAATTAATTTAATCTATGCATTTATAGGATTATTATTTTATATGATTGTGTAAAATCTCAAATTCAATAAAAAAATAAACAATAAAAAAATTAAATATACTATGTGATTGATTTGGAGCATAAATTATTGGTTGATACAATAAAAATCAATGGACCAACCATGAACTAGAAGTGTAATACCTGATTCAGCTCTTGACTCTTATTGTAGCTCGAACCCCAACCAAATGTGTTATTGTCTCATCTAGAATACCACCTCATCTCGGCATGGCCCATGTCTGATTTCATCTTCTTCATAATGAATACATACTTGCATGCTGGTGGTGGGTTTTAGGAATGCTCAATACATAGAAAAATAGCATTCCAGGTCACGCAGGCCCTTATACATGTTAAATGAGAAAAAACAACGATTTGTTGACCGTATTTTAATTAATTGAATGAATCACATGCAATTAAAAAAATTAATTAAATAAATAAAAGTCGATACATATATTGTTCGGACAATTTTCTCAAGAATATTCATTGTACAATTTAAACCAAAAGTTTCTACAAATTTAAAGTATAAGGTAAATTCAAATAAAATATTAAAATTTTTATTTTTTATTTGGTCTAAAAATTAATTTAGTTTTAATACCTCAGATTAAATTAATTTCTTTTTGGAATAATAAATATGATATTAATAACCCAAAAATTAACTTATTAATAAATTTAATTTAATACCAAAAATAAAATTAACAAACTAAGTTAATTTTTTATTATATAATAAATAAACGAGCTTTGAAACCATGCGTAGAGCCTTTGTTGATCATTTCAAACCCATGAAATCGTGTTTTGGCCTATGTAAAGCTCATGCATGGTAGTTCTGCAAATGGATGATCTTCTTAGACCTATTTTAGGTCGGGAAGACCAGTCCTGACCCACTACAACGTATATCGGTTCCAACAGAACTGATGAGATAGTAGCAGGGGGCTTACCTTACTGCTGGGAGGACTACACGGTAGCTGGAATTATAGGGGATGTGTTGTTGATGGTTGGATGTTGTGGAATAAGCTATTCGAGGGGGGGGGGCACGGTAGTTAGCTTGTACTCAGATAGAAGTAGCATAGGTCTTTAACGATCATTCCTCCTAGGTGGCTAGCAGCACAATAAGACATAGGGTGGCGTGCGAACAGGGAACATGGTGAGGGAAGCATCCTAGTGGAGAGGAGTCAGTGGCCTAGTTTGTTCGGAAGCATAGTGGCTCATCCAAGAGGAGGTAGACATAGCATGGGAGGGGAAGGACCGGCTGGTGTTCATGTGGACTGTGACATAGCTGGTGAGGAATGAAGCCATGATCTTTCTATGGTGGGATGTTGGCTAAAGAGGAGGGCTCCCACGACTATGGGATTCACTGAATGACGTAAGATCTTAGTGGTATCGATGTATAGGAGTCATCCCATTCAAGACCATGACTTAAGAGTTATTTGTAAAAATTAAATATTAAAATATTTGTTCCACTGAACTGGAACAATTTATAACACCAACTGGAGAGGATCTGGCCATCAGATTCCAGCCAAGTCATGAACACAATTAAATAGAGTTTAAATAACCATTTCTGATGCATGAAAAATTAATACATATATAAAATACGTTCATTATATATTTAAATATCTAAAAATATAATATCTGATAAATACAATGTCGATCTGTATAATTTCTCTCAAATGGACATCTGATATTGGATCAACGTGAAGTTGTATTCATTGGAACCTATTTATAATACTCTACATGAAATTTAAATCAAAATAATTTTCCTAGATCAGAAAATTTATGTGATCTATCTGATACCAAATTTCAGTAATGAGGCATGCAATAGAAGACAGTGGGCTGATGATTTTAAAATTTTTAGCACCAAAGAATCAAAACATTTCCTCTCTGGTGATCCAAGTAATACTACAATCTTATGATCCCCTATAAATTAAACTAATCATAGAAAAATAAAAGAACAAGCACCTCATTCCGATTTGATGTGTTCACGTCTATCATAAGTCACAAATGACCGTTGCTTGAAGGATTGAACATTAAACCCCACTAGTTCATCCAAACATACTTCTCTAAAATTCATATATGGTGTTCATTGGATTATAGTGCTAGTGTGGAGCTCTAATGACCTCTTCAACACTGGGTCAATCACCAGGATCTCTTACCTTTGATCTATGAAGGCATACTTAGATCATTTTCTCTGTTTGAGAAATTATCTCTCTAGGATATGGGAGGAGTGATAAAAAATCAATTCCTACTAAGTAAATACCAATTGGGATTAAGATTCTCTCCACTTATATAGTGGAAGTCTAGAAACCAAATTTGGGCTCCTCATCCCCCATATATTTAGTGTCCACTAAATAAGTAGTAAATATTAAATTATGAAGAACTAACTACATCATAAATATTATTTATATTTTATTACATAATTGTAATATATTTTAAATATATTATCTGATAAATCTGAGTCATTAACTTGACTCGTAACTCCCAAAAATATTAAACAAACCAGGAATATTAAAAAGATATTCATTCATATAATAATAATCCTTATATTTACTTATAAGATTATAAATAATTTTAATAAATAAATTCAACCAAGCTATTATATAATTGAATTATAATGATTTTAACTCTTTATCGGGGATTGATAAAATTTGGACAACTCTTGGAGCCCATGGTGGGGTCCACCACGTCCTATATACTTACTCACATAAATATGGAAAATCTTAAATATCCTATTATGTGTGACCCTCTAGGCCATTATCTCGATAGAAATAAATAGTATTCACATACCAAGAGTGGAGTCTTGTAACCCATCAATGTCCATAAAGAGATAATTTGGGGTCATAGCAACGAGAACCAACATACGAACATGCACTATGTAATATAATCTCCTTTTCATTAGATATCTCAATAAGTAAGATGAAAACTTGTATCATTATCCTTTATTTATTTATTATTATTTGATCTAATTGGACAAATTTACTCTACTACCATGAACATATATTTATGAAGGTACTAAAACCATGCTAAACTTGGCGAGAGATATTACATCCTCAACTCAAAAGTGAAAAATTCTATCTTAATCATTTAACCAATGTCATTCCACTAATGACACACCCAACATAAGCTATATTTCCAAGATTTAATTATCATGGTTTTTCCTTGTATCAATGTAAATGATAAAAATTTAATGAATCTCTTCAAGCCAGAATCACTTGGAGATTGTTTAATAATAACTCTAATTCCATTGATTTTCTCAAAAATAGATTCCTCACGAAGCTCAAGATGGGTAATTTAAACTATGTTAACTCTTGATCAGTCCATCTATTAGAAAATATTTTTCCAACATTATGAATAACTCTAGATGGATAGTTAGATAGAATTATTCAATGAATTTCTAGATGGACAACTGGACTGCAGCCCCCCTTTTATCCAAGCTTCCTCCTAATTCCCATTTGGAAGACATCAATTGTACTATAAAGGATGTGATTCAGTATTGTAATTTCAATTTTCCAGATAGCATCAAGAATTTTGTTGATAATTATAATTTCTCTAATTCTTATGATTTTCTTATTTGGGAGCCTTCCCACAATGGTGTTCTTGACTCAAAAATTTTTACAACCACAATTCCAAAAATTCATACTCAAGATTTGGTTGGTTGAAACCTTTTGAAAAACCCTGGATTAAACCCTCAAGACTCAATCTTTTTTGGTGTATTTCTCAGAACCATATTCCTTCTGAGGTTTGTCTTTAGTCTTTTCATATCCAACTCTGCTCTAAGATCCACTACTATCACCAGTATAGAGATGATACTAAACATCTTCTTTTCTCTTATGCTATAACTTTAGCTCTCTAGAATTATATTACTGACATGTTTGACAGAATATGGTTATTACTTGAGTCTATTTTCTCTCAATTAAAACATTTTGTGGAGATTGACACTTCAATTAAAATCAAGAGTATCTTTTAAAATCCATTTTTGAGCTCCTCTATGTGATATGGTATGATAGAAATTATATTATTCACAACAACTGCTCCTTCAATCTTAATATAGGTCGGATGCAGATTCTCATCACCATTAGAGATGCGTCCTCGATTAAAATATCCTAGTATGACAACACTATTGGAGACTATGTTATCGTTCATCGCCTTAGTATTGAAGGTCTCTATAGACATATGAGGCACACCCTTGAGGTGTTTTTCCATGCTCCTCTCGGAGGATGGATCAAAATTAATGTTGATGGACCTTCCAAAGGCAACCTGGGACCTGCGGGCTATGGTGTTATCTTTAGAGACTTCCTTGGCCATTGTCACAGATGCTTCTTTGGAATTTTTAGTGTTTTCTCTACTTTAGAAGTAGAAATTATGGTTGTGATTCATGTGGTTTACTTAGTCAAACAAAAGGTCCAGAACAACATTTGGATTGAAAGTGACTCAACCACTACTGTCCAAGATATCTGGAATGGTGTGGTTCACCTTTCCATGATGCTTACTACCCATAGGATAGGCTGCCCTGCTTTGCTTCTAGAGATTCGATACATTGCCACTCATTCCTTCTGTGAAGCGAACATGGTTGCTGATGATATTTCCAATAAGGGAATCAACCAGGGAATTACATGGATGGATGATCTGACGGTCAATATTCTCCCTATTTATGAAAAATATTGTAATCAAAAACCCCTCCTTTAAACTTATGTAGTTTCTTTCTTTCTATTGAATAAATTATGCCTTGGTCTTTGACTGAGGCACCATCATCCCAAGAAAATGTACATGATCAAATGGACCAGATTGATAATGATCTCAACTAAGAAGACCAATACACATGTCCATAGATTTAGACATATAATGACACTAAAAACATGGGGGTGTTCCTATGTTTTGGTATGTACTCATGATCTCAACTACTAGAGATCACCAAGTGTGAACTTCATGAGAAGAGGTATCAATTCTTATGATCCCCCAGCACCTAATATTTAAACATCTATTTTGTCCAGTCTATATGATGTTACTAAACCATATGACATTTATTTGAGATTAATGTAATATTATCTTGAGGTTCTTATTACAGTCTGGTACCTTCAATAATCATTTCCCGTGAAATATATTTTATAGATATTACTATTAAATAATGGATGCAGAAATGCCTACACTAAAATGATAATTTTTTGTCATGTATAACTCACTGTAAGCATGATGTTGTAATAAAAATTACTAATAATATTCGGTCTATGTAACCCAATTTTGCAAAAAAAAATTATTCCATATATCATGGATTTGTGGTTCCCAAACCTCATCATCTCTAATCTTCAGATTCTGACCACTTGAATTTGTTTACAAAACACCAATCATCACATCATTCGGTCACCACATGATGGTAACATGTAACACTGATCTGAATCTAATTCTCATGTAGTCATTCACCATTGTCATTGCACCTCATTCAGTCCCTCTATTTCAAACCTGAATCCATGGTATCGGTCCCTTATTCTAAATAACGTACATAAAATGATCAAATTCCATGTATTTGAAACAAATCTTGGCCAAAGGGGTTGTTAATGATGATTACATGAAGAAACGAGGTATGAATACATAAAATGAAAAATATTGATGAACCTCAGTCATTGGTAGGGTTGGTCTTGATTCATTTCCTTTATAATAATTACTAAATAACCAACAAAATCCAAAAATAATAATTCCCCATTATCCCAATAATATATATTTTACCTTCAAATCATGATTAACCATAAAATCAATCCGTTAGATGATTAGATTCTCATTCATCATAGAATAATAAAATGGGAAAAATAAACCATGTAAAAAAATACCTAACTCATGTTTTAATCGATCACTGAATAAGAATTGTACTACATCATCATATTTTGCAAGATCAACGAACTATATTATCATTGTTGATCCCCACAACACACGATAACTGATCCATGATCCTGAAATCCACCAATTATCTTCTATGATCTCCTTCAAAATACAAAGGTTTATATGGATAACCCTAGTATTTTTCCATAACTATGTTTAAGAATGAGGTTCGGGTTATGGAAAAATAAATTAATTAATTAATGAATTTACCATATCACCCCCCCCCCCCCGAATAAATTTTTAACTAAACACCTGATGCTAATAAAGGTTATTTCATTACTAATGTAAAGCCCAAATTCTAGATTTTAGATTTCCCATCTGAGTTCCCATTAGGAAGTTATTCCATTAATTTAGGAAAACTTTGAATGCATGATAAATTATATTTAATATTTTTTTTATATCTACAAAGAGGCCCAAAGGACCTCAAAATATCCTAAAGTCTCAGTGTATATAACAATAAATATTCCATAAAATATTTTAAAGGATTATATGGAAAAAATAGATATTGAAATCATTTTAACATAATATCTCATACTCGACACACTTTATAACATAATAGAGCCCATTTTGGTGCGATCATCTACCAGCCTAGTAATTAATAAAATGGAAGAACTTTTTAGTCTCATGTAAACACCCTCCATTCTTCATTTACCTTTGATATAGCATCATCCTTAATGAGTCCCAAAAATCTATTTTTATATAACCAAACATCATTCCACAATTACATTTCTAGTGGAATGGTCTACTACCAAATTTATAATTTTAGCCCTGAGTGAAGGATTATTTCTTAAAAATCAACTCTCAAAATTGACTAACTACCCCACAACTTCAAAAAATCTGAAAAAATGTGGTTTATCCAAAAATAGTCCCAAATAACCTTATCTAAATACATAAAACTTTACAACCTATATAATATATAGAAACACATCCTCGAGATATCTTGGGCCACACAATAACTAAACTCTATCAAAACTCTAGTATTCCACTCACTATACTATTGAAACATCAAGAAAATGTCATATTAATCCAAAGGAATCACCCTAAATAGTCCAAATATAGGATTTAGCTACCCAGTCTAACCAAAACTAATCTAATTGACACCCTAATGATGAAATATCATACCATCAACCGAAACTATGCATGTATCGGTCATGAAACACATCCATGCATCACATATGAATCACATACCAAAAAAACACATGGTTGATCCATTTTCACATAATACACACTTTTCACAAGTATCCACTATGAAATATCAAAAATAAGCATGCTCACAATGCACCTCTAACCATCATTGTCTCTCTTTCTTGCTTTGTGAAAGTTGGATCGATCCCAATCAGTTGTCCTAAATCCTAACTCCCCAATCCTTGACCCTCCTATATAGTCACACCCTATTTTGGTCCATTCCACCACTTCTGTGTGACTTTTCTTCTAGAATAACCTAATCATACAAATGAATAACATATATTAGAACTTGGTACTTCTCACAGTATTACCTCGGACGCCTGAGACTAAACTGATCCCCATAGTCTACCTAACAGAAATCCCATATGACATAACCTCAATAGGTGCCCCATTATCAATGGATGGTCTCACTAGGCTCAAAAATTCCATGTCTATAAATACTATAAACACACCACTGTGAACTTTATCTATAGTGGAAATATTTATCCCTTGATCTGACTACTTTACTGGGTCTTATAATTTCTTTTCTTCAAACAACTTTTATACCCACTACCTGCCACACCTAATATATTTGTTTCATTAATAATTCCACTATAATTCATGTTTTTTACACTATAAATTTCTATTTTACCACCCCAAAAATGAGTTTAGTCTAATGATTTTAACTTGTACCCCAATGGAATACTAAATTACTTCCTGAAATCACAATGCATTGGTGATATCACCCCTACCAACATTGTAACAAATGAAAAAAAATCTTTAAACCTCATAAATTATTCCATAACCAATGTCTCATCCTAAACTAGGTGCACGAACTAATAGGATTGATCCACCCTTAGTGTCTTACGAAATAATTATTAAATAACCTCACCTAAAAATCCTTCTAGGTCATCGAATCCGGACTACATGAATGTACTTTCATGTTTCAGGTGCATTTTTCTAGATCCCAGAGCATGTATTTCACCATCTTCACCCTCATCCATGAAGGTATATCAATATTTTTAAATATTTTCTATATAAACTGAATCCAATACATGACTACTTGGGTTCCAACCTCTCTTAGAATCAGGGGAGAAGTCTATGATTATAAATTCTTTTTCAAATAGTCCATAGAAAAATCATCTCACTGAGCTCCCTAATGTACAAACCAGACACTAGTAACTCGAAATTGGTGGTTAATTCATTACATTAGTAAAAGACATAAGGGATCACATCTCCTAGGATATCAAAGTTTAGTAGTCTTGGTAAACTATAAACAAACATGATTCTCAAATTATATTTTCTAACATGAACTATTAATTAAAAATCTAGTGATAACTTTATTATTTCTTATTTTATGTCCTTAAAATAATTTAAAGGTCACTTATGGTCACCCTAGGGATAAGAAACCAAATAGAATGATGTCATTTGATGCTTTTTATGGGTAAAAAAACAATGGAAGATATCATATAACAACCAAGTGATAAATAATTTCGCAGAGATAAAAAAATAAAAGGTTCTATATTACTAATATCATAAAAGATGTATATATCCATATATGAAATAATAATATAAATAATCACATGGAAATAAATAATTTGTTTCATAGTGATAGTATGCATAATTTCAAACATAATAATCTTACCATAAATTCCTTGTTCTAAATCATCATAAATAAATAATTAATTCATATTCTAAATACACAGTCTAGATTGTATCATGAGACATAATGATTCATTGAGTGGCTATTACAGGCCCCACCTATTACTTAAAAAGTCCTGTAAATTGATAATATGAGATAAATTATTAAAAATATAATGAATATCCAACTTTCCATTGAAATAAATAAAATAAATCATGGGGATATTTAACATATGATATGTTAATACGTTTCGCATTCAATAAATGGAGTAACGTAATCATCATCTATACAATGAAATAATGTGGATATAATAATTAATGTATATACCCAATAAAATTTGATAAACATTAAAGGATATTAACATAGACAAAAAATAACTTTAGATGAGAATTAAAAATTTACATGGAGAAAGAGGTTTCTTAAAGAAAACTAATTAAGGAGGTGGATAATTTATTACTATGGAAAAAATAAAAAGATTATTCCATTAAAATTTTTGTAAATAAGGTAAAGGTAAATCAAATATGAAGTCATTAGTCACTTTTAAAAATAATTTTAATGAATATTTCTAGAATACCTTTAAAATATTAATTTTAAAAAAATAAATATCAAAATAATGGAACTTTTAAAATAAAAAAGGGATAATCCCACAAATTTGGAGTAGAATATAAAAGATATGAACATGAATAATAATTAAAAATATATTTATTAAAACCCAAATCATTAAAAGAGTTATATGGATCCCATTTAAAAAGATTAAGGATAAGTATGAGGGTCATAGTAAATAATACATATTTGGATTTCAAATTAAGGATAATATTTGAGGGAATAAGAATATAGATATAGAGGAGGAATATTTATGGAAAAAACATAGTGATATTAGAAAAAAACCTTTCAATTTTGGAAACATTTAAATTAGATTCCATTAAATAAAATAAAATGATATGTACTTTTCAATTAAGTGAATTAAAGAATTTTTATGGTATAATATTGTCATGAAATAGTATATACACCATATATATAAATAAACTGGTGTATATAACATATATCTCAATGGATGAAAATTGAGATGAGAAAACCCTTAAATTTTCTTCATGACTTTAACAAAAGCTCGATAACCGCATATATAATAAACATAACCACATTAGTGACTTATTTTATAACCTTATTCTTATTTATTACCTTTTTATATTATTTAATTATACTCATTAATTTCAAATATTTTTCAATTAATGTTTATTTTGATCATTGGGTGTTAATAATTTCTAATGTTTCTTATGTGATTCATAATAGTGATGGCAGGCCTAGTTAATTGATAATAATTTCATAAATTATTGATTATTTATGTTATTTTAATGTTCTTTTTTCAATCATTTATTTAGTCCCCTTTTTATTCCATGTAATTAATTGGAGTAGTGTACGTCATTGGAATCCATGACTAGCTTATTTCAGGTAATTTATCAATATCAATGGGTTAATTTACAATAATCAATAATCATATTTTTATTCTTAATAAATCTTATTCATGACATATAGTACTCCTTAATATCATATAAATTTATCAAAAACATTTTAATAAAAATTCATTTAATGTGGTGATGAAAAACGAAACATGTCACTTCGGGAAGGTGATAATCTGCACGTGCCCACTTATGAAATATTCCTTTTTCATAGAATGAGAGGAAAGTATAAATTTTGTATCATTTCATAATATTTAAATTTTTATATATATACTATTTATTCATTAAATATCCTTTTAAAACTATTCATGTAAGGTGGTTATGAAAAATGAAATACATCACTGCATGGAGGAGGGAGTCCACATGTACACATAGACAATGTTGTCATTTTTCTTAGGAAAGGAAGATAATAGTAAAACCAGAAACATAATAAATTTTAATTTTTATAATTATAATAAATTTATTATATTATAATGGGTAAAACATATTTTTATGAGAAATTTAGAGAATAAAAATGTTAATTAGTGACTACTACTCATGTTGAGAATTTAAACATTCTCTTGGATGGCCACTTTAAAATGGATGGATTAGCACTTTTATATGGATAAGGGGTATAAAAACAGGGGATATTTATCTAAGAGAAGTAAAATGGGTATAATTTTACTATGATATTTAAATTTTAGTGCTTCTGTAAAGGGGTGGTGGATGTCTACTTTTATAAAAACGGGAGTGGAATTTTTAATAAATTTCATTTTCTTCTCTTGGAAGACACCCAATATTTCAAAAGAAACTATAATATTTGTTAGTTTAATGAAAATAAGTCAATAAATCTCTTATACATACAAATAATTGTAATTTTTTGATATATTCTATGCCTTTTTCCCTTGATCTCACTTTTTACTCTAATGTACTTTTATCAGAGTACCTTATTATGTTACTAAGGTAACCTATTTTCTATACCTAAAATTAATATTGACCTTATTATATATTTTTTATATTATTATTCTAAATATGAATTAAATTTTCCCTAAATCAATTTATATAGGTGGTAAAAATTAATTTTATTAAAACTGCACCTAACACAATGAAAAACAGTTTTTAGAAAAATATTACATAAGTTCTAAAATGTTATTCATTGGTTTAAAAGTTAAAATTAATATTTTAAATGTATAATTTTACTTATTAAAAATATATTTTATTATTAAAAAAATCATATATTTTTAATTCATTCTAATATCCCAATGATAAATGAATTTTTAAAAATAGTATTTTTTTTTACTATTCACCTAGAAAATCAATGTTTTTAGAAAAATATCATAAATTCACCCTAAGTTAATTTAGACATGATTAATCAAAAAATAAAATATTTTTTATCAAATTTATATTATATAATTTATTAATTTAACTTTTAGATATAATAATGAATAAAGCCTATTTATAGTGTGCATTTTCTAATAGTTTTAGGATGTAGTGTTTACTAGCTATATTAGGGTCTTGGGTATAACAACCAGTAAATTATTTGTATAACCTATATAATATTTTCAATGAGATGATAATAAAAAAACATCCCCATATCTTATATATATTGTATATCCTTCCTATCTTATAACCACAATATGTGAATCATACTCATCTATGTCCATAGGGGCCCTATCCGACGCTTGCCTCAATGACACCACATGTCTGCTCTTCTGAAACTCCAACGAAGGCCACCGAGGAGGAATATCCTTGTGAACCAAATACCATGTTCAATATACATATAATATTACAATATCATAAATATGGAACTTTATAACTGGAAACCCATCCCACTATCCTATACACTTCCCTACCCACATCCAATTCTCATATCATCAAACCTCATGGACCTACCAACCAATGTTAAAATTAGGAAAACAAATACACCACACAAACATAGGATCCACATATCCAGTAATACCCTGAACCAACAAACATCTTTATCTAAGTATAATTATGCCATGAATTTATATTGGACTACATTATATAGGATTTCTGTGAAAATTTGAATAGCTAAACCCCTTTCCATAACTAGAATAGAAGTCAAAAGTAGGCACACACATGTCATGTGAATCCTACATGCCTATCATGTTGCATGGATACCTTCTATTTCCTCTCAGGTCTAATATTCACACCATAAATTAGAAACATAAATAAAATATTTATTCAAATCAAATAACTCAATCAAAATCATAAACCCAAAACAACAATCCAAGTTCCCTGAGTGACTTGTAATTCATACCAAACATGTTCTAGGAAAACACATAACATAACATCCATCACAGGTCCTAGCATGTCCCAAACCTATATATACCAAATGCCAAATAGTAAACACTCACTTTATACCACTTATAACAAACTACTCTGACACCACTCTATAGAATCCCTAACCTGATTACCCGAATGACACTTGAGATAGAAACCCACTAACCTCAGGCACTAATCCTCGTACACTAGAGGGTGCTGACTAGTATTGAGTGTTTAAGGAGAGATAGTGGGGAGACGGCACCCTTTGATAAAAACCATAACATTATAAAAATATTTGAATCATATCAATGATAAAAAAAAGTAAAAACCCATAACATAACACATGGTATGAATAAACAATATCAACTATGTCAAACAAGTTATTCAAAATCTAGAAAGATAACCCATTATGAAATCAAATTAAATCATTCCCAAAATAAAAAAAATACAACCCAACTCAACACCAATAATCCACCCGATCTAGATCCAAAATCCAACACCAACCTACCCATGTATCCACAACACTAGTAGCTACTAATCTCCATACATCATGCCCTTACCCATTCTGTTTCATGAAACATAATGTATTCACATGCCCCAGAGGTACCATGCAATGTATGAGTACAAATTAATAGTCAACCGCTGATAAATTCACTCTATAATATTTTTAATATCAAAAATTATACTATAATAATTAAAAAAATCATCAATTATAGCACAACATAAAATCTATTATTTCAACATAATAGTACAACACATTATAATAAAATAGAAAACTAGGAAATTAAGTTTATAAAAAAAGATAAAACCAATTTCATAAAATAATGTTTTTAATAATATAATTTTTTATTAATAATATATATATTTATGAATAATAATATCTTTACACACATGAATCATAGAATAAAAATGAGAATATTTTTCTAATTTTAGGCACTAAATGAATTATTAGAAAATGAATAAATATTTATAATAAATAATTAAATTCTATATTGTTAGAGAGACATTTTTATATAAGAAACATTTAATCTGGAATTAGACTTTCAAAATTATACATCATTTATTTTTTTTAATTTTCTAAGACATGAATTTTTGGGTAAAAAGTAAAATATAATATGAATATATGGTAATTATTATGACATTATAAGGACATAAAAATGATATAATGAGCAATATAAATAATTTATTTTAAAAAATGGATTTATTCATTAAAATAATTTATTTTAATGAAATAATTTTATGTTTCCAAATCAATAATGAATCTTCCAAAACTGAAAGTATATTTTATAGATTATAAAAATAATTATTCATGAATAATAAAATCTTCTACATCCAAAATAATACTATTTAAAGGATTTTGGTTTTTAAGTAATTGAAATTAAGAAACCAATCTGTGTATGTCAGATAAAATGGGATATAACACTTATAAGTCAAATAGTTTTATTTTTTTATTAACCCATGGTTCAAACCCAGCTTTTAAATTAATAAAAAATCAACCACTTTGACAATAAATACCAACTTAAAATTCCATTTATCTTGACTATAAAATTAGTAAGCATTTATATTCTCTTTTTTCACTCTCAAGAGTATCATAAAGGATTATTTAAATATTTAAGGTGCTCTTATAAAGCTGTAATAAGAAACCTTTCTCGATAAGGGTTCATAATCCTTCTCATTTTATTTTCAATTTCTATCCTTTTGGAATAATATAATTTAAAATTATTTTTCATTTTTTAACATTCTTGTGATTACATGGTATCATCATCTATTTGATATATTTTTTATGATATATTACTTATTCCCTCTCATTATATCCTTTTTCTATGTTTTTATTATGTATATATAAGGGTTTATATTCCCTTCTCATCCTTTATTTGTGTAATCCACCTCAATTTATTATAATTTTAATATGAAATATTGTTATACATTATTTTTATTGATTTATTATCATATTATCAATGAGATATCATTATTAATTCTCATTATACTACCTTCATAAGAATTTATAAATCTCAAATATTAGTGGAAACCCTAGGGATAAGTCTAAAATATCCCAAACATTTGGTAAAAGAGTGTGTGGTTTCCTAATAGTGGAATATCTATCTAGATAATAAAAGTGGATACAAGATCCAGATCATATTAACCTAGGGATAATAACCCTAAAAAGGATTATTGGGTGTTAAATTGATCTTTACTCAGTTCACAAAAAATGGGCATAACTACAAACCTAGTTTGATACTTCTAAGGGGTATGTTTTGGATGATTCATAATCTCTTTAAAAACAATAATAAAGTTTTTTAATATAAATTTTTATGGGAAAAATATTTTCAATATCCTTGAAACATGAATATACCCTACATCATTAATTTATTATCATTCCATTGATAAAGGAACATTCCATTACATTGTTAATATCATATAGTTTCTAAGTTCATTGTAGGATATTAACAAAAATATCCATATTATTCCATTTAATGGAAAAATATTGACATTATATATATCCATAATTGTTTTACAGAAATTTTTTTATTACTTATCCAAGATTATATATGAGGGTCATTAGGGACACTATGATATGTATTGTTTAGTCATACTCTTCATATGATGGATGCATTAGAATTTTTGTGTAATGGAAAGGGCGTAGAATTATATAGACCATTGATTCATCAATAGGTCAAATGATACAAACTAGTTGGATATTTGGTATAATCATTACCCATTTGTTCATTATGTCTTAGTATATGGCCTTAATGATATGTTTATAAAGTTTTACATCATGAATTCAATCACAATTAGATCACTTTTTCTTATCCAAGTATTTATTTATTATTATGTAATCCATGATTATATTACACTCAAAATTCCATTTTTATGGAATTAATTTATAGTTATATTATTGATTTCATCATTAAGTATAATAGCTTTTAATGTATGATACCCCTTACTAAGCATCTAATATTACTACTTTATATTGTATCTCATTTACCTAGGATAACATAAATAATATTGTATGTTAAAAATGTATTTTTAAATAGAAATAACAAATTTTATAATATTTAGTTAATGTAACTTAAGTTTTCAACATAATTTGATGTTTATTTATGTGTTTAGTTTCCTGATATTATTAAACTATTGGATTTTGGAGGTTGTAGTAAAACTTTTGGACCATTTATATTCTTATCTATATATTCTATACTATTTAATAAAATAATCACTATATCTATGTTTCTAAATTTTGGGTGTTATAGTTGGTATCATATTAAGCTTAGTAGAAACCTTGAGAACTAGATTTATAAGGACATATTTAGGTAATGTAACTCTATGAAAAATCATTAGGATATTCTAGAAATATTTTTATATTTAATAAAACTCATTTATAATAAGATTTTAGTATTTATATATTTTGATTTATATTTTATATTTTTATTTATAAATTGATTAAGTATAGACCATTTTTTAGAAATGGTTCTTAATGTAAGGAATTGAAATCATTTTAACACCATTAATCAATATAGGGATTTCCCTCCACGAATGTAAATGAGTTTAGTGCTATATTGGAGTAGATTATATCTATATTAGGTTAGTTGAATAAGGTTATGATAATAAGCATTCTCATATAGAAAAAATTGCTGACAAAAAACATGGTGTAATAATGTTGGACTGCATCATGAGGTAGTAACAATCATCCAAAAATAGAACCATAAATTCATTAGTAGCTTAACAATGGATAGAATCCTAATAGAATGTATTATTTTATTTAGTATATAGTGAAATGGATAATGTTATTATGATTATATATCATCTCATAGGATATTTTGATCAGTGGTGGTATTTGATTCCAAACACCAAGATGGAATATGAGATAGAAAATATATAATGGAATTATTTTAAGGAGATATTATTTAAAATTAATTTTCAATTGAGAAATGATATGACATGGAAAGTAAATTCTTAAATTTAAGAAAAAAATACAGAGGATGTAATTGGTGAGTATGAGGATAATTTTAAAAGATCACAAATACATGTTAGAAATTATGTATATAATATAAAAAGGAATATTTATCACTTCTTTAATGGTTCATAGCTAAACCATCAAAGGTCACTAGTATCTCAAATATTTTCCTCATATGAGGAGATAGTGAAAAGTTATATCAAGATGAATAATGAATTATTTATGTATTGTACATTCAAATGAAAGATAGAGAATATGAAGGTGGTTGAGTGTTATGGTGAAATTAATTTAGAAAATGAAAATAAAGGAAGGGTGGAATTCTCAAAATTCAATAATTGTGGGAAGAAACAGTCGAAGGGTTTATTGAAGGTAATGGGTGTTTATTTCAAGTATGGATATAATAGAAATAAAGCTCATGGGTGAAATGGAAACAAACAAGATTCTAATTTATAATTATTTAATTATAAGGAAATAAGACACTATTCAAAAAGAATCCCTAAGAGTCATGGGAATCTACCCCATAATAGTCCATGGGATAAATTTTAGGATTAATAATTTAAAATAATATAAATAAAGGTCTAATATTATGTTATGGTAGGTGCTTTAATAAAAGAAATAGAAAATACAATATTTGATTCTATATCTATGCACTCTTTTATATGTTAAATTTCAAAAAAACATTCAATCACACCATTATTCATTAAAGAATGAGTTATCAGTAAATTATCATTGTGTAAATCTTATAGAAATGAAATTATATTGTTCTATCTCTATTAAAATTAATTGAGGTTCTTTAGTTTAAAACCCGGTGGTAATACCAATGGTTCTTTGATATAATACTTGGAATGGATTATCTCTAAAATAATAATACACGAATTTATTATCCTGAGAATGATATTATAATCGTTAAGGGTGGAATATAATCCTTTTTATGGGATTCTTAATTTTATGATTCTTTTCATAACCACCGCTATTGGATCATCTTATTGAAATTATTAGTAAATATGATATAATGAATGAGGAGAATATCCTTAGAATAGAAAATGTATCCATTATAAGGGACTATATTGTTGTATTTTACAAGGAACTATCTGGATTTTCAACCCACCATTAATTTGAATTCACTATTGATCTTTTATATTATGAAAAACCAATATATTATCCACTCTATATAATTCCTCTAGTGGAATTTATGGAACTAAAGAAATCACCCCAAGAGTTGTGTGATAATTGATCCATCTAGCCTAGTATTTCACCTTGGATAACACCCATCTTATTTATGAAAAATGTTTATGGGACAACAAGGTTGTGAATTGATTATAATTAAATAAATGACATTACTATAATTAATAAGTATCATTTACCTAATGTTGATGATCTATTTGATCAAATTTAAGGAGATCAATAATTCTAAAAGATTGATCTTAATCTATTAACCATGAATTAAAATTTGAGAAGCTTGATTTACCAAATGTGGATCTTTAAAAAAGATATGGGAAATATTAGTTCATAGTAATCCCTTTTGGGTTAACAAATTCACCCTCATTGTTCATGGATATAATTAATAGTTTATTCTAGATTTATCATGATAATTTTTTTAATATGTTTATTAATAAAATATTAATATACTCTAATTTATATAATGATCTAGAGGACAATTTATGGATTGTCCTTGAGACTCTAAGGGAAAATGTGTTATATGAAAAAAAAATTAAAGTGAATTTTGGCTTTAGAATATTTATTTTCTTGGTCATATTGTCTCCAAGGATAGAATATCAGTCAATATAAAAAATAAAAAAGTTGTTAAATAATGATTGACATCAACAAATATTACTGATATATGTTTTTTCTTAATTTAGATGTTTACTATCAGTGATTTGATGTCTTTTTTCCAATATTCTTACTCATTAACCATGTTGACACGTAAATGGGTCAAATTCTAATGGTTTAATTAATGTGACAAAAAAATTAAAGACTGACTGAAAATTACCCTTTTATTTTGAAAAGAAATTAAAGGAAAATTGATAACCCTTGATTTAAGGAAACAAAGAATGAAATACAATATGGGATGTATGAACCATTCAAATATATTTTAATCATATTAGACACATTATCCTTAAATAATTTCTAGTGGAGAATGTTTACCTATATAGCCAGATCATCATTGATATGGTCTTCAAACCAACAAGCCACAATGTCCCACATTTTAATGCACTCCTCAATTTCTATTTTACCTACATTGAAACCTCTTTCCATAATATGGTATTTCTTATTGATCTATTATTTCTACTCCTTGTTTGTATCCAAAAGTAATAGTTTCTCAACAATATTATCATAATCCTCTTGGGAGGCATTAATCAATAAATATTCCTCCATATTTTATTCCTCTGAATGAAGGAGAATCTATCATGTCTTGACACTAATTGGTTCCTCTTTTCATGCCTCCTACTATTGGTCGGTAATAACATCCTTAATGAGATCAACTCGGTTTATTGTGTTATCATTATAAGAGTGTTCCACCACCATCGAGGATTCTTGAGTTTATCATCTATAGAGGAAGGATTTTGTATATATATAGTGATGCATCGAATAAAGGACTAGGGTATTTATATATGAAAAATGATATATTTTTTACTTACATATAAAGTCAATTAAAGACCTGTGAATAAAACTATCCAACTCATGATCTTGAGTTTGAAGCTGCAATTTTTTCATCGAAACTATAAAGGAACTATATTTATAGGGAACGATGTGACATATATACCGATCAAAATAATTGAAGTATATATTCACCCAGAAAGAGATCAACATGGGACAAATGAGATGGTTGAAACTACTCAAGGAATATGACTATGAAATACACTACCACCATTAGAAGGAGAACAAAGTTGTTGAATAATTGAATAGGAAGGATCATGTATTTATATCCATGATGAGAATTGAAAAGGATATTATATTCAAAAAAAACATTAATACTGGATATTGAAATTATTATGGAAAGGGAAATATCATTATTTTTATAAATAATTTCCCAACCATCTTTACTAGAAAATATAAATATTTCTCAATAATATGACAATGGTTTACAAAAGAAAATAAAATCCATTAAATATGAGATATTTACATTATACATATATGAAAATAATGTGTTAATGGTTGGAAAGATAATATGTTCACTATCAGTACCAGACCTAGAGAATGAATTACTAGATGAATCTCATCGCTCAAACCTATCTATACACCATGGTGGTTATAAGATGTATATGGATATAAAATATAAATTTTAGTGTCAAAATTTAAAGCATAAAATTATAGACCATGTCTCAAGATTCTTGTTTTAAAAAAAGGTTGAAAGAAAAATTCCAAAGGGTATCATGAAACCTCTCTCAATACCAATATGCAAGTGGAAAAACATCAGAAATGACTCTATTATTAGAATTACTAAAAATTTATTAATAATGATGTCATATTTTTCATTGTGGGTCAACATACCACGTCTAAAAAATTTATATAAATAATAGAGGATGTACACCTTGAATTTCTTATGATTTTTATAGCAGCAAATTTTTAAGAATTCATGGTTCATATTTATCAATTTTATCTAATATTGACCCTTTTTTACATCAAAATTTTAGATATGTATTGAAAAGGATTTAGAAATTGAGATACATTTGATCATCATATATCTTCCTCAAACTGATGGGAATGCCGAGGGGACTATCCAAACCTTGGAGTATATATTGTGGCCATGATCACTTAACATCCAAGGAATATGGGACTAATACCTACCTATAGTGGAATTTAGGTCTAATAATAGCTTCTATTCAGGAATTAAAATTGCACCATATAAGACCTTGTATGGAAAAAGATATCATGCTCCAACCAGTTTGGATGAAGTTGGGTAAAGGAGTCTAGTTGGTCCAAAACACATTGAGTAAAAAACTAATAAGGTGCGAGCTATACAGAATCATTTCAAGATAGATATGAGAATATATAAAATCTATGTTGATAATCGAATCATGGACTTGGAACTATAATTATGAGTTCTTGTATTATTAAAATTATCACCATGGAATGGATTAAGAGGGTTTAGTAATAATTGGAAACTAAGTATGAGGAATCCTAGGACTTTCGATATTTTTCAGATAATTAAAGTTGTGGCTTATTGTTTGGATTTTCCACTCAACTAAGTTTCTTCCAGGTTTTGATATTAAGGAAGTATATTCCAAACCCCATGTATGTTCTCACTACTAATGAAACAGAGTTGCAACATAACCTATCATATAGTGAAGTTTTTTTATAATTTATAGTAACTAGAGATAAATTTTAATAGAATTAGATGACCTGAATGGTGAATGTTCTTTGGTGGAATCACAGTTGAAAGAAGAAAACATGCATCTCAAAATAAAAATAAGAAGTGTTCTTTAATTTTAAGCACCAAATGAATGATTTCAAAGTGCACTAGTGATTTATTTTACTAATTAAAATTTATATTTAGAGAGATATATTTTTCATAAAAATACATTTCAATTTTTAATTAGTATATTAAAATTACCCAATTTTTAATTTTTCCAAATTTTCTATGATAATCGGACTTTTTGATAAAAATTAAAGTAATTTATGAAAATACCATAGGTTTTATGAAATAATAATGACCTAAAAATTATTTAATGATTAATATAAATTATTTTTCTATTAAAAATGGATTTGTTGACTAAAATAATGTAATTTAATGTAAGAAAAGTAATTTTTTCAACCTATAAATAATCATCCAAACCTAAAGTATATTTTAAATATTTTAAAAAAAAATTATTTATGAATAAGAATGTTATACACTTAAGAAATAATATATTTTCATGTATTTTAGTTCTAAAACAATTTAAATACAAAACCCATGCCCCATATTTCAAACACCATGGGATAAAATCACTACAAGGCCAATGGTTTTCTTTTTTATTAAATTTGGGTCCAAGGCCCATGCTATAAAATTAATAAAAACCCTTATCATAAACCCTAATTACCATACCAACATACCATGGTATATTTCCTTGTTTGTAAAAAAACCTTATTATTTTCATACATTTCAATATTTGTAAATCCATTATATTAACATCTATTTTATATATTATTAATTTTATATTACTTATTCCCTATCATTATATCATTTTACTAAGTCGTTATTATGTCCATATATGGGTCCTTAATCACTACTTAACATTAATTTTTATAATCATCTCCAATAAATTTTCATTTCAATATGAAATGTTATTATAATTCATTTTTATTAACTCTTTATCATATTATAAATGATATACCAGCATTATCTCTCATTAAAATATCTTTATAAACCATTATAATACTTCAATATTAGTGTAAACTCAAGGGTTAAATATAAAACATCCTAAAATTTTGGTGTAGTAAAGAGTTGGTGGTTTCTTTATAATGAAATCCCTATCTAGGAACTAAAATTGGATATAGGCTCTAACTCGGATGTTCTTATGGAAACAACCCTAATATAAGATTATTCGGTATTAAATTGATCTTCACTACGTTCACAAAAAAATGAGTTTAATTGTACAACTGGTTTGACACTCATAGGGGATATATTTTGGCTGATTCACAAGATCTTTACCAACCATAATTCAAAAAATTAATATATTATTATAAACTAAATATTATTTTTATCCATGAACAATGAAATTACCCTACACCATTACTTCATTATCATTCTATTAATAAATTTATTTTCCATTACATTCTGAATGTCATAATGTTTTTTATGATTTTATGATATTCACCTAGATAGGAACATTAGATAATTGAATGGGAAAATATTGAAATTCTAAACATTATTTATTTCTTTGTCTATACCTATTGATTTCTTGGGGATGATTATATACGAGTTTCCATAGGTAATATTATGATATGTATTATTTATCCATTATTTTCATATGATGGATGTATTGGACTTATTAGGTAATGGGTGGATCTTGAAATTATATAGCCCATTGATTGGGTAGTAGGTCTTGTGAGAAACAATAGTTGGGTGTTTTATATAATCCTTTCATATTTATTTATAATTTCATGGCATGTAACTTTGACAGTATGTGTATAATGTCCATAATTATGTATTTCATCACTAGGAGATTAGTTATACTTAACCATGAATTTATTTATTGTTATGTAATCCACATATTTATTATACTAATAGATCAATTTTTTATAGAATTTATTCATTCCTATAAAATTATTGATTCAATGTTTATGTATGATAACTTATGTAGTATTATACACCTTATTGATCATATTATCTCACTTCTTTATATTGTCTCTCATTTCCCCAGGAAACTATAAATATTACTTCCTGTGACTTATGAAATTTCAAGGAGAAATAATAAATTTACATGTATTTAGTTGAAGTATATTAAATTTTACAAGTTTATTTATGTATCAAGTTTCTTAAGACTGCTAAACTAATGGAACCTATATATTTAAATCTATGTATTATGTAGCATTGTAATAAAATAACAATAAAATTTGGATTAATGGAGTCGAGGTGTTACAATATCCATACATATATGACTATTTGTAAAGAGAAATAGTAAAAACTAATACCAAAATTCATAACCTGCTCCACCCATCCTAATCAAGCCACAATGTGATCATTCCCTTACTTTGTTCAATGCTGGACTAAGATGATATACCTCTAGTTTTTTACACTAAAAGTGTTCTTGGCCTTCCAAAAAATAACATAACATAAGGTAATTCATACCCAATCATAATACATATTTTTATTCCAATCCATCAGAAATAACAGCCTAATGGAACACTCACGTAACATACCATAAGTTTATTATTAACTGGTTGTTTTTCTAACTAACAACTTAACACCTTGATGAATCTTTAGAATAGTGAGACTCTACTCCAAGCTAATGAACTCAATCACCACATGTATCCTATGGGAAGACCTATAATATATCTCTCTTCTGAATTGATGGTCAAAACCATCCAACCAAAGTTTCTAGACTATTGAGGATACAACCAAGTAACCAATGGGAAATACCACCTGATTGTCCTTTTCATGTGTGCACACTGTAACACCTGAAAATTTTAGTATATATTTTTATTTAATTAATAATTTTTAAGATATCTTGTGATAAATGTAAAATAAAACTAAAATGGATAATTATTTATTTCATTATGGTATAATATTACAATAAAAAAGGGAATACATTATGAGATAACTAAATGAAACCCAATTAGTAAAATTACTACAGAAATGAAATCAAATGTAAATAAAAATACTAAAAGATTTAAATTAACATCATTATGATATTCCATGAATATACCACACAATATAACATTAGAGTAAATATAAAAAATATAAATATGATAAACATATCAAAAAACAAATTTGAGAATAGGATGAATGATTTTAGATATGTATGCAAGGATATATATATAAATGCAATATATCCATTATATATATAGTCATTGGACATATGACTATTGGATATATGGTCTACAGATATACCTATATCCAACATATAAATTAATGTAGTTTAATTTTTAATAAAAATATATAAAAAATATATTTCACAAAAAAATTAATAATTTTAAAATTAAATAATTAGTTAATAATAAATTAAAATTCATTATTGTAAAATTTTATATTTTGTTTTACATATTATTATTATCATTTGTTGTTTTTATTAAATTAACTGATATATTATAATACCAATGGTATAATAATATATAATATTTATAAAATAAATCAATAATGTTAATGGGATGTGATTAAAATGATTTAATGCTAAAAATTGATATTTTTTCAAGAAATTTCATTATAAGTGTTGTGCATTTTTTATCTTAATAAATTAATTTTTTCACTTTTTAATGGTAAATTATCATAAAATGATATTTTTTTATTCATAAAAATATATATTTTAACGCATTTCATTAGTAATTGATATGAAATTAGTTTAATAACATTTAAGGTATATAAATTCATTTATCTATAAAACAGTTTTTCTATACATTTTATTTTTTCATTTCAAAGAAAAAATTCCTATATTAAAAAATTGAATAATATTAGATGGAGTATAAATTTTAAAACTTCACATTTAAATTAGTTAAGATGTATAATAATATATTTTTACTTAAAAAATATTTACTATCTTCAATAATTAAACACTGTAAAAAGTGGTAAAAGGGGGTATAAATGACATGGATCAATTTTTTGATACCTTAAATTATATAAATTAATAATATAAGAAATTTTTTATTTTTGTGAGTCAATCCTACAATTTTCACAAATATTTCCTTACCTAACTCACCTAACTCCCAGGTGATTCCATCTTTACCCTTCACCTAACTCAAGTTTCCAAAGAATTTTCACTCATTTTCACCTATGAAAAGTATACTCTTAAAATCCCTATAAACCTATTATATCCTTTTATTTTTTCTTAAATAACTTCCAAAATTTAATATCCTAATGAATTCCCCCACGTTCAGATGCCTTTGGACATAGGAATATTTCCTAAGTCCTTTATTTTGAAGGAAGATGTTATGATAAAGTGAGATTCCTTCAAAGTAAGTAACGAATTCTTCTTCATACCATCGATTTAATTAATCATATAAACTCTTGCTCAATATAATTATACACTATAATAATTTAATATTAACATAATTATACTATTTTCAACAAATATTAGTATAATATAAATTTATGTTCTTCCTCATTTATTAGTTATAACATGTTCTTTTTTACGTAGGTTTTACTGCCAAAATGAATGATGTTGTAACACTGGCATAATGAATGATTATAAAAACATAAATATTAGTAATATTATTCCATTATTATTATTTAATTTTTTTGATAACTCTGGAATGGTAATATATACATGTATATTCATAGACAAAGTAAACTCTTTTTATTGAATCAAAATTCACAAAAATGATATTTTTAATACTCTTTAGTAACTATTACAATAACATACATTAAATGAAAATTAGATTTCATAAACTTATAAAACAAAAATATGTAAACTCCATGTAAATTTTGGTGTTTAGGAACACATGATAACAAAGTAAATACTAGAACCGCCACACCGAATCTAGTGAAAAAAGAACAGGGTTATTAATAAATGGGTAATAAGAAATTATAACAGAATTTTATAAAGTAAAATAAATATAAATATGTTTCTTATATATATTAATGACAAATAAAATTGATTATAAAATAGTTTAAATCATTTCTCATCAAGCAGGAATCCAAGATAAGGGTTTGTCATCTCAATTTTCATTCATTGAGATAGGTTAAAAGATCACAACCTATATTATTTTATGTGGTGTATATATCTCACCATAGATTTATAATTTAATATATTTAATTTTGTTCATGTTATTTATAAATCCATGTGTTGTTATCTCTTTCAACGACTTTTTATTGAAAAGTTACCAATGTTTTTAGTGTTTCTTTTCAAATATCACTCAAAAATTGAGATTGTTTATGACTAAATTCCCATAAAGAGAAATTATAGGTTTTCATATCTCTTAAACCCTATATATTTTATTCTCCTACTTTTATTTAAATGTTTTAAATGTATTCTTTATATTTCAACATTCAACCGAAAGGATGCCTGTAATTGGACTTGAATTTATATCTTCTTTTTTACCAAGAATATTTATCCTCATTATCAATGTTTTTCTTATGATATTATAGATGTCATTATCCTTACGTATTTGACTAATTAAGGTAATTTTTCATTTATTTTTAATTATTTAAAAAAATTGTTCATGGAATCATTTTTTTCATTTTCTAAATATCCCCTTTCTCCCAATTTTTTATTCAGTTTTCTTTACAAATCGTCCTTTCTTAGTTTTCTTGGTTTTCCAATTATATTTTATTTACATTCTCAATATTTTTATAAATATATTATTTAAAAAACTTATTTAAAAGAAATGATATAAAAAACTAAAGGATATTTTTTCTTATTTTTCAATGTTAATTTCTAATGAGATAATAAAGGGTCTTTCATCTATGTTAATATCCATTGATGATTCTTATGCTTCAAAAAAGATATTCCATAATGATTTAACCCAAATTATTTTTCTGAATAGATTATGTTATGTGAAAATTTTCATGAAAATAATTTCATTCCCATGATTTAATTAATCTTGGGATTATGAATGTTTTCATATGGCACACATATGTAAGGTTTTTGACTATATCATGGGGGCCCTGAATTATATATCCCTCCAATGAACTATTTAAAGCATTATATCTCATGAAATGAAAAGTAAGTGAATGGGAAGGTAACCCAAACCATTATGAGACTTTTTCCACTATGTGATGGGTGGGCATGAAATTATAAATCCCTCCAATGCATTGGTTAAATTTAAATATCTCATGATCTGACATGATAGAGACTACGGAGTGAACTCAATCCACTCTAGGACTCTATCCACTATGTGATGAAAATATTTATTTTTCTTTACATAAGATATTATTTTCTATACATAAATATATTCCTCATTCTTATTTCATGTATCTATATTATGCTACATTCCCAAATTATATTTTCATAGCTCATGATTATGGACTCATGTTTAAACACTCTCATGATTCACATATTATGTAATGAAAAAAAGACTTATATAATGATTCTTTATTATCATCTATATTGATTTATTTTTTATTATGATATTTTCATGAACCTCAACTATGTTCAGATACCCATATGTTTATATTAATCTCACTTATGATCTTTGATTGTTATCTCTTATGTTTACCCTTACTGAGCATATGATCTAACCCTTTTTTTATATTTACATTGCTTGAGAAATGAAGAGGAGAATTATCTGTAAAATTTTTATAAGGGTAACATGTATGAATATTATTTTTGGAATATGTTGAAGAATTTTTGTTAAATAATAGTTCTATATAAATAGTCTCCAAAGACACTCAACCTATATGTTCTATGGTGTGATTTACTGTGAGATATAACAAATATTCATGTAAATTTTTGTAAAATGTATGTATGTTAAAGTCATTTCATTTCATGCATGACCCTAATGGTATCATCTCCATAGTGAATGTAAATCAATAACAAACTCTAACCATAAATTATTGAACCTTTTCTTCCATAACCATGGAGATTAACATCACCCACAACAAAATGGTATATCCCACACGACCCATGACAATGGTCAATAAGAGAGAAAATATTTTCAACTATTTTAATATTAATTAATATGTTTTTAATTACAAAAAAATGTTATTTATGGGAAATTGTCACATTTAATAATTTTAGAAGCATTTTGAGCTTATTGGAAAAATAACCTACTTTTGGATTTTAAATAATTAAATTTATTTTTTTCCTTCGCCCATAAAATTTCCCACACATATCTAAATTTCAAAATTATTATTTTTTTAGGTATCTATGTTCATTTAGATTTATTTAATTATTCTAAAACCAAATCTAAATCCATCATTTGAAGGCTCAAAAACAACCACAAAAATCAGTCCTTGAAATCTATGCATAGATATTGATACTTTTGAAGATGGGACCATATATCATAAATGGATGGTCAAAATGATATGAAATTATACCATAAGCAAGATAAAAACTATAGTAACATATTATATTTATTTTTAAATTTTTTCCCATAATTTTCAAGCTGTTAAATTCATAGGAAACAGAAGATGTTGAATATAAAGAGTATTCCTGGGAATCATAAATTTATGGAGTAAATTGCCTATAAATCTCTCCACACATGGCCAATGAAGGTAAAATTTCTTGGTTTGATGGATGGGTAATAGTGTAACTTCTTTAAAGAAGATATGTTTTTCTAATTTTTATATTAAATATTTCTCACATTCAGAAACATTAGGAGTACAAATATATCCCCAATTTCACCAATTTTTCCAATAAAAATGTATCCCGTATCCTTTTTAATTCGTTAAAGACACTAGGAGTCCAATTTTTTATGTTTTTTAGTTTATTTTATGTTTTAATAGTTTTATAAATTTTTATTATGGTTTATTCTTCCTCTTCCTCACATTAACTCATTTTTATCTTTTGTGTTTCTACATCATTCTCTTCTCCAATGTCATCTCTAATAATCATGATCATGGGTTACTAACCTGAGGATGTTATTAGGGAAAAATATAGTTTCCAACCCAATTAATTGCACATTCATATTTTTTGTTTCTTATTTTATTATATTTTTCCTGAGTTGGATCTTACTAGGTAAGGCTCTTTTCAGTCTCCACTTTCCAGTCGAGGCGTAGCTTTCTCTTCTTCAATATTCTCCCTCGATAGAGGAAGTGGATGTGAAATATCTCACTGATCACTTAGTATACCATATATTCCAAAAATGGGAATGAGAGAATTTTTATTCATACTATTTAGCATGATCATTATGTTTATTTGAACTATTAATGAGACAATTGATGTTCACTCTAGGTGTTCTCCTGGGAGGATCTCCTTTCTGTCTGACATCATTCAGTGTACATTCATTCTATTATAATTGAATTATATTTATATTTAGTTATAAATCAATATTACATGAATATTTCATACCCATAACTTTATATTATTTATTTTAATATTAGTTGGAATATTAATAGTTACAATATAATTTTTTTGTTATGTGAGTTATCTCCCTGGGATCGACCCTGGGTGTGAAAAAATTTGCATACTTAGGTAAATAAAATATTGAGCAAGGATCCATGAAAAATCCATGAATGTCAATTTGGAACCATTTCTAGTGAGTAAAAACTCTTTCACACCCTATTATTTATATAATAACCAAAAAATAAAAAAATTTAAAAGAATCAAAAAAAAATATTTTCTCATGATGTATTTCAATTCAAATTATTTTATATGGAATAGAACATATCAGATACACGAAGAAGTTCAAAATTATATTGATGTTAAGTTTCAAAGGATTATTAATGAAATGAAAAACCTATATATCCAAATATAATGGATATATGGATTTGTACTTGCATCCCTGAAGCAGTAACCCGAACCAGAACCATAACAAGTGGTAGAAGAGATTTCAACAATACTTTTTTATGATAATGAACCTAAGGTGGTTGATAAAGATATTATAAAGAAATTACTAACATTATCCAACATATATCCATTTTTCAATGTGTTCCCTCAAGAACAAATTAAATTTCATTCACTTATGGGAGATCATATTTTTTGGTAGAATCCCAGAATTGATTTGTTGAATATAACCTAAAACATGATCTTACCATCCTTGATAATGAAACATTATCACCTATCTATATATCTTATTCTTTGGAATAAAATAAGGATTATTTTCCTGGTGAGATTTAGTTGCCAATGGTATTTCCCAAATAGATCAATTTCAAACAAAACTTACTTGAAAGGGAAAATTCCTTTATTAATTTATCAGGTTTTTAATCTTATTCAGCCTAAATTTTTTCTAAATTCTATTTTTTTAAATTTATTGAAACTGTAAAAATGATGAATTCCTTATATTTTAAAAAACATTACACCCAAGTGTTTTTTATTGAAAAATAAGAGATATAAAATCATTTGGTGGTGTGACTACCTCCTCTACATCAACTTGCCTAGTATATAAAGGAGGACACCACAGAAGTTAATAGAAAGAACCCTTATCTTCTTTTCCCTACTAATTTAGAACTCAAACTCTATATTTCTTCTTTATCAATGGATGTAAATTATCTCTTCTTATTTGGGGTTATTTATTATAAGTGATTAATCATGGACAATAGTAAAATTAACATGTGGGGGTTCATCTCAAAAAAAACAGCATCCACCTTCTGATTGGAGATAATCCATTACAACCTCCTGACAAGGGGCAGTAAAAACCAATAACCCACATGGAAGTATAAAACGAGAATTATCTGTTTTCTTTACCTTTTAAATTTCTTTTAATTTATTTTTATTATGTTATGTTTCTTCATTTCTTGTATTTTTAAAGTGGTAGAAACTAGGATTTTATCTAAGGGCTTCCACTAAAAAATAAATTATGTTGTGTCTTTCCTTTTATTTATTTTATTTGTTTCTCAATTAAAAATTTTATGAAAATAATTCTTGAACATATTTTAAAAAAAATATATTAGTAAATCTAGTATGTTTGGGTTATGGATTTAAATCTATTTTAAAAAATTTTATGATTTCTTCTGTTTTTTTTCATGTATTTTTTTAAATTTTTAATGTTTTCCCCTTTCATTTTGTTCATTTTGTTTTTATGATTATTAAGATAAATCAAATAATTTGTAAAATTCAGATCATATTGGTATTTTTTGAACATTGTATGTCTTTAATGTTTCAGTATTTAAATTATTTTTAATGGAACTTTTCTTTATTTCAAATATTTTCATTGGATGATGTTTGATTGATTATGAAACTCGTGTGCACAAGTACTACCTAAATTTAATAACTTACACAGCCTGAGAGGTTGATAAACTCCTTTAGAATATTCTTACATTTATATTTTTCTTGAGATTATTGATACATGTTTTTTTATCCATAACTTTTTGTTTTTCAATTTTTGAAATCTTTTATATTTCTTAGAATGTGTCGAGTATGATTGAGGCACCACTTTGAAATCCCTTTTTACATTGAACTATAATTTTAGCCAAAATTTTAATATAACATTCATTAACCCATAGTATTCATGAAATATCTTTTTGATAAGACACATTATAATATATTTATCTATTCATGACCTACTATATAAGTCAAATGCATGATTATTTTTGAACTAATGTGTGGGGGAGGGAGAAGACGATTTGTATTTTTCTTTCCTAAAGAATATGTTTGAGATAAATTGAAAGTTTTGTAATATTTATTGATGATTTTTTGGAAGAAATAAATTGATTTAAATATTGATGGGTGGACAAAAATATCTTTAAAAATATGTTTTTTTATTCATAAGTATTTGAAGATCAAAATATACCTCTCTTTTCCTAAAAAACATGATTTTAAAGAGAAATCTATATCTAAATTCAAGCTGAAACAATGATATAATTAAGGAAAATAGGGAATAAATTTATCATTGATGATGAAATTTAGATTTTTAACCTCAAAAAAATAATTATGTGTTTAGGGGTGATTAATTATGATCTTATTATGGAGAATACCATTCTTGAGTAAAACTCTTTTCATGAATTTACTTCATTTTAGAGCCTAACACTCCTTATTCTGACTAAGATGTTTTTAAATTTAAAACCAAAAAATTCTCTCATTCATAGAATAATATATGTAAAATACCTCATGATTAAAACATTAGTGACTCTATGAAGTAGAGAAATGTGGAGGATAGCAAGCCCATGGATATCACGCATTTTCTTAAGAATCAGAAAAAATCCACAGAAAAAATCCTTGAGTGAAGAGAGAAATATTTTCTTGGGGGTAGGTAGAAAATCCATGTGATATGAGATTTAATATATTATTATTATTATTATTGATGTGTTAGGTAATTTTTATCCACATAGGAGTCATTATATTTTCCTTAATATGATAATTAAATCGTGTTTCCATTTATTATTTGGGAAGTTTTCTTTGACCATTGTATTTTATGATTACCTAGGAGTGAAATGAAAGTGTAGTAAAATTAATATATAAAATAATTTCGATTATTTTAATTTAAATTTACATATTTTTAATCCCATCAAAGAGTTATTCTATGGGAAATTGTCACATTTTATGGTTTTAGAATCATTTTGAGATTAATTTCAAAATTTTCCTAATTTTGTATTCTAGCTATTTAAATTTTTTTATGTGATTCAGAAATAAAGTTTTACAAACTAATAAAAATTGAAAAAAATTATTTTTTTAGGATTCTATTTTCGTCAGGATTAATTTTTTTCTTCTGGACCAAAATATCAATCCATCATTTGAAGGACTAAATATAGCTCACATTTCAAGCCTTGAAATCCATTCAAAGATCTGGATACCTTTGAATATGGGTCGATATCTCATAAATGGATGATATGAATGAGATCAAAATATAAAATAAGAAATATAAACTCTAGGAAACATGTTTTATTATTTTTTCCATATGTGGTTCTTTCACTTTCAAGGAGATAAAATCATAGTAAACCAAATATGTGGAATACAAAGACTCTTCCTGGGAAGAATAAATGTATGGAGTAAATTAACTATAACTTTCTCTAACCATGGACCATGAAGATAAACATTTTTGGGTTTATGGAGGGTAAATAATGGAACAAATTTCAATAAGACATCATTTCCCAATTATTCAAATAAATATGTCTCCCTCATGTAAAATTTAGGAGTAATATTCTCAATCCAAAATTTCAATCTTTTGTCTAATTAAAATGTATTCATCAACTTTTCAAAGGGTTAGAAATGCTAGGTGGAAATTTTATGTAGTTTTCTAGTTTATTTGATGCTATAATTTTATTATAAATTTTTAGTATATTTTATTCTTCTACTTCCTCAGATTCTTTCATTTTTTATATTTTGTGTTTCCACCTTGTTCTCTTCTCCACTATGACCTCTAATACTCCTGATCATGAGTAACCACCATAAGAAAGTTCCTATGGGAGAAATCCAGTGTTCAAACTAAGTCATTTTTCATGAATTTTTTTTGTTTCTTGTTTTTTTAGAGTTAGGATGAGGGGTTATTAGTGGTAAAAGTGCCTTTGTGTCTCCAATTAACACTTTATGCTTAACTTTCTCTTCTCCGATATTCTCCCTCGATCAAGGAGGTGGATGTGAAGTCTCTCAGTGAAAAATGAGTGCACCATATATTAAAAACATGGGAAGGATAGAATTTTAAAGCATATTAGAGAGAATGTTCAATATGTTTATTTTAAATGAATAATGAGAAGATGATGGTTCACTCTGGGTTTTCTCCTGAGAGGATCTCCTTTCTATCTGACATCATTTCGTGTGCATTAATTCTATTAGAAATTCTTATATTTATATATGGTTATAAATTAATATTATATGAATATTTCATACCCATATATTTATATTATTTATATTTATTTTATTTGGAATATAAATAGTGACAATAAAATTTTGGTGTTGTGTGAGATTCCATCTCAAGAACATCCATGGGTGTGCACTATATTTCATGAATAGGTAAATAAAATATTGATAGAGGATCCTTGAAAATCCTCATGCATAATTCATTTCCAACCGTAACACACTAGTTAACCTACATAACCCTAATTCCTCACAATCCACAGTGACTATATTCCTATATAATATATCAATCAAAACATCACAAATAACAACACTTTACGACACACATTATCACACCCATCAAACCCGAATGACACCCAACCAATCATGAACAATCCGTACCTAGCCAAACCCACCATTACCCACATGATATTACCCTTGAATATATCACATGAACAATGGAGATAAAAAGGGGTTCGATTATTGGCCACACATGTGAACATTCCCATTCCTTCTTGTCACATGATGCATAAACACATCTGAAAAAAAGAATGATCTAGACACCACCTACTGTATTAAACTAGAACACCCTGAGAGAGGATGGGTGAATCAAGGTGTCAACTTTTTCAATCAATTTGTCAGATCATTTCCCCATGTTGATAGTAACTAGTTTAACCTTTCTAATGGAATCATGTAATTATCAAGCACCAAAATAAAAAAATATAAACACAACATAGTAGTTTTTTTCGTTCACCACTGTGGGATAGTCCATGGACCTTATTCCGAAAGTCTGTTTGTGGTAATAAAATACTATAATCGTCACTATTTATTATGATGTGTATAATATCATAGATAGTCACTTTTTGTTAGGCACACTTCCTTTACTAGTGTTTTACAAAAATCACAATGCCTCCCTCATAACACTTATGTCGACTCCCCTATCTCACTACCTTGGATGAAGTCTTAATCTATTTAGAAACTTAAAGATTGCCTCAGTAAATTAGAAATTTAAGTATTTTATCCTTATTAGCACAAGACTCTCCTTTCAATATAGTCCTAATTTTCTTAACTTGAAAGAATTGTTCACTTAATCTATATGTTCATAACTACAGTTTGTGAATATCCTAGCCTTCATGAAACCCCCTTTATCTTTCATATAAATTATAGCATTTTCATCCACATAAGAATTCACAGAGCTCCTAACCTTCCTAATTCTCCCTTTTTCACAAAACACAAAGTCTTCTCAAAACACCCAATTTTTTGAAACTTCCTTTTTGGGATAGCCTTAGCATTAGTTAATAATTAACCATTCATTTCACAATGATCAATATCACAAATAATTATTTATTCATGAAGAGCCCATCCTACACAAATTTAGAGCGATTTAGCCTTTTCTCAGATTCTCCTAATTCTCAAATGATGTCTGTGGATTCCTATTTATAAACATTTCATTTTAGAAAGATTTCAGTTTCATTATGTTCTTTCCCAAAACCTTAAAATTCATGCTCAGGAAGCTCTATGTATTCAAGAAGCTTCACATTATTTTTTCCATTCACAAAGTTTATCATAGTCACATAGGATCACCTTCATCTGATTAAGAATTCTCAAAACATCAAACATTAATAGCACTAGATGCCTTTTCAAAGCTCCATATAGTCATAAAACTCCAATATTCATGAAAATCATGCATTTTACATATCTTAAAGAGACAAAACTGGAACTCTACATTTTAGAAAGCTTTCTCCTTACTTCTAATTTTGAGCTCCAAAAAATTAAAAATACTAGGAAATGATACCACATTCAATTATGAAGCCTCATGTATGGTAAGATCACTTGTACTGAAAACTTCTTGATTAACCCCAGTATGGATTGATAACTAACAAAAAATAAACTCTATTTATAGCTATGAAAAAACTTGTTTCCAACAATATCCCCCTCTGGGTTTTTTATAAATCTCTAGATAAATTCCATAAAACACTATCCTTGACCAAAAACCGGATTTATATGAAATAACTCATCTACCACTTTAATTCTATGTGATAAGAACTCATTGTAGAAAACAAGATAGGCAAAAGTGAATTGTGTTCCTCAATAGACCATTTTCCAACCCTATACTATACAACCCAACAAACCAATCGTTAATTAAATTTCACATATCTCCCCCTTTGTAAATAAACCTATCAAAACATTATTTGAACTTTTAGTTGTTAAAAAACCACCCTAGATCGTATATCCCCTATATTCCTACATCACATCCATAAATAGTTTAAAATAGTTAACCCAAATGATGAGAGGGGGGAAAACATAACCTCCTGATACAATAGGAGGTAGATTAACATCATGGATTAACCAATGTTTCTAAGACATTGGTTCTTCCAAGGGATTAGTGACGATGTCATCCACTTGTCCATCAGTTTGAGTATGATATATTTTAATCACACCTTGTTAAAAAAAATTCCTTAATGAAGTGATATCTGATCTAAATATGTTTCATATGTGAGGCTTGAATTAGATTATCCATAATATCAATAGTGCACTTTTTGTTACAGTGAATCCCTGTCAGTTGTTTCACCTCATCATGAATATTAGTCAGTTGTTTCTTCATCCACAATAGTGGATTTCATGCCTTTTTAGTAGATTTATACTCTTATTTATCTGTACTGAGATAAGTGATTTCTAATTTCTTTCTCAACCATCCCACAAATTTGTTTCCAATGAAGAATTATTCAACACATGAAGAATTTGTATCCACTACATCACTGGACTAGTCAGCATCATAAAATACAAATAATTAATTATATCTTCCTTTTAAAAATTATAATCCAAAATTGATAATATCTTGAATATACCTCATGGTTCATTTAACATCTGAAAAATTATCTTCCTTTAGATTATGTTGGAAGGGATCCACCAAGAATGTTTCCAAGAAGATATATGGAAATGTTTCAGTCAAGTATAATAATATTCCAATGATTCTACTATATAGGGTGTGTGTAACACCCCAAGATTTCATGGCATGCTTCTCTTTCAATAATGCAATAGCTTGCATTGTACGCAAGTTTGAGATTCTAACACACCGCAACCAATCAAAGTAACCGTTATGAATAGTAATACCCACTTTTTTAAATTTTATAAATTTTATTATTAAAATTGGACTTCATTTTTAGATTCGGGATATCGAAATTCTCTTAAGTTGGATTTTTGGTATTTTTCTGAGAACTTCCAATTTTTTTATGAATTATGTAAAATACTAAACATTAATTAAAAAAACTATTTTAATAAAAATAATTTATATTGATAAATTATATTATTTATTGGTTTTAAAGTATAATTATAATATATTTTTACCATTTTATCCAATGGTGGTCATTATAATTAATTTCACTTTGAAATTGGACATGAACAATTGTCAATCTTTTGATTGATATTCTTTCTTAAAAACACGCTATTTGTTTTGACAACGGGAATTAATTATAAAATTACTAAATAAAACTTATATGTTTTTAATTTGGTAAAATAGAAATCATCTTTAAATTTGGAATATCAAATATAGCTTCGGGTGAATTTTTGGCATTTTTCTGAAAAACATCAATTTTTGATGAATAGTGAAACCACTAAGTGGTAGTTAAAAAACTGATTTTTCATTTAAATGAAACTTTACCGCTTCTATGAATTGAATTTAAAAAATCCGACATACATGGTTATAATTAGAAAGTAAAATGTGGTTCAATGGGATGAAAATAATTTTTGGTGAATAGTAACTTTTAAGTTTTATTAATCACGATTGAAGGTAATTAGTGTAATTTAAGGTAAATATAATGTTATAATAGTATTAAATTACCTTTACACTTGTCCTAACCATATTGTATGAGTTATGGACGACAAAGACTATACATGGGTCAACTTTGGGACCCCATGGAGCCACTTGGGTCAGATAATGACATTGATACCTTTTATTTGAAGTAAAAATAAAAATGTCACAAATAGGTATTGTTTTACTAAAACAATTTTTACAAGGTGTCATAAAAGTTATATTTTCGACTATAAATATCCATTTGAAATTTAAAAAGATTTCCTACATCATTGTAATTGTTTTATAATTTTTATGCATTAAATAAATAAATTTCTTTATCACACCATGATGATGCAGCGATTACCTCATTAATGAACGATTTAAATAAAATGAACAGATAAGGTAAAATCTAAAACTTACACTTGAATAAATCCTATTGGATGGGTGGATTTAGAACCCTTATCACCTTATCCTAGAAATATATTATTGTGGGACCTTTAAAATACGAAATTCATTATATAATAATGTAGTATTTCTTGAATTTCCAAGAGTGCCCCTCCTCTCCTCTTATAAAAGGCCCCACCTCTACCACCTTATTCACACCATCAAAGCCATTTGGCTCGGACAAAATATTCCCAAATACTCTCTCAACTTTCCTCTCTTACTCCTAGAAGCTTCACTTTGGGCAGATGTCTTCCCAAGGAATCCTTTGGCTCAAATCAAAAAGAGTTACCCGATTTTAAGGTAATGTCTTCTCTTGTGTTCTTTTGTTTTATTTTTCATCTCCAACCCCTTAAACACTTTTTATTCCTTTATTTTGTTAATACAACAGTATATTCAATATACTATGATGTTTTTATGAGAATTATTTGATTTACACTTACACACACCTTCGTCTAATGGTTAAAGAACATACTGTTTCTATGGGTAGCGAATTACTGCCTCACGAAACGATGATTGTTCAATCTTCTTTTAACACCTCTCATGGTGGCCATTATGATGACACTATTTCTATATATGATATATGTTATGTTTATGTTTTATTTATGATTCTGTATTTTTCATTTATGGAATACCTTTATGATTTCCATTATGGGTTAACGCGATAATTTCATTTTAGGAAGTGCGGACTACCGCCCCCTCAAAGTGATTTGAATCGTTAATGCCATATGTGGGATGTATAAAGGATGGAGTAAATTATATTATATATGATATTATACTGTATTTATAACATACCTTTATATAATTATGATTTAATTCCATTAAATATGAAATAGAAATGAAAGTAAGGTTCATGCGTACGTACGACTTACAGTCTCCATGAACGGTGCATTTCATTTCTTACCACTAAATGTTATATAATATTATAAATGCATGCATATATGGGATATATATGATATATATGATACATATATATCATGAATATAATTCTGGAGATAATTGATATTTTACCACATGATCAACTTGTAATTATAAGAAGTTTATTGTTGACTCAAGTACCAAAGATCGACAAAAAGATCATTATTAACTTAAATGACTACATTATGTTCATAACATGGTAATAAGTGATATGAAAGGAACAATGAACTTGGAAAAGGTTCTAAATAAAGTAGAAATTAACTATAGTTTATTATTCATGATATTAAAGAATGGTTAAGTCAAGTCGGACACGAGGTAAGGGACTTCATCTCAATCTCCTTTCATTGAGGAATATTTTGTTTTATACACAACTTTCATTTATACGGTGTATAAACCCCTTTGACTTTTACTTTTATTCAAAAGTAATATTTTTATATGAAGCATTTTACTAAAAAAAGGAATGTTTTTTTTGTCATACGTATACGGCGAAAATGACTTCTCCGCTGCCGGGACCATTATTTGATTTTCGGCTTCCTCTACAAGCCATAACTTTTTTTAAATGAAAAACTAAATACTGAGTTTAAATTTATTTTATTTTGGTATTGAAAATGGTTTTGATAATTTTTTTAATATATTAATGTGTTGTATTGATATCTTGTGATTGAAATGTGGAAATTTTATGTTCCCTTTATGCATGTTTTTTGTGATATGATTATGTTATAGTTTATGATATGTTTTAACCTGTTCATATGAGGAATGCATTGGACTTAATAAGTGACGGGTGGAGCCCGCTATAGCTCCTCGATTCCTTGGTAGGTCTCATGATACAAACTAGTGTTTTTGCACAAGGCCTTGAAAAAATCTTATTTTTAGTCTTGGAACAGGGCCTTGACTATTTGGTTATGATAGTCTGGCATTATGAATTCCATCATTATGAAAGTGGTTATTGATATTTCCTATGATTATTCGACTAGTAGAATATCCATGTGAATAATTAAATGGAATTGTCTCATTTTATTTTTTCCATATTATACTTAAGTTCAAGTTTAAAAGGATTTTGTTTTAGTTATACATTGCCTTAAATATTTATGTTTATTTTTGAAAGTTTCCGCTGTATTGTTATCCTTACTGAGCATATGAGATCACCCCTTTCTATGTTTTATTTTTCCCAGGATGTGAGTGACCTACAAGGATAGTCTGAAGGGGATGTGAGTGTGGAATTTGGAGACTATGTTATTGTGATTTTTTACTTTATGGTGTAATGTAATATTTATGAATGTATCTTGTGATTCCAAGGCTACTAAACTAATCAGTATTTTGAGACTTGATATTTTGTGATCATACCAATGTTACGTAATAATGCACCGACTCTAGGTAACTGCGGTTGGGGCGTTACAGTTGGTATCAGAGGCAGTTTAGTACTAACCTTGGAAGCTATATTTACAAAAACTCTGACTAGAGAACATATCCCTAAGATAGACTTTGTTGATTAGTATAGAATAACTTCCAAGAATTATGGTATTATAGATATTTTGTGATTTTTCCAAGAAATACATCCCTGTATGGATACAAGCAGGTAGAGGCGGCTCTGGAACAGATGTATCTAGGGGTAAAACACGAAAACACCAATTTGAGCTAGACTCGAATGGGAATTGGTGTAGGACAACGGGCCTTGTTGCACTTTTGGTTACGACACTCCCGGGGGATATGCTTAGGATAATTCAAGATTTCATTAAAAACCATTATGAAGGGTTTATGAGTATATAATTCCTCAAAGAAAACATTTTATTATGGATTATATCCATAAATAGTTCAATTTATGTTAAGTGTTTTACAAGTATGGATTATGTATTTCGATTCATAAACTAATCTATTTTATGACATTGTTTAGAAATAGAGCCTAGTGGAAAGAATAGAAACGGTATCAATGCACACACTCCATGTAGGGATTTCCCTCCTACTCAAGATAATTATAATGGAGTTGGTGATACAACTGGTGCTGATCAGCTTATCACCATACTGGGACAACTCACTCAGGTTATGAATAATAACCTTACTCGTATGGAGCACCCTAATCCACAATGTGGAGGATCAATGTTAAACCGCTTCATTAGGAAACAGACACCAACATTCAATGGGAGTAGAAATCCTTTAGTAGCTGAGCAATGGATAAATTCCTTAGAGAAAATATTCCATGCCTTGGGGAGTAGTGAAATGGAAAAGGTTATCATGGCAGTTTACCGCCTCACTGGAGATGCTGATCAATGGTGGTCATTGATTCAAAACACAAAGGAAGATGATGAAGTATCAAATATGGAATGGAGGGAGTTCAAAGAGAATTTCATAGAAAAATAATTTCCTTGTGACCCTCGAGCAGATATGGAAAGGTGATTTCTGAGTTTGAGACAAAAGGAGGATGAGAATGTCGCAAAGTTTGAGGCCAACTTTACAAGGTTAGCGAGGTATGCAGCAGATTATATATGTAACCCAAGAAGTAAGATTGATCATTTCTTTAATGGGTTAAAACCATTTCTCTGTCGAGCATTAGTATCACAATCCTTATCAATGTATGATGATATAGTCTTCTGTGCTATTAAGACAGAAAAGGAATTCTATAAGTCTTATGACAAAAAAGTAAAGCAAGAGACGAAGAGAATGGTAGAACAAGAGACAGATAAAGGGGAAAAGGGAAAGAATTATTTTACATTATGTGATAATTGTGGGAAGAATCACCCTGGTACTTGCCTAAAAATAATGGGAGTTCGTTATAAATGTAGAGAAAAAGGTCACCAGGCTCATGATTGCAAGGGAAAGAAAGAGGTTATCAATGTTGAATGCTACAATTGTAGAAAAATGGGGCATTATTCAAATGAATTTCCTAAGCGTCAGGGAAACTTACCTCAGAAAAGGCCAAGGGATCAAGGCCAAGCTTATGCGGTTACTACAAATGAAGTTGAATAATTATTGTATTTGTGTTTTTGGACTCAAGAACAATATTATGGTTATAAAAATAATGTGATATATATAAGGATTGTACTGCAGTACTTTTTGTTTTCATTAAGGTTTTAATATGATGATGGTAATCAAATTTTTAGTATGTGACAATAAGAGAAACTTTACTTTGTTTGGGGAATCTGATGTTACAATAGATTTTGGAATTTAGAGACCTTTTAGAGAATGTCTGGACACAGGTATTTTGGATAACTATAAAGGTTAAATATATTAAGTTGAACTTTAGATAGTATTGTTTAAGGTTAAAACATTTCTATTGATTATTTTTGGAATATTATAATACTGTAGTTTTAGGAAATGGACAACCTTCAGGTCGAGGGATAACCCATCGTGTCAAACAAAGCTACAGGAATCGAACCCACAACCATAGTGAGATAGGCCTTTATTACCTACCACTATCCTACAAGAAGTCCCTGGTTATTAGAAAATATATTTCCTAATCTAAATGGTATGTGTTAATATTTTGAACCTTTTACGATTAGGATAAATATAATATTTTGGAGTTCTATTATCTTTTGAGTGAAATATGGATTTGTGGTAAAAATTTATTAAATAATGAAAGTATACATGACATGTATGTATATTTCATTACGTTCTTAGTAAATCTCCTAAATTAATTCCTCAAATTTATAAAAGGCAACTTAAAAAATATTTGTCGGTTAACTTTTCCTACTGGGGAATCAATGATCGTTTAACCAATCACAAGTTTGTGATTTTCTTGTATTTAACTTTATCCTAATCATGTTTTCTACAAATCTCTATCAAACCTTTATGGTTTGTTTCTCCTCCATATCCATGTTTTCATAGAATCCTAGTATGGGCAATCTCGGGTGACCTTTGTACTTCACTTTCTTTCTTTTAATGTTATTTTTTTAACCTTATTTCCGATGTGGGTTTTCCACAGAGGTATTTTCTACTTTAAAACTTTTATTTTAGATCAACAATTTCAAATTGTGAGGAAGAAATTTACTGAATGAGAGGATAATGTAACACCCCAAGCTTCCACGGTATGCTTCTCTTTCAATGATGCAACAGCTTGCATTTTACGCAAGTTCGAGATTCTAACACACCGCGACACATCAAAGTAGCTGTTATGAAAAGTAATACCCACTTTTTGAAATTTTATAAATTTTATTATTCAAATTGGACTTCATTTTTGGATTAAAAATATTGAAATTAGCCTAAGTTGAATTTTTGGTATTTTTCTGAGAACTTCCAATTTTTTTATGAATTGTGTAAAAAACTAAACATTAATTAAAAACAAATTTTTTAATAAAAATAATTTAGAGTGATAAATTATATATTTAGTGGTTTTAAAGTATAATTATAATATATTTTTACCATTCTATCCAATGGTGGTCATTATATTTAATTTCATTTTGAAATTGGACATAAACAGTTGTCAATCTTTTGATTGACATTCTTTCTTAAAAACACGCTATTTGTTTTGACAACGGGAATTAATTATAAAATTAATTAATGAAAATTATATGTTTTGAATTTTTTAAAATAGACCTCATCTTTAAATTTGGAATATCAAATATATATTAGGGTGAATTTTTGGTATTTTTCTGAAAAACGTCAATTTTTTATGAATAGTGAAACCACTAAGTGGTAGTTAAAAAACTGATTTTTCATTTAGATGAAACTTTACCGCTTCTATGAATTGAATTTCAAAAATCTGACATACATGGTTATAATTATGAAGTAAAATGTGTTTCAATGGGATGAAAATAATTTTTGGTAAATAGTAACTTTTAAGTTTTATTAATCGCAATTAAAGGTAATTATTGTAATTTAAGGTAAATATAATGTTATAATAATATGAAATTACCTTTGGTGAATTGAATTTTACAAACATGTATTGTTTTACTAAAACAATTTTAACAAGGGGTTATACAAGTTATCTTTTCAACTATAAATATCAATTGTAAAGTTAAAAATATTTCCTACATCATGGTAATTGTTTTATAATTTTTAGGCATTAAATAACTAAATTTATTTATCACACCATGATGATGCAGCGATTACCTCATTAATGGATGATTTAAATAAAATAAAAATATAAGGTAAACTCTAAGACTTACACTTGTCTAAATCCTATTTTATGGGTGAATTTCGAACCCTTATCACCTTATCCTCGAAATATATTATTTTGGGACCTTTAAAATCCCAAATTCATTATATAATAATGTAACATTTCTTGACTTTCCAAGAGTGCCCCTCCTCTCCTCTTATAAAAGGCCCCAACCTCTATCACCTTATTCACACCATCAATGAAATTTGGATCGGCCAAACTCTTCCCAAATACTCTCTCAAATTCCCTCTATTACTCCTAGAAGCCTCACTTTGGGCAGAAGTCTTCCCAAGGAAGCCTTTGGCTCAAATCAAAAAGAGTTACCCGATTTTAAGGTAATGTCTTCTCTTCTCTTCTTTTGTTTTATTTTGATTATCCAACCCCTTAAACTCTCTTTATTCCTTTATTTTGTTACAAAACCAGTATCCTTAATATACTAGGATTTTTTTATGAGATGTATTTGATTTAGACTTACACACACCTTCGTCTAATGGTTAAAGAACATACTGTTTCTATGGGTGGCGAATTATTTCCTCACAAAACGATGATTGTTCAATCTTCTTTTAACACCTCTAATGGTGGCCATTATGATGACACTATTTCTATATATGATATATATTATGTTTATGTTTTCTTTATGCTTCTGTATTTTTCATTTATGACATACCTTTATGATTTCCATTATGGGTAAACGCGATAATTTCATTTTAGGAAGTGCGGACTACCACCCCCTCAAAGTGATTTGAATCGTTAATTCCATATGTGGGATGTATAAAGGATTGATTAAATGATATTATATATTATATTATACTAGAATTATAATATAACTTTATATCATTATGATTTCAATCCATTAAATACTAAATAGAGATGAAAGTAGGGTTCATGCGTACGTACGACTTACCGTCTCCATGAAAGGTGCATTTCATTTCTTACCTCTAAATGTTATGTAATATTATAAATGTAGAATATACTGGATATATATTATATATATGATACATATATATCATGAATATAATTCTGGATATAATCGATATTTTACCACATGAACAACTTGTAATTATAAGAGGTTTATTGTTGACTCAAGTACCAAAGATCGACAAAACGACCGTTATTAACTTAAAAGACTACATAATGTTCATAACATGGTAATAAGTGATATAAAAGGAATAATGAACTTGAAAATTGTCCTTAAGAAAGTATAAATTAACTATAGTTTATTATTCAGGAGATTAAAGAACGGTCGAGTCAAGTCGGACACGAGGTAAGGGACTTCGTCTCAATCTCCCTTCATTGATGCATATTTTGTTTTATACAAAACTTTCCTTTATACGGTGTATAAACCCCTTTGAATTTTACTTTTATTCAAAATGAATGTTTTTATATGAAGCATTTTACTAAATGACAAAATGGAATGTTTTTTTTGTCGTACATATGCGGCGACAACGACTTCTCCACCACTGTGACCATTATTTGATTTTCGGCTTCCTCTAAAAGCCATAACTTTTTTTAAATGAAAAATAAATACGGATTTTTATTTTTATTTTATTTTGGTATTGAAATTGTTTTTTATAATGTTTTTATTATATCAATGTGTTGTATTGATATCTTGTGATTGAAATGTGGAAATGTGATGTTTCCTTTATGAAAGTTTTATGTGATACGATTATGTTATGGTTTATGATATGTTTTAACTTGGTCATATGAGGAATTAATTGGACTTGATAAGTGATGGGTGGAGCCTGCTATAGCTCCTCGATTCATCGGTAGGTCTCATGAGACAAACTATTGTCTTGGCACAAGGCATTGATAAAATCTTATTTGTAGTATTGGAACAAGGCCTTGACTATGTGGTTATGATAGTCTAGAATTATACATTCCATCATTATGAAAGTGGTTATTGATATTGAATGTGATTATTCGACTAGTAGAATATCCATTTGAATAAGTAAATGGCATTATCTCATTTTATTTTTTCCATATTATGTTGAAGTACAAGTTTAAAAGGCTTTTGTTTTAGTTATACATTTTCTTAAATGTTTATGTTTATTAATGAAAGTTTCCGCTGTATTGTTATCCTTACTGAGAATTTGAGCTCAGTCCTTTCTATGTTTTATTTTTCCTAGGATGTGAAGAAATATTTTATGAGTGACCTGCAGGGATAGTCTGAAGGGGATATGAGTGTGTAATTTGGAGACTATGTTATTGTGATTTTTCACTTTATGATGTAATGTAATATTTATGAATGTATCTAGTGTTTCCAAGGATACTAAACTAATCGGTCTTTCGAGACTTGAACTTTTGTGATCTTTCCAATGTTACGTAATAATGCACTGACTCTAGGTAACTGGGGTCGGGGTGTTACAGTGAGATCCACAGATGTCCCATAATCATGATTTACCAGTTTTTTCCCAACCCCAATTGAAGTTAAAATTGGTTTGGAGTCATGTGTGTTGAATTTCTTTTGTAGATATATTGCATATTTTTTTCTAGGAAATAAAGGAATGATACTTCTTTTGAACCACCTACAGCGAAAAAAAGTATGCATGTTCAATAATCATACACATTTCAAATTCATATTTCATATGATTAGTAAATTCCTACACTGGTCCCTTCCTTCTTTATCCAAAAATTAAATCATCCACATACACAAGAACCATAAATTATTCTTTTTGAGAATTTTTCACATATATATTATGGTCAACCCCTCCACTTTTAAATTTAATATTCATTATATAAGAATCCAGTTGAGAATACCACACTTGTGGTGTCAACTTTATACCGTATAGATTCTTCTTTAATTTAAAAACTTGTGTCTCATTATTCCTAATCATAAATCCTAATAGATTTCAACATAGACTTATTATTCAAGAACACCATTTAAGAATGATATTTTGACATCCATCTGATAAATGGTGTTCCATCATTGAATTTCCATGGACAATAAAATAATGATCAACTTAAGTATTGCTTCTAGTGTAAACATTTCATCAATATCAATGCTTTCAATCTGCGCATATCCTTTACAAGACAAGTGTTCCTTGTTCCTAATCACATTTACACCCTCATAAAATATATTTTAAAGATCCAATTTTTCCAATTACATTGTGATTTTCGAGTCTCTTAACAAGATCACATGTATGTTTTTTGTCAATATGATCCAGTTCTTTATTAATAGTATTTACCCATGATTTATCCTTCACTTATTCTTCTAACAAGGTTGGTTCCATAATTAATATTAAGTTAGAATACGATTCATTTCTCATTCTCCTTTTGTGTGTAGGTATGGTCCAATCCCAAATGATGTTTTACTGATCAATTTATCCTCTTCTATTTTTCCTGTGATATTCTGCTGAAGCTTCTTCAGCAATGGTTTTCTATTCTTCTTATTCTTCAGAATTTTCATCATATTTTGATCCTTGAATGTGTTGTATGCCTTACACTATTTCTTAATTTGATTATATCCCTTGTCTTCTTTCTTCATCACCGTCAATATTGTCTATATAGGATCTCCTATAGGTATTTATGGGTTTATCCTCAATGATATTGACATCATTTCTTTTCACAATATTTCCAAGATGATTATTCTAACAACTGTGTTCTTTAATATTCATTGAATATCCAAGGAATATTCCCTCATCTGTAGCATCAACATATATGACTTGATTTCATTATTTGTTTTGGATGACACATTTAATTCTAAAAACATGAAAATACTTCATAGGGGGAATCCTTCCATACCATATCTCACATGGTGTCTTGGTTTCTCTATTTTATTTAAAGTGTACACCACTACTTGTACTTCCTCTTCCTAGTAATGACAAGATACATGAATCTCAATTCGTATAGTTCTATTTATATTTTTCACCTATCGATTTCTATGTTCATCTACCACATTTTTTAGGCAGTTATCACTATAGACACCTCATTATTTATACCATGTTTTTAGGTAATTTTCAAATTCAATGGATGTGTATTCTACTCCATTTTCTGGTTATAGAATCTTTATTGTGCATCTAGTTTCATTATCATATCGTTCATGACAACTCTTTATACAATCAAGCACTTTCTATTTCTTCTACAAAAACATAATAAAAGTAATTATACAATAATCATAAATAAAAAAATGAAGTACATATCTCCATATATTCAATCCACATTCATTGGACCACATACGTCTATGTGGATGAGATCAAGCATATTTGGTTCCCTTTTGTTTTTTGGCCGATATGAAATCTCAGTTATCTTTCTTCATATGAAAGCATCACATGCCTTTTCTAAATCACACTTTATATTGGTAATTTTGACAAATATCTTAATATTATATATGTATTCCATACACTTTTGATTAATATGACCCAACCTCTAGTTCCACAGGTTGTTTTCATCTTCAATTATTATGTAATAAGTGTTTTCTCTCCCGTCAACCAGGTAAAAAATTGTATTTTCTCTACAACCTTTCAAGAGAGAATTACCTATATTTCCTTTGATAGTTCACCCATTAAGTTTAAATTTCACTACCAATCCTGATTCATATATTTTACTCTTACTAAAAATATTATAATGAAAACTGTCTACATAAAGGACTTTATTTTTTATCTCATAATTTTCTAGTTCTGTATTTCCACTGCCTTTGATCTTTAATGCACCTTCATTTCCAAATATTATTTTTCAATTAATCATTTTATTAGAATTATTAAACAAATAATCATTTCCCCTCATGTGGGATGAGAATATTCTATCAAGAATCTAGGTGTTACTGTTCTTTGTAACTTAGAGGCTTATTTCTATAATATTTTATTTTCCAATTTTCTTCTTTTCCTTCCACGAGATACTTGATTTAGTAGAGAAAAAATATAGCCTTTATAATATCTTTTAAATATGCATGGGTTCATAATACTCATATTCTTATTCCACATGATAATACCTATTTTCTAGGGTAATTCATCTTGGTTGATGGGTATTGAATTGTCTCGTATTTTTGTAGTAATTGTTCCCACCTTACCTCTACCTATAATAAATAGCTTTATAAACATAGTTAGAATATTGAAAAATAATATAAATAGAAATAATTTCTTCTATATGGTGGAGGATATGGTCTCGTTCTACTTTTTTGACATCCAGGTGATTCCCCATTCAAATAGCTTCTTGCCTCTCCACGGTAAGACATGGTATGACCCAAAAATCCACTAAATTGACATAGCTTAAGAGAAAGAATATTCTCACTTACATTCCTCCATATCTACCTTTATTTTATAAAGGTATTTGATCAATGATACTCTATATATTCTTGAAGTTTATTTTTATCACCCTTTATTAGTTAGTTTGAATATTTATTTTTTAAGACATCAAGCACATTTGTGATATTTTCAACTTTCTGCTTCCCATTATTTTTGCTTAAACAATTTCTAACCATTGATTTTTTGGCATCATACCTAATTCAACTTTTTCCAATACATGTGGATCTCTAATAATTCATACCCTTTACTTGTAACATCTGTGGTTTTAATAATAAAACACTATGTTTGATATTATATATGATATGCCACATTGAGCTTAAATGAAAAACTGAATATTATTATTTAAGTATTACCATTATAACCTAGTCATTAAAATAGAGGGAATGAATAGGATTAACTAAATTATGAATATTTAATTTACACATTTAAATATAATGAATTATTTGTGACTATTTATAAATGAAAATAAAACCCTTTTAAAGTAAAAGGAAATCTTTTTCTAAAAAACTACTTAAATGCGCAGAAGTGTGCTTTATACCAATGAATTAATTAAATCAAAAAAAATTATTATATTAATGAAATATATAATATATTAAAATATTTAACACTAATACTATGTTTTTTCTAGACAAGATATAAGAACTAGTCCAATCTTATGAATAATATATATATTTTTATAAGAAGATGGTTTTACAACCTTTAGATGGATAACTTATATTAAATATAGTTTTTTATAATTTTAAAAATTGTATTTGAAAAAATAATCTTATTATTTAAAATTGGAATATAAACATTTACATTGATTTAATTTTTGTTATTTTTCTGATAAGTTTCATGTTTTGATGGATAGTATAAAATACAAAATTTTAATTGAAAACATCTTTTTCATAAAAATATAATATAATGCTAAATTATTTTTTTAATTATTTTTTAGGTATAATTAGATAAACTTTATATTATTAAAACCAATTTATTTCATTAGAATCAATTTTACATTGAATTTGGATACAAAATAATTTCAATCTATTGAATATTTTTACATTAATAACTTGTTTTCTCACACCGTAAACGAGATTAATTTTAAATTAATTTTAACCAATTAGGTGTTTACAATTTTGAAAAATGGATTGAAATTTTGGAATCATAAGGACCAAATTTATTAATTGGTTACTTTTTATTTTAGAATAATATGAATAGTAACTTTGGTATAAAACAATTACCACAGTTAAAGGTAAATTGGGTAATTAAGGGTAAAAATAATATTATAAATATTAGAAAATTAGCCAATTAGTTATCGTAATTTTATTGGATGAGTGATTTTAGAATAAAATAATCCTTGGGACGATTTTATGACCCCCTTGAATAATTTGGATGAATTTAAGCCTTTTATAGTATTTTTTTAAGGAAAGTCAAATATGTCATACTCATGTTTTTTATAAGTATTACAATTTTTATATGTTCTAATTCAGAAGTTATATTCAACTATAAATATTAATTTGAAAAATAAAATTTTTATATTCATCATGGTAAAAAAATAATTTTTAGGAAATAAATAAAAAACATAAAGGCTGACACAATGACGATGCAGTAATTATTTAATTAACGAAAATATCAAATAATTGATTATAAAAATACTAAAATAAAAATAATTTGAAATATATAATTCTATCCAGTAATTTATCGATAAATTTTACATTTATTGATGCTTTAAAAAAGTTTTTTTAAGAAAATATCATGTTTTTATGATATTTTCAAAAATTCATGTAATTAATAATATCATAATTGACATTAATAATATTTTAAAATAAATAATATTTTTTTTAATTGATATAAAATTCCTATGCATATAAATTTGGACAATTGATTTAGCTAATTTTAACAATTTAATTCATGAATCATTTATGGTTCTTTTTTTATTTTAAATAGTAACTATGTTAACCCTTAAGAAGTAAAAACACATGTTGTCATGGTAAGAGTTAAAAGGATTAAATAAGGGTTCAGACAAAATGATAAGGATAATAATGCAACCTGAAATTTTTTAAAAAATGTTAGATGATATTATTTCAACCCATACTCATATTATATTTGAAATAACTTGATTTAGAACCATTTTAAATTTTAAATTAATTCATATGAATTTAATTTTTGTAGAGTTTCTAAAAGTATCCCCACATAAATTATAAAAGGGAACCTCTACCTCACTTATTCACACCACTTTTATCCTTCTATCTCAATAGAAACATACCCATTTCTCTACCCAACATCCTTATCCATATTCTGAAGGTCTTGGTCTTCTAAAAAGACCAACCCTATATCCTTTTGAAATATATCTAAAGGAATTTGATCAAAGGATAGGTAATCATCTTTACCAACTCATTCAAGTTCATTTCTTCTTCTACTTACTCTTATTATGTTTTTTCCAGTATAAAATAATAAATAGAGTATAATATATATTATGGGAATTTATTATTATTATGGTACCAATATATTCCACCTTTTATCTATCTGGTGAAAAAAGAAAACACTGCGCGTGAGTGCGTACGACTTACCGTCTCCATGTCTTGGTGTAATATTATCTTCATCACCAATTTACATTGATGGGTATAATGATAGAAATAATTGATATATATGATAATTATGAAAGTATATTTTTATTTAAAAATTAGTATACCATATACTTCCTTATCCATTCACTTATTATGGGAATGATATCGTCGCTTGTGTGTACGTACGGTCTACCATCACCACGACGTGATGAGATTCATTTTCCATATCCAAAATTAAATAATGAATATAAATATGTATTTAATAATTTAATATGATAATTATAAAAATAATATCATTATGAAGATTTTGGATTTATATCCTATGCAAAATAACCGAGACATTCATGACAAAACATGCATTTGAAAATGAAGTCGTTAATACCTGAAACATGTGTAATTACAAATGATTATCAACAAACGGGTGATAAATTAATATAAGAAGATCATATATGATATCATAAAAATGGATAAGGTTATGATATAAGTTAATAACATGATTAAAACCATCATACTAGAGTTTAAATCATGTTTGATTAAAGGAAGTGTAAGGAAAGGGACTTTATCTCAATCTCCTTTCAATGAGGCATAGTTTGATGTTATACACCCACATTATTTTATCTGGTGTATATTAAAACCCTTAAAATTATAATGTCGTCAATTTATTCATTATCATGTTTTTTATTGTTATTTAAATTGTATTCTTTCATGTGTTTTATTATTTAAATGTTCAAAGTGGCATGGGACACCTTGAATGTTTAAATATTTAATTATCAAATATTTTTCTCAGTGTCAATATTCTTGATATTATTTTACATATTTATTTATATGGATTTAAAGGGTTTATAATGTAAATTTTATGTATATTTTTAATTTTGTTCAAATTTTTTCAGAAGGAATATTTTTGCATATTTTATATATAATTGTTTGAAAAAAAAGAAACATTCTATTTTTTAACATACACGGTGACACCGACTTTCCTTCCATTGTAACTATTATTTAATATCTATAGTCCATTGAAATATTATATATTTTACTAAATTGAAAACCCTATTCCCTTATTTTTTGGATATTTGGTATTTAAAATAAAATCATATTTTTATATGAAATTTTTTTCATATGGGTTTGACAAGAGTTTTTCCTCAATAATATTTCTATGATCTTATTAAAGTTTTTTCATATATATGAATACCCTTTGTTTAATATTTTGATTAATTGATTTTTATCTCTTATGATATCATAAAAAATATTTAATTTAATGGTTTATGATCATTTTGACATTGGATGTTCTATTTTGATAGCATTCATGATTTATGGTTAAAGTATTCACATTTCATATGCTAGTTTTTAAATATGAATGTTTATGTTGTTATGTTTCACCACATTCATGTTAGGAAAAAATTGTACTTACTAAGGGGTGGGGCCTGCTACATCCCATTGATAAATTGGATGGTCCCATGAGAGAAACCAAATGTGGATTTGGCTGAGGCCTTACCCATTTATTTTTAGATGTCTTGGTTGAGGCCTTGATGGTATGTTTCATATGTCCAGTATTATATATTCCATAATTGTGAGATTGGTTATTAATTTACATGTGATTATTTGACTTGTAGAATTTCAATGCTTAAGTAGCATAGATCATGTGATTATTTAAATGTCTTGTGTTCAATTATTTACCTTTATATATAATTTATATCATATTTACTCATAGCTTCTACTATACACATACCCTTACTGATAATTTGATCTCTCCCCTTTGATAAGTATTATTTTCCCTAGGATTCTAAGAATTATATTACAACTGATATAAAGGGTTACAAAAATGGGGGGTTGATGGAAAACTCAATGAATTTCATTATATAATTTATGTTTTAAAATGTAATTTGAATTTCAAGTATGTATCTAGTTTACCAACACTACTAAACTATTTGATCCTTTGGGATGTGATTAATTTAATATTATGAAAATGTAATAAAGTAAGACAACGGATCTTGGACTCTATGGTATGGGTATTTATAGATGGTATTAGATAATGTTTAGTAGAATCCTTGGGAACTAGATTTATGAAAATATTTATTAGCTAATATAACCCTATGACTGACATTGAGGATAAGTCTAACTATAGCATATAATCTTATAGATTTTTTAATACCATGAATAACCATTGTTAAACCAACAGGATCATATATTGAGAAGAATGTGTCATGATTTAGACATCCTATAAATGATTCTTCATGATTATGTTTCAATGTTTAGTGTTTCTCAAATTGTGCATTGGGTTTTATTCAATGGTTAAAATCAGTATGGTTACACATGTAATTGTTATACTATTGATGATAAAGACACAAAAAAAGGAATAAGTTATTGAGGAATAATATTCTGAAGCATAGTTAATGGTTTAATAATTAAGTTGAATGACTAAAGTTCTGGTGTATTTGGATTCAATAATTATTTTATTAATGGTGCTCTGGTTATAAGTATCATGAGATATATAAAGATCGTACTAAAATACTTCATCTTTATGAATTTGGAAGAATGAACGTTTCCATTAAGGTTTTTAAGGTGATAAAATATTTTGTATGTAATATTAAGAGCTACATTAAGTTGTCTGGAGAATCTATTGATAATATTGATTTTGAAAATTAAGAGAGCTTTTTTTATTTTGAATTTGAAAATATGTATTTTGGATAAGTCTTATGGTTGGAGTTAATTAATATGAAAATTAGATATTATTATTTGATGTTAAAGTATGATTTATTGGATAATATATGTCAACCTCTTCAGTTTTAGTAAAAATTTGAAAGATGATGTAATTACTTATAGGCCTTATGATTAGTTAAAAGATCTTCAAGAAAAAAATCATCTTGAACATTCATTTCCAAGTGTAACAGATGGTGTGAAAAAAGATCAAAGAATAACAAAATTATGAGATTATGCTTATGAAATCGAAAGAAATCAATTATGTTCCTATATGTATAATAAAAAAACCCTCAACTTTAATAAAAATATTTTGGAATAAAAATGTTATCTATTTACTTTATTTTCTGAGAAATCAATATTCCTTTAATTGGTCACAAATTTACTGTATTTTGATGGTTAAATTTATAATGACCATGTTCTATATCACTCTTCATCAGAAATTGGTAGATAGATTTATCTTCCATGTACATGTTTTCATATTAAACTAATGTTCTCTTATTCGAAAGCATACTTTTTTGGTGACATTACCATTTATCTTTCCCTCAAATTAATACGGTGTTTTATTAACCCTATTTTTGATGTGGGTTTACCACAAAGGAATTTCAAACTATCAAACCTTTATTTTTGAAGTGCAGTTTCAAATTGTGAGGATTTAATTAATTAAAGGGGGAGAATGTAACCTCCCGAGTTTTTAAAAGGGAACGCTATGTGATACACGATATGCCACATCGATCTTAAATGAACAACTAAATATTATAATTTAAATGTTACCACTATAAACTAGCCATTATAATGAATGTAATGTATAAGATTAACTAAATTTTAAAAATATAGTTGAAAATTTTAAATATAATTAATTATTTACTGAATAATTATTTATAGATGAATATAAAAACCTTTTAAAATTAAAAGGAAATATTTTTCTAAAAAACTGTTTAAATGCTAACAAGTGTATTTATACAAATAAAATAAACAAAGATTTTTTTTTGGATTTTATTTATGAAATATATATTATATTAAAATATTTACCATTCAACCAATTTTTTTTCGGGATATGATATAAGAACAAATCCAATTTTACGCATAAAATATTTATTTTTATAAAAATACAGTTTTATCGCCTTTTGATGGAGAACTTGTTTCAAATCTAGTTTTTGAAACTTTTATAAATTATATTTGAAAAAATAAACTTCTTATTTGAAATCAGAATATCAAAATTAACTTTTATTGAATTTTTGATATTTTTCTAATAAGTTTCATGTTTTGATGAATAGTAAAAAATACTAAATATTAATTGAAAACAACTTTTTCATCTAAATAATTTATAGCGTTAAATTATATTTTTGATTAGTTTTAAAGAAAAATTGGATTTATTTTATTTAATTTAATCTAATTTAGGTCATTAGAATCAATTTCACATTGAATTTGGATATAAAAACATTTCAATCTTTTCAACATTTTCACTTTAACAACTTGTTTTCTCACCCCATCAACCAAATTTGAAATTAATTATGGTAAATTATGTACTTTTAATTTTGAAAAAATTATTCCGTATTTGAAATAATAATGTAATTTTGTTTAAGCGGGATTATTTTATTTTTTGAAAATATGAATAGGAGCTTTAGTACTTTTTTTTAATTACCATAGTTAAGGGTAAATTAATTACTTAAGGAGAAAAATTATTTTATGAATATTAGAAAATTACCCTAAAAATTGCACTAATTTTATTTTTTGTGTTATTTTTAACTAAAAAAATCTTTGGTCTGGTTTTATGTCCTCTTGGAGACACTTAGATGACTTGATCTTTTTTATAGTATTTATTTTAAGGAAAGTCTAATAGTTCATACTCATGTTTTTAATATGTATTACATTTTTATATATGGTTATTCAGAAGGTATCTTTGACAAAAAATAGTAATTAAAAATATATAATATTTTATATTAATCATGGTAATTTATGTTTAATTTTTATGAAATAAATAATAATCATAAAGTCTTACACAATGATGATGCAATAATTTTTTAATTAATCGAAATATCAAATAAATTACTATAAAAATATTAAAATAAAACTAATTTGAGATAATTAATGTCATAAAAGAATTTTACAGATAAACTATACATTTTAATGATGTGTTAAAATAATTTTTTATAATATATCATGTTTTTATGATATTTTTCAAAAGTCTAGTGATGAATAGTATCAAAATTGATATTAATGATATTTTAAAAAAAATTAACTAAATGATATAAAATTTATAAAAATATAAAATTATAAATATATATATATATATAAGGTTTAAAAATTCATCCATGTCTCATTTATCATTCTTTTGTAACATTATGGTAACTATATTAACCCTCAAGTAGTAAAATCACAGGTTGTCATGGTAAGAGTTAAATGGTTTAAGTAAGAGTTAAAACTAAAAGATAAGGATAAAAATTCATCCTAAACTTGTCTAAAAATTATTGTATGAGAGTATATAGGTCCATACATATATTTTCATAGAAATAATTCACATTGGAGTTATTTTTAATTTAAAATTAATTTATATTAATTTAATAGTTTTTTAGTTTTCATTAGTGCGCATCGCCTCAATTATAAAAGGTCACCCTTTATATAAATTCTTTACACCACATTAGTAATTATAGCTCAACAAACCCCAGTAAATTTCTCTTCCCAAAATATTTATCCAAGATATGGATGTCATATTCTTCGAAAAATACCAACACTATATTCCTTAATAAGATATCTAATGGAAGTCCACCGAAGTAGAGGTAACCATCTTCACTAACTCGTTAAATTTTATTTATTCTTATACTCATATTCATGTTTTTTTAACATTATAAAGTAACAAATAAATTATCATTTATATTTTGAGATATTATTATTATTATGTTACAACAATATTCTACCTTTTATCCATCCTACAAAAAATGAAAACATTGCACGTACATACATACGAATTATTGTCTTCATTTCATGGGGTAATCTATTTTTCATCACCAATTTATGTGGATGGGTATAATTATGAAAATAATTGATATATATGATAATTATTATAGGATATTAATTCTTGAAAATTTAATATACCATAAACTTTCTTATCCTTTCACCTATTAATATAATGGTATCATTGCTCATGCATGCGTATGACCTACTGTCTCCACGACATGATGCGATTCATTTTCCATATCCAACATTTAAGAATGGATTTAAAAATTTATTTAAAGATTAAATATGATAGTTATAAAATTAATATAATTCTTGAGATTTTTATATACATCCTATACAAAATAACTGAGTCATTCATGACAAAATATTCATAGTAAAATGAAGCAGTTAACACCCAAAACAAGGATATTAATGAAACTTTATCAAAAAATGGGTGATAAAATAATATAATAATATCATATATGAGATCATAATTATGTATAATGTTACGATATAATTTAATAACTTGACTAAAACTATTATACATATGGTTAAATAACAACCGAATAATGGAAGTGTAAGGTAAGGGACTAAACCTCAATCTTCTTTCATTGAGGTAGAGTTTGATGTTGTACACCCTCCTTGTTTTATGAGGTGTATATACATACCCATTAACCATTCATGTACTTAATTTATTTGTTATCATGTTATTTAATGTTATTTTAAATTTTATTCATTCATTGGGATTTTGATTTAAATGTTCAATGTGGTAAGGTACACCTTTAATGTTTAAAGATTTAATTATCAAATAATTTTTTTCATATCAATATTCCTGATATTATTTTTTTATATTAATTTATATGGATATAAAAGTATTATAAATAAAATTGTATATATATTTTTAATTTCATTAAAATTATTTAAAAAAGAATATTTTTTATGTTTTATATGGAATTTTTTTACAAATAAAAATAGGAATATTTTAGTTTTTAATGTACACGACAACAACGACTTTCCTATTATCATGACTATTATTTAATTTCTAGGTTCCATTACAAGATTACGTATTTCTTTAAATGGAAAACCCCCTTCCATTATTTTTGGGATATTTGGAATATAGAATGTTTATTTTTAAAATAAAAGGGTATTTTTATATATAATTATTTTTCATATAGGTTTAACAAGATTTTTTTCATCAATGATTTTTCTATGATTTTATTAGTGTTTTTAATATATGTCAACATCCTTTGTCAAATTCTTTGATTAATTGCGGTTGAAATATTATGATATCATATAACATATTTTATTGAATATTTTATGATCATTTTATTAGTGGATGTGCTATTTTGATACCATTCATGGTTTATGGTTAAGGTATTTACATTTCATTTGATTGTTTTTTAATACGAATGTTTATGTTGTTTATGTTTCACTCCAATAATATGAGGAAATAATTGGACTTAGTAAGTGATGGTAAGGACCTTATATAGCCTCATGATTCATTGTTATGATTCATGATAAAAACCAGATATAGATTTGTGTCATGACCCCCTCCCCATAAAGTGTACCCCTCCTAGGCCGGCAATGTGAAAAGGGAGATAAAACTACCACAAAAACATTTTTTCACAGTCCCCCCCCCTTTATCAGCACTAACGAAAAAGCGCTGATAAAGGGCGGTGTCTTTATCAGTGCTCAAAAAAGCGCTCATAAAGGGTGCCTTTATCAGCGCTGAAAAAAGCACTAATAAAAGCACCCCTTTATCAGTACTTTTTTTAGCGCAGATAAAGAGACCCCCTTTATCAGTGCTTGTTTAGTTGCGCTGATAAAGGGTAGACTTCAAAAAAAATTAATAAATTATATTATTATATAAATATAGTTATATTGATAGAAATATAATTTATAATTTATAAATATATTTTAGTTAAGTATAACTGTACATTTACACTTAATAAACTTAATTTATAAGATTTTTAGTGAAAATGGCTTCCTAAAAAATTAAAAAAAATATTTATAATTAATAATTTGCTAATTATTATGGAGTAATAGTCAATTAATAAAAATTTGATGACTAAAAAAATTAAAAAAATTAAAAAAAAAAGATCCAAAATATGTTAAAAACGCAACTCAAACTTCGAACGGTCACAACTTTTGAACCGGGTGTCCGTTTGAACTCTACCACATATCAAATCGAAGCCTGTGACAATCCCTACGTCGATGGGGCTCGCGAGAGACCTTGTTCAAGGGTTTTTAGAGGGAAAAAGAGGCCCATAAGGCCTCTAAAACTGAGTTTTTAGTCGGGGTACCCCGATTTTTTAAAATTTTGTGGATTTTCAACCTCGTTTAAGGGGGTATTATTGACTTTTTGTTGGTGGGGACTGAATTTATTCCAAGGTATTACATTCATATTGATATTATGTCTTTGAAATTTCATCGTTTTTTATAATTCACTTCTATTTATAATCTAATATATAACTATATGTACATATTTTTTATATATTCAGACCTAAAAATTTAATTATAAATATTAATAATAAAATATATTTACATATAAAATATATTAGCTTTATCTAAATAATAACTAACATCCATTTTATTTAATATACAAATATATGAATATTCATATACCTATATATTAATCTAACTATATATATATATATTAATCTAACTATATATATATATTAATCTAGTGACTATATATATTAATATATCTACATATATATATATATTAGTATTACTATAAATATATATATATTAATATCAATATAAATATATATATTAATATCACTATAAATATATATATTAATATCACTATATATATATTAATATAATTATATATATATTAATATAACTATATATATTAATATAACTATATATATGTTAATATAACTATATATATGTTAATATAACAATATATATATTAATATAAATATATATAACTATACGAATAATTATTACTAAATATATATATATATATATATATATTAATGTAACTATATATATATATTAATATAACTATATATATATATATTAATATAACTATATATATATTAAAATATAACTATATATATTAATATAAATATATATTACAATACGAATAAATATAACTAAATAACTAAATATATATATATAGAGATATCATGAATTGGAAGACAAATCAAAATAGAGTAGTGGTAAAGGCTTAGGCGCGCATGGGGGAGGTCTCGAGTTCAAATCCTGGTGGAGGCAGGGGCATGCGCGCATGGGGGAATATGGGAGAAAGCGATGTTAAAGGGTAAAGGGGGTGCGTGGGGCACTGTACAGGGGTAGAAAAGTGCTGTAAAAGGGGGGGCTCAAGCGCTATAAATTCCCCCCCCCCCCCTCGATTGGCAGTATTTTTTAAACAAATTTAATTTTTTAAAAAAAAATTTAATTTTTTTAATTTTTTTTAATTTTTTACCTTTTATCAGAGATTTTAAAAAAGCGCTGATTAAAGGGGTCCTTTATTAGTGCTAAAATGAAAGTACTGATAAAGGAAGCGCTAATATATGTGTTCTTTTATCAGCGCTAAAACAGAGCGCTGATGAAGGACCCTTTTATCATCGCTTTGTTTTAGCACTGATAAAAGACCCCTTTTATCATCGCTTTTTTTAGCGCTGATAAAAGACACCTTTTATCATCGCTTGTTTTTAGCACTGATAAAAGGGGTCTTTATCAGTGCTTTTCAGAGCGCTGATAAAGGGGAACCCCCCATTGTCTTCACCAAATTTATCAGCGCTTTTTATAGCACTGATAAAAGTCATTTTTAGCGCTGATAAAATCCATATTTGTAGTAGTGTAATGACCCCCGAGTCCCGCCTCCAGTATGCCCCAGGTTTGCGACTAGAACCGAGGGTATAATAAACACACAAATGGGAGGCATTGCCCTCTAAGAGAACACATGTAGAAGAGAGAGATAAGATAGAAACCAACCAACTCCAACTAAGAACTGAAATTTAAAAGAAACCCAAGTAAATATATGAAATTCCATGAAAAATTACTACAACTGAAAAGGGAAAACTGCAAGTACCCAAAAGAAAGAAAAAAAAAACAGCAGTGACCATAAGCCCGAACTGCTAATGCAACCACAAGCTAGTAGTAACCAGCCTAACCTCCAACCTGCTTCAAGTGACCTGAAAAAACAGTTTATATATACGTAGGGTGAGTATAACGATATACTCAGTAGGATCCTCCCCAAAGCCTCTCGTGCAAAAGTAAGGAAAGCATGCTAAAGCAAAGTGAACAACAGTGAAACTAAGCCGTCACCTAACATGTATACTATGTTCCCAAACTCACCATGGCTACTCTCACCATGTAACATATACAAGAGTATAGCATATAATAAATAATATCAAGGGTACCCCGCTACTACTTCCCCACTGGTTTTCCGCTTTGCCCCAACGACATACGTCTTGTGCATCTCTCTCCAAAGGCTTGCCCGTATAAACTTGGGCTAAGCTCCACAATCGACATCGCGTGTATCACAAAGGATTTCCCACAGACACCTGGTCTAAGCACTACACAATCCTCACAACCAAAAGTAACCATGTAGTTTCTAGGAGCCACCACAATTTGCATAACGTGTATTATACAGAGGGTATTATACCTCAAGCCTTTACAACCCATACACTGAGTAAGGATCTGTAGAGACCCGTATCTTGACTTACATGGACATTACATTACATTTGTGGAATACTTAGTACATAACAAAAACACACACACAAGGACCGTAATAGTTTAGTGTCTTTGGAAACTCGGAATATAATCTTCTAATCGTGGTGAAAGATCTTCAACATCTCCCATAAAGATCTTCTTTTTTTATACCTAAAACCTTTCTTTATATCCTGGGGAAAAGAAAACATAAAAGGGTGAGCTCAAATACTCAGTAAGGGTAAACAAAAGAAATATCAATCACATCATATACATAAGCACATAACTTTTGGAAATCTTAACCTGCAAAAGTGATCATAATTTCATAACATGGGGTAAATCATGGCAGTGAAATGTAATCACAATAATCATAACATAAAACATGAAACTTTGTTTCATTCACACATAATCATAGAGAATCATTTCTTGTTAGTCAAGACTCATTTCCAAGACTATCTTAGTGGACAAAGTCCCTTTCTGAATCGAGTAACCCTCGTTTCAGTCCTGTTTCACTGAACCGGTATAACCTACCATTCCAGCCATGTCTATCTCATGAGATATAAAATCATTACCCAATGCATTTGAGGGAGATATAGGTCCCACCCATCTCATAATGATACCATTTTTATGTGTGCCACAAAATCATAAATCATACATCATTTCATAACCCATATAATAAAATGGGATTCTTAAACATCATGCCATCATAATCCATAAATAATTGATATCATTTCATCATAAGAAAACTGAAACCATTTAAATCATAGAGACATTTTACTTGAAACATACATATCAAATAACGTCATCTTAGATGGAAAAATAGTTTTAAAAAAAACACTTGAAATGAATTCTTGAGGAAAATATCCTTTCTTCTTTAAAAACATTTTTCCTTTCTTAACATGTCATAAAACTTTAAATTAAAAGAAGTTGATTAAAAATAAACTTGAAAACTTGTAAATTAAGATTCTTGGAAATAATGTTTTAAAAATCCATTCATGCCGTATACGTTAAAAAAACATTCTTCGTACTTTTGTCGGAAAAGTCAAAAAATCACCTCGTATGAAAAAGCGACAAAAGATTCCTTTCATATTCTTTACTAAAAACTCACCGAAGGGTAAAAATGGATTTAAAAAATTTTAGGTGGATGGAAATAATATTACATATTGATGAAACATGGATGTGGATGATAAAATACACCCCAGTAAATACTTACGAATAAACAATCTCGGATAAAAATGAGATTGTGATATTTCCCTTACCTTAGGTCCGATTTGCTTTGTTCGTGTCCGAAGATCCTGTATAATGGTTTAAATAATGTTATTGACTTATTCCAGAATCATACATATTGATATGATATCATATATGGTCATATTATTAGCCTCTTGTTAGTAATATTTCATTGTTACTTGTTACTCGGGTCTTTATAACTTTTTGTTCTTATGCGTGTTTTGTCGAATAAATTCTTATTATTATCTTTAGGTTATAGATAATTAATTTACATAATGGTATTAGTGTAGTATATACCATATTCATTCATTCAATTCATTTATATAATCATTATGAAATGAAGATCATGTAGAACGAGTCGCATCACATCGTGGAGACGGTATTCCGTACGTACGCACGAGTGATGATATCGTTCCTATGATCATGGAATTGTATTGGAGTATATATATATATTATTTCAGTATCAATATTACTTCATAATAATCATATATAGTTACTCATTACACCATTATACCCATCCTTGTAAGGTGATGGTGGAAAAATAGATTACACCACGGCGTGGAGACGGTATTCCGTACGTACGCACGCGCGGTGATTTCATTTTTCCGTAGGATGGATAGAAGGTGAATTAGGGTTGTTTCATATTTATAATAACATATCAGTATGTAAGTAATACTGATGTTATTACTTTATCATGAAACAACTAAAGGAGAAGAAGTTGAAGAAGAAAGAAATTGAAAAGATCGGTAATGGATATTACCTCTTCTTTGGAACACCTCTTTGAATCCTCCACTAAGGGAACTAAGATTGGTCTTTGAAGAAGACCAGGACCTCTAGGATTATTCTAGGGAAGTGGAGAGGAGAAAATGGCAGGGTTTGGCCGAGCTTGAGTGCTCAAATTGGTGTGAGGAGGAGGGGGAGGAGGTGCCCTTTTATAAGGGAGGAGAGGGGCACCTTAGGAATATCTCAAAATATTATTTTATATTAAAGTCAAAATCGGTTTATAATAGTTACAAAGGGTCTTATTTCGAATCTAAAGTGGGGATGGGTCTAAATCCTATAAACCAATAGGATTTAGACATTTTTAGGGTATTATTTTAACCTTATCAATTAGATTTAACTCTAAGTTAATTAATTTAACTTTTACCGTGTCTTTTTGTTTTCTTTCACTATATGGTTAATACACTTACTATAACATGCCAAACGAACCCCAAATTGTTTATTATTAATATATATATCCTTATCTAAGTCATTTTGCCGAACCTTAGATTTTTAGGAATACAATAACAATTAATAATATAATATTTGATTTAAAAACTATTTTGTGTCAATTTTGACACTATTTGATATATGATTTTTGTGAAAGTCATAACAGAATTATATGTTCAAACCAAGTTGATTAAATCAACCTTAATATATCATAGTAACCTATAAAATTAGTGTAATTCATAAAAAGTCTCAAATTACATTCATTTTAGCATTTATAACATCAATTATGTTAATATTTCCTTAAAAGGGTAATTACTGCATCATCGTTGTTTCATAAATAAATTAATTTATATAAAGTCTAAAAATTATAAATAAAATATCATTATGTAGGAAAGCTTTTTAGCTTTATAATGAATATTTATAGTCGAATTTATCTTATGTATAACCCCATATTAAAAATGTTTTATTTATTAAACTTTGATTTTAACTATTTTAACTGTTCATTAACTAATATAATATTAAATTTCATAATCTAATCCAAGTGGACCTAAATGGTCATATTATATTCATAAGGTTGTTTTTGGTCGAATTACACTTATCCAATAGAATTAGGACATGTGTTAGGGTAATATTAATATCATATTTACCCTTAGTTACCCTATTTACTATTAACCGTGGTAAAAAAAAAGTAAAAAGTTACTATTCACCAAAAATTACTTTCATCTCATTGAACAACATTTTACTTACTGACATCAACCGTGTCTCTCGGATTTTTGAAATTCCATTCACATAAGCGGTAAAATTAAGATTTATGAAGAAATTAATTTTTTTAACTACCACTTAGTAGTTTCACTATTCATCAAAAATTGATGTTTTTCAGAACAATGCCAAAATTTCATCCTAAGCTATATTTCATATTCCGAATTCAAAAATGAAGTCTATTTTACCAAATTCATATCATAGAATTTGCATTAATTAATTTTATAATTAAATCCCGCTGTTAAAACAAATAGCGTGTTTTTAAGAAACAATATCTATCAAAAGATTGACACTTGATTATGTCTGGTTTAAATGTGAAATTACATCCAATGACCAACATTGTATTAAATTGTAAAAATATATTCTAAATATACTTTAAAACCACTCAAATTAATAATTTATCACTATTAATTATTTCGATTAAAAAAGTTGTTTTTAATTATAATTTAGTAATTTTCACTATTCATCAGAATATGAAAGTTATCCGAAAAGTACCAAAATTTCACCTTAGGATAAATTCGATACTCCGAATCCAAAAATGAAGTTCATTTTGAAAAATAAGATTTACAGAGTTTTAAAAAGTGGTTATTACTATTCATAACGGCTAGTTTTAATAATATTTTAATAGCATATCGTTGTTTAGTGAAACTCGGTATTGCGTATTACACACGCTATCGAGGAAGGTCGTGATTGCGTGTAATGAAAGTCAAGTCAAGGATGCGTGTTGTGCAAGCTCCTTTTGGTGTAGCGTACAACACAAGACTTTAATAAAATTAAAAAGAATATTTTTTTATAAAATCTTGGGCTGTTACATTCTACCCCCCTTAAAATGAATTTCGCCCTCGAAATTCGTCGGGGTTATAAATGGTTTACTATTCGAAAGTTTCTTTAATAGAAACCCACATCGTAAAAAGGAATATCAAAACCAATCTTTAAAAACAAAAGTATGAAACGTAACGGTTACCCAAATAAACTAATCATTGGGTTTCCACATAGGTGAAAATATGGATATGGAAGAGAAATCTAACCATCATGTTCTGATGGAGAGTGGTAGCGAACATGGCTATGGAAAATCCAGTAATCACAAATCCATAGATTTGTGATGATATAAGGTACCATCTGATTCATCAGGTATAAGATCACTAGGACAACATTTTTGGTTTTCAAGATCATTTCCCTAAAGTTGAAAATTTGAATTAGAATAAATACTTACTTTATTTTGGTACAATCTCACTATTGTTCGTGCCTTGAACAATTTCCACTTCATCTCTTAAATAAATGAAGTTGAATTTTTTATTCATGAAGTGTTAGCAGATCATGTGATAGAATGACGGGTCATTCCATCTGTCTCAAAAAAAAGGTTAGCAAAAATTATATGCATAAGTCGATCTATAGTGAGATTAATCATATATGGTTCCTAAAATGGACTTATACTTCATATATCATACTGCTTAATATAATAAAACTAGTTTCTACTAAACAGGGACTTCCTATAGGCCAGTGGTAGGCGATAAAGGCCAGTCGCACTTCGGTTGTGGGTTCGATTCCCACAGCCTTGTCCGAAGCGATGGGTTGTCGCCCGTCCTGCAGGTTGTCCTTTTTCCAAAACTATATAACATCCCATCAATAATATCGAAAAAAACAAACAATACTAACTTATGTCCAACATAATCCATTCCAATCTTTTAGGCATATCCATAATACTGCAGTAGACTCTCATAATATAGTGAAAATGATTACCAGAGATTTAACACCATCATCGATCCCCATATATCATAAGATATGTTTTGTTGGTCATATTCCAAACATTCAAAGTCCTTAATCGTGTATTATCTTGAATACCTTAGTGAAAACATGAATGCAGTTAAAAGTTAACACCTTCCACATACTAAAATCCTCAAAATTCTATATACTCAAACCATGATATCACTTAGTCCTTATATCAATCATGAGCTCATGAATACTGTTAAACATTTCATTTTCTCGTTTTCCCTTCATTATGCGCATAATATCTCAATCACTTTGAATACCACATTAGACCAATACATAAATATTCCAATATTCCAAGATACAACATTATTTTGGAATCCCATTACATAAACACTTAATCATTCCACCACATCGTTGTCATATTCAACATTGCCAATAGTGATCGCATGTGACTTCCCTTTGTCCTTTGCCTTAAGCAGTTGCTCATGTCGATCATCACTGACCCTTGGATTAGGGCATTTATTAGCATAATGCCCCATTTCCTTGCACTTGAAGCATTGAAGTGTTGGTTGTACGTTCTCTGCAGTGTTTGCTTTATTCACTTCATTAGAATCCCATTTTCCATTACTTCGACACTCAGCTGCTCGATGACCTTCTTTTCCACACTTAAAACATTTTCTAGTCCCTTTAAGACAATCTCCACCATGCTTCTTTCCACACTTTGTGCATAAGGAAACATTCATCTTCTTTTCACCATTATTCTGAGTTTTCTCCTTGAACTCCATCTTTCGTTTCTTGTCAAACCCATGAGATGGATATGTAACACCAACTTCCATTTCTACCTTGATAGCACAACGCACAATTTCTTCATAGCTACTGAAGTCTCTTATAGCTAATGCCCTTTGAAGACTTGGTTTTAAGCCACTAAAAAATCGATCAACTTTACTTTCAGGTTGGATGATAATACCAGAAGCGTACCTTGCAAGTCTTGTAAAATTCGCTTCATAGGTACCAACAGATTCATCATCCCTTTGCTTCAGTTCAAGAAACTCTTTCTCCATCTTTGTTCGAAGAATACGAGGGAAGTACTTATTGAAAAATAAGTTCTTGAACTCATCCCATTCCATAGACTCAATTTCATCCCTTTGCCTCGTATTCTTAATAAGATTCCACCATTTATCAGCATCTCCTTCCAAACGATACACTGCTAGGATGACTTTATCATGTTCAGAACATTGAAGAACTGAAAATATCTTTTCAGTAGTACTAATCCATTGTTCAGCAACTAATGGATCAGTAGACCCATTGAAAGAAGGTGGACGCTGCCTCATGAAGGATTCAACAGAATGTTGCTCCTTCCTTTGCTTGTTTGGAAGTCCTGCATGATTCATATCTTGAGAAAGTTGTGTGAGCATGGCTACAAGATTTTGCATTCCGGCTCCCATATCGTTTGGTTGCTCAGGGGGACAATCATTGTATTTCCCATCACATTCCGCATTAACGCGGTTCCTTCGGGTTCCAGCCATCGTCTAAAACCCCAAAAGAATAGTATGAGAGGCAAAAATCATGCTAGGGAAAACAACATAATAAAGGGGTAGTACACTCAATATCTAACATCTTAGGTTAAATTCGAAGATCGTTAGCGCAATTCTAGGACTATAACCTATACGTATACTTAACCTTAGAGACATCCCTAGACATACCTTAGAAATATCTCTAGGGATCTCACTAACGTTTTCGCATCCTAGTTTCCAAAGGTTGACTAAACCTTTCCTCTGATACCAACTGTAGATACCCGTATCTTGACATACATGGACATTACATTACATTTGTGGAATACATAGTACATAACAAAAACACACACACAAGGACCGTAATAGTTTAGTGTCTTTGGAAACTCAGAATATAATCTTCTAATCGTGGTGAAAGATCTTAAACATCTCCCATAAAGATCTTCTTTTTTTTATACCTAAAACCTTTCTTTATATCCTGGGGAAAAGAAAACATAGAAGGGTGAGCTCAAATGCTCAGTAAGGGTAAACAAAAGAAATATCAATCACATCATATACATAAGCACATAACTTTTGGAAATATTAACCTGCAAAAGAGATCATAATTTCATAACATGGGGTAAATCATGGCAGTGAAATGTAATCACAATAATCATAACATAAAACATGAAAATTTGTGGCATTCACACATAATCATAGAGAATCATTTCTTGTTAGTCAAGACTCATTGCCAAGACTATCTTAGTGGACAAAGTCCCTTTCTGAATCGAGTAACCCTCGTTTCAGTCCTGTTTCACTGAACCGGTATAACCTACCATTCCAGCCATGTCTATCTCATGAGACATAAAATCATTACCCAATGAATTGGAGGGAGATATAGGTCCCACCCATCTCATAATGATACCATTCTTATGTGTGCCACAAAATCATAAATCATACATCATTTCATAACCCATATAATAAAATGGGATTCTTAAACATCATGCCATCATAATCCATAAATAATTGATATCATTTCATCATAAGAAAACTGAAACCATTTAAATCATAGAGACATTTTACTTGAAACATACATATCAAATAACGTCATCTTAGATGGAAAAATAGTTTTAAAAAAAACACTTGAAATGAATTCTTGAGGAAAATATCCTTTCTTCTTTAAAAACATTTTTCCTTTCTTAACATGTCATAAAACTTTAAATTAAAAGAAGTTGATTAAAAATAAACTTGAAAACTTGTAAAGTAAGATTCTTGGAAATATTGTTTTAAAAATCCATTCATGTCGTATACGTTAAAAAACATTCTTCGTACTTTTGTCGGAAAAGTCAAAAAATCACCTCGTACGAAAAAGCGACAAAAGATTCCTTTCATATTCTTTACTAAAAACTCACCGAAGGGTAAAAATGGATTTAAAAAATTGTAGGTGGATGGAAATAATATTACATATTGATGAAACATGGATGTGGATGATAAAATACACCCCAGTAAATACTTACGAATAAACAATCTCGGATAAAAATGAGATTGTGATATTTCCCTTACCTTAGGTCCGATTTGCTTTGTTCGTGTCCGAAGCTCCTGTATAATGGTTTGAATAATGTTATTGACTTATTCCAGAATCATACATATTGATATGATATCATATATGGTCATATTATTAGCTTCTTGTTAGTAATATTTCCTTGTTACTTGTTACTCGGGTCTTTACAACTTTTTGTTCTTATGCGTGTTTTGTCGTATAAATTCTTATTCTTATCTTTAGGTTATAGATAATTCATTTACAGAATGGTATTAGTGTATTATATACCATATTAATTCATTCAATTCATTTATATAATCATTATGAAATGAAGATCATGTAGAACGAGTCGCATCACATCGTGGAGACGGTATTCCGTACGTACGCACGAGTGATGATATCGTTCCTATGATCGTGGAATTGTATTGGAGTATATATATATATTATTTCAGTATCAATATTACTTCATAATAATCATATATAGTTACTCATTACACCATTATACCCATCCTTGTAAGGTGATGGTGGAAAAATAGATTACACCACGGCGTGGAGACGGTATTCCGTACGTACGCACGCGCGGTGATTTCATTTTTCCGTAGGATGGATAGAAGGTGAATTAGGGTTGTTTCATATTTATAATAACATATCAGTATGTAAGTAATACTGATGTTATTACTTTATCATGAAACAACTAAAGGAGAAGAAGTTGAAGAAGAAAGAAATTGAAAAGATCGGTAATGGATATTACCTCTTCTTTGGAACACCTCTTTGAATCCTTCACTAAGGGAACTAAGATTGGTATTTGAAGAAGACCAGGACTTCTAGGATTATTCTAGGGAAGTGGAGAGGTGAAAATGGCAGGGGTTGGCCGAGCTTGAGTGCTCAAATTGGTGTGAGGAGGAGGGGGAGGAGGTGCCCTTTTATAAGGGAGGAGAGGGGCACCTTAGGAATATCTCAAAATATTATTTTATATTAAAGTCAAAATCGGTTTATAATAGTTCCAAAGGGTCTTATTTCTAAGCTAAAGTGGGGATGGGTCGAAATCCTATCAACCAATAGGATTTAGACAAGTTTAGGGTATTATTTTAACCTTATCGATTAGATTTAACTCTAAGTTAATTAATTTAACTTTTACCGTGTCTTTTTGTTTTCTTTCACTATATGGTTAATACACTTACTATAACATGCCAAAAGAACCCCAAATTGTTTATTATTAATATATATATCCTTATCTAAGTCATTTGGCCGAACCTTAGATTTTTAGGAATACAATAACAATTAATAATATAATATTTGATTTAAAAACTATTTTGTGCCAATTTTGACACTATTTGATATATGATTTTTGTGAAAGTCATAACAGAATTATATGTTCGAACCAAGTTTATTAAATCAACATTAATATATCATAGTAACCTAGAAAATTAGTGGAATTCATAAAATGTCTAAAATTACATTCATTTGAGCATTTATAACATCAATTATGTTAATATTCCCTTAAAAGGGTAATTACTGCATCATCGTTGTGTCATAAATAAATTAATTTATTTAAAGTCTAAAAATTATAAATAAAATATCATTATGTAGGAAATCGTTTTAGATTTCTAATGAATATTTATAGTAGAATTTATCTTATGTATTACCCCATATTAAAAAAAATTTAGTTATTAAACTTTGATTTTAACTATTTTAACTATTCATTAAATAATATAATATTAAATGTCATAATCTAATCCAAGTGGACCTAAATGGTCATATTATATTCATAAGGTTGTTTTTGGTCGAATTACACTTATCCAATAGAATTAGGACATGTGTTAGGGTAATAGTAATATCATATTTACCCTTAGTTACCCTATTTACTATTAACCGTGGTAAAAAAAAGTAAAAAGTTACTATTCACCAAAAATTATTTTCATCTCATTGAACCACATTTTACTTACTGACATCAACCGCGTCTCTCGGATTTTTGAAATTCCATTCACAGAAGCGGTAAAATTAAGATTTATGAAGAAATTAATTTTTTTAACTACCACTTAGTAGTTTCACTATTCATCAAAAATTGATGTTTTTCAGAACAATGCCAAAATTTCATCCTAAGCTATATTTCATATTCCGAATTCAAAAATGAAGTCTATTTTACCAAATTCATATCATAGAATTTGCATTAATTAATTTTATAATTAAATCCCGCTGTTAAAACAAATAGCGTGTTTTTAAGAAACAATATCTATCAAAAGATTGACACTTGATTATGTCTGGTTTAAATGTGAAATTACATCCAATGACCAAAATTGTATTAAATTGTAAAAATATATTCTAAATATACTTTAAAACCACTCAAATTAATAATTTATCACTATTAATTATTTCGATTAAAAAAGTTGTTTTTAATTATAATTTAGTAATTTTCACTATTCATCAGAATATGAAAGTTATCCGAAAAGTACCAAAATTTCACCTTAGGCTAAATTCGATACTCCGAATCCAAAAATGAAGTTCATTTTGAAAAATAAGATTTACAGAGTTTTAAAAAGTGGTTATTACTATTCATAACGGCTAGTTTTAATAATATTTTAATAGCATATCGTTGTTTAGTGAAACTCGGTATTGCGTATTACACACGCTATCGAGGAAGGTCGTGATTGCGTGTAATGCAAGTCAAGTCAAGGATGCGTGTTGTGCAAGCTCCTTTTGGTGTAGCGTACAACACAAGACTTTAATAAAATTAAAAAGAATATTTTTTTATAAAATCTTGGGCTGTTACAGGATCCTCAAGCAATCACAGCCCATAGACGTTACACCTATAGTATTTCATATGAAACTATATCCAGAACATATGTGTGTGAAATAACCACAAGCCATTACAGCCCTATACACACATATATGGGGAAACTAGCTGTTGTGCCAATGGAACTAGTATCTACCAAGAGAAGAGAGTGGGGATAAAGGGGGTAGTCATCCATTTATCCTCCCACCTGAATGTTGGGGAAAACACCCCCCAAGGATCAGAATACCTGGGTGTTAGTTGGCCTTACTAGCAGGGTGGAGTAGCGTATAGAAACACAAAAAGTAAAGAATATACTATAACTCAAAACCACACTATGGGAATAACCTAGTCTTAGACACAACTGCAGCTAACGTATCTTGGACTCCAGGCTGCCACTTCTAAGACTGGGTATCCTATAAGCACACAACCAATTAAAGAACATCACTAGATTAATTTAACCATTTTTTTCATCAATTCCAATTTACGTTAATTAATTATTTACACATTAATTAACCAAGAACAATTCCACATTAAGGTCCATTAACAGCACATTCGGAACCCAATGTCCCTTCAAAAGTTCTCAACCTCATCATTAAGTTTCATCAACTCCAAACCCATGGGATGACATCATTTATTTAAACATTCATTACAGAATTACTTTCTTATATTCCCAGCCATTCTAGAAAAGCATCCTATGCTACTAAACACAAGGGGGCTCAACACGGTGAGTAGATATACTACCCGTCAAATATTTTCCTCCTATAGAAAGAGTTTAGACCCATTCTCCCTCGAGAGGCTAAACAAGGAAAGCACATGGCATACCCCGTGTTTCTTCACCCCTTTCAAAAGAAGGGTAAGAAAAACCAGCTGCCTTGAGCAGTGGGAAAAAGTAAAACAGGTAAACAACCAAACAAAGCACCAAGAATCCAACAACCACATCCATCCAATTCCATCATCCCTGGTGTCCTCCTCGACACCCACATGAATAAATCAATGTATCTCGCCACTCTAGGCATCATCCACTACCACAACCACATGGCCTCCCTGCCTCCACATATCACAGCACCCCTCCAGGGTCACATCACAACACAAGATATCACAACACCCCTCCAGGGTCACAGCACCGCACAAGCAGCAGGGAAACAAACATCACATCCAATTGGGCTCTCGGCCCTTTAACAAGGCATCTAGCCTTCAAACAACAAGAACCAACAGATTTCAGGTTTACAAACCAACTAAGTTAATAACGTACATCGGCATCGATTTGATTAACATCAATTTGGACCAACAATCACATCAACAACAACCAGATTATTTTACATGAATCTTTATCTTTAGCCAATTAATTATCAATTAATTCCGGATTTACATTCTTTATCAATTTTATCAAGAGAAACATGCTAACAAGCAATGCATATATATCACACTATCTAGCAAATCAAGAGGCGAATTGTCATCACGGTACAAAGCAACAACATGCGATCACCAATTATTTTAATCCAGTTCAAGTATTTGATTAGGTCAATTATATTGTGATCCAAAGGACTAAATCATGTTATGTCTATGATTTCACATAAACAATTAGAGAAGCCATGAATCCCTAACCTCAACGGTTTTTGAGGGAAACCACAACGGTAGATGAGCGCCCAAGAAAATGGTTCGATTCTCCAAGAGTCCTCCTTAGATATCCTCTCCTAACACATCCATGACAAAATCTCATCATAAACTACATCCACACACTTAGATCTACCCATAACGGGCGTACATCTAAGATCCCGAGAGAAGAGGAGGATTATATCTATGTAGATCTAAGAAACCAAACAAAAGGATCAGATACCTCGAGAAACCGGCTTTGATTCATGAAGAGAATCTTCTAGATCGCCTCCAAAACACTTGGGAGAGGTTCTTATACCTCTAAGGAAAGGTAATCCCGAGTTATGGCTGATTAGGGGCTTAAACGAGGTGATTAAAGAAAAAACGAGTTAGATCCACAATTTTAGGATCTAACTTTAAGTGCCTACACGGTTAGTCCGCACGGTTTAACAAACCATGCACTAACTGTGCATTAGCTTCTGCCTCGACAATCACTCCTCGCACGGTTAGTCCGCACGGTTAGACAAACCGTGCACTAATCGTGCATTAGACACTGCCTCCAAGACTAGCCTTCCACGGTTTGGCCGCACGGTTTAGGAAAACAGTGCGCCTCCCGTGAGAAGGCTATAACCCTTTTGATTTCCTTAAAAGTCCACCCAAACGCACCCCCAAGTCACCTTGACCTCTTGGAACACCTCTAGCACCACATTTTCACAAAGTAATGGACCGGAGAGGTCCGGGCCATTACATCAAATACCTCTAAAAATATTCTCGTCCTAAGAATCCAAAACCCTCCTAAAGAGAAAACGAAACAGGGTCTAAACAACCACCCAATGAGATACCTCTCAAAAGAGATCAAGCCACTAAAGAAACAAAGGATGTCATCTCATAAACATGAAAGTCCCACAAACACATAAGTTACAATGATACATGAAAAGAGTTAAACATCAAACAACTCTAGGTACTGAGTGTGTTTCTGTGACTCATGTTCCCAAGTACTCTCTTCCAAGTCGTCGTGTTGCCAAAAGACATGAACTAAAGGGATGTATCGCCCACAAAACACCTTCTCCTTACGGTATTGTATCACCCCAGGTCTCTCCTCAAAGGTGGCATCATCATCAACATCGATCTCTCCCTAATCGACGATGTGGGAGTCATTATAAAGATAACAATGTAGCTGCGATACATGGAAAACATCATGTATCCGACTCATCTGTGGAAGAAGTGATACTCGATACGCCACATCTCCCACACGAGCTAACACCTCGGAAGGCCCAACAAAGCGGGGAGAAATCTTACTCCCATGACCAAACCTTCACTGCCCACGACAGGGAGTCACCTTCAGAAACACATGATCCCCAACATTAAACTCTAAGGGTCTCTTTCTCTGATCGACATATGATTTCTGAAAATCTTGCACTGCCTTCATCCTCTCATGAATCACCTGAACCATCTACGTTATATTCTGCACTAGTTTCAGTCCTAGAATTTCTGACTCTCCAACCCCAGTCTATCACAACGGGGAATGGAAAGGTCCACCATACAAGGCTTCAAATGGCGCCATACTGATAGTGGAGTGAAAACAATTATTGTAAGAAAACTCTACCAAGGGGAATTGCCTCATCCATGAACCTCCAAAATCAAGAACACAAGAGCGTTACATTTCTTCAAGAGTCTGGATGGTTCGCTCTATCTGACCATCCGTTTGAGGGTGAAAAGTAATGCTAAGGCATAGCTGAGAACTGAATGCATGCTGGAGACCCCTCCATAACCTGGAGGTAAAATGAGGATCTTGATCAGAAATGATCGTCCTAGGGACTCTGTGAATTCTCACCACCTCCTCCAGATACCGCCTCGACAAAACTTCCACTGAGCTCAACTCCTTGATTGCTATGAAGTGGGTCGATTTTACTAAATGATCCACTACCACCCAAATAGCATCATGTCCTCCCAGAGCTCGAGGTAAACCTGTAACAAAGTCCATTGGTATGCACTCCCACTTCCACTGAGGAATCTCTAATGGATGGAGAAGAACACCAGGAACATGGTGTTTGTCCTTCAACTTCTGGCAGACTAAACATCGAGACACAAACTCTGAAACCGCACGCTTCAGCCCAGGCCACCAAAACTGACTCCTCAAGAATCGGTACATCTTTGCCACACCAGGATGCACCGCTAAAATAGAACCATGGAACTCTCTAAGGACCATCTCACACATTACCAAGGGAACAAAAATCCTTCCATGATACAACACTATGTGTTGTTCATCTTCATTCCAACCATTAGGGGCATCACCACAAATAACTTGGTCTCTCCAGACCTCCACCTCAAGATCCCCCAACTGGGACTCTTCCACCTTCTGCATCAGGGATGACTGCACCGTTGTCTGTAAAAGACAACCTCTACCTCCGAATTCTCCCATATTAAGATGTAATGCCGACAGTTCTTCTATTACCCTTCAGGAATCACCATATTCACACACAGCATCACTACGTGACTTTCAGCTCAGCGCATCAGCTACAACATTCCCTTTTCCAAGTGTATATGATATTTCAAAGTCGTATTACTATAGGAACTCCATCCACCAATGCTTCCACAAGTTCAAGTCACGCTAGGAGAAAACATACCTCAAACTCTTATAATCAGTGAAAACCACAAAGCGCTCACCAATAAGGTAATGTCTCCATAACTTCAGAGCAAACACCACAACTACCAACTCAAGATCATGGGTGGAATAGATTCATTCATGGGGGCACAACTACTGAAACCCATAATAAACAACTGACCTCTGCTGCATGAGGACACAACCTAACCCTAGATATGAAGCATCGCAGAAAACATCAAACTAAACTCCATCAGCTGGAAGACAAAGGACTAGAGCACTTACTAACTTCCCTTTTAGATACTCGAAAGCTGCCTGACACTAATAAGTCCATATGAAAGCCTGATCTTTCCTGGTAAAAGATATTAGAGGAGTTGAAACTCAAGAGAAATTGGCTATTAACCTCCTGTAGTAGCCTGCGAGACCAAGGAAACTTCACACCTCTGACACTGTCTTGGGGGCTTCCCAAGATACAATAGCTTCTATCTTCTATGGATCCACAGCTACTCCTTGTTGGGACACAACATTCCCCAAGAAACAGACTTATCGAGCCTGAAACTCACACTTGGACAACTTCCCGAACAGCTGATGTCGACGAAGAACTCCCAAAACAGCATGTAGATTCTCTTCATGCTCCTCTTCATATGTGGAGTACACAAGGATGTCATCGATGAAAACTACAATGAACTTTTCCAGGAACTCATGGAACACAGTATTCATCAATCCCATGAATACATCTAGAGCATTCATCACACCAAACGACATTAAAACGAACTCATAATGCCCATGATGACAGAGGAAAGCAGTCTTCGGGGTATCTTCATCCTTCACATGCATCTGATGATATCCTATCCACAAGTCGATCTTTGAGAACCAACTTTCACCTTTCAATTGATCGAATAAGTCATTGGTCTGTAGAAGAGGAAAGTGGTTCTTTATTGTCACTTTGTTTAAGCGATGATAATCGACATACAACCACAAACTGCCATTGGCCTTATTCACGAATAGAACTGGTGCACCCCATGGTGACACACTTGGTCGAACAAAACTACACTACAACAGACCATCAAGTTGTATATGTAGCTCTCATAACTCGAAAGGGGTTGTCCTATACGGAGACATAGATATAGGAGATGCTCCTGGCTGTAGCTCGATCCCAAACATGATCTCTCATCGAGAGGGTAAGGCTACAACCTCTTCTGGAAAAACATCAGGGTACTCCTCTATGACCCTAGGAAACGCCAACTGCCAAACCTCTAAATAACTCTAAATCATGTCAGCTGCCACAGTTGATAAGGATGGTACTCGCCTGTGACCCATCTGAGGATATCGCTCACCAACAAACACCACTTTCTCTCCATCTTCATCAAAGAAAACGACCTTATTCCTGTATCAATACACAATAGCCTACACTGAATACAACCAATCCATGCCGAGGATGACATCATATGGTTGTATTCATAAACATAGGAAATCTCCCCAAGAGCGGTGCTGCCCCAACACTATCTCTCAATCTCCACATACTTTAAACAAGTCATCTTGACCTCCAACTGGCATAGTCAATGCCAAGGGCACTAGAAGCCTCTTTACCTCAAGTCCCAAGGCATGGACAAGGGTTGGTGATATGAAGGAGTGCATCGCTCCTGAATCAAATAAGGCAAGCACCAATGTAGAAAACAAGCAAAGGGTACCTCGAACGATGTCTGGCGCATTTGGAGTTGGCAACGCTAGAGCATGAAGATGACCATGGCCTCCTCCACAGCCTCTCTGACCCTGATGATGAACACCACCATGGTCGCGCTCTGCTCTCTGAGGATGGGGAATGTCATGGGGCAGTCCTCTGCCCGCCCCATCTCCCCGCTGCTGATCGAAAGCTGGTGCAACCTGCTGCTGCTGCCACGGCCGGAACTGCCTCAATGGAGGAACCTGGAGCGGAGTTCCCGATGCACGATGACCGCTCTAAAAGCTCGGGCACTCCCGCTCCTGATGACCACAACCACCATAATAAAAACAATGTCCATATCCCTTGGCATAGGATTGAGAGTTTCTACCTTTGGAGAAACGAGATGTCAAGGGCTGGGACCTACCCCCGGCTGAACGGAAACTCTTCTGCCCTGAAAACTGGGAACCTTGGAACGCAGCCTTTCTTCGTGAGGAATCATGCTGATTCCCCTCTCGTGATGATCCAGTCCTGTCCAAAGTCCTCTCAACAACCTCTAGCCTCTCCAACACCTCAGGATATGTGTTTAACATAAATGGGGTCACCTCGCGTTGGATATCTAGACTGAAAGCCTCCTCGAAATGCATTTCCATGGCCTCCTCATTTGGTAACAGGTCTGAAGCATATCGTAAAAGGTTCCTGAAACAGATTCCAAACTCTCGAACAGTGGAGATCCCCTATCGAAGGGTAAGAATCTCCTGGAAACTAGACACCTTCACAGTCGAAGAAAGGAATTTGTCTTTAAACTTGTCTTGGAATTCTTCCCATGAGATTGCTGACTCCTCACGATCCCTGAGGAACAACAACCACCACTACCTTGATTCTCCACGCAGCATTGTCACAACCAAGGACACCCAATGCTCCTTTAGAGCACAGATCGAACTGAAGCCTATCTCGACCTCCTCCAACCAGTCCTTCCTGACTGCATTCGAAACGGAGCCCTCATACTTCTGTAGAATCTGGCGTTGAAACTCTCAGAGTGTCTTCCTCCAAGTGTCATCATCGTCAACCTCTACCCTATGATGACCTATTGGAACAGCCTGTTGAACGTCTTCTATGAAAACCTGAGGAGGACATCAACCTGGTGCTATACCTGCAAAATAAAAAACACTTAGAGCTCCTAATCATGGAATATGGAAGACTCTACATTAATTAATTAATTTTTTTCTTTCATTTGTTTTAGGTTAACCTATCACAAGGTCTACCCATTCAAACACAGGCACAAAGAAGAATGATGCATGATCCTTTCCTAGGTATCTACCTTGCAACTAGTATCACCCTGTTTAGTAGCCATTGTAAACTTAAAGGTATGTACAATAGATCATAGGGGGCCCTAAACTCTTGTGTCTCAGCCGGTCTCCAGTGTTTACCTCACTTTGTAAACATGAATGACATTGTTTCCCTACCAACCCATGCAACCTCAACTATGCCTAACTCCAAACTCCATCATATCCCTCAAACTGCCTCTGATACCGCTCTGTCACGACCCCTCCCCAAAAAGTGTACCCCTCCTGGGTCAGAAATGTAAAAAGGGAGATAAGGACCCCCGACTCCCGCCTCCAGTAGGCCCCGAGTTGGAAACTAGCACCGAGGGTATAATAAACACGCAAATGAGAGGCATTACCCTCTAAGAGAACACATGCGGAAGAGAGAGATAAGATATACACCAACCAACTCCAACTAAGAAATGAAATATAAAAGAAACCCAAGTAAATATATGAAATGCCATGCAAAAGTACTACAACCGAAAAGGGAAAACTGCAAGTACCCAAAAGAAAGTAAAAAAACAGCAGCGACCACAAGCCCGAATAGCTCCTGTAACCACAAGCTAGTAGTAACCAGCCTAACCTCCAACCTGCTCCAAGTGACCTGAAAAATAGTTTATATATATGTAGCGTGAGTATAATGGTATACTCAGTAGGATCCTCCCTGAATCCTCTTGTGCAAAAGTAAGGAAAGCATGCTAAAGCACAGTGAACAATAGTGAAACTAACTTGTCACCTAATAGGTATACTATGTTCCCAACCTCACCATGGATACTCTCACCAAGTGATGCATACAAGAGTATAGAATATAATAAAGAATATCAAGGGTACCCCGCTACTACTTCCCCACTGTTTTGCTGTTTTCCCCAACGACATACGTTCTGTGCATCTCTCTCCAAAGGCATGCCCATATAAACATAGGCTATGCTTGATAATCTACACCACGTGCATCACAAAGGCTTTCCCACAGACACATGGGATAAGCACCACACTATCCTCACAACCAAAAGTAACCAGGTAGTTTTTGGGAGCCACCACAGCTCGCATAATGTGTATCATAAGTCGGGTATTATGCCTCAAGCTATTAGAGCCCATACACTGAATAAGGATCCTCAAGCCATCACAGTCCATACATGTTACACCTATAGTAGTCCATAGGACACTATATCCAGAATATATGTGTGTGAAATAACCACAATCCATTACATCCCTCTACACATATATATGGGGAAAATAACTGATGTGCCAATGGAACTAGTATCTACTAAGAGAATAGATTGGGTCTAAAGGGGTAGTCATCCATTCATCCTCCCACTGAAATGTTGGGTAAAACACCCCCCAACGCTCAGAATCCTTGGGGTGTCAGTTTCCTTTACTGACAGGGTGGAGTAGCGTATAGAAACACAAAAAGTACAGAATATACTATAACTCACAACCACAATATGGGCATAACCTAGTCTTAGACTCAACTGCAGCTAATGTCTCTCGGAATCCTGGCTTCCACTTCTAAGACTAGGTATTCTATAAGCACACAACCAATTAAAGAACATAATTAGATTACTTCATCCCTTTTTCCCATCAATTCCACTTAACATTAATTAATTATTTACACATTAATTAACCAAGAACAATTACACATTATGTTCCATTAACAGCACATCCGGAACCCACTGTCCCTTGAAAAGTTCTCAACCTCATCATTAAGTTTCATCAACTCCAACCCCATGGGTTAACATCATTTATTCAAACATTCATTATAGAATTACTTTCCCATATTCCCAGGAATTCTAGAAAATCAACCTATGCTACTAAACACAAGGGGGCTCAACACGGTGAGTAGATATATTACCCATCAAGTCTTTTCCGCCTATAGAAAGAGCATAGACCCATTCTCCCTTGAGAGGCTAAACACGGAAATCACGTGTCATACCCTACGTGTCTTCTCCCCTTTCAAAAGAAGGGTAAGAAAAACCAGCTGCCTTGAGCAGTGGGGAAAAGTAAAACAGGTAAACAACCAAACAAAGCACCAAGCATCCAAAAACCACATCCATCCCATTCCATCATCCCCGATGTCCTCCCCAACACCCACATGCATAAACCGATGCATCTCACCACTCTAGGAATCATTCGCTACCATAACCACAAGGCCTCCCTGCCTCCACATATCACAACACCCCTCCAGGGTCACATCACAACACAAGATATCACAAGACCCCTCCAGGGTCACAGCATAGCAAAAGCAGCAGGAAAACAAACATCACATCAAATTGGGATCTTGGACCTTTAACAAGGCATCTATCCTTTAAACAAAAAGCACCAACAGATTTCAGGTTTACCAACCAACTATGTTAATCACATACATCGACATCAATTTGATTAACATCAATTTGGATAAACAATCACAGCAACAACAACCGGATTCTTTTACATTCCCATTTATCTTTAGCCAATTAATTATCGATTAATTCCATATTTAAGTTCTTTATCAATTCCATCAAGAGAAACATGCTAACAATTAAGGAATTATATCATTCTATCTAGCTAATCAAGAGCTGAACCGTCATCACGGTAGAAAGAAACAACACGAGATCACCAATTATTTTAATCTGGTTCAAGTATTTAATTAGGTCAATTCCATTGTGATCCAAAGGACTAAATCATACTAACTATATGATTGCACATAAACAATTAGAGAATCCATGAATCCCCTACCTCAATGGTTTTCGAGGGAAACCACAACGGTCGATGAGCGCCCAAGAAACTAGGTTGATTATCCATGAATCCTCCTTAGATCTCATCTCCTAACACAACCAAGACCAAAACTCATCATAAACGACATCCACACACTTAGATCTACCCATAGCGGTCTTAGATCTATGATCCCAAGAGAATAGGATGAGTAGATCTACATAGATCTAAGAAACCAAACAAAAGAATCACATACTTAGAGAAACCGGCTTCAATTCGCAAAGAGAAGCCTCCAGATCACCTCCAAAATACTTGGGAGAGGTTCTTCTACCTCCAAGTAAAGGTAATCCCGAGTTATGGCCAATTAGGGGCTTAAACGAGGTGATTAAAGGCAAAAAGAGTTAGATCCACAATTTAAGGATCTATCATTAAGTGCCCGTATAGTTAGTCCCAACGGTTTAACAAAAAGTGTGCTAACTGTGCGTTAGCTTCTTCCTCGACAATCACTCCATGCACGGTTAGTCTCCATGGTTAGACAAATCGTGCACTAACCGTGCATTATCCACTACATCCAAGACCAGCCTTGCATGGTTTTGGCCGCATTGTTTAGGCAAACTGTGCGCCTCCCATGCGAAGGCCATAACCCTTTATATTTCCTTAAAAGTCCACCCAAACACACCCCCAAATAACCTTGACCTATCAGAACACCTCTAGCACCACATTTTCACAAAGGAATGGACCAAAGAGGTCTGGGCCATTACAATTTGTCTAAGGACTTACCCATTTATTTAAAGATGTCTTGGATGATACCTTGACGGTATGTTTCAGATGTCCAAAATTATTCATTACATCATTGTGTGATTAGTCATAGATTTCCATGTGATTATTTAACTAGTATAATATACATGGTTATTTTTATAGCTTGTGATATTATATAAACAGAATTCCTTTAGTTATTAACCTTGCTATATCTTTTATGCCATATTTACTCATAACTTCTTTTATACACATAGCCTTACTAAGCATTTGATCTCTCCCATTTCATATATTACATTTTTTCCTAGTATTCCAAGAATTGTATTATGATTGATATGCATGGTTACACAAAGTGGGAATAATGGTAGAGTCAATGAAATTCTTTGTGTAATTTATGTTTTAAATGAAATGTGAATTTCAAGTATGTATATGTTTTACCAAGACAAATAAACTATTTGGTCCTATTGGATGTGATTTTTTGTATTTTATGCCAATTTAATAAATTAATTAATTAGATTCAGGCTTCTAGGGTCTGGGTATTTACATATATACTTCTTTAGAACCACATTTAGATCTCTCTAATAACTCCAAATATGAGAATATTCCAAACTACAATTTATTATTTGTTTCCCTTTATTTTTATTTAGTTTCCCATTTACCCCATAGAGTAAAAACATATTATTCAATTACATAAAATATCATATCCTTTTCCTCCTATATTAATTTAAGTCCATTAATGAATTTTTCTTTATCCTCAATCCTAAGTTTAAACTCCACAACCTCTTCTCATATTTCAAGAGTTGTCAATTTTTATTTTTCCCCTTCTTTTAGTTGATCAATTTATTCTTCAATGTGATCAACATACTCTAATGACTCTTTCATCATAGCTCCCATATTTCTATTTTTATTTATTTGAATTTCAATATCATAAATAGCACCCTCAAGTTCCACAAATCAACTTATTGTGTTTTGATTTTGAATGTTATAAATTTTAAAATGTAGCCATCATGGATGCTTTAGTTTAAGATTTAAACTATAGTTCAATATCCTCCAAAAATTCATTATAATATTGTTATTATTTATAGAAAAATATATTTCTCTGTAATTTATTTCTTGATTTGTTAACTTGATTTTTATTTAGCCATTTATGAGTCCTCTTCATTATTTCTACTTCACTTTCTACACCATCTAATTGCCTTGGGTAGAGAACAATATTATTCCCTACTTCACCACACCAAAAAAGATAAGGGAATCGTGCCTTCAAATATCCCTTTTCTTTTATTGTTTTTTTCTAGCAACAATAGAAATAAATTCATCATGTTCATCATATCCATTATCACTATGACTGGAAATTTCAATATTTTCCATGGATTTGAATTCCATTTCCTTGCTTTATCGAATTGTTGCTTTTTCTAGTTTGACTATCATTTAATAAGCCACCAGAATACTTAAAAGTTCATCAAGATAAATCTTAGATAGATTACTTTCATCAAGGTCAGACACTTTTTTATTGTATAGAGTTGGAAGCCTTCTTGGATTTTATTTTCAATTTAAATGACCTCAATTACTTCATGATGTCCTTGAACAGATCCAACAACTTTATTAATGTGGTTAAATAAACTATCTATATTTTTATCAGGATGTATTTTCAAATCATCAAACTTATTGTAAAAAACTTGATGTTTAGCCTCCTTTACTTTTTACTCTCCTTCATATATATTTTCTAGTTTCCCCAAAGATGGACTTGGTTTTAGTTGATCTCATCACCTTCAAATTGATATGTCCATAAAGTGATTTAGTAAGAGAATTTTGAGCATTTACAACTATATCAGTCATTTTCCTATATTTTTCTGTTATAGAAAGACCTTTTTTATCACTGATCAAAATCCATTTAGTTGTGTAAAAGATAACTTCCATACTAAGGGATAAAATATGAGATCTAATCCTATTATTCCAAATCTAGAATTTTATTCCATAAAAGAGGGGGACTCCGCTTACATTCACTAAATTCTCTAGGAGAATAATATATTAAATATTTAACACCAATAGTCTAGCTCTCTGATACCACTTGTAGAACCCTGGAACACCCTAAGAGGGGATAGGTGAATCAACATGTCAAAATTCTCTTCTAATGATATCTATATTGTCCCAATGTTGGTAAGAATTTGTTAAACCTATCTTAGGGAATTATGCAATTATCAAACACCCAGATGAATAAATAGAAAAACAATATAGTATTTTTACATAATTCACCACTAAGGGATAGTCCAAGGTTAATATGCCAAATGTGTGCCAGTTGTACCAAAATACACTAATATTCACTAGTTTTTATGTAGTACATAACATCATACATAATCACTTTATGTCATGCACAATTCCATTACAAGATATTTAGGGAAACCACACTTCCTCCCTTGGAACATTTTTATCAACTCTCCATATATAACTACCTTGGGTGAATACTTACTAATTTTAAAGACTTGGAGCTCTCCAAATTATATTGGGAATTTAAGTATTTGTCCCTGGTTAGCATGGTACTTTACTTGCACCTTATTCCGGAGTTGATGCAGTTGGAAGAACTATTCACTTAAATGGGTTGTTCAACACTATTATTCGTGAAGCTCCCAACATTTGAAAAAAAACCTCATTATGTTTCAAAGAAGTTCCAGTGGTCATGAACCAAAAACCTTTTAAAATGTCCCAAAATTCAGGATTCTCACTACCTTCATTGAACACTATGTATTTGTGAAACTCACAATCATCACGAAACTCCCATTTTTAAAAATTCTTTGAATAAGTTAAGAATTAAACAGTCCTTTCATAATGATCAAGATCACAAAAAATTCATGATTCTATGAGCTCTTAAACTTCATGAATTCAAAGTAATTTTTCATTTTCTCAAATTCTAATCATTCTCAAATGATGTGTAGGGGTTCCTATTTATATAATTTTTTTTCATGAAGCTTCAGAGCTCACTTCATCCTTTTTGAAAACCTCAACGTCCATGCTCTTAAAGCTCTAGTGAAATTTACCTACTCATAATGCTTCTCATAATTGTATACGATCACCATCACCCCATCACACATTCTTGAACCTTCAAAACTTCACAACATTGGATTCATTTAAAAATATCCACATCGTCACAAAACTTCAATCTTCACAAAACTCCAATCTTCACAAAACTCGTGCCTTTACCATATCTTGAAGAAAAAAACATAGAACTCCACTTTTCATGAATATTTATCCTTCCTTATGACTTTGACATCTAAAAAATTAGAAAATAATTGTAAATGAACCCACCTTTAACACTAAAATTGTTTGTTCCATAAGATCAATTATCTTGTAAACTTTCTGATCAACCCTATTATGGAATGACAAAAAAAATTGATTCTAGCTATGAAAAACCTTGGTTCCAACACCTACATAGTATACACAGAAGTGTGCATGATTAATATCATCAGTCAATTTGACTTCGATCGATAGAAATTATAAATCCTATAAAACTCATAATTTAGATCACATTCAATGGAAAATAAATAAATTATAATAAAACCAGAAAATTGTTGAACAAGGATATCTAGCCTTACCCATGTTGACTCCCTACAATAGAAGGCTCAAATAACTAATGATAAATTGATGAAATCCATCCCTGGGAAGATAATAATTAAGGGGAGAGGCTATGGGGATCTTTTTTATGGTTTGGAGTGATATGAGGTTAATTTCTCATAATAATAATTAATTTAACAAACTAATTGATCTTAAAAGATTTATAAAAAAATATCCCCCGTAGCGTGGACCCTTTATCCCATGGTACAGAACTCAAATCTAGGGATAACCAATAATAAGCCTCCCTTTCCCAAGGTTATATTATGATGTTATTCTAACCTTCAAGTCATAACACCTTATATGTCTGGGGATTCATAGTAATGTTCCCAATGGTTGTGGTGTAATCTCCCACTCACACCACCCTTCACAATGCAACATACATCATTACAATATTTTACATTACCATCCTATAAATTAATCTTATGATATAAATTTTTAATTAAACATGAACACAAGCCACACCATGATTACCTTATCTATAATGTAAGCCTCAACCATGCCTAATAATATATTCTTATACAACCAATCACTATACTAAAATACCCTTGTCATTGGTGTGGTCTTCTTACAAAAATATAATTTCATCCCAGAGCATGGGTTGAATTCATGTAACTTGACTCTCCTCCAACGTTGATTCCACTACAACCTGAAACACAGAAAAATTCATATAGTTTGGTCAACATTAGACTAATATTACCTCACCTAAATATTCGGTCCATTAGTAACAATAAAAATTAACCAGATCCAATCCAATCCCAAAATTCCTTACCTACCCAGACTAATAAGTTCATTTTTCTTGAAGTTCATTGATTAACCTGATGCACCGAAGTGCATACAATAACATATAAGAACCTCCTGCATTCTTGAATCACATTTTTCATGCTCTAAAATATCATCAATTTTTTCTAAATAAATAAATTATAGTTTTTGAAAATATCATCTCAATTAGATATTAATTCATCTTTCGAATTTATCTTGTTAAAATCTTATTCACTTGTATTAGGCTTCCTACAAATGAACAATTGATTTATGAAATACTCCGATAGATCACCCACTTTAACATCCCATCAGTTATTCAAAGCCATATTTAGTGATTATTTTGTCCTACTATCAGCCTAATACATAAAACATCGCATCTTATTACATGATAAATATTCCCACATACTTACCCTTCAATGAAGTTTCCTAGGTCAAAAATTCATCCCCTTAAAATAAAAAATACCTTCAATTTACCCTGTGAATATTCCATATATATAATATTGTCATAACACTAACCTATGAAGATGGAAGTAGTTATTATATAGGTAAAAAATGGTCTAGTCTATGAATATTTTTCAAAAATCATTAGTTCAATAATTATTAACTATAATCATGTAATCTATATTCCTAATATGGAATGATATAAACAATATCAGTTATCATATATTTTCGTATCACTAGCCCATCAACACATAACACATAAATATAATATTTTTTTTAAATAAAGATAATGGATTTTTAAAAGTAAGTGCACTAAACCCTCACCACCTAAATTATCACCAATAAGTTACTTAAATTAACATTTAGTCACCTAGGGTAGTGTTTATAAAAAACATGATGGTTCAATTGTATAATTTACATTTCATGCATAAAAAATAATTTTATAACCATAAAAGCATAATAAATATACATTTAAATAGATAATATCATATCATATCATATCATGAAATCATGGAATAGTCATATATACAACCATTCTATATTGCATACCAAAAAATAATACAATACAAGATTTTCATTTAAATCAAATAATAAAAATCATTATCCATTTATCAAAACTCATACTTAGAATCTCATATGGAAGAATCACTATTTATTTTAAACATTTCTCTTCCAAAAATAAAATTATAAGAAATCATATTAAAATATGATTCACTAGTAATTCCCTCATTTCTAGAATCTTTCCATTTTAAAACCATCTTAATTACAATTAAATAAATTGAAAAATTTATTTTAAAAATGCCTCTAAGACACCAATATCCTTTATAAAACACTTCTATTTAAAGAACATGTATTTTCTACTTTAAAACTATATATGTATCATGTTTTTCTTTTTAAAATAGTTTATACAAAATGGATTCTTATCAATACATGAAAACAAGCTCCTAAACTAACAACATGATTTTAAATTCAAAACATCTTATGTTGGTTGGAGTGATTGACTCATGAGGGGGTGAATTGAGTACCCAATAACATTTATGTTAAAAAAACATTTATAACAATATCCCCCCAAATTATTTAAAAACTCCAAGTTAATCAAAATAGTATAATTATATATGTTTGATATTTCAAAAGATTTCTCAAAGGGGGATTAGGGATCAGTTAAAACAATATTTAAAAATAATATAATTAATAAAATCCTCCATATAAACATGGTTTTAGAATAACTATCTAAGTAAACGTTTTTTACATATTTTAATAAAAAATATATTTTATAGGTTTTAAATATAGGAAAAACTGAAAAACACTACAGATTAAATAAGGGATTCAATATCAAGTCGAGACATAACCCAGTCCATCTTTCAATCAACTGCTTCCAAGAAGATTATTTAATAATAATTTTATCCACTGCATAGATTGGGTTTTTAAAAACAATAGCACACATTTTTTCTAGATTCAAGTCCTCTTCTATAGTTATACATGGGGAAAACACGTAAAAAACGACCTCTTCCACATTTTTCCTGAGTATAAAAAGCTGATAAATTAGAGAGTGTCTATCTAGAACACTCAATTTAAAGCATAAAAGATAGTGTATACAATATAAAACATAGAAATATAACACACTGCTTGATTGTAAATCATAAAATAACTAGAGAAAGTAAGAAGAATTTTAATATTTTATCTCTTCTCTCTCTAATTAGATTCAAAATCATGAATTTCCCCTTATTTAACTTGGAGAGGAGATCGAATATGTTTCTTTGAAATTTTAGGAACATAGATAGTCATATAGTTCTTGTTTTATATCGGTAAATGTTCAAAAAAACTTCTATACAAATATCTTGAATTTTTTTATGAAATTTTCTAAATCTTATATTTATTAAACTCTTTCACACTCACATATATGTATCTATATTCACATATTAAGAACATGTATGCATGTATGAGGGATATATTTATAATAAATATCTCTACATATCCAAATATCAGTTAAAGAATAATAATAAATATTTCTTGGATCCTCTTATTGAGTATAAAATCAAGAAACCTCTGACTTAATCTTCATTGTATTCATTGATTGGTTTAGGAATAATCTTTAAAAAAACCATGTGAGATTTTCTGCATTAACACCCATAAACTATCCATTGGAATCATTAAATTTGAATGGAGGACATAACAACTATGGTATATTTCTGAAAGTGGATCAATTCTAATAGTGGAATAGACTAATGGTAGTATGGTCTAGTGGTAGCATATTCTATGATGGAATAAGTTAGTGGTAACACATCTGGAGGCTGCATAGTTAGTGGTAGCACAACTATGGAAGTAGCAGGTGTTTCATGGTGGAACGACTCTAATAGTATCATAACTCTAGCAGTAACATAACTGTTAGTAGTAGAGGTCGGGTGTTATCACAACTCTAACAGCAGCACAACTCTGGTAGTATAACAACACCGATAGTAGGAGAACTTTTTTAGTAGAAAAACTCTAGCAGTAGAAGAACTATGACTGTAGTAGAACCCTAGTGAAAGAATATTTGATCTAAAAGTATCACATTTTAACAAATTGTTCCACCTTTTCTATACTAATCCATTTTTTTTACAAAATAATATACTATCATAAGAAAGTAATCTAATTAGTAACATAATAATCATGATTTCGGAGCATTAAAATAAGGAGGTTCCAAAAATCTCCAAATTTTTAATGATAAAAAATCGTAGCATTCTATAAAACATGTATAAAACCAATGTAGACTGAATTAGATGAATTGTTAAACAAATTATCTTATTAATCCTATCAATTTTCTAATGTGAGATACAAAAATTGTGAAGTTGGAAATTATTAAACATAAACTTTTAAAACAAAAATTCCATCAAAAAAATTATCTCTCTTTTGGGATTATCAAAATGGTATGAAAATAAGGAAAATGAAATAAATTAAGAAAAAATGGAAGAATAATATCATAGGATATTCATTAAAATACACAAGTCATTAGAGAATATCAAAAAATTAATACAAGAGAATATATAATTCCTATAAAAATCTAATCATATTCTGAATCACTCTCAGATCTATGTGTGGTATGATTAATATGAACTTTTCAATTTCCATCAGTAGGAGACATAGATGTAGATGATTAGGGTGAAGATTTAGTTTGAAGTGGCACTTGGATCACTATTGGTCTGATATTTAAAATGGCTTCAGCTGGGGTCAAGAGAAAATGTTGATACTATAGTGGTAGAGGTGCATAGAATACTATAGAGGTGAAGGATGACATAGGAATGGCCTCAGGTGCCCCAACTACTTTCCCATATACATAAATAAATTACATCATTGGATCCATGATGATATTCCAATATTGATCCATAGTTATAAAGAAGTAATGTTTTTCATAAATAATTTGAGTAGAGGGGCTAAGACTTTTAGCTTGTATACATATTCATTTATGTCCCTAGTAATAGGGAGAATTCTCAAGTTATCAGGTATAAACGTAAAATAAAAAATCAACTCATGTTTTTTTTATTCTAGAAAGGTAGTAATTTATATCCTTGGTGATGGTTTCCCTATCACATTGGTTGTAACGTCCTGTTACTATTTCAGGTATTCTTAACCCCACCCCACCCCTCTTTTTTGAGTTTTGATTGGGTTTCATTTTAGGGTCGTTCCAGGTTAATTTTTTAGAATTATGGAGGTTTCTTTGTAGGTTCATGGTTTGCGCATGGCCTGCGCTTGGTTAGGGAAAACCATGTTCCAGGTCCATAGTTGAACTTCAGGCTTCACATGACCTACACACAGTTTTACCTAACCATGTGTAGCTTCCCAAAAGACCATGCAGACTACATTTTCCAAATCTGAAATTTTTAATAAAATTTTACAAGCCCCCCTTTTAGTCCCAAATGAACCACTTTCGACACTAATTCATTCCTCCCTTCATTATAGCTCTCAAGGGTGATTTTTTGTGCCTTGATACCCTCTCAAATGTGATCCGAAGCTTGAGGAACGAACTTTGGTCTTAATCTGATTTGTTTCCTCCTCTCGTTCTCTACCACCTACGTTCTCCCTATTTCTACTTATGGTTACATAGATCTTGGTTTTGATTTTTGGATCTAATAGCCCTTTTGGGATCTTAATCCACGGTTTGATTCTAGTATGCATGATCATTGTTCTTCATGGGGAAATCCCGATTTGGATTTGGTATGGCGAGATCCATTGGTTTTGGTAGGTGGTTCTGTCACTATGCTAATTTTTTATTAAACCTAATTTCCTTGTTTAAATTCCCATTGTTTTAATAAATTACAATTTTTTTGGTTTTTTAATACAATTTATTTCAATTGATTTTGTTGTAGAAACCCAATTCCAATGAATTAGGGTTTTTGAGAAAAATAGGGTTTTTGGATTGAAATTATAATTTGGTGAGATTTAAATTGTTTAATTTAAATTTGGGATTTTATGGGAATTTAATCAATTGAAATGTTTATTTTAATTGAAGGAAGTTTTATTTGATGTAAATATTGTGAAAAAACCCCTACATCAAGTGAATTGGGGGGTTGTGATGAAAATGATGGAATTTTTTGATTTGGTTTCAAATCCATGTATTGTGACAAAAGGCTTAAAATGTTTTGAGGGAAACCTTGGGGTCTCATCGTGGTGAAAAGGAATTTTTTGATTAAAAAATCATTATGGTTTTTAAAGAAAAAATTTCCATATTTGAAATGATGAATGGGATTAATTACATTTTCAGTTATAAAATGAATTTCCAATAATTGATTTGTACTTGAGCACATGCAATCCTTGGGTGATTAGTGAGTTATTTTGGGTGGAACATTATGATTCTAAAAAGTTCTAAAAAATCATATTAGAACATCCCATTCCTTAGGATATGTTAATAGTTTCCCTTTACCTTAGGCCTAAAGGGGCATATGTACATACTTTGTCGTATTCATAGTGTTGGATCCATATAGCCTAGAACTATCGTACTTGTTTATCACATACCCATGTTGCTCGCTTGTTTTTATTTTTGAATTCAAATATATTCTATTTTTACAAAAAAAATTACATTTCTTGAGAATTTATATAAACTACTTATATAATGTGTTTATTTAATCCATTTGTGAGAATTTATATTTTTTAAAAGTTTCCTTTAATTGAAGGAAATTTTCATCTTTTGAAATGTTTTCCATCATTGAAATGTATAGCATGATTTGCTAAATGTATTTCCATCTTCTAAACTATAGAGAATTATTTGTTTAAAAATTATTTGTTAATGAGAAACCTTTTTGTTTTAAAAATTAAAATCAAATTTTGGTTAAATAAATATTGGAATCTATTGTGGAATCCGTGGGTAAAATTCTAATGGGATTTTGCCCGCATCCTATTTCTGCCTTGGGAATTTGTAGATTATCTCCTTCCAAGTTCAATCAAAGGAAAATGATCACTTGGTGCTGGATCATGCTGCTGAACTTTGGTCTTTATGAGTTGTGTCCTTAGGGAATTTGGGATGTTTCCCCTTTCTTGGTACTTGGGTTGTAGTACTTTGGCAGTTGAGCTTACTTATCTTCTAGTACTTTACTCCAAGTGGAGTTTTCCATCGATATGCAGATTGTCTTGTTTTCTTTTCTTTCTTAACTGTTAGTGGAAAAATCATTCCCACTATTAGTTGGATGATTCCAAGTGATAGTCTCCAATCGTTGGAGAGCAGGAATACCCTTCGGTCTATATCTAGACTGACTCAGTTATAGGGTTACCAGGGTAATCGAGTTGGATTTTGAAAAAGTTGTATCAAGGGGGGTGAGATTTTCTCTTGATGTTAGTATGCATTGTGAAATATTTTTGGGACTTAGGAGGTAATTGTGATTGAATTCCTGGATAGTTATCATCGCAATGAACCATAAGTCACCAGGGGTGGTAAGAGAATTATGTATTGTGGTTTAGTTCTAGTATTTTCCCTATTTTTATTTCGATAGAGTGAAATTCAAGTCCTAGTTATGCTTTCTGTTGGGATTAATTTCCCTTGTTTCTTAGATTTAGCATTTCCTAATGTATTCATTATTGTATGCTGATGTTTTATAGAATCATTCCTCCGAGAAGACGTGTTAATCAGACCCCGGAGGAAGTTACTGATAAACATCAATGAGTGAATCCAGTTGTGGATCTGAATCTGATTGAGGTGATCGTGTGCACTGCCCAACCACTAGGATAGACACCACCTACAATTCCAATTCATGCTCCTATCATGGAACCTCAAAGTGATGTTCTCTTTATTAGTTCTCAAGAGTACCTTCACTAGAAACCATCACCGTTCGAGGGCTCAAATGAACCTCAAGAGGTTGAGGAGTGTTTGAGCAGTTTGGAATGCTTATTTGGGTTTTTTTAAACAGCCAAGGAGATAAATGTAATGTGTTCCACCTTCGTGATGTAAGGAATGAGCGGAAGATATTGTGACATTATGGAGATAGCAAATAAGAATGAGGTATTAAAGTGGTAATACTTCAAATCCCTTGTCACTGACCAATTTTTTCCTGATTTAATGTTGTTGGGAAAGTATTTAGGGTTTTTCAGACGTGAGTTGGCTGAAAGGTCATTGGAAGAGTATTCAAACCATTTTGTTGAGTTTGTGCACTTCGCACCTGAGATAGTGTCGAATGAGAGGATGGAGGATCGAAGGTTCGAGTTGGAACTTCATCGGGATATCTTTTCTTAGGTCTTCTTACTAAACTATCCTTCTTATAACAATGTACTGGATAGATTATTGATGGTCGAGATGGACCTGGTGGGTAAGTCAGGGTTTTCGAGAGTTTATTTTACTCTCAGTGGAAGTGTGAGTTCCTAAAAGGGAAAAAGGATGTGTGATGTTTCTTATGGAAGTTCACAATGGAAGGGTTTTTATAAACCTCATACAGTACTAGGTAAATATCCTTTGGTTTTTTACCAACGTGGAAATATAGGGAATTCTAAGAAGGTTTACACTGAGGCACCCGAGAATTGTGGCTCTTACGGGCATCCAGGGAACTAACAGAGGTTCTTCTATATTTATTATACTTCACACAGTAGGACAAGATCATCACCTCCCCCTAAAACTGTGAGGAAATCAGATGCTTCGTGTGAAAAAGGGTTCCAACCCTAGGCATCTATAATGAATCTTCTTCACACTGTGAAAGAGTCTCCCGAGGAAACAGAAACGGGCCCAGTGACTGTGAGAGGTACCATCACTATAGCTTTGTCATTACTGACTAATTTATTCGATACCAATGAATCACATTCGTATATTTCAACCTATGTTGTTAATTTGTTTAATATTACTTTGGAAATTTTGTCTTGTGAAATGGATATTACTATACCCCTTGGTACGAAGCGAGAGCATGGTATCTGTAGTCCCTCTTGTATTTTCTATTTATTAGATGTTGAGTTAGCTTAGACCTTTCTGGTTATCAATATGAAATCTTTTGAAATCATCTTCCGGATTTATTGGCTCATTGCCAATAAAGCCAATATTGATTGCTATCTTCGATAGGTCTCCTTCACTACACCTAGTGGTGTGTCTCTCGTGTTTCCAAGAGAAATGTACCTAAGGTAGAGTAGGTCCAGATCTTCTTGTCCAAAGTTAGGGAAAGTAATATCAGTCTTTTCCTTTGACTTGGAGTAGTAATACTTGAGTGTGGATCTCCCTCTAGTCATTTTTGAGTTTCACGATGTCTTTCCTTCCAACTTCTATGGTTTTCCATCAGTGATAGAACTTTATTTTTCCATTTACTTGATATCTATCACCCAAAAAATATCTATTACCTATTACTTCAGGGAACCAGATGAATTGAAAGAGATAAATTCAGAGTTGGATTATCTACAAGAGAAAGTCTATATACTCCTGAGTGTGTCACCCCTAGGTGGCACTGATTCTCTTTTCCAAGAAGGTTAATGGTTCACTCCACCTTTGCGTTGATTACTGAAAGATCAATCAAGTAACAGTAAAGAACAAGAATCTGTTGACGTTGATTGATGATATGTTTGATCAGTTGAAGGGGGAGAAGTGGTTCTCGAATATTGATCTTTGCTCTATTACCATCAATTGGGGATTAAAGAATCTAACATTCAGAAAACTGCTTTTTGGATCAGGTATAGACATTATATGTACATTTTCATTCCCTTTGGTCTAACAAATGCTCTAGAATTTTTCATGAATTTAATGAATAAGGTTATCAATGATTATCTCAATATCTTTGTGGTGGATTTTGTGGATGATATCCTTGTGTACTCTAAATTCGAGGAGGATCAAGTGCATCATCTAATAACAGTGTTAAGTTTGCTCAGAAATCATTGACTCTATGCCAAGATTTTGAAGTGTCAATTTTGGATTCGGGAAGTAAATTTATTGGGACACATGCTATTAGAACATGGGATATCAATTGACCCTGAAAAGGTGAAAGTGGTTATGAAATTGGAAACCCCATGGAATGCCTTTGAGATTCAGATCATCTTGGGTTTAGCCAGATACTACCGCCAGTTCATGAAGGACTTCTCAAATTTTCCATCCCTGATGAGTACTCTTACCTATAAAAGCGTGATGTTTATGTGGAGTGAAAACTTACAAAGTTATTTAAGTGAGATGAAAAATATTTGGACTACTACTCTGATTTTGACTCTTCTAGAGGCCATGAAAGGCTATTTGGTCTTTTTAGACATATCAGGTTCAAGCTTGGGTTGTGTTCTTATACAGGGTGATTATGTTGTTGCCTATGGATCTCATCAACTTATTCTGCACGAGAAGAATTATCTGACCCATGACCTTGAATTAGAATTTGTAATGAATTCTCTTAAGAGTTGGTGGCATTACCTTTATGGAAAAAGGTTTGATGTGTTCTCAAACCACAAAATCTTGAGTTATATCTTCTCTCAAAAAGATTTGAATCTACACCAGGGGAATTGGGTGGATTACCTGCAGTATTTTGACTTTGACATCACATATACCCTAGGGAAAGGGAATGTCATTGCAGAGGCTTTGATCAGGAAGATTCTAACCCAAGTAGTGATAGAATTTTTAGAACAGTGGAACTTGATGGCTCTCTTTGCATTGTTTCATATTAGAGTTTAAGAGACAGGGGATGAGGTTTCCCTAGCCAGTGTTCAATTGACATCCTCTCTTCTTGAAATGATTTTCCCGGACCAACAACTTGCTGATGAATTCTATAGTATTAAAGACTCTCTTAATGGTGGGGATATGATTGCACAGTGTTCATTCTCCAAAGAGGGAATTCTATGCCATCAGAATCATTTTGTTGTAACATCATTGGTAGGGAAATCTATGATGGGTTATTTCAATAACTCCCAATGGTTTGTGCACCCAGGAACCATGAAGATGTTCTATTACATGAGGCGGAAATTCTGGTGGCCAGGTATCAGGCGAGGCATTTCTGAGTTTGTCTCTCATTGCTATACATGATAATAGGTGAAAGCTGAGCATCAGAAATATTCAGGGTTGCTTCATCCACTTCCAGTCCCTACATGGAAGTGGGATGAGATATCTATGGTCTTTGTGGTCAGGTTTTTATATACATAGAAGAATAAGAATGTGATTTGGGTGGTGATCGATAGGAAAACGAAATTGTTACACCCCAAGATTCATCACATAAATTTAATATTGAATGCATGAAACACTATGTCTCTACAAAACACCACTTTTTTATAACCTATCAAAACATATTTTCCACCTCTGTGTTTTGAATTTCGAAAAACTGACATACATACTTGCGTTTCGTAAGATATTTAGAGTCTGATAAGAAAAACATATTTTTTTTGAATTGTAACATACCCTTATGAATAGTAATATGAATAGTAATATGACCCTTATGAATAGTAAATCATATTATTATTTTATTGTCTTGAGTTTATAATATAATGAGATCTTGATTAGTATTTCAAGGTGATATAAAACGAAATGTATATTTAATATTTTAATTTTTTGAATAAATTTTCATTTTATTTAAAAATTAAATTAATAATATTTAAAAATTTATTTACAAAAAATGGAGTTCATTTTAGAATTTTACATACAACAAAATGTTTAGGGTGAATTTTTTGTATTTTTCTAAAATACTCAAATTTTTAATGAATAGTAAAATATGGTAATTTACCATAAATATAAATTATAAGTTAAATTCACTATTCCTAGAATCATGGATAATGTAAGAACACTTGGTTAAAAATCACATGCATATATTACTATTCTTGGTCACAATAATCAATACTATTGGTTCTCTTTGGAAAAATAAAAAAATTGAGTAAAATAATGGGAAACCCCTCCTCTCCACCATAAAAACACCCCCTCACTCCCTCTTCTCTTCACTCTTATAATCCTTTAAGCTCCTAAAATTTCTTCCCAAATACCCTTCCCTGGTCACTCCCCACATCCTGGTGCTCTTGGTCTTTCCAAAATATCAAAACCCCTTACCTTAAAGAGATTCTCAATGAGGTAGATTCAAGAGGTAAATTCACATTCTATTTATTTCAATTTCATTTCATGTTCCTTTATATTGTTATCATATTCTCACCCCCTCAATAGAAATTGTCATGATAACTCCATTATCATATATATACTGTAATTTTATCATGTGGATGGAAGAACCATTATCAATATCCTTACTCTCTCTCTCTTTTATTTTATAAACGAAATCAGCATCCTTGTGGTGCCAATTTACAACCTCTATGGATGAAAACGTTTTATTCATAAATTTACCCTTCAATAGTAGTCCTGAAAGAATTTTCATGGTTCAAATAAGATATAATATATGTATTATAGCCTCTTTAAAATTCATGAACCAATATATGTACACAATATTAAATCATATGACCAAACTAGTTCCTAATAATCAAAATACCACTAAAATAATCTAAGTGATTATCATTAATATTTCATCTAATTATTCATCATACTTCCAAATAAACAATGATATAAATATCCATTAATTCTTACGTATGTTCATAAATAATTTTTTAATTCAATTCTGGAGAATTGCATCCATTCCACATGAACTTCATTACTTAAAAACAAGTGAACTGATTATTAAAATCCTGAAAACGAACACTCCGAAACGACGAAATCCAATATTATAATTAATCAATACGGAAATTAAAGAACTAAAAAATTATGATAAACTAAATACATGTATAATAGGTATTTAATTAAGTTATTAATGAGTTTAATTTCATATTCCTTGACCATAAGGTCAAGAGAGTAACATTCATACTTAAGGTATGGGTTTCCTACTCGAACCTCCACTTTCATTTGGGTTACCCGTATTCTCTAATTACCTGAATTAAATTATTATTTTTTTTCTCCTCATATATTATGTGATAATGTTCTATATATCTGTATAAACTGTAATCCAACTTTAATTTATGGGTATTTATATGTTTTAAAAGGATCATTCAAAAATTCTTCCCGTAATACAAGCCCGATTCAAGAGAATTTTTTGAATTCTTACCTATTTTCAAGAGTAGTCTATAATCTGTTTTTGGAAACCATTATCTTTATAAAATATCTCATTTTGTTATGAAAATACTATCTTATTTCACTTCTAGTTTTATACAAATATTTTTTTTAAAGAACTCTTCTTTTCAAAGTAAAAGTGTATTTATCTCAAGAATTACTCGATGATTTTAGAAGAGTATCTCCATCTATTTCAACACTCTTTTTGATTATTATGTATTATTGGTTTCATTATTTTATTATATCATCTACCATATTTAATTTAATGTTTTATGATTATTTTTATAGTGGATGTTCTATCTTAAAACCATTCACCAATTTACTCTGAATGGTTGGTGTTTATTCATAATGTTCGGGGAGATTTATTAACATTTCATATATTAGTTTTAATATAAATGTATATGTTGTTTATGTTAATAATTATTCATATGGGAAATTGATTGTACTTAGTAAGTTTCGGTTGGGGCCCACTATAGCCCCTCAGTGTATCGGTAGGTGTCAGGAGACAAACTATGGTCTCAGCACGAGGCATTGACAAAATGTATATTTACGGTCTTGGAACGATGCCTTGATGGTATGGTTATGATGTAACGCACTATAAATTACCTCATTATGAAAATAGTATCAATAGTTCATGTGGTTATTTGACTCGTAGAATACCCTTGATTATGTTTTATAATGGCATTATTTATTCATCACTTATTTCTGCCACAATGTATTCAAGATTATTTGTAAAGGAATGTGTTTTTAGTTATTCAACATGCCTAAGGATTATGTTTATGATATCTTACGCTATATTGATTACCCTTACTAAGTGTTTGAGCTCACCCCATTCTTATTTTTCATTTTCTCGGGACATTAAGAAGTTTATTATGATTGACCTTCAAGGATAAACTTATATTTGTGGTTGTTCCCAACAAAACATATATGTTGTTTTTAATTTAAGTTGTAATATTAAACTTATGTATGTTTCTTGTTTCCAAAATTACTAAACTACTTAGTCCTTCAGGATGCATATTCCTTGTTTGTATGCCAATGTAATAAAATAAAGCACAATCTCCATGCAATCAGGGTCGGGTCCTTATAGTTGGTATCAAAGGAAGTTTAGTAGAAAACATAGAAATTATATTTAGAGAACGTAGATTATAAAACAAACCCCAAAGATCGTCTATGAGGATAAATCATAAAAGAAAATATTGTAATTTTTAGTAAGGAATAGATTATGTGGATCTTTCTATCAAATATATCCATGTCTGGATACTACAAGTGGATGTGGTGCTGGAATAGATGTACCTAGGAGTGATAACTCTAACAAGGAGTGTTGGGCTTGACCTGGGGTATCTTGGTACATGATAGCGGGACTTACGTGCACCTGGTCTGACACTCTGGGGGATATGCTTAGGATAATTCACATTTTCTTTACAATACATTATGAAAGATTTAAATGTAAATTTTTCTTCATAGAAACCATGTTTATGATTATGAGATTAGCTATGTATAAAACTTCAATTTATGTTAAGTATTTTTTTCTATGTTGTGATTATACATTATGATTAATAACCTAATCTAGTGTATTCCATTATTTAGAAATATAACCTAGTGGAAGGAATGGAATCCTCATGAACACGCATATCCCATGTATATATTTCCATCTAATGTAAGATATTTATGTTGGATATGGAGCTATGACTAGTGTTGAATAACTTATAACTATACTGGGACAACTGAATCTGGTTAGGAATAATAACCATACTCTTATGGAGCATTTTGATCCAAAATGTAGATGAGCTATTTTGGATCTCTTTATTCCAAATCAACCTCTATCATTCTATGGGACTACAAACCCATATTTAGATGAGAATTGGATAATTTCCCTATATAATATATTTCTCTCTTTGGGGTGTAACGAAAGATAGAACGTTTTCATTATAGTTTATTGTCTAGTAGGATATGCATATTAGTGGTGGTCGTTAATCCAAAATACAGATAAAGAGTAAGAAATAGAAGAGATGGGATAGAGATATTTTAAGTAAATTTTTATAGAAAAATATTTTCCCTTCTAACATTGAGTGGATATGGAAATGAAATTCTTGAATCTGGGGAAGAAGGAGGATGAAAATGTTGCAAAGTATGAAGCTAACTTCACATGGTTAGAAAAACATGTTCTAGACTACATACATAATCCAAAGAGAAATATTGATCAATTCATTGACAGTTTAAAACCATTCCTTTAAAGGGAACTAGTCTCCCTAAGTCTCTCATCGTATGAAGATATAGTCTCAAGTGCTATCATGATAGAAAATGAATTTTTTAAGTCTTATTACTTTAAAGTAAAAAAAGATAAGAAGTGGGTTGCTAAAAACTTTGAAAAACTAAATAAATAAAATTGAGAATAAGGGAATACTTGACCTTCCATCCTGCAGTAATTGTAGGAGGAAACACCCTAGCACCTGCCTGAAGGGAATGGGAGTCTATTACAAGTATAGAGAAAAAGTCCACCTATCTCAGGATTATAAGGGGAAGAAATAATCTACCAATTTTCAATGATACAATTGCATAGAGATGGGACATTATGCATATGAATATCCTAATATTCAAAAAAACATTCCCCAAAGAATGCCAAGGGAGCAAGGCCAAGCTTATGTGGTCACAACTTTTGAGGTTGATGTTTTTAACGATGTGGTGGCATGTACATTAATCATTTCCCCAATCTTATCAAATTATTTATTTGATTCTGGATCATCGCATTCATTCATATATTCCCAGTTTTCCAAGAAAATTAGATATTTCCAATTTGATTTAATAAGGGAGTTGTTAGTTAAATATCTTAATGAAAGTATCATTACAACAAATTTGTGTCAAGAATTCCCCATTATGGCGTATAAACATGCTTTATCTAATGATTTTATTTTCATACACATGATTTACATTGATATAATCCTCAATATAGATTATATTTAAAACCAAATGAGAAAATTTTTTGCAAGAAGAAGTAGGTAACAATTTTTTAGGATGATGTGGAATTCCTTATCTTTATGGTAGAAACATCGCCATTTGATTCTCATCTAGATCCACCCCCAATATCTCTACTGAATTCAATTATTAGGGGGGAATTGAATTCAATAACATTGGGTGAGGAAAATAATGTTTAAATATATGATGTACCTATTTTGAAAGAATATGTTGACATCATTCTATAATATTTAACTAGACATCCTCTAGAGTGGGAAATTGAGTTTTTTATTGACCTAATTCCTGATTCAAGGCCCATATCAAAACCCCCTTATAGAATAGACATTGTGAAAATAGTGGAACTAAGGAAACAACAAGAGGAATTGTGTGATAAAGGATTTATTTTCCATATTGTCTCTCCATGGGGAGACCCTATTCTTCTTGTTAATAAAAAAGACAAATCTATGATGTTGTGCATTAATTACAGGGAGATCAATGCTATAAAAATAAATAACAATTATCCCATACCTGACATTAATGATTTATTTAATCAAATTCATGGAGCACAATATTTTTTTAAGACTAACATTTGATCTGGATATCATCAGTTTCTTATGAGGAAAGAAGACATTCCAAATACATCATTTTGAACTAGGTATGGACATTACGATTTTACATTAATTCCTTTTTGACTAACTATAGCACCCTCTATTTTCATGGATCTAATGAATAGAGTTTTCAAGGAATATCTTGATGACTTTGTGGTGGTATTTATTAATGATATATTTTTATACTCTAAAAGCAATGAAGATCATGAAAATCACTTGTGCACTATTCTGAAGACTCTTAGAATAAATTAATTATATGGGAAGTTTAGAAAGTGTGAATTTTGGCTTCAATCAGTTTCCTTTCTTGGCCACATTGTCTCTAAGGATGGAATATCTATTAATCCCACAAAGACAAAGTTTGTTTAATAATGGACTATCCAACGAACATAACTGAGGTATGTATTTTTATTGGTTTAGTAGGTTATTATTAGGGTTTAATTTAAAAAAAATGATGTTTATACAACCTATTAACAAAGATTACACATAAAGGGGTTAAGTTTTTATGGATAAAAGAATGTGAGGATTGTTTTGAAGAATTGAAGAGGATATAAGTGAGTGCTCTAATCCTAACCCTATCATCAGGGAATGATGGATTGGTGATCTATATTGATTAATCAAAGAAAGGACTTGGTTGTGTACTTATGTAGAATGATAGAGTTATTTCCAATGCATCAAGGAAGTTAAATAATCAAGGGAAAAACTATCATACTATTGATCTTAAGTTTGATGTTGTAATCTTTTCTCTAAAAATATGAAGATACTATCTCTATGGTGAAAGATGTGATATATATACAGTTCACAAGTTTCTGAATTATATCTCTTCATAGAAAGAACTCAACATGAGGCAAAGGTAATGGCTCGAACTACTACAGGATTATGATTGTGCAATGCACTACCTCTTAACAATGGAAAATAAGGTAGTTGATGCATTGAGCAGGAAGGATCATAGAGTTATCAACAAAATGTGGATTGAAAAGGATCCTTTGTACATGGATCTAGTGGGGATGGATGTTGGAATTATCAAAGAAGGTAAAACATCACTACTTTTTCATCTGGTTTCCCAACCATCTTTTTTAAAAGGATTGCAACCTCTCAACCTAATGATAAGAACCTATAAAAGAAAATTAATGTTATGAAATAGAGGAATTTGGTTAACTTCATATGTCAATATTGAATTCAGAAAATTTGGGAAGAGGATATGTGTTCCCTCTATATCTGATCTAAAAATGGAGTTTTTGGATGATGCCCATTTCTCAAATTTCCCTATACACCCCAGTACCACTAAAATTTATAGATATTTGAAGGAAAATTTTGGTCGTACAACATAAAGAGAGAAATTTCGGATTATGTATCAATATGTTTAGTCTGTCAACAGGTGAAGGCTGAATGAAAAAATCCTAGAGGAGTCATGAAAACTCTACCTATTCCTACATGGAAATAGGATGACATCACCATGTATTTTTTCATTGGAATACCCCAAATTCTAAGAAAGAATGGTTCAATATGGGTCAATGTTCATCATCTTACAAAATTTTCGCTTTTCATCACTATAAAGGATGATTTTCCCCTTTATCATCTTGAAAAACACTATATAAATGAAGTTGTAAGACTTAATAGAGAATGTTTTCAATAGTGTCTAATCATATTCCTCTATTTACATCAAAATTCTGGAAAATTATTCTGAAATATTTCGATATTGAGCTTCGTTTGAGTATTTCTTATCATCCTCAAACTAATGGGAAATCAGAAAGGATGATTCAAACATTAGAATACATGTTTAGATCATTATCGCTCGACTTTCAAGGTATGTGGGATCAATATTTACACTTGTTGGAGTTTTCCTACAAAAATAGTTTCCATTACAGTATTAAAATGACACCATATAAATCATTTTACAGAAAGAGATGTTTTACACCAACATGTTGGGATAAAGTTGGTGAAAGGAAGATAGTGGGCCTAGAGATTGTAGAGAAAATAACAACGAAGGTAAATAATATTCATGGTAATATCAATGTATCTCAAAGAATAATAGAAAAAGATAAACTGATAATTGAAGGAAGGATTCAGATTTTCAAGTGGGAGATCATGTTTTCTTAAAAGTATCTACATGGAAGGGTATTATAAGATTCGGGAAGAATGGGAAATTGTTCCCTAGGTATATAGGCCCATTTGAAATTATAGAGTGAATTGAAGTTGTTTCATATCATTTGGATATTCCACCAGACTATATAAAGTACCCAATGTGTTCCATGTCTCATTGCTAAGAAAGTATATTTCATGAGAAAGTATATTCTAGGCCCAATGCATGTCCTCACTTCTAAAGGAATAGAATTGGAACCTAACCTATCTTACTCTAAAGAGCCTATCTAGATTCAGGACACTAAAGAACAAGTGTTGAGGAATCGGACAACTCTACTAGTAAAGATACTTTTGAAAAATCTTAAAATCAAAGAGGCAACATGGTAGCCTAAGGAACTTATGATGAAGAACTACCCAAATGTTTTTTGTGAGGTAACGTTCTGGTAATTTAAAGGATGGAATTTTTGTAAGGAGGGATAATGTAACACCCCAAGATTCAGTTCTAAAATTTAATATTGAAATCATATGACACTAAGTCTCTAAAAACACCACTTTTTTATAACCTATCCAAAAAAAATTCCACCTCTGTGTTTTGAATTTCGAAAAAACTGACATACACAGCTACGTTTAGTAATATTTTTATAGTCCGATAAGACAAACATAATTTTTAGTGAATAATAACATAATCTTATGAATGGTAATATGAAAAGTAATATTACCCTTATTAATATTAAATCATGTTATTATTTTATTGTCCTGAGGTTATAATATATGCAGATCTTGATTAAATTTTCAAGGTGATATAAAACAAAATGTAGAGTTAAATTTATTATTTTTCATATAAATTATGATTTTATTTAAAAATTAAATTAATAATATTTAAATAATTATTTTATAAAAAATTATTTTATTTATGAATCCTATGTTTCAAGAAATGGTTAGGGTGAATTTTTTGGATTTGTATACTCGAATTTTTTATGAATAGTAAAATAGGGTAATTTACCATATATATACATTATCAGTTAAATTCAATATTCCTAGTATCAGGGCTGATGTAAGAACACTTTTTTTGAACTCAAATTCATATATTACTATTATTGTTCAAAAAAATCAATACTACCTGTTTTCTTTGTCAAAAAAAATTAAATAAGGAATAAAATAGTGGGAAACCCTCCTTTCTTCAACTATAACCCCCCTCACTCCCTCGTATCTTCACTCCTATAAGACTTGAAGAAAATCATAGTTCTACAAAAATACCCTTACCTATTCAATACCCAAGTTTTGGAGCTCTTGGTCTATCCAAAAGACCAAAACCTCTTCCCTTAAAGAGATTCTCAAGGAGAGGGGTTCAATAGGTAAATTCATATTCTATTTCATTCAATTTCATTTCAAGTTCCTTTCTATTGTTTACCTCTCCTCACCTCCTCTATCCAAATGAACATGATATCTCAAGTATCATCTATATATTGGAATTATATTTTTTTTAATGGAAGAACCATCATCAATATCCATACTCTCTCTCTCTCTTATTTTATACACGAACTCATCATCCGTGAGCTACCAATTTACAACCTTCATGGATGACAAATTTTTGTTCTTCAATTTCACCTTAAATACTGGTCATGAAGCCATTTTTATGGTTTAACCAAGCTATAATATATGTATTATATCCTATTTAATATTCATTAACTAGTATATGTACATAATATTAAATCATACGACCAAACTAGCTCTTAATAATCAAAATATCGCTAAAATAATCTAAGTGGTTGTCATTAATATTTCATCTAATGATTAATCCTAACTCCATGTAAAAAAGTGATATAAATTAACATTAACACCTATGTATTTTCATAAATAATATATAAATTCAATTCTGGATATTTACATCCATTCCACATGAACTACATTACTTAAAAACAAGTCAACTGATTATGGAAATCAAGAAAAAGAACACTCTGGAACAACAGAATTCAATATTATAATTTATCAATAAGGACATAAATGAACTAAAAAATTATTATAAGATAAATACATTTATAATAGGTTCTGGATTAAGTTATAAATGAGTCTAATTTCATATTCCATGACCATAAGGTCAAGAGTGGAACATTCAGACTTAAGGTAACAGTTGCCTATCTGAACCTCCACTTTCATTCGAGTTACTCTTATTCTTTACATACCTCAATTAAATTAATTTTTATTCATATTTAATCCTCATATATTTTTTTATAATGTTCTATATAATTGTAAAAATGGAAATTCAACTTTAATTTATTGGGAGTTATATTTTTTAAAAGTACCTTTCAAAAATTCTTCAGGTAATACAAGCCCGATTCTATGGAATTTATCAAATTCTTACCTGTTATCAAGGGAACTCTATAATATGTTTTTGGAAACCATTATCATTATAAAATATACCATGTTATTATAAAAATAATATTTTATTTAACTTCAGGTTTTATACAATGATTTTTTCAAAAGAACTCTTCCTTTTAAAGTAAAAGAGTATTTATCTCAAGAATTGCTTGATGATTTTAGAAGAGTATCTTCATCTATTTCAACACTCTTGTTGATTATTATGTATTATTGGGATTAATATTTTATGATATCATCTACCATATTTTATTCAATTATTTATTATTATTTTTATTTTGGATGTGCTATTTGAAAACCATTCACCAATTTAATCCAAATGGTTAGTGATTATGCTTAATGTTCAAGGAAAGTTATTTACAATTCATATATTAGTTTCAATATGAATGTATATGTTGTTTATGTTTATCCCTATTCATATGATGAATTCATTATACTTAGTAAGTGTTGGGTGGGGCCCATTATATCCCCTCAGTTCATGTGTAGGTCTCACGAGACAAACTATGGTCTTGGCAAGAGGCCTTGACAAAATAGATATTTATGATCTCTGCACATGACATCTTGACCTGAAAGCCACTGAACAGTGCCCCAAGACGGTTGGCCACATGCCCTCAAGAACACCTCCTTGTACGCCAAAGGGTGTCAACTAGCAATGAGGGTCTGTTAAGTCTGTCTTTGGGGGAATATACCCTCTGTTATCAGAATAAAACACCAGCAGAATCAAATAAAAATTAACCAAGCACGGAAGCATATAAATGACCAGAATAATACCATGACATATGATAGTCAAAAGGAAAAAATAAAACACTAAACTGAAAGGTAAAACATTCTATGACAATGAAAGTGAGAAGTTTCTACAATGCTACTGAAATTAAAGACACAACGACTCCAAAAGAGATTTGAACCACATCTGGTTCTCTCTCCCATGGTCCAATCCCAAACTAAAATCTAACCTAGGGCCTCGCCCTTATCCTTTCTTGCAATAACAAAGTTGTCTTGGGTGCCGTTTAGGCAGCTCGAATAGGGAATGAGTACAACTCAATAAGAAACTACCAACAACGTCTAAAATGAGTCCATTCAAAAGATAATGCATGCAGTTTTATGAAGTAATAAATACAATGCTTAATTTAAATAGTTATCACATTATCATTTAATATTTAATCATCACATTAGTCCAATTTCAATTCATGTCTCCCAGTTGAATCATCATTCATTGTCAATTATCATTTGGTGTAGGTCATCATGCCTAGCACCACAAATCCCATGAGTGTAGGTCATCATGCCTAGAACTCCTTTTCAGATTCAGTGCAGGTCATTGGGCCTATCACCCAATAATCTCAAGCTTTGACAACTATTTAGAAGGAACACCATGTCCATTTCCCAACTTCTAATTGGTCTAGGATGCCATGTCTAGCACCACAAAATATCATCCATTTAATCATTCTTTAAATCTAAATAATTTTACTCATTATTCATTTACTAATCCAATGATTAGTTAAACATTTCAAAGGCCATTAGTTAATTCAAAAATTAACTAAGCACATAACCAATTAATTAATTCATCAATTAATTAATTAATCTAAACCATTTTCATTCCATAATTAATTCTTCACAATTAGTTATCCATTTAAAAATAATAAAGTCATAATTAATTGTCACAATTCATTATCTTTAATCACATCAAGACACATAATTAATTCTCCCAATTAATTATCTTTTGTCAGCATCAAGGAACATAATAAATTCTCACAATCAATTATCTTTCAAATCCAAAAATCCTTCCATAATTAATTTCCCCCAATTAATTATATTTCCAAATTAAATTTAATATCTCAAGTACAATATAAAATCTCCAAAAGATCAATTTGGCCAACCCCCTTCATTTGTTTTGTGATCAACCATCAATTAACCACCAAGGAAAATCACATGTCAAAACCATGTTTCTAATTACTCCAATTTAGGAATTAAATTATCAAGGGAATCTAGAAATTTTATAACTCATAAAAATATCATAAATCATGACTATGGGAGTTAAATTTAGACCACCTACCTCAGTTTATTGATGGAAGTTAGCCCTATAGAAATCCCCAAAATCTGAGCAGAACAACGTCGTCGATCAAACTCCAGATCTAAGTACCTAAAACCAAAAATAAGATCAAAGGCATGAAGAACATGAAAAACTAGATCTAGATCTATAATCCTATATCTATATATCTACTCATAGGTTTAGATCTAAGAAAAAGGTGAATATCCTCAAAGAAAATATTTAAGAAAGATTGAGGAAAGAATGGGAGAAGCATCGGGATGAAATCCACTTACCGGGAGAAGAGAGGATCTTAAATCTTGGCTTTCAATCTCATATAACTGTGTTCATATCACCTTGTAATCCCTCCAAAAGGATTTTAGAACACCTATAATTTGTAAAGACCGAGACAAGTTTGAAATATGGGAGTCCCGAGGGGGTTCAGATGATTTTAAAAAAGATTTTTGGATATTAAAAATTGTGTTCCTGGTTTTCTGGGCAGAGGTGCACGGTTTGGAAAATTGTGCGCCAACTGTGTAGACTCCACTGCCTATTTTTAAATGGTTGGCTAGATTTGGTCACATGGTTTGTCAAACCATTCCCCACTATGCAGACTCCTCAGTCCAGTTTTTCATGCTTGACACGGGTTGGTTGCACGGTTTGTCAAACTGTGTGTAGACTGTGCACAACCTACTATCCTTTAGTTTTCCTTAAAAGTTCACCCAAACTCACCCCAACCCACTAATCCAAGTTAATGGTAATTAAAAACATTAAAAAGTTCCTGAAAACACGCCCTATATGACTCTATAAAATCTGATATCTTACAATCTCCCCACCTTATAACAGCTCGTCCTCGAGATTCACTCCCAAACTTCTCTAAGATTCTGAGCCAAAAAGATTGGTCCATTGAGCAATCATGTCTTCTTCCCATTCCCAAGATTCCTCTTAAACATTACCATGTTTTTATAACACATGAACTAACGTCATGTTCTTTCCGCATATTACTTTATCATTAGGACCCATCACATGTATCAGATTCTCCTCAAAGGACGCATCTATCTCGAGATCAACCTCTTCCACATCAATCACATGGAAAGGGTTGGGGTGATACCGCCATATTTGTGACACATTGAAAACATCATGCATAACACTGAATTTATGTTGAAGTACTAATCAGTATGTCACCGTCCCGATTCTCTCTAGCACCTCAAACGGTTCAACAAACCTGGGCACTAACTTGCCTTGTCTATGTATCTTTTGGTGACCAATTCTAGGAAACACTTGAAGGAATACACGATCACCCTCTGTAAACTCTGGGTTTTGTCTCCATCTATTGTCATTTGACTTATTCCTACTCTCAGCTGTAGCGATATTCTTTCGAATCAATTGCACATGCTCTGATGTCTCCACAATAAGACTCAGTCTTAATAGGTATAACTGACCCGCCTCTAACCAATATAGCAGTAATTTAAAAGGAATACTATAAAGTGCCACATATAGTGACATCTATATAGTTTCCTGATAACTATTGTTTTGGTTGAACTCCAATAAAGCCAATTGCTTCTCCCAAGAACCATAAAATTTAAGCACATATGCTCGCAGCATATCCTCTAACACTTGTATAGTACGCTACAACTTCCCATATATCTGTGGGTGGAAGGTCATACTTAATAGAACCTGTGTACCAAGCACCTTTTGTAATCCCTTCCCTAAGCATGAGGTAAAGAGATAATTGCGATTTGAGAATATAGTCTGTGACACCCCATGCGAATAAACTATCTCTCTCACGTACAGTTCTCCCAACTTCTCTACTGTAATGGTTTCTTTGATAGGTAAGAAGTATTATACTTTCGTTAGTCGATCCATGACAACCCAAATATCATCATTCTTATGAAGAGTCTTTGTAATTCCTAACATGAAGTCCATAGTCATGTCATTCCACTTCTATTCCGGAATAGGTAACGGCTACAATAGGCCTCCAGGTCGTTGATGCTCTACTTTCACTTGGTGACAGGTGAAACATCTTGTTACGAACACTGCTATCTCCTTTTTCATGCAAGGACACAAAAAATGTCATTGAAGTTCATGGTATATTTTTTTCACACCAAGATTTACCTCCCACATTGAAGCATGATATTATCTCATGAGTTCCTTTCGCATACTTGTAGGAAAAACAACCCAATTTTTCACAGATATGATCTCATCCTCATCTATTTTCTTGTCTGAAGTTGTCTCCCCACCTTCAAGGATTTCCCTCAAGGCTAAACAATCTAGATCATCATAATATCTATCTCTAATCCATATAAATAGTGTATACTCCACAACTACAGAAACCAGAGCCATCCCCTCTTTACTCTCCTGAACTTCCACATGAATTTCTACTAGGAAATTCATCATCTTCCTCCCCCCACTTGACTCATATACCAACTGAGTCTGAGTTTTTCTACTCAAAGCATCAGCCACACTATTCTCCATTCTAGTTGTACATGCTAGTTCAAATTCAAGGGATTTCATATACTTAACCCATCTTCACTGTGGAAGATTCAAGCCGCTCTGTGAAAAGATATACTTCATGATTTTGTGATCCGTAAAAGCTATTTCACATAACAGATAGTGTCACCAACACTTAAGAGGATAAACCACTGCTACCAACTCAAGTTCATGAATAGGATAGTTCCATTCATGTGTCCTCAACTGCCGAGACCCATAATAAATGGCTCTACCCCCTTGTATCAACACAACTCTGATTCTGACCCTAGAAGCATCACAATACACCATGTAACTCTAGTAAGATCAAAATTGGTGTCGAAGTCCATCACTTCTTCAAAACCTAGAAATCATTCTTCCACGATTCTCCCAAACTAACTTTACCCATTCCTTTTTCAAACCAATAAGTGGTAAATCGAACTAGGAAAAGTCATGGATAAATCTCATGTAATAACCAGCTAATCCCAGAAAGCATCGAATATCGAAAACATTCTTGGGCTGCTCCCAAGAAATCATTGCCTGCACTTTTTCTATGTCTACTACCACACCTTCTTATAAGATGATGTGCCCCAAAAATTATACCCTATAAATCCAAAACTGACATTTAGATAGCTTGGAATATAGAAAATTCTCTCTCAGTATACCTAGGATGATGTCAAGATGTAGAGAATGATCACCATGAGACTTAGAGTACACTAAGATGCCATCCAAAAAAACCAACACAAATTGATCTAAGTATGGAATAAATATCATGTTCATCAAGGCCATAAACACTACTGAAGCATTAGTCAACCCAAATGGCATTACGAAAAACTCATAAAAGCCATACCTTCTCTTGAAAGTAGTTATAGGTATATCAGAAGTCGGAACTCTCACCTGATGATACCTTAATCTTAGATCGATCATTGAGAATAAACTATACCCCTTAAGGTAGTAAAATAAATAATCAATAAATGGAAGAGGATATCGGTTCCTCATAGTCATTGTATTCAACTTGTGGTAATCGACACAAAAGCATAGACTCTCGTCAGCCTTCTTGGCAAACAATATAGGTGATCCCCAAGGCGATGTACTTGGATGGATAAACCCTTTATCCTATAAATCTTCCAACTATGTTTTAATATCTTGAAGCTCAACCAGTTCCATTCTGTAAGGTGGAATAGATACCTTCTTAGCCCCCATTATGAGCTCAATAGTGAATTCTACATCTCTCTCGGGTGGAAACCCTAAAAATTATCTAGGAAAGACATCCATAAATAGTTCTTCTACTAGTGGAAGGATATCTTTCCTACCACTCCCATCATCCAACAAAAGACTAGCAACTTGGGCTATGATATCTCCCAATTACTGAGTAATTGGACGAGCTCTACCTGTATGGATATCCCATTATCCACGAAGGACTTATTGGTCACCCTCAGGAGATAAAAAGGTCACTCTCGTGTGGTAAAAATCTATGTGGGATCTGTATGTGATTAGCCAGTCCATACCCATAATCAGGTCGAAGCCCATTATATAAAGGACATAGATATCCCAAAGGAAACAAGACTCTTCTATCTCTAGTGAACATACCTTACATAAACATATTTCCCTAGTCCGTGTTCCCAATAGTGTATCGATATTCATCATCCTTCTTAGGGACTCCACCTCTAGGCTTAAGACATTAACATGATTTGTAGATATAAAGGAATGAGAACCACCAGAATCAAACAAGGCAGCAGCTAAAGTATAAGAAACTAGAATAGTACCTCTCACTATTGATGGACCAGCATCGCTCTCCACAAGTGTAGGTTGCACTGCATGTAACTATCCTGCCCCTCTCCCCTATGGTGTTTTCTGACTCCCTTGAGTAGCACCACTCTGCTAGTACGGGCACTCAAACCCTGAAGCACCACACCCACTTCATCTACTTCCTCTATGAGTAGAAATCCAGCTGCCAGACCTATATGGTGGAGAAGACCCCCTTCTCACACTCTGACTCTGATCAGTTGCTCCCTCAGCACCAGCAAGACACTACTTCCTGTAGAACCTTTGTATATGTCCCATCTTGCCACCAAATCGGCAATCCACCAGTGGTTGAGGACAATGTGTATGATAGTGTCCCTACCTACCACACAGGTGTAAAAGCACATGATTAATATCTGTTGTAACTATTCCTCTTTTCTTTCCAATGTCCTGACTAAGATTCTTATGGTGGAACTTCCTACTCTGGGAAGGCCCACTCCTTGATCGTCTAGCTACCTGTGCAGTACTAGAAGTCTCCTTCAGGTTCCCCTATGAAATGAGAGCCTAATTAACCACTTCTGAGAATTTCTTCAGCCTAAATATATTCACATGGGAATTAATTTCACACTTAAGTATATCCTGAAATTGTTTGGATAAAGATACCTCATCTACCTCCAAAGATGTAGAAAATTGCTAAAAATTGATGAAACGTTCAGCGTACTCCATTATGGACATGCTTCCTTATTTCAAATGCATAAACTCTAAATCCTTCTCTTACCTCAGCATGTCTGGATAGAAGTGTTCCAAGAACTTCTCTAAAAATTCTTTCCATAACATATCATCAGTCTATCCAAATTATACCTGAATGTCCCACCAATGTTTCGCTAAACCTTGTAGCATATAATCATCCAACTTGAACATCAAATCATTTGGAGTCTCCAAATATTCTCGTATCATCTCAATGGATTCAATCCATAATTCAGCTCCCTCAGGTCCACCCTCTCTAGTAAAAGTAGGAGTGTGTTGCAGCTAAAACTCCCTTGTCAACTCTTACATGCTTTTATGAACCCGCCCTGGGTCTCTCTCCATGAATTTCATGAAATGAGCAATGTTCTCTCAGAACGTCTCTCCTTCTTCCTCAGCGTGAACCAATGGTTCCCCAAGATCCCTTTTTGTAAGTTCGTTTTGGGCCATACCCATTGGTCCCTCCTTTAACAAGAGTCAGGTAGGCATATTTCTCCCAACCCAAACACACTTCTTAGGTCTCATAACACAACCTTATAACATTTACATAAGATGAGAAATTAACACAACAAGTTTCAACATATCCTTTCCCCTTTTTCACTCATCACGTGGTCAACACTGAGGCCTTTTTACTACCCTTAACTATCCTATACCTAGGTCTTGGTCAAAAAGGTTACATTAATTCTCATTAGTTAATTCGTCCACTAATTAATCACATTATTTAAAATTAATTAATTCAACAATTAATTAATTTATTATTCTCATCTCATCAATCAAGGATCTCATTAGACACCCATTATTCTCATTTTGAATCATTTTTTTAATATCACATCACAGAAAATAGTTCACATTTAACAAATTACCCATAACCCATTTTCCTGTGAGTTCCTAGAATGATGCATGTGACAACAACCCTGAGTGCCTAGAATGATGCATGTAGCCTCAACTATCGTGCCTCTTTAGTCCATGAATCAAAATTCAACAATTTTAAAAAATAATATCACATCACACCATAAGTGTCACCCAAGGTGAAATAATATAAAACTATAACAACAAACAACAATCCCACCTTGAGTACTCGTATTTTCCCCCATACATGGGTTTGCAACTCCCATGCATGAGCTCATTACCAAGCCTCGACTCTTCCTATTCTCTTTTCTACCTTTTCCCAAAACAGTAAGACAAAAGAAGAATAAAGAAAATTAATATCCTCTAATGCAACATTGTGACATCCTGACCTGGAATCCACTAAATAGTGCCCTGAGCCAGTTGGCCACATTCCCTAAAGTGTGCCTCTTGGTATTCCAGAGGGTGCAGAATAGCATTGAGGGTCTGGTAAGTTAGTCTTGGGGAGACTATACCCTCTGTTATAAGAATAAAACACTAGCAGAATCAAATAACTATTAACCAAGCATGGAAGAGTATAAATAACCAGAACAGTACAATGACATATGATATTCAAAACTAGAGAATAAAAAACTCAACTAAAATGTAAAACATGTTATGACAATGAAAGTTCCAAGTGTCTACAATGAAACTGAAAGTAAAGACACAACAACTCTAAACAGGTATTGAACCACGTCAGGTTCCCTCTCCCATGCTCCAATACCAAACTGAAATCATTCCCAGGGCCATTCCCATATCTTTTCCTACAAAAACAAATTCCGTTCAGGTGCCGATCATGCGGCCCATGTAGGGTGTGAGTACAAATCAGTAAGACGCCACCAACAATGTCTAAAACGAGTCCATTCAAAAGATAGTGCATGTTGTTTTATGAAATAAAAAATACAATGCATAATTTAAATAGTTATCACATTGTAATTTAATATTTAATCATCACATTAGTCCAACTTCAATTCATGATTACCAGTGGAATCATTATTCATTATCATTTATCCTTTGGTGTAGGTCGTCATGCCTAGCACCACAAATCTCATGAGTATAGGTCATCATACCTAGCACCCCTTTTCTCATTCTGTGTAGGTCATCATGCCTATCACCCCATAATCTCATTCTTGCATAACTATTGGGGAGGAACTCCATTTCTAAGTCCCAACTTCTAATTGGTCTAGGAAGTTATGTCTAGAGCCACAAAATCTCATCCATTTAATCATTTTTTAATTCTAAAGAATTTTACACATTTTTCATTTACTAATACAATAAATAGTTAAACATTTAAAAGGCCATTAGTTAATTCAAAAATTAACTAAGCACATAACCCATAAATTAATTCTTCAATTAATTATTCACAATTAATTATCCATTTCAAAATCATCAGGTCAAAATTAATTCTCACAATTAATTATCTTTAATCACATCATGAAACATAATTAATTCTCCCAATTAATTATCTTTTTGTCTTTTTTTAGAAAAATAGAGACATGAATTGGTCACCCAATTCATACCCCAAAGAAGTTTATTAAATCAAAAGTATTAAATTACATGCTCGAGGTGCAAGGAGCTTACACCAACACCAACACAAAAAAATGATAGTGATACATGATATTATTTCAAAGAAACTCAAATCGCACCTCATTGAAACTGCCTGAGACGTCATGCCTTCGATTAAGGAATCACATCTAGCCAAAAGAGCAGTAACGCCGATCAAGATCCAATTCTTCAAGATCTGTAATTTTTAAGGGAAGATAACATCTGTCAATTACTTATCTTTCCAAGCCAAACATCCTCACATAATTAATTTCCACCAATTACTTATCTTTCCACATTCAATTTAATATCTCAAATACAATATCAAATATTCAAAAGATCAATTTGGGAAACCCCTTTCATTTGTTCCCTAATCAACCATCAATTAACCACCAAGGAAAATCACATGTCAAAACCATATTCCTAATTACTCTAATTTATGAATTCATTTATCAAGGGAATTTATAAATTTCATTACTCATACACATATCATAAATCTTGACTATGAGAGTTCAATTTAGACCACCTACCTAAGTTTATTGATGAAAGTTAGCCCTATAGAAATCCCTAAAATCGGAGTGGCACAATATCATCGATCAAACTCCAGATCTAAGTCCCTAAAACCTAAATTAAGATCAAAGGAATCAAGATCTTGAAAAAATAGATCTATATCTAAAATACGGGGTCAAGATCTTAACTCATAAGTTTAGATATAGAAAAAATGTGAAGATCCTACATGAAATGATTTAAGAAAGATAGAGGAAAGAATATAAGAAGCATCGGGATGAAATAAACTTACCGAGAGGATAATGGATCTTAAATATGGGCATTCAATCTCCAAGAACAATTTTTGGATCGACTTGGAATCCCTATGGAATTCTTTGAGAACACCTAGAAATTTATAATCCTGAGAAAAGGTCGAAATATGGGATTAGTAGGGGGTTTAGGTGGTTTTAAAAGATATTTTCATATATTAAAAATTGTATGCATGGTTTCCTAGGAAGAGGTGCATGATTAGGAAATCTTTGCACCAACTTTGCGCACTAAACTACCCCGTTTTTCATGGTTGGCATGGTTTGATCGCACGGTTTGTCAAAATATGCGAAAACCATACAGACTGCTATGTCCAGTTTCAAACGCTTGGCACAGTTTGGTCGCACGGTTTTTCAAACTATGTGTAAACCATGCACAGCCCACTGTTCTTTAGTTTTCCTTAAAAGTTCTCCCAAACTCACCCCAAGACACTACTCAAAGTTAATAGTACTTAAAAACATCAAAAATTACATGAAAACGTGCCTTGGATAACTCTATAAAGGGTTGGGATCTTACATTCTCCCCACCTTATAACAGATCGTCCTCGAGCTACACTCCTGAACTTAACTAAGATTCGGAGCAAAAAATATTGGCCCATTGAGACCACATGTATGCTTCCCATTCCAATGTTTCCTTTTGAACATTACCATGTTTCCATAAAACAAGAACTAATGGAACAATCATTCCCCGTAATACTTTCTCACTGAGACCCAACACACGTATCAGATGCTCCTCAAAGGACGCATCTATCTCGAGATCGACCTCCTCCCCATAAATCAATTAGAAAGTGTCAGGGTGATACTTCTGTATTTGTGACACATGAAAAACATCATGCATAGAACTAAATTTTTGTGGAAGTGTTCATTGTTATGCCACCAGTCCGATTCTCTCTCGCACCTCAAACAGTCCCACAGACCTGGGAACTAAATTTCACTATCTCTGTATCCTGTGGTGACCCAATCTAGGATACACCTGAAAGAATACATGATCACCCTCTATAAACTCTAGGGGTCATATCCATCTATCAACATACAAATTTTGTATACTCTGATCCATATCCATATGCTTTCAAATCAACTACACCTTCTTCGATGACTCCTGACAAGACCTGGTCTAAACAACTCTGACTAACCCGTATCTAACCAACATAGCGGTGATGTACAAGGTCTACTATAAAGTGCCTCATACGGTGCTATCTCTATAGTTTCCTGATAACTGTTGTTATAGGTTAACTCCACTAAATCAAAGTGCTTCTCTAAAGAACCACAAAAGTCAATCACACATGCTCGCAAGATATCCTTTAACACATGTATGGTACGCTCTGACTACCCATCTGTATGTGGGTGGAAGGACATACTTAATAGAACTTGTCTTCCAAGAATCTTTTGTAAGCCCTTCCAGGACCATGAATTAAATCATGAATCATGATCTGATATTACTGTCTGTGGCACCCCATGAAAATGAACTATCTCCCTCAAGTACAGTTATCCAAACTCCTGTACTTTAAAAGTTTCTTTGATAGGAAAGAAGTGTGCTACTTTTGTTAGTTGATCCCTGATGACCCAAATAACATCATTCTTCCTAAGAGTATTTGTAATTCCTACTATGATGTCCTAAGTCATGTCATCCCACTTCCATTCTGGAATAGGTAACAACTACAATAGGCCTCTAGGTCATTGATGCTCTGCTTTCACCTACTGACAGGTGAAACATCTTGTTAGGAACCCTATTATCTCTTTCTTCATGCCTAGCCACCAAAATTGTCTTCGAAGGTCAAGGTAAATTTTTTTCACCTCAAGATGTACTGCCCACCTTGAAGCATGAAATTATTTCATGAGTTCCTCTCACATACTTGTATGCACAAAAACCTGATTTTTCACTAAGACGATCTCATCCTCATCAACTTTCTAGTCTAAAGGTGTCTCACCACCTTCAAGGATTTCCCTCAAGGCTAAAAACTCCAAATCCTCATACTACTTTTCTCTAATCTGTATCAAGAGTGTAGACTCTACTGCTACAGAAACAAAATTCATCCTCTCCTGACTCTCCTGAACAACCACATTCATTTCCACTATGAAATTCATCATCTTCCACTTCTCACTTGACTCATGTACCAATTGAATCTAAGTTTTTATTCCCAAAGAATTATCCACAATATTCCCCTTTTCGATTGTATATTCTTGTTAAAAATCAAAGGATTGTATATACTCTAACCATCTTTGCCACCGAAGATTCAAGTCACGCTGTGAAAAGATACACTTGAAGCTTTTTTGATCCATAAAAACTATAAATTTTTCACTTAACATATAGTGTTACCAACACTTAAGAGCATAAACCACTACTTCCAACTCAAGGTCATGCATAATATAGTTTCATTCATGCGGCCTCAACTACCAATACACATAAGAAATGACTCTACCCCCTTGCATCAACACAACTCCGAGTTCAACTACAGAAGTGTCACAATACACTATGTACTCCTCACATGGCTTAGGTAAGATCAAAATTGTTACCAAATTCAAGCGCTTATTCAAACCTTGGAAATCATTATCGCATGATTCTGCCCAAACAAACTTTACCCATTTCTTTGTAAAATCATTAAGCGGTGCATACAACTGGGAAAAGTCCTAGATGAATCTCCTGTAATAACCATCTAATCCTAGAAATCTTAGAATATTGAAAACAATGTTGGGATGCTCCCAAGAAATCACTGCCTGCACTTTTTCTCAGTCCACTACCACACCTTCTTCTGAGATGATGATCCCCAAAAAGTGTACCTTGTTAATCCAAAACTGACATTTATATAGCTTAGAATATAGTTGATGGTCTCTCAGTGTACCCAGGACAATTTCAATATTTTGAGCATGATCGTCATGAGTCTTAGAGTACACTAAGATGTCGTCCACAAACACCAACACAAATCGATCTATGTACATATGAAATATCTTGTTCATCAAGGCCATAAACACAACTGGAGAATTAGTCAACCCAAACGGAATTATGAAAAACTCATAAAGGCCATACCTACTCTTAAAAGTAGTTCTTGGTATATCAGAAGTCTGAACTCTGACATGATGATACCCTAATCCCATATTGATCTTTGAGAATACACTATCCCCCTTTAGCTGGTCAAATAAATCATCGATACGTGAAAGAGGATATAAGTTCTTCACAATCATTTTATTTAACTTCTAGTAATTTATATACAAGCATAGACTCCCTTTGGCATTCTTTGAAAAATATACAGGTGATCCCCAAGGCGATGTACTTGGATGGATAAACCCTTTATCCTCTAACTCTTCCAATAGCGTTTTGAGCTCTTGAATCTTATTCGGTGCTATTATATAAGGTGGAATAGATTACAGATCATCCCCTGAAAAGAGATCAATAGTGAATTCAACATATTTATTAGGTGTTAACCCTAAAAAATATTTAGGAAATACATCTTTAATAGTTATACTACTGGTTTAAGGATGTCTCCCATACCACTCCAATCATCCAACAAAAGACTAGAAAATTGGGTTGTGATCTCTCCCAGTTGCTGAGTAATTGGCCAAGGTATGCCTGAATAGATATCCCATTCTCCATGAAGGACATATTGATCACCCTCAGGAGATAAAAAGGCTTGTCTTCTATGGTAACAACTTATGTTGACTCAGTATGCGACTAGCCAGTCCACACCCATAATCAGGCATAACCCGTTATATCAAGGACATAGATATCCTAAAGGAAATGATACTCTCTAGTCTCTAGTGAATATACCATACATAAATAGATATCAATAGTCTGTGTTCTCAATGGTGTATCAGTATTCATCAGCCTACTTATGAACTCCACCTCCAGGCTTAAGACATTAACAAGATTTGCAGATATAAAGGAATGAGAGGCACCAGTATCAAACAAGGCAGCAGAGAAAGTATAAGAAAATATAATATTACCACTCACTATCGATGCAACAACTTCGCTCTCCAAAAATGTAGGCTACACTACATGTAACTGTCCTTTCACTATTCCCAGTGGTGTCATCTGACACCCCTGAGTAGCACCACTCTTGTGGTATAAGCACTCAAACCCTGAAGCACCACTCCCAGTTCCTCTACCGCCTCTTCCAGTAAAACTCCAACTACCGAACCTATATGGTGTAGAATACCCCCTTCCCACAATCTGACTCTGACCAGCTTCTCCCTCAGCACTTGCCTACCGCTACTTCTTGAAGAACCTCTGTAAAAGTCTCATCTTGCCACAAAACTGGCACTCCACCTATCATTGTGTACAATGTTTATGATATTGTAACTTCCTACTGCATTGGTAGAAAATCACATGACTAATATCTGGTGTAACTGTTCCTCCTTGATTTCCATTGTCCTAATTATGATTCTCATGGTGGCACTTCCTACTCTCAGAAGGCCCACTCTTTGATCGTCCAACTAACTGTGCAGTACTGGAGTCCTCTTTCTGGTTCCCTACTGAAATGAGAGCAAGATTACCACTTATGGGAATTTCTTTAGCCTAAAGATATTCACATGGGACTTAATTTCACACTTAAGTTCATTCTGAAATCATTTTGCAGAAGATGCCTCATCTGCCATCAATGTTGGAGAAAAACGTTGTAAATCATTGAAAGGTTCAGGGTACTCAATTATGGATATTCTTCCTTATGTCAGATGCATAAACTCTGAAGACTTATCTTTCCACAGAGTGCCTAGATAGAAGTGTTCCAAGAACTTCTCCAAAAATTCCTTCCATAACATATCATCAGTCTGTCCAGATCATACCTGAATGTCCCACCAGCATTTCATTGAACCTCATATCATATAAATAGCTAACTTGACTCTCTTCTTAGATGATGTATACAAATGTCAAGTATCATCTCAATGGATTCAATCCAGAATTCAAATCCCTCAGGTCTACCCTCTCCTGTAAAAGTAGGAGGGTGTTGTAGTTGAAACTCCCTTGTTAACTCAGACATGATTTTCTAAACCCACCCAGGGTCTCTCACTATGAATTGTATGAAATGAGCAATGTTCTCTTGGAACTTATCTCCTTCTTCCTCAGCTTTCACCAATGGTGCCTCAAGCTCCCTGTCTGGAAGTTCATTCTGAGACATACCCCTTGGTCGCTCCCTCAACAAGCATCTTGAAGGCATATTTCCACAAATCCAAACACACTTATTAGGTCTCATAACAGAACCGTAAAATATTTACATAATAGGAGAAACTAACACAATAATTTTCAACATATCATTTCCCCTTTTTTCTCACCACACGGTCAAAATTGAGGCCTTTTCACTAACCTTAACCATCTTATACCTATGTATTGGTTAACAAGGGTAAATTCATTCTCATTAATTAATTAATCCATTAATTAATCACATTATTTCAAATTAATTAATTCAACAATTAATTAGTTTATTATTCCCATTTCATCAATCAAGGTTCTCATTAGACACCCATTATTCCTATTTTTCATCATTGTTTCAATATAAAATCAAGGAAAATAGTTCATGTTTAACAACATACCCATAACCCATTTTCATTTGAGTGCCTATAATGATGCATGTAATAGCAACCCTAAGTGCCTAGAATGATGCATGCAGACTAAACTATTGTGCCTCTTTAGGCCACAAATCAAAATTCAACAATTTTCAAAACAAATATCACATCACCCCACATGTGTATCACCCAAGATTAAATAATATACAACTGTAACAATAAACAAAAATCACAGCAATCCCACCCTGAGTACTCAGATTTTCCCCAGTACATGGGTTTGTAACTCCCATGCATGAGCTCACTAACAAGCCTCAAATCTTCCTAGTATCTTGTCTACCATTTCCCAAAATAGTAAGACAAAAGAAGAATAAAGAAAAGAAAACTCATTTGATACCACTTTGTGATGTCCCAACTCGAAAACCAATGAATCATGCCCCAAGACAGTTATCCACATTCCCTCAAGCATGCCTCCCCATATGTTAGAGGGTGTCGACTAGCAGTGAGGGTCTGTTAAGTCAATATTGGGGAGACTATACCCTCTTTTATCATAATAAAATAGTAGTAGAAGAAAATAACAATTAACCAGGAATAGAAGCATATAAAAAACCAAGACAATACCATGACATATGATAGTCAAAACATGAGAATACAATACTCAACTTAAAGGTAAAACAATATTTGACAATGAAAGTTCCAAGTGTCTATAATGTAACTAAATTTAAAGACAAAATGACTCCATACGGGTCCCAAACCACATCTGGTTCCCTCTCCCATGAACCCATCCCAAATTGAAATATATTCGAGGGCTTTTCCCTTATCCTGCCCTATAATAACAAAGTCTTCTCGGGTGCTAATCAGGCAGCCCAAATATGGTGTGAGAAAAACATAGTGGGCCACCACCAACGGTGTCTAAAATGAGTCCATTCAAAACATAGTTCATGAAGTTTTTTGAATTAATAACTAAAATTCACAATTTAAATAGTTATCACATTGTCATTTAATCTTTAATCATCACATTATTCTAAGTTCAATTCATTTTTCCCAGTTGAATCATCATTCATTATCATTTATCATTTGGTATAGGTTGTCATTCCTATCACCACAAATCATGTGAGTGTAGGTCTTCATGCTTAACACTCTTTTTCTCATTAGGTGTAGGTCGTCATGCATATCACCCCATAATCTCATGCTTGGTTAACTATTGGGGAGGAACAGCATGTCCAAGTCCCAACTTCTAATTGGTCTACGATGCTATGCCTAAAGCCACAAAATCTCAGCCATTTAATCATTCTTTAATTCTCAATAATTTAACACATTTTTCATTTACTAATCCAATTAATAGTTAAACATTTCAAAGGACATTATTTAATTTAACAATTAACTTAACACATAACTCATTAATTAATTCATCAATTAATTAATCAATCAAAACCATTTTCATTCCATAATTAATTATTCATAATTAATTATCCATTTCAAAATCATAAATTCATAGTTAATTCTCACAATTAATTATCTTTAATTGCATCAAGACACATAATTAATTCTCCTAATTAATTATCTTTTGTCAATATCATGGCACATAATTAATTCTCAAAATCCATTATCTTTCAAATCCAAACATCCTTACATAATTTATTTCCCAAAATTACTTATCTTTCCATATTCAATTTAATATATTTACTAAAATATGAAAATCTCCAAAAGATCAATTTGGTTACCCCCCTTCATTTGTTCTATGATCAACCATCAATTAACCACCAAAGAAAATCACAAGTCAAAACCATATTCCAAATTGCTCCAATTTATGAATTTAATTATCAAGGGAATAAAGAAATTTTATAAATCATATATATATGATAAATATTGACAATGGGAGGTGAATTTATACCACCTACCTCGATTTCTTAATGGAAGTTACCCCTACGGAAAACCCCAAAATCCGAGTGGCACAACGTTGTCGATCAAACTCTTGATTTAAGTCCCTAAAACAAAAATTAAGATCAAAGGCATAAAGATCTTGAAAAACTAGATCTAAATCTATAATCATAGATCTATATCATAACTCATAGGTTTATATCTAAGAAAAAGGTGAAGATCCCCTGTGAAATTATTTAATAAAGATGGAGGAAATAATGGGAAAATCATCAGCATGAAATCCACTTATCGGGAGGAGAGAAGATCTTCAATTTGGGATTTAGATCTTAATTAATGGTGTTTGGATCTCCTTGGAATCACTCCATAAGGATTTTGTAACACCTATAATTTGTCAATACCAAGCCAAGGTCGAAATATGGGAGTCCCAGGGTGTTCAGGTTGTTTTAAAAGAGATTTTAGGATATTAAAAACCGTGTGCATGGTTTCCTGGGCAGAGGTGCGTGGTTAAGAAAACTGTGCACCAACTATGTGGACTCCACTACCTAGTTTTTCATGGATGGAATATTTTGAGGGTTTTTCAAACTGTTCTCAAACCGTGCAGACTCCTCTATCAAGTTTTCCACGCTTGTCATGGTTTGGTCAAACGGTTTGTCAACCCATGAACAAATCTTGTACTACCCACTGTCCCTTAGTTTTCCTTAAATTTTCACCCAAACTCACCCCAAGACACTACTCCAATTTAATGGTGCTTAAAAACATCAAAAATTACCTAATAATGCACCTGATATGACTCTATAAAAGGCCAAAATATTACATGGAAAAAGGCCTTAAATGTATGGTTATGATGTCCTGCATTATGCATTCCCTCATTATGAAAATTATATTGATAATTCATGTGTTTATTCAACTAGTAGAATACCCATGATTATGTTTTTAAATGGAATTATTTAATCATCTCTTATTCCTACCATAATGTGTTCGAGATTATTTTAAAATCATGCATTCTAAGTTATTAACCATTCCTAATGTTTATGTTTATGATATCTTCTGTTGTATTGTTTACCCTTACTGTGCTTTTGATCTCAATCCTTTCTTATGATTCATTTTATTAGGACAATAATATGTTTATTAGGATTTACCTATAAGGATAAAATTATTGTTTTGTATGTTCCCAAAAAAACTTATCTATTTTATTTTATTTCATGTTGTAATGTTGAACTTAGTTAGGTATCTTATTTCCAAAACTACTAAAATACTTGGTCCTTCAGGATGAAAATTCCTTATTTTTATTCCAATTTAATAAAACAAGGCACCAGATTCATGAAACTAGGGTTGGGTCCTTACATAAATCATCTCACTTTATACCCATTTGTGACACGACCAAAGTTGAGGGGTTGGGAAGTCTCTATGTGAAAGAGGTTTCCCAGTTACATGGAGTTCCATCCACTATAGTCTCTGATAGATATCATTAGTTTAATTCTCTATTTTGGATTGGCCTTTAGGAAGCACTAGGATCTCATGTCCATTTGAGCATGGAATACCATCTGTAGTCGGATGGCCAAAAAGAAAGTGCTATATAGATTCTTTAGGATATGCTCTATGTTTACGTTCTGGAATTTTGTTGAGCATGGGATGATCATTTGGGGCTGGTTGAGATTTCTTATAATAATTGTTACCATTCTATGATTAGAATGGCTTCTTTTCAGTCCTTGTATGGTTATACTTTTAAATCTCCATTGTGTTGGTCGGATATCAGTGAGAGTTCCTTGAGTGGACTGAGCTTGGTCTGAGAGACGACATCAATGATTTAGTTGATTCTTCATAGAATATTGACATATTAGATCTGATACAAGTCTTATGTTGATCATCACCATAGACCTTTAAATTTCTCAGTGGGTGACCAGGTGTTCTTTATGGTTTCACCTCGGTTGGGTCATCGATGGCTTAGGAGGAAGGGAAATATTTCTCCTCATTTTTTGGACATTTTAGGTTGTTGAGCAGGTGGGAAAAGTTTCATAATGGTTAGCACTACCACCACAGATTATGTCGATACATAACGTGTTTTATATACCTCAACATCGAAAGTATTTATCTGATCTATCTCATGTTTGAGTTGGAATGATCTTGAATTGGAACCTGATTTATCCATGATTGAATGACCAGTTATAATAGTTGATTATGAGACCTAGGTACTTCATAGCAGAATGATACCTTTGTTTAGTGTGCTATGACAGCACAATTCTAATTCTCATGACACATGAGAGAGAGAGGCACTAATGAAAGAGCAGTGGCCTCTTCTTTTTGGAATGGAGGCTTCTAAGTAGGATTTCTGGGGACAAAACGTTTCTATGGTGGGGAGGTTGTAACATTTCATTACTATTTTAGGTATTTCTACCCCCCCCCCCCCCCGCTTTTTTTTGAGTTTTGGTTGGGTTTCATTTTGGGTTCATTCCAGGTAAATTTCTAAGAATTCTAGAGTTTTCTGGGTAGGGGCATGGTTTGTTCATGGCCTACACATGGTTAGGTAAAATTGTATACCAGCGCCATAGTTGGATAGTAGGGTCCACCCTACCTACAGAAGATTTGACCTAACCATGCGCATCTTACAAAAAAACTGTGCGAGCGGTATTTTATAGATCTGAAATCTTTAATAAAATTTCCTAATTCCCCATTTTTAGTCTCAAACGGACCTCCATCGACCCTAATCCATTTCTCCCTTACTTAGATCTCCCAATGGAGATTTTTGGTGCCTCTAACCCCTCCCATATTTGATCTGATTTGTGAGGAATAACCTTCAATCTCAATTAGGTTAGTTTCATTCTCCCGTTCTCTACCTCTTGCATTATCCCTCTTTCTCTTTAAGGTTCTATAGATATTGGATTTGAATTTTGGGTCTAATGTCCCTTGTTTTCGGATCTTATACCAATTTTTGATTCTCGTTTGTGTGATCTTCATTCTTTGTAGACAAATCCAAATTTGTATTTCGCATTGTGAGATCTGCTGGTTTTGGTATGTGATTCTGTCATGATGCTCAATTTTTATTAAACCTAATTACTTTGTTTAATTTATAATTTTTTGAATAAATTTCAATTGATTTTTTTTTTGAATAAAAATTATTTCAATTTATTTTTTTGGAAAAACCCAAATCTGATGAATTATGGTTTTTGAGGAAAATGGGTTTTGGGCTTTGAATAGGAATTTGGTGAGATTTAAATTCTTTAATTTAAATTTTGGTTTTTATGGGAATTTAATCAATTGAAAAGTATATTTTAATAAAAGGAAAATTTATTTGATGGAATGATTTTTAAAACCCCTGTTTCAAGTGAATTAGGGGGTTGTGATGAAAATGATGGAATTTGTTTATTTGGTTTCAAATCCCAGTTTTTGAGAATTTTCTTAACATGTTTTGATAGAAACCTTAGGGTCTCATATTAGTGAAAATGAATGTTTTGAAAAAAAAATTATGGTTTTTAAAGAGAAAATTGGCATATTTGAAATGACGAATGGGATGATTTTCATTTTCTTTTATAAAATGAATTGCACATCGTTGATTTGTACATGAACAGATGCATGTCTGGGGTGGTTAGTGAGTTTTTTTGTGTGGCACTTTACGATTCTAAAATGTTCTAAAACATCATATCTGCACTTCCAATTCCTTAGGCGATGGTGTTGAGATCCCTTTACCCTAGGCCTAAAGGGGTGTGTGTACATAGTTTTCCATATTCCCGGTGTTGGATACCTATATCCTGGAATTATCATACCTTTTTGACACGTGAACATTTTTCTTGCTTGTTTTCATTTTTGAATGCGTATATATGCCATTGTTATAAACTATTTTAAATGCCATGATAATTTATATGAACTATTTATATAATTTTATTATTTAATCCATTTGTGAGAATTGTTGTATATGAAAATTATCCTTTGATTAAAGTAAATTTTCATCTTTTTAAATTTTTTTCATCATTGAAATGTATAGCATGATTTGATGAAGGTATTTCTATATTCTAAACCATAGAGCATTATTTTTTAAAAAAATTATTTTTTAATTCCAAATCTATTTGTTTCAAAAATTGAAAGCACATTTTGGTTAAATTCATATTGGTATCTATTAAGGAATCCTTGGGTTAAATTTTACTATACGTTGGCTCACACCTTACTTGGGCCATCAGGTGTTTGTAGATTATCTCCTTCTAGGTTCGAGTAAAGTAAAAGGATCTCTTTGAGGTGCATCTTTTTGTTGAACTTTGGCCTTGGTGAGTTGTGCCCTTAGTGACTTTGGGTTTTTTTCCATTTTTTTACTTGGGTTTTTGTACCTTAGTAGTTTTTCCTATTTATCTTGTAGTACTTTACTCCCAATGGAGTTTTCCTTCGATATGAATATTGTCTTGTTTTCTTTTCATTAACCATTGTTAATGGAAAAAAATAATTCCAACTTTCAGTTGGATGATGTTAGGTTCTAGTCCCCAACCCAAGTGGATCTAGAATGTCGTTCGAGCTATGTCAGGACCGACTCAGGTTTTGGGTTGCCAGGGTACCTAGTTAGGTTTGTGACATAGAGATCCATTAAAACACTCCCTAACTAGTTTATATATATACTCACCATGATATAGAATTTTCCAAAGTTCCTCATGATGAGATATAATTAGATCACACAAGATGGCATGAAAATATTCTCTGACTATGGAATTTCTCATCTCATCATCAACAACAGATGAAGGAGGTGGAGTAGTGGATGTGTAAGAAACTGATTAGGGTAAAGTCTCCATCCTCTCCGAAAGAGCAGTTTGGATAGAATAAAAAGTGTTACTAATCTCCTTTATAATAGAAGTCATGGATTCCATTTTGTTGGCCAATATTCTATTCTCAATCTCAACTTCTTGAATCGTTGAACTAATTTTGGGCTAAATATGAAATATAACCAACTTAAATAGGTTACTAGACTCAATTTTTCAAAGATGGGTAACTGAAGGAGATTGGGATCTAAGAACCCCATTGAAGCAAGAGATCAACCTGTCTATGAAGGATTCCAAATCATCTCTAGTAAAATAATTTGAAGGAACATAAGTAGTAGTAGGTAAAAGTGAAGCAACTCTCTCAGGACTACGCAAAATTGAATTTTCATGCTCTGATCTAGAAAATAGGATCATCATAAGTAAATCCTTCAATATTACAAGGATAATCAATATACTCTAATAGAGATCCATTCAGACCTGATCCAACAACAAAGACAGAATTTCTACCAATATCTAGTGGACTAATATGATCATCATCACTATAACCATCCTTATATGACTTAAAATAAAAAATTCCAAGAAACTATGAATCAGGGTATGGCCCCCCTTGGATACATCTATATCCTTAGGTGAGGTGGAAGGATCATTCATATGAACATACTTCTATCTAGAAGAACATATGTATTCATCCCCCTCAATAGATACCCTTGGTTCACCTCTAAAAGAGGTAAATCATCAGCTTGATGAACCAAAACTAATCTATCCACACTCACAGATCTAGCTAGAACTAAACCAATAGGACATGAATGATGTGACTTATCCCTCTCAACACCCTCAATGTCATCATGATCATCATGAACTTATAATTCATGAGTTTTTTTACCATCATCTCCATTATCATAACCATCTAAGAAATAAACAACTTCATTATAGGCTTCTAAATAATAATGGCTTTTTTCATTTCATGAAACTTTGGTCTCCTCTTCTTCTCATTCACTCAATAGTCTCCCGATAGTAGGAAGTGAAAGCGTTGTAATTTCATATCCATAAGATACATTTGGTCTTTTAGAAATTTATGGATTACATCTATCATTAACAGAAGTATCCACTTCCTCTTATTTAACAATAACAAATTATTCTTCCATTTCCTCATCTGAATAAACCATAATTTTATTTGGATCCAATCTAGGGTCAAAAATATTATTAGGAATTTTTGGATGTTCAATAGGATCAAAATATTCATATATCTTATCATTATCTTCAACCCATTTCTTCACCCATGGATTCCAATTGACTTTCATTATTTAATAGATTTTTCTACTTAAACAAAAACCACCACATTTTACCACCAAGTCATCTTCCTCATCCACCAATCCCTTGGATTATAACATAGATAAGATCATATTAGGGTAAATAAGGGAGTTCAATCTAGATGAGGACGTACTCATCTCTATCATGTGCACCATAAGATATCTACATAGATTAATTTTACCCCCTATTTTAATAAGAAATAAATGATAGAAATACCAATACCTAATTGTGCTCAAATCCCATTTTATTAGACATAACATATGCTGCATAAATTTGAATATAATTTTACACTCACCATCAAGTTCAGTAGAAGCAGTTCTTCTCACTGTACCATTCCTATTTAATTTTAGTAGTTCATTCTCATAGATAACATCTCTCTATAAATTGGTATTGAACATCGATAGCCATCAGAAACACCTATTTTAGGTACATTGAAACACCTATCCCATTCTCTTTAAGAAAATCTAACCAATTTTCCTTTTATAATACTTTAAATAATATCATTTTTTCACCAATGTTGTACTCTACATATTGGAAAAACTGATTAACAAACCTTGGATAATATGGTATATCATTCTTTGAGAACTAATCTATCTATCCCTAGTCTTGAATCAACTTGAGAACCAATAACTTGCTACAAAATAGCCATTCTGTAACTAATTATTTTTCTACAACAACCACACAGCTTCAAAAATGAGGGTTTTTCAGTTCGACTACTACGCAGCTTGATTATTGACAAGATTTATTTTTTAGGTTGTCTTCATCTAGGAGATGACACTGAGGGGTTCTTATCACTTAGCATATCACTGAATTGAAAGGTGAAGGAAGGGTACAAGGAAGTTTGGAGGTTGGGAGAAAAGGGAATTTGAAATGGTTCAAATGGGGACATGAGATATAGTGACTCGAATTGGTTTTAAGTTAGATTTTATCATTTAGGGATATGAATAAAAAATATAATAAAATATAAATGAGTAAATCAATTAAAAAAATTAACACATAAAATAGGAATGGTAGAATAAATAGAAATAGAGGCTCGATTAGTATATTTTAAATAGTATATCTTTCTAATGGTAGATTAACAATGGTGGATCACCCATTGGTAGATAAAAAATAGTGGATTACCCAATAGTGGGTCACTAATGGTGGATGACCCAATGGTGGATCATCAATGGTGGATCACCAATGGTGGATCAGCAATAGTGGATCACCAATGGAGGATCACCAATGGTGGATAACCAATGGTGGATCTCCAACGGTAGATCCCCAAATGGTGGTTCCTTGAAGATAAAGGTTTAACCGAAATTTATCATACATAGTTCATGTTTGATATAGTTTAATATATCAGAATTCAATATCTTTGAAAAAATATCATCATGTTGGTGTTCATTTACAATGAACTCAAGAGTTAAATCACCTTTCTGGAAATTTTCTTTGAAAAAGTGATGTCTTAAATCAATATTCTTTTTCCCAAAGATGATTTATTACTTCATTACATTGGAATAATAAATAAGGAATTCATATCCTAAAGTACAGAATATTTTAGATGCTATAGAAAAATATATATAGACATAAGCTTTATATTATAACTTTTAAAGGAAACACAATATAGAAATTTCATTAGAGACATTCATAGCTCTTAGTTTATCCCTTCAATTCATTCATAATATTCATCTCCTTATCTTGGGGGAAAATAAAACATGAAAAGGGGTGAGATTAGATGCATAGTAAGGGTATGTAATATAGATAAATCATAAATAATAATGCATGGTGAATAACTAAAAGTACACATACCATTAAAACCTAATCTTGAGCATAATATGGAGGGAATAAAATCTGATTAAATAATTACATAATAAAATATATTCATGGGTATTATACTAGTCAAATACTCACATGGAATATCAATTATTAGTATCATAATTAGGGAATGCATAATTCTAGGCATCATAATCATATATTCAAGGCCTCAGTCAAGACACCATATATAATGGTTAAAAAACCATTCTATTCTGTCTCATGAGACCTACCCATGCATTGAGGGGATATAGAAGTTCCAACCCATAAAATTTTTATTTCAATGCATTCCCCATATTAAGGGGGTAAAAATAAACAACATATACATATAAATGTAAAAAAATTCCCCAATCTGAAAACATAATCACTGACCATTCTGAGTAGTAAGGTGAATGGTATCAAGATACCACATCCAAAATCAAACTTATCATAAACCATTTAATAAAATATGTTGGATTATGAAAATTAGAGAAAACCTAAATAATGAATAAAATTTAATAGATGTGTTGAAATATATGAAAATATTCAAATAAAATTATCAAGGAATCTTTAGAGAAATACCATTTTTATTTTACGAAGAAGATTTATTTTAGAAAAAATAATTTATATTTTTCATGATTGTTTGTATAAAACTATAAATGAAAAAATATAGTTTTTCATGAAAAAAATAGTTATTTTATAAAAATTATGGTGTCTTAAAATATATTATGAATGGTACTTTAAAAGGGGTAAGAAATCAAGACATTCCCTTTAATAGTTCTAGCGTATGAGGAAGAAATGAGAAGGAAACCTTGAAATATATGTATTATCCCTTAAAATAATTATTAAATGATCTTAATATTGTTGGATTTGGTGGCCTAGAACCAACTAATTTGTAATTTATTAATTAATAAAAGCCTTATCACATCTTGATTGTTCTTCTGCGTGACAATGCATGTGATAATGTCCTAAGGATAGTCGTTGCATTAAAGGGTCAGAGCGGATCCCTGCTATGATGAGAACCCAGAAGTTCCATAACACTGTCTTTGAATATATGTTCTATGGATGGATGATATTATTTGAGGGAAACAAATAATACAGGCCATTAGGGGTGAGGACTCATAAAACATTGAGGCACAATCTCATGGTGTGCACCCTTGGTAATATCCAGGAGGATATTATGGGAATGAGACCTGCAAGTATGAAATACACATTTCATAGTTTCATTGGATGTTCCTATCTGCGGACATGTGTATTGATCCTTAGACTTTAAGATTATTATTAATGGGTATTACAACTCACACACTTAGATGTATTGATGAAAACTATGATGACACACTGTTAACAGTGAGGTAGCATATGTTGGGTGCGTCACGAGTAATACTACATTTAATAGATAATGCGAGAAAGAATTTTTTCCCTTATATTCCATAACGGAAGTAGATATCTTAGGCCCTATGATGGAATTGATATAGCCTAAATAAATCCATGGTCATGGTAAAGTGTAGGCGAGTTCAATTCTGGAAATTCAAAGAAAGAATAATCGAGCACATGGGTTGATGGCACTAGCATGCAACCCGCTTGATTAGAGATATTAAGGAAAAGAGGTTATATTACATGGTAAGCGTTCATATGAGGTGACATGTCATTGCGACGTTAACTTCTTTCTCAATGGGTGCCTTGGCGTGTTTCTAGACGCTAACCTTGGACTTTTGGCAGGCTCCGCCTAATGCCACTGAGAAAGAGGCCTAGAGGGTCACAGAATAAGTGTGTCCATGTATTTCAGTTAAATATTAATTGAACAAGTAAAATAAAGATTATTCTCAACTGTGGTTTAATAATTATTTAATTATGCCTGATCAGATTTATTTTGACACTAGTAATTCGAGAAAATATATTGTGGACGAAATAATATTTATTAGTGAGTGATGCAGTTATATTTATTTTCGAAATAAATAGCCATTACTCAAGGTCTAATAAATGTGGTGGAGGAAATAAAGGAAAGTGGAAAATAAAAGTACACACCGTGTATATTAAATATACATGCCATTTAATTTTATGGAAAATGAGTACATGACGTGTATTAATTATTACACGCTGTGTAGTTTTTCCAGTAAGGATTTTGAGGATATAATATTTTTTTATTAAATTATATTTATTATAATCAGTGTGGGTGCATGTCAAGGAATTAATAATTCGACATGGGGGTTTTCAATAAGAGTTAATGAAATAAATAAAATGCTTAACATGTTTTTTTATTATCATAACTCTATAACCTCAAACCCGACTATAAATATCCTCACAACCCCAACACTTTTCCATAAGAAAACCATTGTGCACAACAATTCTAGAGAATTATTTCATGGCAGAAAGAACTCCTTCCTCCAAGAACTCTCTCAAGACCCAGAGACCAAGGCGATCGAAGGTGGACATCGCAAGCGATGGTTCTTCCGCGTTAGCACCCAGAGATCCCTTCGGCGGCATCTGGAGATACGTGGAACTCGTTTGGATCACCGATAGAGGAGTCTTACACATAGATTCTATGATGCAACGACGGATCACATGATCGTGACAAGAGACATCAATGAATAAATAATTCCCCCAAGGTAATTCTTGTGAATTAATTAAATTAATTATAACCAACATATGATGATCCTATCTCTATGGTTCTGATATTCCCTCTTAAGTTTTTTGTTCCTCGTTTTATTCTGAAGATTCGGTGTTTTACATCGTGACGGATCTCGGATTGAACGTTGTGTAACGTTAAAATTAAAGTTGGGAAAACCCACCAACGTGCTTCCACTGCGCCCGGAACCTACAAGTGGTATCAGAGGGGTCATATCATTGATTATAATTATTTAGTTTTGCATTGATGTTTTATTCATTTAATAATTAAGTTTTTTCAATTCAATTTTAATCATTCTGGAAATATAAATCACGAGATCTGTTCCTCCACCATCGTTTCTTGTTCACCTCACAGAAATGAATTTTTCTTTTAATTTTGATTAAAATAAAATAGAGGAACTCATCTAGAGGATCCAAACGTTTCTAGCCGTACAACACCAGAATACACGACGTGTATTCGGAAGTATGAATTATGTAGTCTAGGTTCAATGTGTTGACTGATCCACCAAACCACTCTATGTATTGGAGTATACCTATGTCATTTATGACACCATGTGTTGACCAGGAACAAGTGCCACACGGTTCCTAGATTACAAGATGTGTGGTCCAACTGAACATGGAGTGTAATCCCTTCGGTTTCGGGTTGGACCATGTACCTCGTACATGGATTGCCTAGTTGGAAACCGTGTAACGTGGAAACTACATGGCGTGTGTCCCACAGAACACGCTGTGTACTCCAGAATATTTCTGAAGTACATTAACACGCCCTGTCCCTGGGCATGTACTTCAGATGGATGGTGAAGAAAAACACATGTCGTGTAGTCAGAACTACATGTCGTGTACACACCCAAATTACACAGATTTGTTAAAATTTATTATTATATTATACAAACCCTTGGGAGGTGTACCATGGTGCAGGCATAAAGATGAGGCACAATATGTGATAGGTGTTTTATATATGTGTGTTTAATTTAACATCTGTGTAATGAACGAGAATTCACTAGGTTGCCTCAAAGGTACAAGTTATATACATGGATAATTTTAAATGAATTTATTTGTTTAAAATTATGATGGATGAGAATCTCAAGGAAGTTCAGAAAAGTGTTTAAGATAAAAATGATTGATTAATTAAATATAATTAATTTATTCAAGAGTGATTTATCTTAAATAAGAATGATTAATGAATTGAATGCTAGTTTTATTTATGCATAAATATTGTTGCATGTATGGATGATCATGAGCTAGACCGATACCTTTGTATGTGAATGGTTTATTTTAATTAATTTATTTAAATTAAATTTGTTAGCCTGCGAGCCATCTCCTCATTAATATGTAGGGAATGCGCACTAAAGGATTATTTTATATAAAAATCACTTTTTACCCCTCACCTGTGTGTGAGATAAATGCATATGTAATGGATGGAGCTCCCAAGCTAGTGGAGCTGGATCAAGTTAGGAGTCAAGGTGAAACTAATCCAAGGATATACAAAGGTGGACAGGTGGAAAGCTGTAAACATGAACCTAAAAGGTTCAAGGTATTTCTCCCCTAGGTCATGGGTTAGTTTATCAACCGCTAGATACACTAACGAATAGAAGTGCTCATGATCATACCATTTATTTTATTTCTGTCGGTTTCATGGTTTATTTATTTTGGGTTTATTGTCACGATCACATAATTAATGAATTAAACAAGAATGCAAGGTGGAACTAAAATAAAAATCGTCTTATGCGTAAATATTATCTTAGACATGGTTAATCACTTAAGTATATCCCACTTAATATTAACAAGCATGTAATCAAAGATAATAAAATGGAAATTTATATATAAGGATAAAATCCCTCAAAATAACTATTAATTCGGTATAGCCTTCCACAATCTTGGTTAGAATCGAACCATAGTTCAAAGTGCTTGACCAACCCTATTTGGGGCGCTTTCAATTATCAGGGAATTATAATTCTACGTTTTGGGTTGACTTGACTTGGTTCGCATCAAGGGCTGACTACCACAGTAGGACTTGGTGTGACCAAGAGGCAATGGTTGAGGAAATCCAAAATAAAAGGATTTCAGGATTGGGGAGTCCACTCGTCGGATCAAAGAGATGCGATTTAGTGCAGTTTGAATTTGGAATTCCTACCTAAAACCCTTCAATTATGACTTTATATTACCCGTTCTTTTGTAAATTTCATGCTAAAGTAGTGTTTTGGGTAAAATCGTTTTATTTATCATACGTGTTTGGACTTGTTGTTATTGATATTATAATTACTTATATCCTGATTTACTTACTTCAAGAATTTAAATCATGATTTATATATCATATATATTCAGTATATATATATATATAATAGATAGATTAATGAAATTAAATACACCTTTCATGGAGACGGTAGGTTGTACGTACGCATGAACGCTATTTTCCGTTCCTTATTGACTTGAATGGAAGTAATTAGATGACATATATATATACATAAATCCAGTAGCATCATTATGTCATATATTTAATTATTATTAATTATATATACTTTATAATCATTCTTGAATGGTTAACATGGAGAATGAATCTCATCGCGTCGTGGAGACGGTAATTCGTACGTACGCACGAGCGATGATATTGTTCCCATAATTATTGAATGGAATTGGAGTGGATGGTATAATATCTCAGAATCAGTATGATGTTATAATAACCATATATAGTTATTATTTACACCATTATACCCATCCAAGTAAGGTGGTGGTGGAAAAACAGATTACACCACAGCGTGGAGACGGTATTTCGTACGTATGCATGCACGGTAATTTATTTTTCCATAGGATGGATAGAAAGTTAAATGGGGTTATTTAACATTTATAATAACATATAAAAATATTATTGATACTGATGTTATTACTTTATAATGAAACAACTAAAGATGAATAAGTTGAAGAAGAAAGAAACTTGAAAGAATCGGTAGAAGAGATTACCTCTTCATTGACGCACCTCTTTTAAGCTTCCTCTTAAAGCACTAGAGTATGTGTTTTGAGGAGACCAGAACCTCTATAATGTTTCTAGTGAAGTTTAGGAGGGAAATTGGAAGGTTTTTGCAGATCTTTAAGGCACAAAATTGTGTGAACAGAAGAGGGAGGAGGTTCCCTTTTAAAAGGGAGGAGAGGGGCACTTTAGGAAAAACATAAAATATTATTTTATAATAAAGTCATATTCGGTTTATAATGGCTCCAAAGTGACTTATTTCTAATATAACGTGGGGATGGGTCTAAATCATTTCAACCAATAGGTTTTAGACATGTTTAGGTTTCTATTTTAACCTTATCATTTAGATTTAACTCTAAGTTAAATAATTTAGCTTTTTTCGTGTCTTCATGTTTTCTTACACTATATGGTTAATAAACTTACTATAACAAGTCAAAAGAACCCCAATTGGTTCATTATTCATATATATAATCTTATCTAAGTTATTTGGACAAATTTTAGGTTTTTAGGAATAGAATAACAATTAATAATATAATATTTTTTTATTTTATCTCAATTTTTGAACTATTTGGTAATTGATTTTTGTAGAAATCATAACAGCATGATTAGTTCAAAAAATGTTAATTTAATAAATACTAACATGTAATTTTAACCTAAAAATTATTTTAATTCATAAAAAGTCTCAAATTACATTTATTGTGGTACTTATAACATCAATTATGTTAATATTTCATTAATAAGGTAATTACTGCATCATCATTGTGTCATAAATAAATTAAATAATTTAATTTCTAAAAATTATAAATAAACTACCATAATTTAGGAAATATCTTTATCTTTCTAATTAATATTTATAGTCGAATTTATCTTATGTATAACCCCATATTAAAAATGTTTTAGTTATTAAACTTTGATTTTAACTCTTTTAACTCTTCTTTAATTAAAATAATAATAAGTGTCCTAATCTAATCCAAGTGGACCTAAAGGGTAATATTTTATTCCTAAGGTTATTTTTGGATGAATTACACTTATCCAATAGAATTAATACATGTGTTAGGTTAATAATAATATCATTTTACCCCTTAATTACCCTATTTACTTTTAACCATGGTAAATAAAAGTAAAAAGTTACTATTCATAAAAAATTATATTTACCTTATTGAACCACATTTTTTTCCATGATATTAACTGTGTCTTTCGGATTTTTGAAATTCAACTCACAGAAGCGGTAAATTTAAGTTTTTTGTACAATTGCAAATGCTCCTAGGAGGTGGGTAAAAGACGGTAAAAAATTCACTAAAATTTTTATATATCTATATTATTATAAAATGACTCCAATGAATTACATTGGACTTATATAGGTATTAGGCATATTTTTTGACCTAAAATGAATTTAAATAAAATAAATGATTATTTGAATAAAAATTCGGTTTTTAAATTGTAACCCAGTGTTTTCACTATTCATCAAAAATTGAAAGTTTTTAGAAAAATACCAAAAAATCACCCTATGCTAATTTCGATATTTCCAATCCAAAAATGAAGTCCATTTTAAAAGATAAAATTTATAAAATTTCAAAAATTGGGTATTACTATTCATAACGACTAGTTCATAATAATATTATAATAATTTCTCGTTTAGTAAAACCCGATATTGCATACAACACACGCTATTGAGGAAGGTTGCTCTGGAATGCAACACAATCCTAGAATAGTGTTTGAACGTACTGTAAGATAATATTTTATTGCATATAGGGCAAGCTAATCATGGTGTAGCGTACAACACAAGACATCAAAGTAATTAAAAATAATATTTCTCATAAAATCTCGGGGTGTTACATTCTACTCCCCTTAAAATGAATTTCGTCCTCAAAATTTGTCGGGGTTATAAACGGTTTACTAATCTAAAGTTTCTTTCATAGAAACCCACATCGTAAATAGGAATACTAAAACATTATTTTAAAAAGAATGTTAGAATCATAACGGTCACCCAACGTAACTCAGCACTAGGTTTTCACATAGGACAACATAGGTGAAAATATGGATATGGAAGAGAAATATGACCATCAAGTTCTGAGGGAGAGTGGTAGAAAACATGGCTTCGAAAAATCCATCAATCACAAAGCCATAAATTTGTGATGATTTAAGGTACGATCTAATTAATCGGGTATGAGGGTACTAAGACAACGTTTTTAGTTCTCAAGATCATTACCTAATGTTGAATAATTATTGAATTAAAAGAATTACTTACTTGATTTTGGTATATTCTCACCATTGTTCGTGCCTTGAACAATTTCCACTTCATCTCTTAAAGAAATGAAGTTGAATTTGTCATCCGTGAAGTGTTAGCAGATCATGCGATAGAATGATAGGTCATTCCATCTGTTTTTATTGCAAAAAGTTTAGCACAATTTATTAAATATATATAAGTCCATCTATGCTGAGATTAATCGTATATGGTTTATAAAATGGACTTATACTTCATTTATCATAGCTCTTAAGAAAAAACTAGTTTCTACTAACCAGGGACTTCTTTTAGGCTAGTGGTAGATGATAAAGGTATGTCGCACTTTGGTTCTGTGTTTGATTCCCGTAACCTTGTCCGACGCAATGGGTTGTCACCCGTCCTACGGGTTGTCATTTTTCTAAAACTATACTATTATAACATTTTAGAAATAATATCAAAAATTTATAGCCTTAAAAAATACCATTTGATGTCTAACATAATCTATTCCAACCTTTAGATTTATCCAAAATAGTTATATCCAATCTCATAGTATAAATAAAATGATTACTAGAAAGGTTATCTACCAAGCATTGAATACAATCATTTACCACCTGGATATCATAAGATATATATATCTTGTTGGTCACATTCCAAACATGTGAATTCATTAATCATGTATTCTCTTAAAACACGAGTACCCATTGAACCTTAGTGAAAACATGAATGTTGTCAAAAGTTAACTCTTTCTACATACCAAAATCCCAAAATTATGTATACTCAAACCATGATATCGCTTTGTCCTTATACCAGTCATGAGCTCATTAATACTATCAAACATATCATTATCTACTTATCCTTTCATTATGCACATATCATCTACCTTCCGAAAATATTTGAATAACCTTTCATGGTTACCAGTACCATTCATCATATACTTCCAAAAACTCAAGGAAAGACAACAGTGTAACAATCCTTAGATTTTTCTTTATTCCATAGTACCATACATTATTCTTGATAAACATACAATCATTCCACTACATTCTTAATCCACTGACTGAGCTTCATCATTTCTTTTACCTCATATATCATTTGTAGTCGCTTCATCATCATCCACATAAATACTGCCCGTATGACCATGCTGATTCTCTTCATGAGATTTTCCCTTAGGTAAATGGTTTGCATAATGCCCGTACATTCCACATTTAAAACATGTAACCATTGTTTATGTCTTAGAAATACCATTATCCTAGTCCATGGTGTTAACTAAACCTTTTACTTTATAATTACTATCTTTGTGTCCTTTTTTTCTGCACCCAAAGCATCTTCGTGTTCTATTGAAACATTCTCTCAGATGCCTCTTCCCACATGATTTACATGAGGGAAATTGAACTTTCTTTACTCTATGATCATCATGAAACTCCATCTTTGTCTTATTAGCTGAGTCGGGAAACTTACTAAAGTTGAGATTATTGATCATATTATGAGATTTTTGATTAGGCATAATAACGATATATGGAATTCCAAATCCAATTTGATTTGGTTTCTCATGAAGAATATCATTCCATTGTCCATCATATGCTCCATTATCGTGAATCTTCTTGTTTCCAGCCATTTTATAAAACCTAAAAAGAGTATTGTGAGAGGAAAAAATCATAATCAAGGGAGAGTACCTTCAATATCTAACATCTTATGTTTAATTCTAATATCGTTACCGTAATTCTAGGACTATAACCAATACTTTTACTTAATCTTAGGAACATCCCTAGACATACCTTAGAAATATCTATAGGGATCTCACTAAAGTTTTCGCATCTTAGTTTCCAAAATTTAATTAAACCTTTCCTCTAATACCAACTTTAGACACCCAAATCTTGTCATACGTGGACATTGCCTTACTTTTTCAGAATACTTAATACATAACAAAAACAAACACCCAAGGACTGTAATAGTTTAGTGTCTTTGGAAACTCAGAAAAATAATATTCTAATCATGGTGAAAGATCTTCAACATCTCCCATAAATATCTTCACCTTTTGTTTTCATACATAAAAACATTCTTTATATCCTGGGGAAAAGAAAACATAAAAAGGGTGAGCTCAAATGATCAGTAAAGGTAAACATAGAGAACATAAAACAAAAAAACATGAACATAACATCTAAACATAAAAATCTTCAGAAAAGACATAAATCTTGGAAGTATGTAAGGCATAGATCATAAATGAAAATAAATCATGATAAAATAGCATGGGAATAAAACATGTCATGGTGAAAAACCATTAATCAAATGATATTATTTCCATAGTAGCCAAGGAATTGCTACCAAGACCATCTTAGTAGACAAAGTCCCTTTCTGAATCAAGTTCACTCCTCGTTCCAGTCCTGTATCATTGAACTGGATTAACTTACCATTCTATCCATGTCTATCTCATGAGATATAAATCTTTACCCAATGCATTAGAGGGAGATATAGGTCCCACACATCTCATAATGAAATCATTCTTACGTGTTCTATAACATAAACATAAATCATTCATCATAACCCAAAGAATAAAATGGGTTTCATAAACATCATTCCATCATAACATAATCCATATAAAACAAATGGATATATTTTCATCATAAGAAAAGTGAAACCATGTAAATCATAGAGACATTATACTTAAAATATACACATATGAAATAATGTCATCCTATATGGAAAATGGTTTTGATAAAACACATGAAATTAATTCTTGATGAAAATATCATTTCTTCTTCAAAATCATTTTCTTTTAACAAAATGCCCTGAAATTTTAAAAGAAAAATGATTTTTTAGAAAATATTCATGAAATTTCTTAGAGTAATCTTCATCAAAATTAGGCTTTATGAAACCATAAAAATCCATTCACTCCATATAAGTTAAAAAAATATTCTCCTCATACTTTTGTTGGAAAAGTCAAAAAGTTCCTCGTGTGGTAAAAAAAGTATGATTATATTCATAACATGTGGTAAATTTTAAAAATTATAAAAAAGGACATTAAACATACATGAAAAAAAATTATAAAACATTGGCATGGATGATAACAATTACCCCAATAAATACTTACGAATAAACAATCTCGGATAAAAACAGGATTGGAAAGGTTATCCCTTACCTTAGGTCAGATATGCTTCATATGTATCCAAACATCCTGTATAATGATTTAAATAATGTAATTTAATTATTACAGAATCATATTCATTGTTATGATATCATATATGGTTCACTTATTACTTTATATTACCCGTTCTTTTGTAAATTCCATGCTAAAGCAGCGTTTTGGGTAAAATCATTTTATTTATCGTACGCGTTTGGACTTGTTGTTCTTGATATTATTATTACTTATATCATGATTTAATTACTTCCATAATGTAAATCATGATTTATAGATCATATATTTTTAGTACATATATATATATATATATATATAATATATAGATGAATGAAATGAAATACACCATTCATGGAGATGGTAGGTCGTACGTAAGCATGAACGATGTTTTCCTTTCCATGTTGATTTGAATAAAAGTTAGTAGATGTCATATATAAATATATACATAAATAAAGTAGCTTAATTATGTCATATATTTCATCATTATTCATTATATATACTTTATAATCATTCTTGAATGTTTGACATGGAGAATGAATCTCATCGCGTCATGGAGACGGTAATCTGTATGTATGCACGAGTGATTATATCTTTCCCATAATTATTGAATGGAATTGGAGTGGATGATATGATATCTCAGAATCAGTATGATGTTATAATAACCATATATAGTTATTCTTTACACCATTATACCCATCCAAATAAGGTGGTCGTGGAAAAAAAGATTACACCACGGTGTGGAGACGGTATTCCGTACGTACGCACATGCGGTGATTTCATTTTCCATAGGATGGATAAAAGGTGAAATGGGGTTGTTTCATATTTATAATAAAATATAATTATATTATTAATACTTATGTTATTACTTTATAATGAAACAACTAAATAATAAGAAGTTGAAGAAGAAAGAAACTTGAAAGAATCCGTAGAAGAGATTACCTCTTCTTCGATGTACCACTTTTAAGCTTCCTCTTAAGGCACTAGATATCGTATTTTGAGGAGACCATAACATATATAATGTTTCTAGGGAAGTGTATAAGGTAAATTGTTAGGGTTTTTCTGAGATTTAAGGCTCAAAATTGTGTGAAGAGAAGAGGGAGGAGGTGCCCTTTTATAAGGGAGGAGAGGGGCACTTTAGGAAAAACTTAAAATATTATTTTATAATAAAGTTATATTAGGTTTATAATGGCTCAAAAGTGACTTATTTAGAATATAAAGTGGGTATGAGTCTAAATTCTTTCAACCAATAGGTTTTAGACAATTTTAGGTTACTATTTTACCCTTATAATTTACATTTAACTCTAAGTTAAATAATTTAACTTTTACCGTGTCTTCTTGTTTTCTTACACTATATGGTTAATAAAATTACTATAACAAGACAAAAGAACCCCAAGGGATTCATTATTAATATATATAACCTTATATATGTTATTTGGTTGAACCTTAGATTTTTAGGAATATAATAACAATTAATAATATAATATTTGTTTTAAAAACTATTTTATGTCAATTTTGACACTATTTGGTAATAGATTTTTCTAAAACTTATAACAGCATGATTACTTAGCAAATATTTAATTGAATAAATAATTAAATGTCATTTTAACCTGAAAAATTTGTGGAATTCATAAAAATTCTCAAATTACATTTATTTGGGTATTTATAACATCAGTTATGTTAATACTTCATTAATAAGGTAATTACTACATCATCATTGTGTCATAAATAAATTAAATTATTTAATGTCTAAGAATTATAAATAAAAAACCATTATGTGGGAATTTTTTTTAATTTATAATGAATATTTATAGCCGAATTTATTTTTTTTATAACCCTATATTAAAAATGTTTTAGTTAATAAACTTTGATTTTAACTATTTTAACTCTTCTTTAGATAAAATAAAAATAAGTTTCCTAATCTAATCCAAGTGGACCTAAAGGGTAAAATTTTATTCCTATGGTACTTTTTGGCCGAATTACACTTATCCAATAGAGTTATTACATGTGTTAGGGTAATAATAATATCATTTTTACCATTAATTACCCTATTTACTTTTAACCGTGGTAAATAAAAGTAAAATTTACTATTCACAAAAAATTTATTTTTACCTTATTGAACCACATTTTACTCCTTGATATTAACCGTGTCTCTCGGATTTTTGAAATTCAACTCATAGAAATGGTAAAATTAAGTTTTTTGTACAATTGCAAATGCTCCTAGGAGGTGGGTAAATGACCGTAAAAAGTTCAATAAAATTTTTATATATCTATATTATTATAAAATGACTCCAATTAATTAAATAAAGATTATATAGGTATTATTCATCTTTTTTGACCTAAAATGAATTTAAATAAAATAAATGATTATTTAAAAAAAATTCGGTTTTTAAATAGTAACCCAGCGTGTTCACTATTAATCAAAAATTGAAAGTTTTCAGAAAAAAACCAAAAATTCACCCTAGGATAATTTCGATATAAAAAATCCAAAAATGAAGTCCATTTTGAAAGATAAAATTTATAAAATTTCAAAAATTGGGTATTACTATTCATAACGGTTAGTTCGTAATAATATTATAATAATATCTCGTTTAGTGAAACTTGGTATTGCGTACAACACACGCTATCAAGGAAGGTAGCTCTGGCGTGCAACAAAATCCTAGAATAGTGTTTGCATGTTTTGTAAGCTAATACGGTGGTGCGTATAGCAAAAGCTAATCTTGGTGTAGCGTACAACACTATACATCAAAGTAATTAAAAATAATATTTCACATAAACTCTCGGGGTCTTACATTAATCTAACTATAAATAAAACTTTTGAAATTAAAATAATGTTAGAGTTATTGATTTGGCAAAGACTAATAATTTTTACTTTGGAATTGTCACCATAAATGACATGTCCACCATCCACCTGGATGAGGATTATGAAACTTGAATTTTCCCCCATCAAGTGTCTGGAATAGTTATTTTCCAGATACTATAAGTTCTTACTCGGGCTTTTCAAGCAGGTTTCCTACAAATAAAATTACACTAAAATTTTTTTTGGTAGCCAAATCTTCTTGGGTCTAGAAATGTTAGTTATTAAACATTTAGTTACCCATAATTTATTAACAAGTTTCTAAATAGAAGGTTTTAAAATTTTAGAAATAAACACTTTGTTAAGTAAAAAATAATAAAAAATAGCCCCATATTTAAAGGAATTGTAACTTGGAATAATGTTGTTTTTAATGATTATACTTTTCCATGTTGATAGCCCATCCCAATAGAATACTTAAGATAAGTGAATTTTACAATAATTTTAGTGTGAGTATTTCTCCCATTTGTAAATATTTCTTGGCATTTCTTTAATTTCCCATTATATAGTTTTAACTCAATATTTTGTTTTAACAGTTGAGAATTTTTATCTTTCTAAATATTAATATTAGTCTTAAAACTAGAAATCAACACATGTTGCTTATTTAAAATACTATATTTATCATTGAACTCATTGGAAGTATCTTCCATCATGTTACTGTATTCTAAAATTTCTTCATTATATATTTTCTCATCATTTTTTCATCTCTAGAATGATTATAAATTGGAATAGGAGAAGTAGGAAAAACATTAGATACCTAAGATGTGTTTTTCATAAAACATATGTTGGCTCGGTTATGATTATCCACTTGGTTTGATTCTGAATCACTAAAACATTCTTTAGAAGAACTCTTAGTTTATTTCATGTCTTTATTATATATCTTAACTTTATCACCATATTTCTTATTGAATTTTAACTTATTACATTCGGATTTTACTTGAGATTTCCTCTTGCACTCATGGCCTATTACCTAATTCCTTGTATCATATTCCTTCCAATCCTTTGTCTAATTTCCTAAATTATTATATTTTCATTTATAACAAAATTTCATAAATAACTTAATCCTATTTTAAAACTTTTTGTAACTTCTAGCCATGTGGTCCATTTATTCATCACTATGAGTTAGTGAATCCTCATCACTTGAACTGTATGAATAGATTTTTCCCTTTTTCTTTGAAGTAGTAAAGTTGAGGGATAAATATTTTATATTAGTCTTATACTCCTATTGTATATTTAATTTAAGTTCCTCCTCATAAATAATATTATTTCCTACTAACTTCTTAATAGAAAACTTACTAACATCACATAACTCTCTGACTGAGACTAAGGTTCCTCTCCATATGTCTGGTAAACACCTCAACAAGAGAATCACATGACCATTTTCAGGAATTGGTTTCCCCAGTGACTAAATTTTATTCATGATCTAATTAAACCTAAGATAAATATCATAAAGAGGTTCATCAAGACTCATCTCAAAAGTATCATATTTAATAGTATAAGTATTTAGGTGCATCTATTTAACATAAAATTTTTCCTCACGAGAAACATCTAAAGTATAAAAAATTTCAAAAGTAGTAGTGCATGAAGATATTATATTAAATTCACCATCACCCAAATAATAATATAGATCATTCAATTCCTTATATTTATTATCATATGCAGTTTTAGTAGCATTACTCCAAGTAGATCGATCATTTTGAGTTTTCTCATATTGATTTCAATTACTGTCCAAATATCAAAACCCATACTCTCTAACTAGATTTTCATTTTAATCTTCCACTCTTCATAGTTTATACCATTAAAATAATGAGTTAATTTTATAAAAGATCCCTCTTGTAAAGACCCGTAAAATTCAAGGGAATTTTTTTTCTTCTTAATTTTCTTTGGGATTTTACAAGAATGCAGTTTTTGACAGCACCTGATTCTGAGGCCCGGTGTGCCCGAAATTAAGTTCCGAAGTTAGGCTCAGGTACGTTTAGTGAACGAACGAGCGGGTTTTTCTAACTTTTAAACCGGTGCTCAGAATTAAAATCTGAGGGCACCGATGAACTCACAACACAGGTAATTACTTAAGAAGACTTTTTCCGAAGGTGCGTTTGCTCAGGAGGAGTTGTTTAATTTTTTAGGTGTAAGTGAAGAATAAATAAAATTTGTAATCCAATTTTATTTTTCTTCTAAGTAGTTTAATAATTTGTGTGGAAGTTGGGTTGGTAACTACCCATGGGAGAATAAATGATAGGTGTGGCCCACATGAGCGCCCACCTTTTCACATTCCCCATAACCCCTTAAAACTCCCCTTTAAACTTGTTAACTCCCTTAAATTAAGTAACTCTTCAACTTCCTTTTTAATTTGCCAACCTACCTCTTAATTAATTAAACAACTCATGGTTTAATTAATTAAGTGAAATGGATTTGAATTTTTTAAATTTGAATGCATGGCATGGGTAAATAAAATAAGGTAGAGCCTTATTTTATTTTGGTTGGAATTCTTGTGTTAAGAGAAAGGGAAGAGAACTCTTGAGTTTTGAAGAACTTCTTCCTCTGAAGAAGAACGCTTCATCTCCTTTGTTGAAGAACACGAAGAACGCCGAAGCTTCGACGAAGAACACCTTCTCATATTGCATCTTCTCTCCACGTCTAAGGAAGCGAGATGCCGCATTCTTCATCGGGAGAACACCGATGATGCGCCTTCTCTTCTTCTTCCTCCGCGTCAAGGGAGGAGACACAACCGCGGGGAACGTCTCCATCGATGACGACTCTTCCTCCGACGTCAATAGAATCAGCACCGATCTTCTGCGATGTCTTTTTCTGCGACAAACCTCGATCGACGACTCCATCGAGGTAGGGGAATTTATTTGGTATTATCCTTATCATTTGAGAAAAGAACGACGAGCGTGGACCAACCATTTCCAGCTTGATCCGCGGATCGTTCGTTCTTGTGGGTTGATGTAGGGGAATTTATTTGGTATTCTCCTTATCATTTGAGAAAAGAACGACGAGTGCGGACCAACCATTTCCAGGTTGATCTGTGGATCGTTCATTCTTTCGGGTTGATGTAGGTGAATTTATTTGGTATTCTCCTTATCATTTGAGAAAATAATGACGAGCGCGGACCAACCATTTCCAGGTTGATCCGCGGATCGTTCGTTCTTACGGGTTGATGTATGGGAATTTATTTGGTATTCTCTTTATCATTTGATAAAATAACGACGAGCGCGGACCAACCATTTCCAGGTTGATCCGCGGATCGTTCGTTCTTGCGGGTTGATGTAGGGGAATTTATTTGGTATTCTCCTTATCATTTGATAAAAGAACGACGAGTGCGGACCAACCATTTCCAGGTTGATCCGCGGATCGTTCGTTCTTGTGAGTTGATGTAGGGGATTTATTGTTTTTATTCGTGAATTCTTCCATCGTCGTTCCTTGTTTCAATTGGACCACTTGTTATCAATTAACGGGAGGGGGCCGGATCGCACAAACACGGCCGACCCTCCTCCCTCAATTTTCTTGTTGACCTTGTTGTGGTTTGGAATGGGGATGGCGCGGTGTCGTCGCACCACGCGGGATCATGCGGAAAGGATGTGTGTCACCGTTTTGCCACGCCGTTGAAGCCGAACAAGTTGCAGCGTTGTCGTGCCGCACCGGAAAACCACGAAGAGGCCGCAATTTTGTATTTGACGTATGAATCGTCGGGCGATGAAGAATCTGGCCGCAGAGGCGATTTAAATCCATCGCAGAAAAGGCCGAGTCCCAGGAGGACCATTTGAGAAGACGGGAGGTGAAACGGACCACCGGAGCGCATCCGGTGGTCCGCGGAAGGCGGCCGAGGCGCGTCGCGCCGGCGCGGCGGCGCACCATCGGAAGAGGACCGCCGCGGCTGGGCCGCGGCGGCGGCCAAACCGGAACGGCTTAGCCGTTCTGGAGGCGGAGCGGCGCGGCATTACGCCTCGCCGATTTTCATCGACCGCGGGGGTTTGTAACCCTCGCACCCGCTGGCCACGCGGGTGCCACGCCGTGCCAGCGCCAGGCCAGGCCAGGCCACGCCCAGGCCGGGCCGAGCCGCCCTGGTCGGGCCAGGCCATGCCCAGGCCGGGCCGAGCCGCCCAGGCCGGACCGAGCCGCCCAGGCCGGGCCGGGCCATGCCCAGGCTGCGCCGAGTCACACCCTATTGGGCCAGACCCTGACCTGGGACCCGTCGCCCCGGTTCGGGCCGACCCAGGGGGTCTCGGGCCGGGTCGGACCGGGCCTGAACCCCCTATTTTCGGGTAGTTTCCTTTCAAACGCTCATATCTTAGGCCACGAACCTCTGATCGATGCACCTCCAGTTGCGTAGTGATCCTTGGATCGAGGCGGTCGTTTTGGTATATTACACTGAGGGTTTCAGAGAACTTTGGGTACAGCCTGGTTGGTTCGAACATGAAACCAACTGGGCCCTCAGAGCGGAAACGCTTATATCTTGAGCTCCGGACATCCGATTGACGTGTCGTCGACTTTGTTGGATTCCTCTTGACGAGACAGAACTTTTGGCATACTTCGTCTGAGTTTTGGTTATAGTTGGATAGTGACCGGGTTGGATTGTACCCGAAATCCAACCGGGCCCCTGGAACGGAAAAGCTGATAACTTTCAGACTGGATGTCTGTTTGAAGAACCGTCAGTGGCGTTGATGATCACGTTGAGAAACGGTCCCTATGAGTATACCCTATGAGGGTTCGGGGTACAGTTGAGATATGGTCGGGTTGGTTCGCACACGAAATCAACCGGGACCCTGGTACAAAAAGGCTAGTAACTCACAGACCAGGTGTCTGATTGACGTATCGTCTGTTGCGTTGAGAACCCTAAGACGAGGTGGTACTTTGAGATACTTCTTCGTGGTACTTTGAGATACTTAGAGTATCGACCATTAGCTTGTGGAGCAGAACCTCCTGGAGACGAGCGTACGAAGTATGGAGACCGTGTAGCCGACTGAGACCTGACAACTGCTTGACCGACTCGGCTTGGAGTGAGTCGAATAGCCCAGTGGACGGAGCACTACTTTGTTTAGGTGTAGACCCATGGAGGATGGAGCACTACTGTGTGACAGTGCAGACCAGCGGTACTCATCCGGAGAGTACCTCTGTAGGCTATTAGGGGGTGTGCACTACTGTGTTTGGGTGGCATACCCCGGCGGGAAACACTACTGTGTTTGGGTGGCTGACCCACGGTACTCGACAGGAGGAGTACCTCAGGAGTCTTAGGTTAGTGAGCAGTACCTCGGAGTCGTGACAGGACCACTGTACACTCCAGAGACGGGGCTCTTCAGCAGTTACGGTTTCGATAATGAAAATCCTGGTTTGAGCTGAGACTATGATCTTTGTGTTTACCTCATGATTGAGATGGGTCACTTGATAACTTAGGTATATCTATGGGCATATACCTGGTTAGTGGTTATCCGTTGATTTCATAATCTTTTTTTTCCTCATGATTGAGATGGGTAACTTTATAACTTAGGTATATGTATGGGTATATACCTAAGTAGAGGTTATCTGTCGTGATCTTTCTTTGTGGTTATCCTTGTTGGATTTAGTGAGACCTTGAGGGTCTCGGGGTCCCTACTGAGTATCGTTATACTCACCCCTGCACAGGCTATGCCTGCACCTCGTTGTGTTGGTTGCAGACGACGGGCAGCGCAGACAGAGGCCAAGTGTTCAATGACTGGATGGTACCCGGAGGTGGACCTCACGACGAGACAGTATCTGGTGGTGGACTTCACGATGAGACGAAACTCGGAGGAGGTTGACGGGCGAGAGAATTGTGGAGGCTATCTGTACCTACCCTTCAGGTAGGATCCGTGGTGGACGATCCAGGAGTTGCGCTATCTGTACCTACCCTTCAGGTAGGATCTGAGGAGGACAACCCAGGAGCTTCTTCCATTCTTCTAGTTGTTTGTCTTTTATGTTGTACTTTTGTTCAGTTGTAGTTGTACTTTGATTGGGTTTATATTCTGACCCTTTTACTTTTCAGCACTTCCTTTTGTACTTAGTGTTTACTTCCGCTTGTACTATGTGGTGTTTTGTTTTCTTTTATAAAGGCAATGCCTTCCCAGTTATCGGGATTTACGCCTTTGGTGCTAGTTGCCAGCCCCTGGCCTATGGAAGGCGGGCTTGGGGTAGTCACGGCACTGGCCCCGAGGACGGTTCGTGACACCTCTTGTATATCATTATCCATAATAAACTAAATTTATAAATAACATAAATTTAATATGTTTAAAAGACAACTAAAGAATAGTTGAAAATATATTTGAAACACCTCTGATAAAAAATGTTGGTCAATGTGAGTATCTTAATAGAGGATGAATTGAGTACCCAATAAATTTTCTATTTCAAACACTTTAAAAAGTTAACCCCCAAATTATTTAAAAATTCCTATTTAATCAAAATAGTAACATTATATATGTTTTATTCTTCAAAATAGTTTTCAAAGCACGATTAGGGCTCAGTTAAAACAATATTTAAAATCACTTTAACTTTTGAGATCTATTTACTTAATCAAATCCTTTATTTAAACATAGGTTAATACTAACTATAAAAGTATAATTTTTTTATAGATTTAAATAAAAAATCAATTTTTAACTCTCAATTATATAAATACAAATCTAAAAACACACAGTAGAATAAACAAGGGGTTCAGTCTCAAGCTAAGACTTAATGCCCCTCCCCTTCGTAATCACTTGCTACAAAGAATATTATATAACAATAATATTATCCTAAACTTGGATGATGTTATTAAAAAACAACACATATTCTATCTAGGGTCCATGCCTCGGATAAATTTATACATTGGAAGAAAAACAACACATGCCGTGTAGGGACTCTTCCAAAGTTATTGAGGGTATAAAAAAAGATAATTTAGATAGTGTGTGTCTTGAAAACTCTATTTAAAAAAAAGAGATAGTGTGTAAAATATAAAATAGAGTAGTACAACACACAGCTTGAATGTAAATAATAAAAATGAGGGAGAAATTAAGAAGAGTTATAAATTTGTAGTTCTTTATAGTCAGATTAACTTCAGAACCTCAAAGATACTTATATTTGACTTAGAGGGGAGAACGAAAAGGTTTCTCTAAAAGTGAAAAAAAACATATATTCATAGACTTCTTATTTTATATCCTTAGATGTTTATAAAAACTTAAAACAGGATCTCTTGAATCGGTGTATGAAAGGTTCTTGATATTACATATATTCCACTCTTTCACACTCATATGTATGTATCGTTATTCACACATTTACACAATGTCTACATGTATGAAGGATATATTTACAATAAATATCTCTATAGATCCAAATATCCTTTGAATAATAATAAAAAATATTTCCTGGATGCTCACACTGAACAAAAAATCTGGAAACCTTTGAATTATTGTTCAACACATTTGTATAGTTGTTTAAGAATAATTATTAATAAATCCATGTGAGGATGTCTTCAATAACTTCCATAACCAATCCATTAGAATAATTAAATTCAAATAAATGATAGAACAATAAGGGTATCATTCTAGAAATTGATCAAATTTAACAGTGGTAGAGACCAATGGAAACACGGTCCAATGATAGCACATTCAGTGGTAGTACAAGTCAATGGTAGAACATCTTGTGGTATCATGGCTAGTGATAGAACAACTATATGGGTAATAAATGTCTCATGATGGAACATCTATGATGGTATCATAACACTGGCAGTAGTATAACTAATAGTAGCATATGTATGGCATTATCTCAACAACTGTGGTAGCATAAATCTAGTGGTAGAAAAAATTCGGCCTTTATAGAACAATGGTGGTAGAAAAACTCCATTGGTAGTATAAATTCAGTGGTATCTCAACTTTGGAGGTATAAAAGTTATGGTGGTAGAATATTGGAACAAATGGTAGAACATTTGAACTTATGGTATCACCATTTCTATACATATCCAATTTTCTTCAAATTTTATTTGAAAATAATATACTATCATAAAATAGTAATATAATTAGTAACATAATTTTTTTCAAAGTGAGTATCTCAAGATGGGGTGAATTGAGTAACCAAAATAAATTTCTATTAAAATGGATAGAAATAAAATCCCCCAGTTTAAATACAACATCTAAATTTAATGAAAATATCATATTGATATAAGATCTGATCTTTTAATAGATTTCTCAAATATTTATTTGGTATTAATTGGAATAAGTATGAAAACTATTTTATATTTTTAAATTAATTTATTTAATTAAAAACTTATATAAAAACTAATTAAGATTAACTATCAAAGTAGTGATTTTTTTAGTTTGAAATAGATTTAGTTTAAAGAAAAAAAATAAACAAAAAACGGTAGAGTAAAATAAAATAAGTTTAGTAACAAATTCATACTTAATACTCTCCAATTGGATATCACCCATTTCTAAGAATATTATATAAAATAATCTATGAGCCACAACTTGGATCAGCTGTATAATAAAAAAAATTTATAGGTCACACAGGTTGTCTTCGACAAAACCTGTGGGAATAATACAAAGGCAGACCATTTAGGGACCTCTTCCATAACATGTGTAAAAATTGGTGTGATTAAATTTTGATAATATATCTAATATCTTTCAATTGTAGTTCAGAAGATAGTGAGTGTGTTAAAAACAGAGAATACACACAATCATTGTAAAGTAAATTAAATATAAAGAAATAGAAAATAAAAATATATAGAATTAATGTGTTTCTTTGTCACATATGATCTGTATAATGTGACTCCTTGAGTATGTCTTTAAATGAATCTTGAGTTGAGTTTCTAAAACTTTCAGTAGAATAAAGTTTCATAAACTCATTCTTATGAGTCTGTATAAATTATTCTAAGTGTTCAATGAACTTATCTTAAACTAAATTTGATCACTAGTAAAGGTTATTAATGTAAGTCACACTTCACAGTAATCTTATTTTGATATTATAATGTTCATATCACTTCATGTGTGTATGTTCTCCAGAGTCTGCTACTTCTTTTTAGAAGCAGCATTCAAAAGTACCCATGTGAAGAAAAATCATCCAAATATCCTACATCCTCATACTCAGGGCTGACACATTCCTTAATGCTTCTATGAAAAACAATTAATATGAATCATTAAATTAAGTTTCAGTATTAAATTATACAATATAGCTATTAGAAATAGTTAATTCAAACATAATAAAAATAGTGTTCATGATTCTCTTAAAATGGGAGACAATCTCTGGAAGTGATTCATGGCGGTAGTGAGTCATGCTGGCGGTGATTCATGAAAATGGTGAGTATTCTTATTGGTATGAAATCCCAATACTTTCTAAAATTTACATTATGTAGGTAGGTCATATTCAATGGTGACTACTCTCTGGAAGTATATCTTTTTGACACTTAGCCAAATTTTCTTGAGTTACCTCAAACAGTAGGTGCTTTCCATACTTTTCCAAATTTATGGTTCAACGGAAGTCTATCTTATGATGGTGACTCTTTTATATACTTATCTATATTTTCACCTTTTTGGTGATTCATACCCAATGATGATTCATTATTGATGGTGACTCAACCTCAATGGTGATTCATCCTTAGTGGTGACTCATCTTTAATAGTGAGTCATACTTTAGCCAAATTTCACCAATCTGTCTTGTATTATAAAATTCTTTCACAATGAATAAAACCCATTAATATCATAATAAACGTGATTTTGTGATCATTAAAAGAGGGGCTCCAACAATATCCCCCATTTTGATGATAAATAATCATAGAATTTTATACACATGATATCAAAGGTAAATCATGGTAGTTTATATACCATGGTATCAAAGGTAAATAGAGTATCAAAGAAAATATGGTATCAAATAAAATACTATGGTATCAAAGAAAATATTATCGTATCAAAGATAAATAAGATACACAGGGTATCAAAGGTAATGTATCAAAGGAAAGAAGAGTGTAAATAGAAAGAAAGTAATATAATTATGGTATCAAATAACTAAAGGACTGATATCAAAGAAACGTGACTATCATATGGTATCAAGGAATACTACAATATAAATAAATTCTATATAATATTCTCCACCTTTTGGGATTACCAAAAAGTAAAAAAATAGGAAATTTAAGAAAATATAATATGAATAGGAAAATTTTCATTGAAACCCAACTAAAGTACAACCAAAAATCTAATACAAAAAGTTATTAAAAAGATCCCAATAAAAGACAACAATTTTAATTCAATGATTCTTGAGTTGGTTTGAAGGATAAAGATGTTCGTTTCCCTTCCCTTTTTCTAAATCAGAAGGCTCAGTATTAGATCCTGAAGGAGCTCAAGGGATGGTTTGTAGAAATACCAGTTAGAGAAGAAGTTTCTCAAATGATAATCTGTTTAAGGTGTTGAAATTCTTCCTTGGGAGACATGCTAAAATTTTGAAAATGAGTTGGGAGAGGTTTATTAGGGTCTCTGGTCACACCAGGCCTGAAGTACTCTGGAGTAGTAGCTAGAGGTGTCAGATGAGATTTAATAAGAATGGACTCCTTATCCACTATAGTAGTTTCAGAAACATGTAGAAATAGTTTCATTAGATTTATAAAGTCCATAATGATATTTCTACCTATCTCCATAGCACTAAATAAATCCTTCTTTTATTCTATAAGAATATTCAATACTGTATTCATGGCCTTTAACTTATTTACTAGCTCCTTAAAGGCTTTACTTACTAGAGGCATTCTCATATTTTCAGCTAGAAAATTGAAATGATCATTCCACTCATTAATAGTATATATCCTTGAAAGAAAATACATTATTGACTTGGATATGGTTTCTCTATAAAACATCATGTCATTCATTTATTCTCTAACTGTCAAGTGAACATGATCGCTATTATGCTTGAATTTTCTCAAAAATTCCTAAGGTATGGAATATTCACTACCAAAATCATCTCTATGCTCTTTTATAATAATTGTCCTAATAATATCAATGTCAAAAGAATAATGGGGATCACTGAAACTAGAATCCATAGAATTCATATTCTATATCCTTTATTGCAAATCTTCCATGGAGTCGACAAAAGAAGATCTCATATCTTCCACATTATATTTCAAAACATCCATTTAATTTTCCAACATTATACTTTCCACTTCCACTTATATAATATGAATCATCATATTAGGATCAATATGATGAATCACAAGCCCCATCAGATGTTTTTTATCCATCTCACTAAGATTGGTAACTAAAGTAGGTATCTTTTTCAATAGCACAAAAAATGAGATGGAATCTTTTCTCTAAATAATCTAAGTAACTTCTTATGAAAACAACCTCTAGAACTAAAGGAATGAAATATGAAGGAACTTTATCATAATAAAACCTATACAACATACAATCAACATCAATATGGTTAACTAAGATCTCTTAAGATATCTTACTTCATGAATGGAAAGTACACCTTGATTTCATGGACTAACAGAAAACTAACCACATTCTTATAACATTGGGTACATCTAAATTACATAAGATATATCAAAATATTTTGTAGCTTGAGAACTAGTAATATAAGTCACAAAAATAGCATGTAAAACATCCATCAGTACATCATATCTCTGCTCAACAATTGTCGGGTTAATGGGAGAATCTCAAATTTTATCTCCACAACAACTAAATAATCAACAAAATAAACAACATTCATATTTTCAACCACTAATTACTCAATAATAGTATTCTTAACAACATTTATAGGCACATTATCATCACTACCAATAGTAAGGTCAACTAGATGAATTTCTAGACTAAGGGATTACTCCCCATCAACTGCATATTTCTTCTCTTCCCCAACATCCAGATCTACATATCCTAATAAACTGGGTATTTTTTCTGATCTATAAATACATAATCCTAAATAGGGGAAAAGTTCCTCAGTCATTTATGTATCCTCATCAACAATTCACCCATTGGGACCATTAGGTTTAGAATCTATATCATTTTCACTTCCATATTTTTATCTTCATTTCCATCATATTTTTCACCATCTTCTTCTTCTTCATATTATTATTATTCTTCATCTTTTCATATTCACCATTTCAATTTTACTCAGAGGATTTGGAAGAACTCTTGAATTTCTCTTCACAATATATTTCTATTTTTCATCCTCACTTCCTTCTTTTAATATTTTCTCTATAAAATGTAGTTTCCTTGGAGGACTAGGAGTAGAATATGATATAGAAGAAGGGATTTTGGATAGGTTCAGATCACTTACTCCTTCCCTACAAATCTCTTTCTCTTCATCATTAAGGGATTCATATTCCTCTTCCTCTTCATTAGAATATTAAACCACCACATCTACCTCCAACCCAAGGTCCAGAATATATTTTAGTCTTGAAGTATATTCAACTAGGTTGAAATCATCATAATTACTTTCACTATCATTAATCAATTGATTTTTATAGGTGTTCTATATAGTTTTCATCCTTTTTCATATGACTCTAGTGATACAAAAGCCTCAAAAGTCAACAACTAATTCTTCACCTTCATCAACTGGATCTTTGGCCTCTTGCATAGTCAAGATAAACATAGGGAAGATTAAGGAATTGAACCTTTAAGATGTCTTGGTTATTTCAAACATGTGAAGAAATAGATATCTATGCAAGTTGATCATCTCTCCTCTTATCATAATACATTGAAGAAAAACATCTTGAAACATTATCGTAAAAAAATCACCCTTCCTTGGTTAATGAATATACCAAATAAACATGAAATGAATCTATAATTCCCCCGTCAAGTTATGTAACAATGATACTTCTCATAACTATATATCATATTAACTCAGATAAATAATATTCATAAACAAAAGTCTCACTATACTCTAGAATTTTTCCTTAATGATATTTTTTAACTCCTTCATGAGGAATTTTCAAATAATCATCCCACTTTCTTTAAGAAAGTATAACCTTACGACTGTTAATCAAGCTTCTTAAACATTTTTTATTTTCTTAAAAATAGAACTCAACATACTAATAAAAATGGTACACCAACCTATGATAGAATGGTGTTTGTTTAGATGAAAACCATTCTACCCATACCATTTCATGTAGATATGAGATCCCTAAACACTTTCTGGAAAACAAACACTCATCTTGAAATTATTTTTCGAGAATAATAACTATATTTGTAATCTTTAGGTTCAGAGACTCAAAAACAACTAAGCGGATCAATTCTACTTTCTACTTATTATGAAGACATGAATCATTTGGAGAATACTTAGAATCTTTCTTCATTCTAACCATGGATATTAGCTTGATAGGTTTAAGATAAGTCGAGGTAAGGTCAATAGTCAGGAGAGAAAATGTCATAACAATTATTAATAGAAATGGAGTGAAGGATGTAAAGCATTGAAATTAGATAAACGTATAATTTTATATCATTCATAGATTTATAAATTTAAAAAATAAAACATAAAATAAAATTTGAATCAAAAGAATAATGAAAAATTCATGAGATTTCCAATGGTATGTAAAAAAATAGTGACTAAAAACAAAGTGGTGAGTAATTGTAATGGAAAGTAAAACTCAATGGTTGGTAAAACCCGAATATGGGTAATACTCAATAGTGATTCCCAGAGAATGTAGCCTATCCAAATTGATCATGAGTAATTCATGTTTTCAATAGTTAATTCTCTTAGAATTCAAAGGCTGTGAAAATATTAGCATGCTGATGTTATGTACTAATGTATTCATGAGTGATATCACCCTTTTGGAAATGATATCTCAAAAAGTATTGTATTAAATAAATGTTATTTGTTCTTGATTGAGATATAGGGTTTGTAAAAATGTTTATATCACTTTTCAGCTTTAGTAGTAGACAACACAACATAATTTTTTTCTTACTGTAATAATATACTAGAGATATGCCTAAAAGATGACATCTTCCAAAGGTTATTTTCTATATAATTTGAAACCAGCCAAATTAGTATCTGAATAAATAAAAAGATCAAATTATTCTTCTCTTGTATAAAAATAATCTTAAATTGGTAGTAGGTTTGAGGTATTTAAAGATTATTTTTACATAAACTAATTTTGAATATTTTGTATTTTCCTGGAAAAAACACACATACACACACTAAACATTATGTTAGGTAACCTAGTTGTTAAGTAGACAATACTTCAAATCATACCTTTGTAACTAGTTAAATCCATGGATTTCCTAGCTTCATCGAGATAAAAGTTATAGGTGGTACACATAGGAGTATCACTACTCTTAGTGATATCCAAATTAAAACATTTTAGAAGATATTTTGTATATTTACTTTGATTTAAAAAAATTCCTTCCTTATATTGAAAAATATGAAAACCAAAAAATAATTTATGTTCACCAATTAAACTAATTTCAATTTCATTTTTCATCATTTTTGAAGAAAATAGTACATAAAGTTTTTTTAAAAGATAAAAAATAATATAATCGATATAAATTTGAACAATTAAAACATATTTTGAAATTATTTTATATAAATTGGGTTGGAATAGTTATACCTTTTGAAAAAACTTTGGATATAATAATAGAGTTTATCTTATCATATCAAGATCTATAATATTGTTTCAAACCATAGAATTATTTTTTTAATTTAAAAACATGATTTGGGGAAAGGGTTTTTGAAATCCAGAGTTATGTTCAACAAAAACATCCTCAACTATATACCCATTCAGAAATGAACTTTTGAAATTAATTTTATATAGTTATAAATCTAGATGTGTTGAAAAGGAAAGAATTACTATAGTGGATTCCATTTTAGTTGTTGGTTCAAAGGATTCTTCAAAGTCTATACCATCTTCTTACCCTTGTGCAACTAGTCTAGCTTTATTCCTTAATATTATGCCAGATTCAGAAACCATATTTCTAAACACCCATTTTGTGTATATATTCATGTTTTATTCGGGTCTATCAACAAGTTCCCAAACGTTATTTATTTCAAATTGATTTAATTCTTATTAAATAGGCATCACCCAGAATTCATCATTAATGTCATCATTAATGTTCTTAGGCTCAATCTATGAAAATAATTCTTGATGTTCAACCTAGTTTCGTAGATAAGTTCTATTTTGTGTACCTATATTTAATTCTATAACAATGTAATCAAAAAGGATAATATTTAAGGGTCCCAACATCTCTAGAAAAATAATGGTCGGTCACCTCATGGTCTTCTATTGGTCCAAGTTCAAGAAGTTCCCCAAAACTAGATGATTTTTTTTAAATTCTTTACAGTGGGATAAAAAGGCATAGAATTTAATTTCAAAGTGGATAAATCATAGTGAATATTTTAGAAAGGGGTATTAGATTCATTTGGATCTACCTCATCAAATTTTTCATGCACAGACTCTTCCACAGTCTTGGTTCTTTTATTAAAACCCCTATAGGATTTACTAGAAGATGAATAACCTAGGAGTATTCCTTCATCACTTTTAGAGGTAAACTTATCAATATTATCATTAGTATTAAGAATAAATACTTTTTAACTAAAAACTATAATATGATTAACCTTAGACATTATACTATTCCAAAGTTTATAAGGGGTTTTCTTCAAGATAGTTCAAATTAAAACTCTATTGATAATATAGGAGGTTGTGTTCATAGCCTCTTCCCAAAATTAGACAATAAAGTCATATTCATTAATCATAGTTCGATCATTCTCTTGAAGTGTTCTATTTCTTATTTATAAAACTCTATTCTACTGAGGGGTCCTAGGAGAAGATAATTTTTTATTATATTTTGACCAAAAGGATTAAAAGTCTTGATTTTCAAACTCACAGCCATGATCACTTGTTAGGGCCTTAATTCTAATTCCACATAGGTTTTCTACATTTTTTCCATACTTGGTAAAATATTAACAACTTAAACTCTTGTGAGATAAAAATAATACTGAATTATACCTATAAAATTAATCTACAAGTACATACTCACAGTATTTCCCATTTATACTATAAACTCTTTATGTTCCAAACAAGTCCATGTGAACTAAGTCAAGAGTTTTAGAAATTGAAAATTATTTTTTTGACATCAAAGAAATCTTATGATGTTTTCCTTTTTGATAGAGGTTATAGATGTTAGAATTTGGGAACTTATGTTTGGTTAGATCTCTAACTAGCCCTTTCCTAGTAATATTTATAAGTGAGTGAATGTTATAGTGGCCTATTCTCCTATTCCAAATCTAAGATTCTCTATTAATGGCACTTATGTTGGAAACATTTTAAGAAATAAAATAATCACTATTAATAGCATAAAAATTATCATTTCAGGCATTAAATAGTAAAAAAAATTAAAAACAATACAATAATTTATTTCAAACTTCACATGAAAAACATCATTATACAATTGTCATATGATAATAAAGTTATATTTTAAACAATCAATAAAAATTATTTTAGAAATTAAAACTGAATTACTGTTATCAATTTATCCAATACTGATGATCATTGCTTTATCATTGTCCCTAAAGGCAACATGACCACCATGAAACTTTATAAGGCTCTTGAAGCATGAGTAATCTCCTATCATATTCCTGGAACTTCCACTTTACAAGTATGATAAATTATTGTTGGAGATCTTAAATCATCTTTCCTACAAACAAATGTTTATACCAAAATTATTTTTGTACCCAGATTGTCTTGGGTCCAAAAATTTTAGTAACTAGGGCCTTAGAACCCATATTTTCTTTATAGTTACCCTATAAGTAGACTGTAAACATTTTAAAATAAAAACTTTATTTTGTCAATTTGAAAAACAACTAGCTGTGGGATTTTTATATTTCGACTTGGGAACAAATTTTCTCTCAACTACTCTTCTATGGAGATGTTGGTAACTTGTACCAGTAATGTACTTAGGATCAATTTTTTACCTATAATTTGAGTAATTGTTTCTCTTACATTCATAAATTTTTCTAAATATTTATTAAGTTTATCATTTTAAATTTTAAGTTCATTATTTTCCTTTAATTGTTGGTCATTATTCTCTTTCTCAACAGTAAGATCTATGTTTACATTAACAGGTAAAACCTTTTGTTTCTTCAAAATTTTATATTTTCCTTTAATCTTATTAATGGTATACTCAAGAATATTGATATATAGAAGCATTTTTTTTGACATATAATATTCATTTTTAGAGTGATCTACATTAATAATATAATATATGGAAGGTACCTTAGAAATATTTTTCATAGAGTACGTGTTTGTTCTATCATGATTCTCTTTATGTGTAGAATTTTAGTCATAGGATATTTCAACTTGAAACTTTTCTTTTTATTTCTGTTTGGATGTAATAGACATGAAAGTTACTGATTTTCTCCTCATTTCATCATCCCCTTCATGATTGACTTTAAGATCTTCCTCATACATCATTAGCTTCCCAATTAATTATTTGAAAGGTTGTTTACTGATATCATAGGATTCCATTATTTACATAGATTTCATTATCCATCTCTTTGGAAGGAATCTAAGTAGTCTCATGGTTTAGTCCTTGTTTGATATTGGATTCCCCAATGAGATCATTTTATTATCAATCTCATTGAACCTAATATATATATCAAAAATCAACTCATCAGATTTAATTCTGAATTAATAATATTCAATATTATAAGTGTTTAATATCATCTCTTTAACATTAGTGGTTCCTTTAGGTGAAATAGATAATGTATCCCAAATTTCATAAACAGGTGCATAAGAAAAAATTCTATTGAATTATTCATCTCTTAAAGAATAATAAAGGGAATTCATGGATTTTAAATTGTTTTTATAAGAAATCTTAGTATCATAAACCCATATATTCCTATAATTCTTAGGTATCTAATTATTATCCTAAAAAACTATCCAAATCTCAAAACCCATACTTTCAATATGCATTTTCATCTTTATTTTCCACTATGAAAAATTATTTCCATTAAATAAAGGAGGATTGTTAGTAGTATGAATTTTTTTTTCTATTATCAATTTAAAGAACTAAATTAATAACTAATATAAATTTATGATCTTTAACACACATAAAATTCATAGTTTAAAAGTTTAAAAATCATTTGATACCAAAATTTGGTCATAGTGAGAATCTCAAGAGGGGGTGAATTTATTAACCAATTAAAATTTCTGTTAAAATTTATTTAAATAAAATACACCATATTAAATAAAACAACTAATGTTAATCAAAATAGTAGAATGATATAAGATCTATCTTTTAAAATATTTCTCAAAGATTGATTAGGTCTCTATTAAAATAATTATGGAAGCTATTTTATCTTTTTAAATCAATTTAATTAATCAAAAATCTATATAAACACTAATTAATATTAACTATAAAATTAGTGGTTTTATTTTTAGTTTAAAATAGTTTCAGTTTAAATAAAAAAAATACAAAAAAAAACACACAATAGAATGAAATACAAGAGGTTCAGTCTCAAGCTAAGACTTAATCCTCTCCGCTTAGAAATAACTCGCTTCAAAAAAGATTATTTAAAATAATATATGATCTGTAACCTGGATCAGGTGTATAATAAAAATTATTTCCAGGTCACACAGTACTTATTCCATGAAACCCATGTTTATAAAACAAATATTGGCCACATAGAGACCTCTTCCACAACATGAGTGAAAAACGGTGTAAGGAAAGTTTGAGAAGATTTCTAGTATCTTTTAGTTAAGTATAGGATACAGTGTATCTGTTAAAAAATGAGTATACACACACTGCTTGTAATGTAAATATAATAGATAGAAAGAGAAAATAAAAATATGTAAAATGGATGCACTTATTTACTTGATACACTCTGAAGCATGTAACTCCTTGAGTAAGGCTCGAAATAGAGCTCAAGTCAAGTTTTTAAAATTTTCAGTATAAAAGGGTGTTCTAAAATCTTTCTTTTCAGTCTATAGGAAGTATTTTGAGTTTTCAATTCGATTATATTCTACAATAGTTGGTCACTGGTAAATATTATTCATGTATGGAACAATTCACAACAATATTTTTTTTATCTTTTAATTTTTATCTCACTACACATGTGTATGTTCTCCAAAGTCTCCGGCTCCTTTTTAACAGTAGCATGGTGGAGTGTCCATGTAGAGAACAATCATCCAAATATCATGCATCCTTGTACTTAGGGCATCCACATTATTTAAGGAATTTATAAAAACCTATTAGGAAAAATCATTAAAATATGTTTCGGCATTAAATTTGATAATATATCCACTAGAAATAGTTAATTCAAAAATAATGAAAAATAGTTCTAGTGTGTCCTCATGAATGGTGAGACAATCTCTAGTGGTGACTTAGGCTAGCGGTGAGTCTAGATGGCATTGATTCATGCGAACGATGATTCATTCGAGCAGTGATTCTTTTCAGTGGTAAGACAACCCAATACTTTGTATAATTTCCATTCTAGTTGTAGTTTATCTTCAATGGTGACTACTCTCTGGTAGTAGGTTTTTTTACACTTATCCAAATTTCCATATGTCGCCTCCAACGATCAGTTTTTTCGATACTTTACCAAATTTTTGGTTCAATGGTGAGTAATCTTCTGACACTGTCTATTTTCTATAATTATCCATATTTACACTCTAATAGTGAGCCTTTCCCAATGGAGATTCACTGTTGATGGTGACTCAACTTCAATGGTGAGTCATCCTTGGTGATGAATCATCTTCAAAGGTGAGCCATACTTAGAAAAATTTCTCCAATCTATCTTATATTATAAAATACTTTCATAACACATAAAACTCGTTAATATCATAACAAACATGATTTTTTATCATTAAAACTAGGGTACAAACACATAATAATAATTATTTGTGAGCATTAAAATAAAAAGGTGCCAACATGTTATATAGAAAAATAATATATTGATAAAATTATGTCAAAATTAAATTTTTATTTTAACTAAAACCCTATCTTGATAATACATCACATGTTCTACTTAATTAAATCACCACCAATAAGTAATTGAGAAAACATAAATTATTTATTAGTGAAATATTATTTAACATGGAACTTTAATGTTTTATGGTCCATATCAATTAATTATTTTCATTTTACTATTTAAGTGCACATGAACACACATATATTATAATACCTATGTGTATATCCATGAATCATGAGACACAAAATCATTTCCCCATTATCATTTGATATTTAAATAAAAAAAATTAGAATCAAAAAGACGTAGACCTGATCATATAACTTTCCCAAAATTACCAAGTCAACTTGATCTTCTTATATAAATATATTGATTAAAAAATATATATATGTTACTCATCAATCCCAAGATCATTTTTATCACTACCTTTATACATTATTAGAAACTCCAAAGTCTTTGTGGTGAAATTTTTAATGACTTTTCCCAGATATTTATACCAGTACCCATGTAATATTTCTATGTAACCTCTAGTATGTGTCCTCATGGGAAATAGGGTTCCAAATAGTGGTAATATTCTAAACAAAATATTATAGAGGTTATGTACTCAATGAATAAATAAATTAATTAATTTATAAGTTGAATTATTGAAACATTTACATGACCTATCATAAAAAATATACAATAATAATAGAAGTTAAATAAAAAATTAAGGTCATGTCAATGTTGCATAAAAGAAGTGATCAATAATAGGATGATCAAAATAAAATCCCTAAAATAAATGATTTCATTAATTACCCTATCAAGACCCCCTAATTGTTTTATCTCTACACTAGTTCTATAGAACATTTGTATCTTCTTACAATTATTTTATAACCCTTTAATAATTCATATAATAAATTCATAAGAAATAAATGTACACTAAAGTTCACATGATAAGTTGAGTTCTTTTACTTAGTATGTACCATAAAAACCTTAAACTTGAGTTTTGGTGTTTTTTTTGTATTCATGTGCTCGTGTCATGAGTCCATATAAATTAATTAACCCAATATACCAAAAAATCATAGAAACACAATGCATAATTTGATAATAATTACCAAGTAATTTTATTGTGGTTGTACTTGGCCACCATAGCCCTTGGCCATTCCCACTTTTGAAAATGTTGGACCATAGATATTTTAATCAATATATGTTTTTATGATGAACAATAAGAGTAATAGTGACATCGTAGTGACCCATAAGTCCAAGAAAACATCATCATATTGTGATGTCATAGATGTCCCACATTAATAGGACATTTTTATCATATATCAGTACTCTTGATTATATGTCTCGATTCCCAACAAGATAACTCATTCATAAATGAAATTTTGGGGTCATACATCTTGATGCCTCTCATAGTATCCTATACATTGAAAAAATAAAGTAGGTTTATATGACTTGATACCTCTCTATGAAAATCATGTATATATCAATAAATAACATAGGGTAATATGCCTTGATGCCTCCCTAAAAAATACATCATAGAATAAGAAATAAAATAACACTATAATTTCCTAACGAATAACAAAGATAAATTATTCATGCAAACACTAACATTTTTCATATGTGGAATCTACTAGGTAAACCTAAACTCAAAATATTACCTTGAACCTTAGGTCTGTTAGAACGAAAAACACATCCTACTATATCACTAACATTGTTGATTATAAAATAGTCATACTGACTCACTTCCTTCATGACTAGGGATTATTGTATCATCACATTACCCACTTAAATAATAACCCCAACCCCATTGATCTAGATCACCTCTATGGTTACCATCAAATTAAAGTTGAGAATGCATCCTTTGTCTACCTCCAATACATGAAAAACTAATAATAAATTCCCTGAAATAATTCATCATTTATATCAATAATCTAAACTTAATCTTAATCCCATGAGTTAATACTCTCCATATACTATGGGAACTCACATACCCAAATTGAGCATGAATCCCCCATATTCAACCCACCATGGGTGACTTAATCACAATATTATGTAATATTATTCATAAAATAATAATATAACACCATAATATTTAAGTAATACCTTTAAAGAAAATTCAAATACAACCTAAACAATAAATATTTTTAATTAACATATTCCAAATGGGTAATAAAAGATATCCCAACCAAATTAATCACATAGTTCAACTCAAGTTCTGACATGACCCACATACCTCTATTAAGTTCTTATATCACTAACCCATCATAACTCATTCATTTCACTCATTATAATGAATCATAAATAAAGACATAAAGTATGTTATCATAGTTATAATTGTGTCATCTGATAAGTGATTCAATATAATCATTTGTATAAAATGCGATAATAACCATTTCATTGGATATGTAATAAAGAAAAATATGATCACCAATATATTTAGTAGTATAAAATAATAAAGAAATAATATATAATTTAAATAATAACTACCCTTAACCCTAATGTGCAACCCCATCATTGGGATACCCAAAAGTCATTTATCTAGTTATGGAATAACCATCTGAGTTATCTTAATATTAATGATTTATTTCTTAATTTTTAGGGTACTCAAAATACATGTTTGAATCCCATTTAGTTAATTCCCATATTCGTTAATGTGGATATTTTTTCTTCAAATAGACAATACTTTAATTGACAATGAGAGGTTGGTCACATTAGTACTCTTAGACCATTTGAATTTAATTTTAAATTTTTGGACACCTATAGTTCCCATTTTGGTCCCTTTTCTACATTATTATACACCTCTCATACACCAGCACATAAAAAATGAGAAAAACATAGAAATTAGGTATGGTCACTTACCACACGCATCAATTATAGCTCATACATGAAATATCATTGATGATATCAACTCAATTAGTCTGAATTTAATGAACTTGGACCAAAAACCCAAAAAAAATATACATTACTCAACTAGAATGAGAAAGAGTAAGAGATACTTGATAAAACCATGTCTCTTATCGGTGTATTGATGATATTAATTGGATTTCCTAGATAAAGTGATATTATAACACCTGATACACCTTTTAAAAAAGAGAAAATTAAGAGAAGGGAGCAGTGAGAATTTAAGAGACTCCCCCTCCCCACCTCTGATATTTGAATTTTTTTCCCCAAGGTAAATGACCAAAATATCCCAACATCGAGTGGGTTGAAAAAGGCCACCAGAACTCCATTGGTATCTACCAAAATTATAGTGGGCCACTAGAACACTAACTCTGGTGCATCTCTATCAAAATCTAGTATCCCAACAAAAGTATGGTGGGTTACTACCAGAGTTTTAGTTGGTATCCAACTACTATTTATAACCCATTTAACATAATAACCCTTGAAATATTCTAACTTTGGCCCATCCTACACCTATTTTATATTTCAAAAATGAGAATTTACCTCAAATATATCATATTCATGTGAGTTAAATCATATCTTCATTGTTTCTTTCAACATCTATAATGAGGGTGAATCATGGAGATCATTTGAGACTATAATGGTCAACCTCCATCACTAATGAAGTATAAGGAAACCATTTTTCACTACTGAAATTCAAGGTATTTTCAATGGGCAATTTGCGACGGGATCTCGTCCTAAATGAGATTTTGCAACGGGGTCCCATCATAAATAGTCTATTGCAGAAAACAGTGTTGTAAATAGAATTTTTTGCAATGGGTTCATCACAAAAAAAAATTCAATTTGTGATGGGAAACCATCTCGTCAAAAATAGATCTCTAATTATATACATTATATATATATAAACATGTTGTGATAGGCCTGTTTCAAATAATTCTCCATTTATATATGTTATATATACCTAAACCTTTTGTGATGGGTCCATCGCAAATACCTATTTTAAAAATATATATATAAACTATTTGCGGTGGGGTCTCATCGCAAAAGGTCATATAGCAAATACTGAATAAAATAAAAAAATATATATTTAATAAAATTATAATTAATGAAAAAATAATATTAATATTATTAAAATAATAAAAAAATTAAAATTATTAAAATTATCAATATTATCAAAAATAATATTAAAAAATCATAAAATAATATTATTATTATTATTAGTAAAATATTAGTTAACATTAAAAAATATAATACTAATAATAAATCTTAAAATCTTAAAATATTAAAACTAAAAAAATAAAATTATAAAATATTCACACCAATATAAAAGATAGAAATAATAAATAGTTTATATTACAAAAAATCTTGAATTAATTTTTTTTTAACATAACAAAAAAAATCCCTGGGGGATAGTTTTCTAGAGGAGATAAATGAGCTGGAGGAGATGGTGGAAGAATATTCATCCCTAAATTATGAGTCAAATAGTGCATATAGTCAATCTTCTCATGTTATTGTTGTTTCTATAGACACATCTTCTTCTTGTGTTGTTATTACTTTCATCGATGCATATCCTCCTCATATTGTTGTTGTTGTTGCTGCTGTTGATGCATCTCTTCATGATTCTTTTGAAAACTCTCTATAATCTCATTCTGAGATCACAACTGCTCCTAATACTGTGATCCATAAGATGATGCCTGTAATAGCCCGAGATTTTATGAAAAATATTTTTTTTAATTTTATTAATGTCTTGTGTTGTACGCTACACCAAAAGGAGCTTGCACAACACACATCTTTTACTTTCCTTGCATTACACGCAATCGCAACCTTCCTCTATAGCGTGTGTAGTACGCAATACTGAGTTTCACGAAACAACGATATGCTATTAAAATATTATTAAAACTAGCCGTTATGAATAGTAATAACCACATTTTAAATTTTAGAAATTTTAGCTCTCAAAATGGACTTCATTTTTGGATTCGGAGTATCGAATTTAGCCTAAGGTGAAATTTTGGTACTTTTCGGATAACTTTCATATTCTGATGAATAGTGAAAATTACTAAATTATAATTAAAAACAACTTTTTAATCGAAATAATTAATAGTGATAAATTATTAATTTGAGTGGTTTTAAAGTATATTTAGAATATATTTTTACAATTTAATACAATTTTGGTCATTGAATGTAATTTCACATTTAAACCAGACATAATCAAGTGTCAATCTTTTGATAGATATTGTTTCTTAAAAACACGCTATTTGTTTTAACAGCGGGATTTAATTATAAAATTAATTAATGCAACTTCTATGTTATGAATTTGGTAAAATAGACTTCATTTTTGAATTCGGAATATGAAATATAGCTTAGGATGAAATTTTGGCATTTTTCTGAAAAACATCAATTTTTGATGAATAGTGAAACTACTAAGTGGTAGTTAAAAACTGAATTTTTCATAAAACTTAATTTTACCGCTTCTGTGAATGGAATTTCAAAAATCCGAGAGACACGGTTGATGTCTGTAAGTAAAATATGGTTCAATAAGATGAAAATAATTTTTGGTGAATAGTAACTTTTTACTTTTATTTACCACGGTTAAAAGTAAATAGAGTAATTAAGGGTAGGAATGATTATGATATTACCCTAACACATGTCCTAATTCTATTGGACAAGTGTATCTCGACCAAAAATAACCTTAAGTGTAAAATATTATCATTTAGGCCCATTTGGATTAGATTAGGACATTTATTATTATTTAATTCAAAGAAGAGTTAAAAGAGTTAAAATCAAAGTATATTTACTAAAACATTTTTAATATGGGGTTATACATAAGATAAATTCGACTATAAATATTCATTAGAAAGATAAACATATTTACTACATAATGGTATTTTATTTATAACTTTTAGACATTAAATAATTTAATTTAATTATGACACGACGATGATGCAGTAATTATCTTATTTATGAAATATTGACATAATTGATGTTATAAACACCACAATAAATGTAATTTGAGACTTTTTATGAATTCCACTAATTTTCTAGGCTACTATGATATATTAGTGTTGATTTAATCAACTTGGTTCGAACATATAATTCTGTTATGACTTTCACAAAAATCATATATCAAATAGTGTCAAAATTGACACAAAATAGTTTTTAAATCAAATATTATATTATTAATTGTTATTTTATTCATAAAAATATAATTTTCGGCCAAATGACTTAGATAAGGATATATATATTAATAATAAACAATTTGGGGTTCTTTTGGCATGTTATAGTAAGTGTATTAACCATATAGTGAAAGAAAACAAAAAGACATGGTAAAAGTTAAATTATTTAACTTAGAGTTAAATCTAATTGATAAGGTTAAAATAATACCCTAAACTTGTCTAAATCCTATTGGTTGATATAATTTCGACCCATCCCCACTTTATCTTTGAAATAAGACCCTTTGGAACCATTATAAACCGATTTTGACTTTAATATAAAATAATATTTTGAGATATTCCTAAGGTGCCCCTCTCCTTCCTTATAAAAGGGCACCTCCTCCCTCTCTTCCTCACACAACATTGAGCCTTCAAGCTCGGCCAACCCCTGCCAAATTCTCTTATCCACTTCCCTATAAACATCCTAGAGGTTCTGGTCTTCCTCAAAGACCAATTTTAGTGCCCTAAGAGGAGGTCTCAAGGAGGCGCTTCAAAGAAGAGGTAATTTCCATTACCGATTCTTTCACCTTTATTTCTTCTTCCACTCCTTCTTCATAGGTTGTTTCATTATGAAGTAATAACATCAGTATCACTCATATACTGATATGTTATTATAAATATGAAACAACTCTAATTAACGTTCTATCCATCCTACGGAAAAAGGAAATCACCGCGCGTGCGTACGTACGGAATACCGTCTCCACGCCGTGGTGTAAACTATTTTCCGCCACCACCTTAATTGGATGGGTATAATGGTGTAATGAGTAACTATATATGATTATTATAAAGTGATATTGATACTGAAATAGTATACAAACACTTCAACACAATTCCACGACCATGGGAATGATATCATCGCTCGTGCGTACGTACGGACTACCGTCTCCACGACGCGATGAGATTCATTCTCAATGATTAACCATTCATGAATGATTATAAAGTATATATAATATGTACTAATGAAATATATGACATAATAATGATACTGGATTTATTTATATATTTATATGTATTTCATCTACTTAATTCCATTCAATTCAATAAGGAAACGAAAACAACGTTCATACGTACGTACGGACTACCGTCTCCATGAACGGTGTATTTCTTTCCCTTTAATGATTTATTATATATATGTATATCCTGAATATATATATATATAAATCATGTTTTATGTTCTGGAATTAAGGAATCATGATCTAAGTAATCATATGAATAATTACAAGTCAAAACACGGACGACAAATGAAACAATTTTACCCAAAACGCTCTTTAACATGATATTTACAAAAGAACGGGTAATATAAAGTCATAAGTGAACCATATAAGATATCATAACAATGACTATGATTATTTAATAAGTAAATGACATTATTTAAATCATTATACATGAGGTTCGGACACTTACGAAGCAAATCGGACCTAAGGTAAGGAAAATACCACAATCTCATTTTTATCCGAGATTGTTTATTCATAAGTATTTACTGGGGTGTATTTTATCATCCACATCCATGTTCCCTCAATATGTAATATTGTTTCCATACACTTACAATAGTTTAAATCCAATTTTACCCTTCGGTGAGTTTTTAGTAAAGAATATGAAAGGAATCTTTTGTCGTTTTTTTCGTACGAGGTACTTTTTGACTTTTCTGACAAAGGTACGAAGAATGTTTTTTTTAACTTATACAGCATGAATGGATTTTTAAAACATTATTTCCAAGAAGATTCCTTTACAAGTTTTAAAGTTTATTTTTAATCAAATTCTTTTATTTTAAAGTCGTATGACATGTCATGAAAGGAAAAATGTTTTTGAAGTAGAAAGGATATTTTCCTCAAGAATGGAGTTCAAGTATTTTATCAAAATTATTTTCCATCTAAGATAATAAAAGGGTTCTGTTTTTTATCCCTATTATTACATGGATTTGATTATGTTGTGATGGAAATATTTTTTATGAATTCCTTTATCTTATATGAATTGTTTTATGATGTCATGTTGTTTAAGAATTCCATTTTTATTACATGGGTTATGAAATGATGTATGATTTATGATTTTGTGGCACACATAAGAATTGTATCATTATGAGATGGGTGGGACCTATATCTCCCTCCAATGCATTGGGTAAAGATTTTATATCTCATGAGATAGACATGGCTGAAATGGTAGGTTATACCGGTTCAGTGAAACAGGACTGAAACGAGGGTTACTCGATTCAGAAAGGGACTTTGTCCACTAAGATAGTCTTGGAAATCAGTCTTGACTAACAAGAAATGATTCTCTATGATTATGTGTGTATGACAAAAAGTTTCATGTTTTAAGTTATGATTATTGGGATTTCATTTCACTACTATGATTTATCCCATGTTATCAAATTATGCTCTCTTTTGCAGGTTAAGATTTCCAAAAGTTATGTTCTTATGAATATGATGTGATTGATTTTTCTTTTGTATACCCTTATTGAGCATTTGAGCTCACCCTTTTATGTTTTCTTTTCCCCAGGATATAAAGAAAGGTTTTAGGTAAAAAAAGGGAAGATCTTTATGGGAGATATTGAAGATCTTTCACCACGATTAGAAGATTACGTTCCGAGTTTCCAAAGACACTAAACTATTACGATCCTTGTGTGTGTGTTTTTCTTATGTACTAAGTATTCCGCAAATGTAATGTAATGTCCATGTACGTCAAGATACGGGTCTCTACAGTTGGTATCAGAGGAAAGGTTTAGTCAACCTTTGGAAACTAGGACGTGAAAACATTAGTGAGATCCCTAGAGATATTTCTAAGGTATGTCTAGGGATGTCCCTAAGGATAAGTATACATATAGGATATAGTCCTAGCACTATGGTAACGATCATAGAATTAAACCTAAGATTTTAGATATTGAAGGTACTCCCCCTTTACTATGTTGTTTTCTCTAGCATGATTTTTGCCTCTCAACGAATTCTTTTTGTGTTTTAGTTAATGGAGGGAACCAGACGGAATTCGGTTAACATTGAATCCAATGGACAAATTGGTGACTATAAGCAACAAAATTATGTAATGCCTAGAGAGAAAGATATTGTGATTATGCCGAATCAGTCATCGCGATATATGATTAACAAGGTGAAATTTAGTGGTATACCTAATTCATCAAAGAAGAGGAAGATAGACTATTATGCATGTTCGCATGTTGAGCAGCATAAAGAAAGGAAGATTGAGATTTCTAAAGAAGGGAAGAAGAACCTTTAAGAATACCTCAAATGGAGGGACCGATGTTATTTGTTTGGAGATAAGGGTCATAGAGTGACAGACTGTTATGGAGTTCAATGTATTATTTGTGGAGAACATGGGCATTACCCAACTCAATGCCCTGACCTAAAAAGTTACTTCTAAATCATGGAAGGACTTATTCCAGGACAATAATTGAAGAGGATGGATTGAAGTGTTTATGTATTGGTATTCAAGAATAATGTTGTTGAGGTAATTTTATTGTTTATTATAATATTTTTGTATTATTGTGGTTTTCAATAATTTTAAGGTACCGGTAACCATGAAAAGTGATTCAAATATTTTGGAAAGCAGATGATATGCGCATAATGAAGGGATAAGGAGAAAATGAAATGTTTGACAGTATTCATGAGCTCATGATTGATATAAGGACTAAGTGATATCATGGATTGAGTATATAGAATTTTGAAGATTTTGGAATGTGGAAAGTGTTAAATTTTAACTGCATTCATATTTTCACTAAGCTATTCAAGAGAATACATGATTAAGGACTTTGAATGTTTGGAATGTGACCAAAAAAACATATCTTATGATATATGGGGATCGACGATGGTGTTAAATCTCTGGTAATCGTTTTCACTATGTTATGAGAGTGGACTTCAGTATTATGGATAAGCCTAAAGATTGAAATGGATTATGTTGGACATAAGTTAGTATTGTTTAAGGATAGAAGTTTTCTCGATATTATTGATGGTATTTTATAGTAATATAGTTTTAGAAAAAGGACAACCTGCAGGACGGGCGACAGCCCATCGCGTCGGACAAGGATGTGGGAATCGAACCCACAACCGAAGTGCGACTGGCCTTTATCGCCTACCAATGGCCTACAAGAAGTCCCTGTTTATTAGAAACTAGTTTTATTATATTAAGCAGTATGATATATGAAGTATAAAGTCCATTTTAGGAACCATATATGATTAATCTCACTATAGATCGACTTATGTATATAATTTTTGCTAACCTTTTGTTTGAGACAGATGGAATAACCCGTCATTCTATCACATGATCTGCTAACACTTCACTAATAACAAATTCAACTTCATTTATTTAAGAGATGAAGTGGAAATTGTTAAAGGCATGAACAACAGTGATATTGTACCAAAATAAAGTAAGTATTTATTCGAATTCAAATTCTTTAACTTTAGGGAAACGATCTTGAAAACCAAAAATGTTGTCCTAGTGATCTTATATATGATGAATCAGATGGTACCTTAGATCATCACAAATTTATGGCTTTGTGATTGCTAGCTTTTCCATAGCCATGTTCTCTACCACTCTCCATCAGAACATGATGGTTAGATTTCTCTTCCATATCCATATTTTCACCTATGTGGAAATCCAATGATTAGTTTATTTGGGTAACAGTTATGTTTCATACTTTTGTTTTTAAAGATTGGTTTTGATATTCCTTTTTACGATGTGGGTTTCTATAAAATAAACTTTCGAATATTAAACCATTTATAACCCTGACGAATTTCGAGGGCGAAATTCATTTTAAGGGGGGTAGAATGTAACAGCCCGAGATTTTATGAAAAATATTCTTTTTAATTTTATTAATGTCTTGTGTTGTACGCTACACCAAAAGGAGCTTGCACAACACGCATATTTGACTTTCCTTACATTACACGCAATCGCAACCTTCCTCTATAGCGTGTGTAGTACGCAATACTGAGTTTCACGAAACAACGATATGCTATTAAAATATTATTAAAACTAGCCGTTATGAATAGTAATAACCACTTTTTAAATTTTAGAAATTTTAGCTCTCAAAATGGACTTCATTTTTGGATTCGGAGTATCGAATTTAGCCTAAGGTGAAATTTTGGTACTTTTCGGATAACTTTCATATTCTGATTAATAGTGAAAATTACTAAATTATAATTAAAAACAACTTTTTAATCGAAATAATTAATAGTGATAAATTATTAATTTGAGTGGTTTTAAAGTATATTTAGAATATATTTTTACAATTTAATACAATTTTGGTCATTTAATGTAATTTCACATTTAAACCAGACATAATCAAGTGTCAATCTTTTGATAGATATCGTTTCTTAAAAACACGCTATTTGTTTTAACAGCGGGATTTAATTATAAAATTAATTAATGCAACTTATATGTTATGAATTTGGTAAAATAGACTTCATTTTTGAATTCGGAATATGAAATATAGCTTAGGATGAAATTTTGGCATTTTTCTGAAAAACATCAATTTTTGATGAATAGTGAAACTACTAAGTGGTAGTTAAAAACTGAATTTTTCATAAAACTTAATTTTACCGCTTCTGTGAATGGAATTTCAAAAATCCAAGAGACATGGTTGATGTCTTTAAGTAAAATATGGTTCAATGAGATGAAAATAATTTTTGGTGAATAGTAACTTTTTACTTTTATTTACCACGGTTAAAAGTAAATAGAGTAATTAAGGGTAGGAATGATTATGATATTACACTAACACATGTCCTAATTCTATTGGACAAGTGTATGTCGACCAAAAATAACCTTAAGTGTAATATATTATCATTTAGGCCCATTTGGATTAGATTAGGACATTTATTATTATTTAATTCAAAGAAGAGTTAAAAGAGTTAAAATCAAAGTATATTTACTAAAACATTTTTAATATGGGGTTATACATAAGATAAATTCGACTATAAATATTCATTAGAAAGATAAAAAGATTTACTACATAATGGTATTTTATTTATAACTTTTATACATTAAATAATTTAATTTAATTATGACACAACGATGATGCAGTAATTATCTTATTTATGAAATATTGACATAATTGATGTTATAAACACCAAAATAAATGTAATTTGAGACTTTTTATGAATTCCACTAATTTTCTAGGTTACTGTGATATATTAGTTTTGATTTAATCAACTTGGTTCGAACATATAATTCTGTTATGACTTTCACAAAATCATATATCAAATAGTGTCAAAATTGACACAAAATAGTTTTTAAATCAAATATTATATTATTAATTGTTACTTTATTCATAAAAATCTAAGGTTCGGCCAAATGACTTAGATAAGGATATATATATTAATAATAAACAATTTGGGGTTATTTTGGCATGTTATAGTAAGTGTATTAACCATATAGTGAAAGAAAACAAAAAGACATGGTAAAAGTTAAATTATTTAACTTAGAGTTAAATCTAATTGATAAGGTTAAAATAATACCCTAAACTTGTCTAAATCCTATTGGTTGATAGAATTTAGACCCATCCCCACTTTAGCTTTGAAATAAGACCCTTTGTAACCATTATAAACCGATTTTGACTTTAATATAAAATAATATTTTGAGATATTCCTAAGGTGCCCCTCTCCTCCCTTATAAAAGGGCACCTCCTCCCTCTCTTCCTCACACAACTTTGAGCCTTCAATCTCGGCCAACCCCTGCCAAATTCTCTTCTCCACTTCCCTATAAACATCCTAGAGGTTCTGTTCTTCCTCAAAGACCAATTTTAGTTCCCTAAGAGGAGGTCTCAAGGAGGCGCTTCAAAGAAGAGGTGATTTCCGTTACCGATTCTTTCACCTTTATTTCTTCTTCCACTCCTTCATCTTAGGTTGTTTCATTATGAAGTAATAACATCAGTATCACTCATATACTGATATGTTATTATAAATATGAAACAACTCTAATTAACCTTCTATCCATCCTACGGAAAAAGGAAATCACCGCGCGTGCGTACGTACGGAATACCGTCTCCACGCCGTGGTGTAAACTATTTTCCGCCACCACCTTAATTGTATGGGTATAATGGTGTAATGAGTAACTATATATGATTATTATAAAGTGATATTGATACTGAAATAGTATACAAACACTTCAACACAATTCCACGACCATGGGAATGATATCATCGCTCGTGCGTACGTACGGACTACCGTCTCCACGACGCGATGAGATTCATTCTCAATGATTAACCATTCATGAATGATTATAAAGTATATATAATATGTACTAATGAAATATATGACATAATAATGATACTGGATTTATTTATATATTTATATGTATTTCATCTACTTAATTCCATTCAATTCAATAAGGAAACGAAAACAACGTTCATGCGTACATACGGACTACCGTCTCCATGAACGGTGTATTTCTTTCCCTTTAATGATTTATTATATATATGTATATCCTGAATATATATATATATAAATCATGTTTTATGTTCTGGAATTAAGGAATCATGATCTATGTAATCATATGAATAATTAAAAGTTAAAACACGGACGACAAATGAAACAATTTTACCCAAAACGCTCTTTAACATTATATTTACAAAAGAACGGGTAATATAAAGTCATAAGTGAACCATATAAGATATCATAACAATGAATATGATTATTTAATAAGTAAATGACATTATTTAAATCATTATACAGGAGGTTCGGACACTTACGAATCAAATCGGACCTAAGGTAAGGAAAATACCACAATCTCATTTTTATCCGAGATTGTTTATTCGTAAGTATTTACTGGGGTGTATTTTATCATCCACATCCATGTTCCCTCAATATGTAATATTGTTTCCATACACTTACAATAGTTTAAATCCAATTTTACCCTTCGGTGAGTTTTTAGTAAAGAATATGAAAGGAATCTTTTGTCGTTTTTTTCGTACGAGGTACTTTTTGACTTTTCCGACAAAGGTACGAAGAATGTTTTTTTTAACTTATACAGCATGAATGGATTTTTAAAACATTATTTCCAAGAAGATTCCTTTACAAGTTTTCAAGTTTATTTTTAATCAAATTCTTTTATTTTAAAGTCTTATGACATGTTATGAAAGGAAAAATGTTTTTAAAGTAGAAAGGATATTTTCCTCAAGAATGGAGTTCAAGTATTTTATCAAAATTATTTTCCATCTAAGATAATAAAAGGGTTCTGTTTTTTATCCCTATTATTACATGGATTTGATTATGTTGTGATGGAAATATTTTTTATGAATTCTTTTATCTTATATGAATTGTTTTATGATGTCATGTTGTTTAAGAATTCCATTTTTATTACATGGGTTATGAAATGATGGATGATTTATGATTTTGTGGCACACATAAGAATGGTATCATTATGAGATGGGTGGGACCTATATCTCCCTCCAATGCATTGGGTAAAGATTTTATATCTCATGAGATAGACATGGCTGAAATGGTAGGTTATACCGGTTCAGTGAAACAGGACTGAAACGAGGGTTACTCGATTCCGAAAGGGACTTTGTCCACTAAGATAGTCTTGGCAATGAGTCTTGACTAACAAGAAATGATTCTCTATGATTATGTGTGTATGAAAAAAAGTTTCATGTTTTTTTTTATGATTATTGGGATTTCATTTCACTACTATGATTTATCCCATGTTATGAAATTATGCTCTCTTTTGCAGGTTAAGATTTCCAAAAGTTATGTTCTTATGAATATGATGTGATTGATTTTTATTTTGTATACCCTTATTGAGCATTTGAGCTCACCCTTTTATGTTTTCTTTTCCCCAGGATATAAAGAAAGGTTTTAGGTAAAAAAAAGGGAAGATCTTTATAGGAGATATTGAAGATCTTTCACCACGATTAGAAGATTACGTTCCGAGTTTCCAAAGACACTAAACTATTACGATCCTTGTGTGTGTGTTTTTGTTATGTACTAAGTATTACGCAAATGTAATGTAATGTCCATGTACATCAAGATACAGGTCTCTACAATGCCTCTCCATGAGATCCTCTTGAATTGGATGCCGATATCACAGTAGTACCATAATAAGTCCTAGGAGTCAAATGTGAGCCAATACCAACAACTCGGCCCTTCTTAATGCCATACTGGGTTGCCTGCATCCATGTCACCTCATCAAAATGGTGAGCGCTAGTCTGATCATCCATCTTGGCCCGACTCTAAGCATGTGTCTGAGAGTTCACATCCTCATATGACTCCTTCAGTTCCAATTTGATATTAATATAGTGAGAATATTATATGCAGTTAATTTTCAAACTGAAAAAGAAATAATACTGACCACAATCTGACGTTGGTGACCACTTTTAATCTCTTTAGTGGTTGGATCACTGTAAATCCTCTAATAAACATTGTACTCCATAATATCGGGCCACTTGACTACCTATATGAATATAAAAAAACTATTTATATTTAATTTTATATAAAATATTTAAAAAATATACTTACCATATGCTCTCTATGCGTACTAAATGTATGGCTACTAGCTCGATTTGTCACCTCATGTCTCCCCTAGTTCTGTCATCCTGATGAAGATATCCTCTGAAATCCACCACCCAAAAAGTGTGAACATAATCCATCCCAAACGTGAGATGAAGTGTACTCTGGTATATGGGCTCTATATGACTCATCAAATATTGTCACTCCTGCTTTCTTAATGGTTTTCCTACACAAATTGTGCAAAAAATGGCGGAAACAGTCATGCATAGACACCTCCCATACTTTGTGGATAGCGTCATGCATGCTATCATCAATGGGATACCATAAAACCTACAAATAATTTATAATATCATGTTATTAATGACATATATTTCAAAATAAATATTATTTATTTACGTACCAGTCAATTATTGAACATGTCGAGCTACACATCAACGGGAATCTGTTCTCATGTGATCCATGGCTGAGAAAAATAATTATGAAGGATATTGCTCCCTTGTTCAATATCTACATGCGCAAAACTATGAAAAAAGAATAAATAATAAAAAAATAGTATATAAATAAATTAATTAAAGCTAAAAAATATGCAGGTTACCATACCTCTGCGTGCGTGGATCGAAGCCAAGACATGGACTTTGCTCATGGATAGGGTCATAAATCACCAGTCACACAAGAATGTGCCCCCTCTGCATACCCCCTGAACCTTCAGTAGGCTGAGGGTCAGATGATCCCAAATACTTTTCATATAGAGGTAGCTCAGCCTCCTGAAACTCACGAAGTATATCAGGGTCCATCTAAAGCACAAAATTATTTTTGTTAACTAATATTTGAAAATACTATATATATATATATTAGTTATGATTATAAACATCATTTAACTATGTCAATGTTCACCTTCATCATCATCTTTATATCTGGAAATTTCAATATCTTCATATTCATCCTTGGAATGATCAATATCCTTATGAGTTTCAGTTTCGTCATATATTTCCATTTCTAATTCATTTGTAACATTATTAACATCATCATAACCATCGACCCTTAATTATGGGGTGTCATCATCAATATTCGTGGATCTTTATGAAAAAAATGTATTTTGTGTAGTCTCTTGAAAAATTTCAATTCCTTGCACTTCAGTAGAACCGCATTCATTTTGAGTAAATTGATTTTACTAATATTTCATTTTAATCATGATCCACCAATCACTCAGGTATCTTGAAGTAGCACAGTACTTTGCATAATAAATTTGATGTCCCTGTTAAGCCAGTAAAAATGGTTCATTTACTGCAAGAATAATTTTATATTTAATATCAAGGATTCCATGAGTCGTATGAACACACAAGCCTCTTTCAGTATCCAACCACCGACATTTAAACATCATTTTGTAATTTTTCTCTAGATAACATAGTTCAATAATTTTATCTAGAATTCCATAAAAGTTAACTTTAGTTTATCTATGATGTTATCATCTCAAGAAAACTCCACTGTTCATTGTTTTTTTATTCTCCATATTCACCTGTATGAAATCAAAAACCATTAACCACATATGAAATATAAGATTTAACCATTTTGGATAGTGGGTTACTCAACATACAGAGTCTCTTATCAATTTTATCAGCATGTTGAGATGCCAAAAAAGTTTTAAAAAAATAATTAATATAATAAATAATAAACTAAATTTATATGTTAAACCATCAATAATTTATGTTACCAGTTTTTTAAACCATTGAAAAAAATTTGACGTTCTTCAAGAGTAGCTGCTGTAATTTGTGGAAGTTGTTTCTTGATATTATTATCATATTACCTAAAAATAAAATAATTTTACTTACTATAACATAAATTATAGATTAAGTAATAGAATCACTCACAGTAAAAATGATTTCATTTTTTCACAGTTGATAAGAACATATGTATGAGTTCTGTGATGTTCATCATATGAAATCCATCGTTCATGAACTCCATCGAAGCCAAGCTCTGACTAATTAAAAACTGATAATTTGTTGTCTATTTCATCATCAACACTCCCCTCATTCTATCCCATGTAATTATGTTTTGAGGGATATTCAGATTCAAAATAATGAGAGCATAAAAAATTAATTTTCTCTGGAAAATAAGTTTCAACAATTGAGCATTAAACTGATACATTGCTACATACTTTTTTCATCAATTTCTGCATGCATCTCTCGAATGGGTATATCCATCAAAAATGTACCCGACCTCCAAATTTATATTCATATGGAAAATGTAATATTAGATGTTCCATTGAGTCAAAGAAAGTAGGCGGAAAGATTTTTTCCAATTTACATATAATTAAAACAACATCTTCTTCCAGTTTTCTTATTGCATCATAGTCTGTTGTCACCACACAAATGTCTTAAAAAAATATTATATGTCTGTTATCAAATACCAAATAATAGAATTCAATAAACCTCTTAATCCAATTGGCATAAGTCTTTCTATTATAAAATGACAATCATGACTTTTTAATCCTGTAATATAACCATTCTTAATACATCTATCCAAATTGGAAGAATAGTCATCTGGAAGTCTCAAATATGAAATCCACAGACAAAATAATAAGCGTCTCTCTTTGGACAGTGTATAAGCTACTTTTGGCTTCATTAAACCTCTATGATCTGACATTTTGAAACAGTTCAAGTTAAGGTCACCTACAAATTTGGGCAAGATCTAATCATTCCTTTACATTATCTTTGGTCTTATATAGTGTATCCAAAACTATATTAAATAATTTATCAAAATATTTTTTCTCAATATGCATGACATCCAATATGTGTTAGACCAATAAATCAGACCAATATAGAATATCCCAAAAAATGCTTTATTTTATCAAATCGTGTTCTTTACCAAAGAAATGGTTTTTTTATTGGTTTAATGTTGTTCCAAATGTGATGGGAGGTAATGAAAATACAAATGATTCTAACTCTATACCTGAGATCATTTTTGGAGGTTCATCCCTTTTAATTGTGCCTTTTCTGAAATGAGATTTGTTCTTCCAAAAAGGATGATCGGTTAAGAGAAATCTTCAATTACATTCAAAATAGCAAGGTTTTTTCCATTGACGAGCATAAATGTTTTTTAGTCTTTCATAAAGTAAGGACATGATTACAGACCATGTGTACTCCAGCCAGATAACATTTCATATGCCGAGAAGTCACTAATTTTCCACATCAATGAATTTTTTAATATAAAATTTTGTTTCGCAGCAACATCATATGTAATAACACCATTACTCCATAATGAACTTAACTCATCAACCAATGGTTTCAAATGAACATCAATATTTTTTTCGAATGTCCTAGGATTAATAAGGTCAAAAATATATAGGGATCCTTTATCTACATCCATGGAGGCAAATTGTATGGATTTATAAAGACAGTTCAACATGAATACTCACTACCATAGGAACCAAATGGGTAGAAATCGTTAGAATAAAGACTCAATCACACGTTCTGGGCTTCTAAATAAAAAGACAGATGCATTCCATCAAAATTTTTCTATGAATCACCATCATATGGATGATTCAAGCTTTTACCTATTGAAATCTTGGTTTTTTTCCACAGCATCATTGAAGATATGTTCTGATTCATAAATAAACACTGAAACCTAGGGGTAAGTGGGAAATATCTCAATTGTTTTATAGGAATCAATCAAAACTACCCTGATTGAGCTTCTTTAAACCTCAATTTTCCAAATGTGGGACAACTATCCAATGAATAATTTTCACCAGAATATAAGATGAGTTCATTTTCACATGCATGAATCTTCTGATAAATAAGGCCCAGATTAGAAACCAGCCTCTTTCTCTCATAGTAATTTGTAGGCAACACATTTCCTTCAGGTAACATTGTTTTAAACAAATAAAATATCTGAACAAAATAGTTTTTTGACATTGAATTCTCTAATTTAATAGCCATGAATTTTACAACTACTTATAATTTTCTTATCTTACAACCAGGATATAATGCATCCTCAGAAGACCTCAAAAACTCATAAAATTCAGATGGTTCCAACTCAGGAGTTAAATCATTATCATCCTGAGTTTTAGTTTGTTGAGCAGATGGACTTGCAACATGATAAACTAAATTTTGAAACTATGATGGATCCAGAATCAAATTATTAGTATCTTATTTGGAACAGCATTCAGCGTGTTGATACCAAATAACATAATGTGGTTGAAAACCAAAATGCAAGATATTTCCCCAAACCTTTTAAAATGTGTCAGACATTCTCAGAGCACATTTTTTACCAAGACACTTAAATGTGCCTTCTAAAAAAATTCTGGTTTTGATGATGAAAATGATAAGAAATCTTCAACACCCTCAATATATACAAGATTTAAACAAGATCCATTTAGATTTATGTACTTATTTATCCAAGCGAGATCGTCTAAAAATGATTGTTGTCAAATTCCTTGTTCCATATTATTCTACAAAATATAAAATAATTATTGTTTTTGAATAATTTCAAATTAGAAAAAAACTATCCTAAAAAGAAGATAAATAATTAAAACTAATTCTTAATAATTACCATTAATTATGGGTGACACAATTTCCAGTGTATTGACAGCTACTCTTTTGTCTGACGGCTCATTTACATGTAACTTTTTCACACTGAACTCGTAATAAAAAATATAATCAGAGGTATACATATCCATTCTCGTGCATATGAGAATGTATAAGAACACCACCGAGCAGATTCTTCATTCTGATTTTAGTATGAGAATGATGCAATTAAATGAGTTTTAAGACAAAAGAGCTCCCTTTTCATCAATGAATCATCTTCTCGCAACTAGCACCACCTAAAACCATTATGAAAAATTTGGTCCTACATATGCATATCCAACCTTGTGCATATGATATTGGATATGCATACATAGAAGCATATTTTTCATAATGTTTTTAGTCGGTGAGAGTTAAAAAGATAATACTCATCGAGCAAAAGGAGTTCCTCAAATCCACTAGAAATTATGCCAAGTTATTACAATTAATTACAATTGATTTTATTTCATAACTATTCATAATTATTCAAAACTAATCATAATTATCCATAATTATTCATAATTATTCCTAATTATTCCTAATTATTCTTATTTATTTTTATTTGTTTCTATTTATTTTTATTTATTCTTATCTATTGCTATTTATTCCTATTTATTCATATTTATTGTTATTTATTCCTATTTATTGATATTTATTTTTATTTATAGTTATTTATTGTTACTTATTGTTACTTATTGTGAATTATTGCGAATTATTTCTAATTAATACTAATTATTTCAATTTATTATTAATTTTTTAAATAATTGCTTATTATTAATAATTATTCTAAACTATTAAAAATTATTACTAATTACTACTAATTATTACTAATTACTATTAATTATTACAAATTACTACTAATTGCTACTAATTATTACTAATTATTAATACCTATTACAAATTATTCCTATTGATTACTAATTATTACTAATTATTACTATTTATTACTAATTATTACTAATTATTACTATTTATTACTATTTATTACTATTTATTTTTAATTATTACAAATTATTACAAATTATTACCAATTATTACTATTTATTACTAATTATTAATATTTATTACTAATTATAACTAATTATAACTATTTATTACTATTTATTACTATTTATTACTAATTATTACAAATTATTACTATTTTTTACTATTTATTACTATTTATTACTATTTATTACTAATTATTACTAATTATTTCTAATTATTACTAATTATTACTTTTTATTACTATTTATTACAATTTATTAATATTTATTACTATTTATTACTATTTATTAGAATTTATTACTATTTATTACTATTTATTACTATTTATTTCTATTTATTACTAATTATTACTATTTTGTTACTATTTTTTTACTATGTTTTACTATTTTTTACAAATTATTACTAATTATTTCTAATTATTACTAATTTTTACTAATTTTTACCATTTTTTACTAATTTTTAATATTTATTACTATTTATTACTATTTATAACTATTTATTACTATTTATTACTATTTATTACTATTTATTACTAATTATTACTATTTATTACTAATTATTACTAATTATTACTAATTATTTCTATTTATTACTAATTATAACTTATTATTGCTGATTATTACTATTTATTACTAATTCTTACTATTTATTAGTATTTATTACAATTTATTACCAATTATTATTAATTTATTACTATTTATTACTATTTATTACTATTTATTAACACTAATTATTATTTATTACTATTTATTAATAATTATTACTAATTATTTCTAATTTTTACTAATTATTAATAATTATTTCTAATTATTACTATTTATTACTATTTATTACTATTTATTACTATTTATTACAATTTATTACTTTTTATTACTATTTATTACTAGTCATTACTAATTATTACTATTTATTATTAATTATTACTATTATTTTTTATTATTTTTTATTACAATTTATTACTATTTATTACTAATTTTTACTAATTTTAACTATTTATTACTATTTATTACTATTTATTACTAATTATTACTAATTATTAATATTTATTACTAATTGTAAATATTTTTTACTATTTTTTCCTAATTATTACTATTTTTTCCTAATTATTACTATTTTCCCTAATTATTACTATTTTTCCTAATTAATACTATTTACCCCAAATTATTACTAATTAACGTTAATTACTCTTAATTACTGAGAATTAGTACTGATAATTTCATTTTATTATTACAAATAAATACTAATGACAAAACAATTTTAATCTAATTTAATTACAACTAATCCAAAATAATTAAAATTATTATAAAAAATGAAATAAATACTAAATTAAATAACACATAAATACCTTTAAACTTGATCTCTTATAGGTGTAGAGGGCTTCACAACTTCTTTGTAAAAAAACTAACTCTGAAAAAAATTCACTCTAAAATTAGAATTTATAGAGAGAGAGAGAGAGAGAGAGAGTAGGAATTGAGGGGAAGGAAAAAACGGATTGGGGTATATGTAGGTTAGATTAGTTGTGGCGGAACCCGTCGCAAATACATTCAACAGCGTTAATTTCTGTTGGTGGTTAAAAGGGTATTTGTGATGGGTCCCGTCGCAAGTAGTGACATGCCGGCACACTTGTTGCGACGAGACAACATCCCGTCGCAAATAGTATTTCCTACCACCGGGTATTTACGACACGTCTCGTCGCAAATACCCTTCCCGTGGTTTAGCGTGCAAACCACGCCAAACTTTTTGCGACGGGTTGATACTTTAATCACAAATAACCTCTTTGATAGACTATTTGCGACAAAATTCATTCCCGTCGCAAATAACCTGTCACAACAACCGTTTTTCTCGTAGTGTGGCATCATTATAGGGAGGAGTAGTGACAAGGGGGTTATGAGGAGTGGATTAGCTAATTTATTTAGACTCATGTCTTTTGTATTATTAATGAGATATTTCTGAATAAATCCATTTTTTAAATTAATTATCAAAATTTCTAACTAATAGTTCAAAAATATTGATCTTCTTAACCTTGTGCTAAATAATATTAAAACTAGATTTATTGGTAATATTTTATTATTAAAAATATATTATTTTTATTATTATTGTTTTTTTAAATTTAATTATCAAATAATAATAATAAATAAATAAAATTACTCATAAATTATTTTTTTAATTTATTTATCAAGTGATACATATATTTTTTTGGATTTAATGATAGTTATGCCTCGAATCAATATTATAAAACTAGCATTATCTATCTTAAATTAATTAAACATTACCTCTCCATAATTTTAAAATATTTAAATTTCCAATGATATTTTATCTAAAAAAAATTGTTTAGTACATATATGCTTTTAATAATATGAAGTTGAAAATAAAAATTATACTCCATTATTGTTAGTTTGTTATTAATTTTAATTATTAGTTTTAGAAATGGTGATGAAACAATGTGAGTTTAATATTGTTACATAAATTATAAATATAAAAAAATAAAAAAAAAATTGTTATTTAATAAATTTTAACTTTTCAATAGTGTTTTGGAACTAATGTCAAATTTAATTGATACTTTTTTCATTAAATATGATTGTGCATTGTTATTTTACTCATTCGATAATATTACATGGGGGATAAATTTCTATCTTTCATGAATATTTAAAATAAAATAGAAAATAAAAATAGATTGAGCATAAATATTTATTTGGTTTGATGAAAATACAACATATATTCATGGAAAAGAATGAAAAAAAATTCCCTATTAGAGTTTTTCAATCATAAATAGCCCTCTCTATCCCTCTCACTCAAAAAAATGAATTATTTTTACAACCAAATAAATTTTTATACCTAAATTATTTTCTCACTCTAAATCTTTTTATCACTTAGAGGAATTTTTATAACCCATATAATTTTATGAATCGAAAGAATTTTTTAACACTTGATGGATGTTTTCACCCAAATGAATTTATCTCACCTAAATGATTTCCACATATATAGGACTTTATCTCAATGAGATTGAAATAATATAATCCCCCTCTACACTCAAGTTTATATCTTCATATGGGATATCCTATGGGTGATAAGACTTTTTATCTCTCTCTCCTTTAAGACTACATATTAACCTATATTTCTACTTTGATAAAGCATAGGATGACCTAATTATTGGAGTTATCTCATATTCTGTCCAAAAAATTCCACAGAAATTTAATTTTATTCCTATTTAATATAAAAATAATATTCTCCCACCATTAACTGTCATAAAAAAAATTCCATGTTGTTATATTTTGAACTAAAATCACCAAAATTTCCTCTTTAATATAAAACGTGAATATTCAACTATTATCACCTATGTCAGTGGTAGATCCATGATCATAGATTTCCACCATCATAAAATTAAACAATATTGACTATACAACCCTTAGTTTCCTTACCATTGAATCACCTGTATCATGTTTGAAACTGACATGGATGATCACACTGATCATGAGTTTCAAAATAACATATCTTTAATAAAGTGATTTGGCTCCATCATTTCATTATATCTCTAGATGAAATCTTGTTGATATTTTTTTATTATGACCTTTATTTATTCCCCAATGTTTTTCAATGAACAAGTTCCATTTTTAAAACCCCAACTAGGAACTAATATTTGTTATTATGAAGATTTAATAAAATTTAGAAAAAAAAATAGAACACACATGATGATTTGTTCGGTTTAGATAAAATTTACACTATATCTATGGAGATAAAATATAAAATTTCACTATTGGAATTTTAAAATCATACCTTAATCTCCTATTATATTTAACCTTACACATGAATTATATTTACATATGGTATAATTTTTATATCTAAAGGATTTCTAACGTGAATGATTTCATAACATAGATTAATTTATATCACCTGAATAATTTTATTACCTAAATGAATTTTCATACATACAAAGAATAACTTCACTCAAAGTAATTTATCTCACTGATTGGATTTTATGAAACATAACACAACATGAATTTCAAGCAATTATGATGAATTTTAGTCATTATAAAAAAGACTTTTTTTAATCGCTACATTTTATATGAAAATTGTCCATCTTAAATAACGCACCACAGTTAATTATGTCATGATTTTAATTATTTTTAATTGATCATTATAATTAAATGATTCCACATTATTATTAGATAGTACCATTATAATTAAAAAAAAATAATTGTAAATTATTTATAGTAATGATAGTAATTGTCATAAAAAATCATCACAAAAAAATATTATTATTCATGATGGTTGTCGAGATTAATTCATGTCATATAAAATAGTATGTGAAATGAAATAATCCATCATAGATAGGTTGTTGCTTATAATATTTTTGGAAAATTTATTTTCGATGAATATATATGTCACTAATAATCCATCAAAAATGTAAAAAAAATTAATTTAAAAATATTTAAAAAAATCATTATAAAATAATAATAAAACATTATTTTATTATATTTTTACTTTAATACGACATTGATTCATAAATAAATCACTGTTGAGTGGGAGGAGAGGGATCAATAGTATGATCATTGGGTAGTGGTGGAAGAGGAAACTTTATCCCTAAACCCCATGAAAGTGGTCACATGTATTAAAATATATGATTAGGATGTTACTACTAACTTTGATAACACTCTTCATAATACCCAGTTAAAATATAAATAAACTCATCAATATATAAAAGTATCTATTTATACTAAACATGTGAAAAGGATTATGATCCTTCATAAACTTGTTTTAAGGTAACTGATGATGACATCATTTCATTACTATAATAATTGTTCTATGTCAATTGAGAACCTATATCAATCACCCGGTCTTTACTATATTGGTTTCACAAATCCATGATTCATATTAAAAGTCTGATTAACCTGAACTATAACTATCATCCTCCCCACTTAGGTTCTTATCTTTAATCTCTTACATGTGAGTGTTCAATCCCCCTTATGTATTCTATGAATTTTTAGGAATAAAAAAATAATTAAACATAATATATATAAATATATCCAAAATAAGTAAAAATTATATATATACCAAAATATTCCATTTTCTCTCACTTATAACCTATATAGTAGAAAGAATAGTGTACATCCTATTATACATCGTGAATTTCATAACAGAAGGATTTTTTATAGACTAAATAAATTAAATATATATATATATATATATATATATTGATAGGCCCATGAAAGAGTAAAATTCCATTTAGATGGAGTGAGTCAGTGGTTGACCAAAAACAATCTCAAATAATACATGTTTTCCACCAATTTTAATGCAATTTTATCTCTATGGTGATGATGTTGTGACTATCTAAATAAATATAAATAACATAAAAAACAAATGGGAGAATATAGGTTACACCCACTCGTAATATCTAGTGGCTAATCTCCATTATGCAACGGTGATCCCACGACCCATATTCCTATTTTATTATTAAAAAGAACAAGGAAAATATAAGGGATATGGTCTTTAACTCCTAATAATAAGAATTAATGAAAAGTTTCAATATTTAGATACATATTCTCTTTCCTAGCCTCAACTACCATGGGAATCTAGATCTCATGAACACCCTTGTTCTTCTCCTAAAATCTATCCAAAATCTCCTTGGAACTCTCCTTGGAAGGAATAGTTTTCTAACTTAATTTTTCATTATAATCAATCAAACTTTGGAAAGATAAACTTGTTATTTATTTATAATCAGGGCATCACCATAGTGCTGGGATATTCAAAACACTTATTTCAGACCGCCCAGATCATATCTATGTAGTTATATCTCTAACTATTTTCCTCAAATAGTTTTATATCTCAAATATAATTTTAACTCAAAACATCATTTGTAATAAACATTTCACTCAACATATTCCCTGTATAGTTCGGTATTCTGTGATCTTTGGTATTGTCACCTTGATTCTTCTTCTTATGTAGATAGTCACTCTATCTATTTTTCTTAAATATTTTTACATAGTTATTTTTTTCATTAGAAATAATATCAACCATTCATGTTTTGAATCCTTCTTGTAATGTACAAACATAGATCACTCCATAATAACCATACTAGAGAGACACATAATAACATATAGACCTCCCCACATATAAGAGTATGTTGACTATAAGTAAGGTTCTCATAATAAATTAGAGATATTATAAACCCTAGATCAGATAATGGTAAATGATAATTGAATTGGTGATAATAACAATCATTGAAATAAAAAATTAGAAGTAAACATAAAATTGAGTTCCAATGAATAATATAAAACCCATGATTTATCAAAATATATGTTTTAAATGATATAAAACTCAAACAAATATAAATAGGATCCCTTATGTATGGATCATATACATCAAGGTATAAAAATAACTAGAATAAAAAAAACTAAAAAACACTACAAAATTGATCCCAAGCCCTTGTTTGGTTATATCTTCTATGCTTTAGCTCAACTAACTATATCATAAATCAATAATATGGACCTTTATTTCAACCAACCCTATAAAATGAAGTCTTCTCAGGTACCCATGTTGGATTGACTATGGTGTGAGTACAACTCTATAGACCCCCACTAATAGTGTCCCAAAATATATAAATTCCAAATAAAGTGCATCTTTATGTGCCATAATAAATAATTGAAAGCATGAAATAAATAAATCATTATTGGTTCCTCAGGTTCTATGGTGAGACCTGAGATTGACCATAACTATTTTGACAAGTATTGGATGTCTCTAGACATAGTACAATACCTACCAGGGGAAACCACATCCTACCCTATAACCTTTTCCATTTAATAATTTACTATGGGGACACATGCCACCCCATAAACATAATCAATTTTCATTTTATCATCAACTTAGGGGGGACTATATTCCAACTAAGAACCTTTATCATGTTATCATTACCTGAGGATATTCATCCCACCCTAATACATTTATCATTTTATCATTATTTTAGAGATTTCATCCCACCCCAAAACCATTACCATTATATCATTACATGTGGGCACATCCACACTGGAACTGTTTTCATTTTCATCATTACCCAAGGAAGTATCCCCCATAAAATATTTACATTTATAGTGTAACATTCAATATTTGATTAGTTTAAAGGAACACAACTCTTGGATAACAAAACATTAGGTTATACTCTTTCTTATGGACTAATCATGGATCAAATAATGTTAATTTCATTGAGAAGAAGAATAAACTATTGAGCTAAAATATTGGTCAAGTGTATTTTATGTTAGCATTACCATACATTATACACACATAGGAAATGATTTTTGACTCGTGGATAAAATAGGGGACCATCTACCATATGCTGGTCGAAGGTTCAATATTGAGTATATGTGGATAATAGGATCTCAAAAAAAGAAACCAAAGACTCTAAAAAACACTCAAATAAGGCATAAGTATATATAACAGGCATAAGATGATGAAATTGCATGAGAAACTAAGAAAAAATCATATAGAGTGGTATATTTTATTTTATTTGTCAACCAAATCATTTGGAACTTCAATTGGGAGAAGAAAATAAAACTTAATCTCCCTTGGAAGAGAGATGATCCAGAGAAGTGAGATAAGGGAAGTAACACTATTATAAATTCGGAAAAGAAACTCCCATTATGTTTTTTCAATCTCTTTAATTTTATCTAAGTAATTAATATTTTCTAAAAAAACCATGTGTGAGGTTTTGAATCCCATTTGTAAGCTTTTTTACTTGGAAAAAATTCTCCCTCTATACGTAAAATATTTCTCCATGTTTAAGGTTTTTCCCTTGAGAAAAAACTCAAACAAAATATATCATTCCATATATAAGGTGTTTCACTTAAGAAAAAACTATATATAATATTTTACTCTGTATGTAATGTTTTTCCATTATTAAAAACCAATACATAATATTTTTTCCTAACACATAATATGTATCACATATGTATGATTTCCCCCTTAGGTGAAAACCCATCTATAATATACTTCTCAAAACATTATTTTTCCCTTAGAGAAACCCTTACATAAGATTTATCTTCAAATGTAATAGATTCCCTTCATATATAGTATTTTTCCCTTATCTAAAATTTGATATGTAATATATTTCTCTAATATGTAATATATATTCTTCAAGCATAAGGTTTCTTCCTTAGCTAAAATCCCATGAATAACATCTTTCATCAATATATAAGATATTATTTCATGTGTGATATATATTTTCATAAATCATATATTTTACTTAGAAAAATTTCAGTACATAATATATCTCACACATAAATAATATATATATATATCCTATATAAGTTTTTTACCTTAAATGAAAAACCTATACAAAAAATATATATATATTATATATAATATATGTATCCCATACATAATATATTTTAATTCCATAGATGTTATATTTTATTCTCCATTATAGTATGTAAGTTTTTATACTTAAGAGATTATCAAAAATATTATGCAACTTAAAAACAACCAAAATCAATTCAAACTCTCCAAATTGATTTTAGAGCCTACAGACTTCCTTCAATAAAACCAATTGCTGAAAAATAGTAGCAAACATCCCCTAAAATTGAACCAACTCAAATTAATTTATTTCTAACCTATTCTAACACCTCTGACACCTATGTGGGTCCCAATAGATATAATCAATATAATATATAACCCAAAACACCATTACCAAATATGAATCCTCAAATTCTAGCCCCAAATTACCAAAATATAAGGGCTAAAGTAAAAAAATTCAAACAGACCTAGATTTTTGAATAATTTAAATAATTTCATATCTCATCCTAATCTAGGGTATTAAAACCTCCCCACCATATATATTTTTACCCACATGTTTTCTCCCACACATCATCAAGCCTCGTCAACAAATAAATCCATCCATTATGCCCACATATAAGATTCCTTCTTTAAAATCTCTTCCTAGATAAATTCACACTACCATAGTACTCATACTGAAGGAATCTTCTTCCTATAATAGTATTTTCACTTCAAAGTACAATACAAACCTAACTCTTCTAAATAAATGAATTTAATTAAAGCTCGATGTCATTTGAATTAATCACTTGAGAAATATCGAAACAGTATCACCAAAGTTGTGACACATGAAATACATCTTTCATAGCACCATAACACTAAGGATGACCCAACCAATATTCCACTATACCGATTACCACTATAATCATAAATACTACCACAAAATAAGGTGACAACTCTACTTAACTTCTAATATGATGATTTCTCAATCTAGGTGATGATTTTAGGAATTCCCAATCACCTCCCTAGAATTCTAGAGAATAGAGAGATCCATTGGAATATAACGTATTCCTTTTCTGAGTACTCTCCAACCACTTACTAATCAAATAGATATTCTTTGATTTATCCTATAAAAGACTCAGTATAATAATTTTCAACTCTCTGGTATCCATATAACATAGAGGTTATCGATATGGCCTTCCATATAAAGCCTCAAAAAGTTTCATTTGAATCTATATGTGGTAACTGTTATTATAGAAAAAACCTAAAATAACTAAATGGTTCTACTGTAAAACCCAATATCAAGGAAACACCATCATTGAATTTAATATAATATACTAGTAGTACACTCAGACTTCCCATTTTCATGAGGATGATTAACATTATTTAGATACACCATCGTATCAAGCACCTTTTCCAACCCTTTCCTGCAGTGTGATCTTAAATTTTAATCCCTTTCTAAGATAATTATCTAAATAACCTCATGATGGAATAATATATCTCTCACATGTGTTTACCCACATAATAAACAAAAAACATCTCTCTAATATGTAGTAAATTCACAACCTTGGTCAACTAGTCCATAATAACTCATACTGCATCACCACCTTAGGGATGCCTCAAAAACTCCATCACAAAATATATATCCACATCATCCACATACTCTTGAGAATGGTTAGTGACTAAATAAGACATGTGGACCATGGGTTATTATACTTATCTTGTTGAGAGACAAAGAACCATGTGAAAAAACCCATAATATCCCTCTTCATCCTAGGATACCAATACATTTTGTGAATACCATAGTACCTCTTGGTAAGTACTCGGAGAACATACCATATTATGGTATATGAATCTCTTATCATATCCCAAAACATTTTCATATGGACTACCCATTACCTTTTACATAAAGTATCTTCTCTACATTAAGATACCAATTTGGTACTAGCTCCCCACCATATATGTTTTATCTCATCACCAAACCATCTAAATCTGATAGATAAAAATAATTTACCCTCTTAAGGAGTGAAGAGGTGGTATTCAATTATATAAGGGTCTCTCAACCTTGATATATATAAACATACAAACCCAACTTGGTAAAAGGGTTCATCATATTCCACTCGATGCTCGACTCCTACTGTGTATGTGCATGATTTTTTCCACTCAATGCATTAGTAATCAAATTACCTTTTAGGGGGTATAAACTAACTAAAAATTAAAATATGGTTGATAATCAACCCACCTTCCCTATAAAAATTTCAAGTCATACTGTAATAAAAAATATTTCAAGTTACTTTGGTTAGTGTGCTTGAAAAACCATTTTTCCAAAATATAGTTCCAACAACACCACGGGGCATGCACCGCTTATACCAAATTTAGATCATGTTTCATGTATTTCTTCCCATGTATAATCAACTGCCTATAACTACAAGAAACTAAAAAATCATCCTCCTTCATAACCACTCCACGTCTGACTCCTGGTACATTATAATATAGATTATACTCCTTACTTGGATCAAGTAAGGTCAAGATAGGCACAACTTTCAATATCCCTTTCAACTCCTAAAAGTATCCCTCATAAGAATCTTACCGAATAATATTTACCCCTTCTAGGCCAGGGACATCATCAATACTTCCAATAAGGAAAATGTATATATAAATATTCAGTAATGATTGAAAAAAACCCTAAAAAACTACATATTTAAAAAAACATTCTTTTGTATCTCCTAAAAAAACATTCTCTAAAACTTCTCAAGGTTGATAATAAATAGGCCTTTGATATCATAATCCCTTAAAATCACACTATATCAATTTAAAATTGAAACCTTGAGACGGCATAATGTGTTTTATTCTAAGTAAGTGTACACAAAATGAAATAAAAAGATTAACCACATTCTTCCCCCATTCAAGATTATATAATAATAACATAAAAAACATGACCATAATAGAATCTAAATAATGATTGAAGACCTAATTCATTAAGACCATAAAAATTTATGGAATTTTTTTCAAATCGAATAACATCCCAAGTTACCGTATAGACCAAAATTTCTTATGAATATAGTATGGGGTATGTTATAAGGCCTCATCCTTAACTAATGATAGTTTGATCTTAGGTAAATATTAAAAAATACTAAATCCCCTCACAACTAGTCATATAAATCATCAATACATGGAAGTGGATATCATTTCTTAATCATCACCTAATTTATATTTCTATAATCTACACACAACTTCAAAGAACCATTTATATTCTTGGAGAACAATACAAGACCACCCTAAGGGGGAATACTTGTCTAAAAACCCATTTTCAACCAAGTTCTTCATATTATCCTTTATCTCTCACATATATGCAATAATAATCTTATTTAGTTAAACATATATATGCACTACACCTAGAAATATCTCAATCATGAACTAAATCTAATTCTTGGGTGGTAATATAGAGAAACCCTTTGGAAAAAATCTCAAAACAGGTCCATCGTAGGAGGAAATACTTCCTGATGCATCTTCTCATCATAAAAATAAGGCTAGAAACTAGAGTTTTAATCCTACCTAGGTGTCCGTGTAAAGTTTTGGCACAACCTTCAAATATATTTCATTCCATAAAATACACATAGTTGTTTCCTTTAGTATAAAAAAATACTCACTGATGATATCATCTGATGTGGGATTGACAAAAAACTAGCCAATCCATCTCATGGATCAAATGAAAACTTCTCATCTATAGCATAAATAAATACAAGAAAAATTTATAACTACAAACCTATTTTAAGAGTATTGAAACCTATGAATTCCCTAATATCATTTCTCTAAGGTTTATTGATCGATATAACCTATAGAAATAACTCTATGTCTAGTATCAATCCATCAAAAACTTGATAGAATACTAAAGAGTGGGATACAACAATGTTAAATATATGTTATGTAAAAGTGGAAAATTTTAAAACCATACCTCAAATGGTAGATGGTATAACAACTTAATCAGTAATAGTAGGCTTAATGACTTGAAACTAACTAGAGACTCAACTATGTTCCCCTAACTAATTCCCCAAAAATGCAATATGATGTTGTCACTATTTTTGCTCCCCCTAGGACCCACATCCACCACCATAACCTGAATAGCTGGTGAAACCCTAGAAACCCATTTTCTATGGCATACCTAGTCTATCATCTAACCACTGTGTCTGCCCTGGTCTCCAACCATCAGTTGAAGGTTGATCAATTTTTTAATACTACTCTAGGTTACCCATATTCCCAAAGAATCAATACTCAAATAGTGTCTAGATACAGTAAGAATGAACTTGTTCACACCCACCTCATTAATAGAACTCAACTTTTATACATCCTAAAGAGAGAAGAAATATCCCAAAACTTTGTATTCGATTTCTATCATCGCCCAAGCATGATCTATCAAACAGATACTTCGTACTACATGAAGACCTATTGTTGGTTCCTTATTAGAATCCATATTCTATGAACCTCTATCCTTTCACAAGTTCTTATCTAATATTTGGACATAGGTCCCAACCTATGAGAATAAAGGCCAGTAAAAAACATTTACCAGAACTCAAATCCCATACCTAAGTCCATTTTCAATGTTTTTACCCTATCTACCACATCCCTAGATAACATAAAAGAAAAACACCACAACATACTAAATAATATTTTACAATCCATGATTTTCAACCCTCTTTGGGCCCAGGTGCATGAAAACACTATCCCTATCTACCCTCAGAGTCTCTAGAAAGAAGGGATCAAAAAACTAGACCATAAATTACTTCCAAGATAACCCAACATGTCACACCACTTGATCTACAATATCCCAACAATACATTTTATGGACTCTATGGAATGTAGGAAACCAACTTCACCCTCTTCTTAGGGGGTATCTCAAAGTGGTAAAAAATTGTCTAAATAGACTCTCCCAAATCTCACTTACCTTAGGAACACCCTCTCCCATAAATAAAGGTAGCTGCTACATCTAAAACTCCCATATTAGACATACATGGAATATGGAGATCATAGAGTCTATCTCTCCATGGACAACACAACTCATAAAAATATCTTATGGATCTTTTCATCCATCATTAGCCCTAACATCACATGGGGTTATTAAATAACTTCCAATAATGAATTCTCATCCCCATCCTCATGTTTCTCCACTAGTGGTCAACATAGAAGAATATATTTAACCAACCAAACATATCCATCAAAATAAATTTTAATCAGAGTTTGTGGTATTAAAGTTTTAATGAAATTAATAATAATAATAATAGAATCTTATTATCTTATATACCTCATATAATAAAGTTCTAAAACCCATACACTCTCTATAGCCCTATATACATCTTCTTTGGGTGATCATCATACATATAAGGTTCATGTCATTACATTTCAACTTTATTTACAAGTTTATTAAAAATCTGTTTTAGTTAAATAAAATTCCATTGAAAAGATATAATATCCTAATATTTTAAAAAATAATGAATATGTTTGATAGTGTAAAAAATACGAAACACAAAGCTTAATAGAACTATGAAAAATTATTATTCAAATATGATCATTATAAAATAGAAATTAAGATTATAGATATTAATAGGATTAAATAATTTTTAATATATATATATATATATATATAATGGTTCTAATAAAAAATTATTCATTAATTATTAGGAAATAAGCATTCATTTTTTTACAAAAATCATTTTATTCTCCAAAAATATTTTTTCTTAAAACATGTTTTATTGACTTTTTAAAAGTGAATATTATAATTATTTTTTGGAAATTTTAAAAAAATTATATTATTAAATAAATATAATTTTTGAAACCATAATATTAAAATTTTCTTTGGGTGAAATTTTGGTATCTTTTTGAAAAGATTGATTTTTCAGTGAATAGTGAAAAATACGAATCTTTATTGAAAAATGTATTTTATTTTAAAGTATTTAAAAATTAAAATTAAATTTTGGTTTAGTTTTAAAATTTAATTAGTTAATTTTTATTTAATATAATCAAATTATGGTTTTTTAAATAATTTTATACATTAATTTAGTATTAAACATTTTATATTTAAAACTTCCATTTTTCTGCCAAAAAACAAATTCGTAGTGTTTTTACAGTTTGTTTTCAATTAAATTATGTCAATTATGTGTTTATAATTTTTCAAAATGATTAAATATTTTTAATAAATGGTTCCAAATTTTTTAACTAATCCTTTTTTATTTTTATTCAATATGAATATGAATTATAGTAATTTATGTTACCACAGTAAAGGGTAAATCATGTAATTAAGGGTTAAAAATAATATGATAAGGACTACAAAATAACCTTAATACTTGAAATTATTTTATTATATTATTCCATCTCATCTATACTAATATAATATTTGTTTATATGTTCTTTTTTTCATTTATGAGATATTATGACCTTTATAATATTTTATGTAAAGAAAAGTCAAAAATGTAACTCTCTTGTTTTTAATAACTATAATATTTTTTAACATATGGATAAACATAGTACATGTTCAGTTATAATTTTTTATTTTAAAATTAAAAATGATTTATATTCATTCTTATTATTTATTATTCATTTTTAATGAATAAATAATTACCTTAATTTCTTACACAATGATAACACAATAATTATTCAATTAGTAAAAATATATTATAATTGATATTAAAAATATTAAAATAAATATAATTTTAGATAATTAAGGTGATATATAAATTTTATAGATTAATTTATCAATTTACAGATTTAATAAAATATATTTTTATAGAAGTTAATTTTTTTTCTTGATTTTATAAAAGTCAAAATAATAAAGAATTCTAAAAATTGACATTAATGATATTGATAATAAATAATATTTCCATAGATGATATAAAATTCCTAAAAAACCTATATTAGTCCAAGTGATTAAGATAATTTTTATTAAAAATTCCCCATTTATGTTCCTTTTTTCATTTATTGTAACTACAATGACCCTCAAAGAGTAAGAAACCTTGTTGTCATGGTAAGTGTGAAAAGAGTTCATATGAGGTTAAAACCAAAAGATAATGGTAAAAACATTGTAAAACATGTCCAAATTTACTATTAAGAGTTTATTTATACTTTAAATTATCTTACATTTGAAAATTATTAATTATAATTTATTTTTACATCAATATTAAATTATATTAATTTATTTTTTTATGAAATTCCTAGAGTGCCCCTCCCCTCCTTATTCTAATTTATTCAAACTTTAAAACCCATTTTCAGCCAATATATGACTATATACATTATAAAATCAAAAATAATGTTACATAGGAATTAAATTTTATATAATACCAATATTATAAGTCTTAAGGTGTTAAGAAAATGAGATTTTCCAAAGATGGTGTATATTTTTTAACTCCATGTTTTAGTTTTATTTATTCTTCCACCTCCTTAGAATATTATTAAACTATAATTAAATAATTAAAATAGTATAATATATATACATAGATGTTATTATTTCAATTTAATAACCTATATCCATGTTTTATTCTATAAAATAGGAAATTAAACCATCATTTGTGTTTACAGTGGACTACCTCCTCGCGAACCGATTTAATTCGTTTTCCATCACCACCTCTCATGTATTCTTATAATCACTCAATTAATGTTTATATATGATATTAATGACATATTTATCATTATTAAAATTTAATATATCATTTTATTTCTTACCTTTCCCTTTGATGAAAAATGATAACACCGTTTTTGCTTATGTGTGTACAACCACCTCCATGAGGTGATGTGATTCATTTTTCATTAGCGCATCACATCGATGGTATATATATATAAGTATATTTAATAAATTAAAATTATATTTTTGATATAATTTTCAGTTTTTAAATATAAAATAATACTTACCTTCTTTTTATAATGATCATTGAAAAATGGAAAATTACTCATGCGTATGTATGGCCTACCGCCTCCATGATCGTAACATAGTTCATTTTTTATAACCATTTTTCATGATTTTATTTAAAAGTATAATTTATGAATAATAATTATTGTATTATTATTATTATTATTTTGAATATTATTTAATAATAAGATCTTTGATCTCATTCAACATACAAAATTCATTTTGAACTTATGAATCGAACGTCCTCAAAACACCTAACACAGACTTAACTAATTAAGTAATTAATTATGTAATTTAGATAAATAAAATAAATAGTTAAAGGAAAAGTTATTAAAAATATAAAATTACCTTAATAAATTAAATAATTTATATTAGTTTATTATGTTGGATTTAAAGGACATACATGGAAAGTCTGGACTTGAGGTTATGGATTTCATCTCATTTTCCATTTATTGAGGCATATTTTAATGTTTTTCACCAATTTTTTATGGGGTGTATATACTGACCCTTTGACATAATATATAATGAATATCCTTTTGTTCAAGATATTTAAAGTTTCATTTGACTATATTATTTAATGTTCATTATTATTGAAGAGTTACCATAGTGAAAAAGGCTTTATGTTACAATCTATTTTCTTTTAGAGATTGTTTATGTTAAAGGTTAATTGGGAGATAAAATCATATTATATTATTTTATAGAACCAAATATAATTTATTATAATTTTAATATGAATTTGGTTTACATTTTTAATTTCAATTTTTTCCCTTATTGAAGAAAAAACATCAAGAAAGTATTTTGTAAGTGATGTTGATCATGTACCATCTTTTAGATCGAGAATCTTTCTCTTTCATATCCAGGTTTTCTAAAATATATTAAAAATTGTTCTAAAAAATGATTTTATAAATCTATTTTACATTATATTTATAATTATTTTAAAATGTCTTAAAAAGTAAATTTCTTAACACTTTCTAAATTGATCACTTTAGACTCCCTTTACAAAATGTTAAAAAATAATTTTTAATTTTAATTTTTACAACAAGAATGGATTTTACCTCCATCATGAACAATATTTATTTTAAATCTTAATTTATAATTTTTATAATTTATTTTCAAATATAATTATTTTCATAATATTTTATGAATTTTAAGTTTTAAAATTTTATTTTCAATGTGAGAAGTGTATTTTTCTAAATAATGTTTTTAATCTTATTTTAATGATATTTACATTCATCAAAATTAACAACCCTTGATGTTATTTTTATCCACTAGATATATTTTATAATGATACTATTCTTATTCTTTATCTGGATGGATTATTATTGTTTAAAATATATTTTCTTAAAACCCATTTTTTCCACGGGTTAATAAAGTTATGAATGAAATAATGAATGTTTCTATGAGTTTTATGATGAAATTAAATCTGCTTATACTTTATTCATGTTATTGTTATTAGACATTGTTTATGATAAAGGGTGGTTCCATTATAAATTGAGGGTGGGTGAGCCTGTTATAGCTCTCCAATTCATTAGGTAAATGGATAAAGTTAACTAATTAGCTTTCTCATAATATATTATGGGAATATACTATGATGGTTATTCCAAATACGGGATAAAGTTAACCAATTACGTTTCTCTTAATTGATTGTGGTAATATACTGTAATGGTTATTACAATTGTAACCATAATGGTTATTATATGAGTAATATTAAGGGTTAATCCACTTTTATCCATGATTTTTATTCTATATTTAAGAGTGATATGAAAACATTCCAAGATACCAATATGTTTTCTTTATTCTTTCTATGGGGTTTTAATGATTCTTTTGGTCAATATTGACAGCACGTGGATCAATATTATTAATTCCAATGACTCTTTCCATTGTAAAATATTTATTCCATGATTAATTATCCAATTATTTATGAGTATTAATTTCATTATGTTATTTTCATACACTATGATTATGTAGTTATACCGTTATTCTCATCTTACTCTCACTGATGACATTTAATTGTTAATGTTTGTGTTTATGCTTATTGAGAATTTTAACTCCCCATTATTATGTTTCCTTTTCACGAGGTTATAAATAATGATTCTAAATTATTTTTTATAAAGGTTTCATATGTGAATAATTTTTTGGTAGATGTTTAATACTTAACATGGAATATGAAAATCTCGGTATATTAGGATATTATGTTGGTCTTTATGAACCAATTGTTTATGAACCCATGAAATTAAGAGTTTATCCTAATTATCTAATACCCTAAACCTAAAAGGTCCTTGGTTTTGTATATTATATAATATTTGATTTTGATTTTGTAAGTTTTTGATGGAAAAATTGGGTCACATTTATCAGTTTCAAATTCACAAAAGTAAATTTTAGGTATTTAGCACCAGATCCTGGAGTAAAATATTGTTGCAGTTATAGTTGTTATCAAATCCAAGTTTAAATAACTTTTTATATTATGATATATTCATGTGCGGCTATATTAATAATTATAGATACCATTATGGGGTCATAATTTTAAGGATTATCAGAAGTTTAAAGTCTTAGACACCCCTTTTGAGGTTTTAAGTGACTGAATTTTAAGATGACTAATGATATTTTGGGATACATTTTATTAGGTTGAGTAATATAAAACCCTTAGGATTAACATAAATTATTATTTTAGGAGTTATTTTTGAATTATAGTTTGTAATAATATGTAATCTTAATGTGCCATTATGGTGATTCGTGATATTTATTTAAATTAATATCATATTTTGGAGATTATATTAATATGGAATATACATTTTTAGGTATATTACATTATGTTAATTGGATTAAAATGTTAAATATATTTTGGAATAATGTGTGATAAAATCTTTATTATTTTTGGATTTCAACCTTATTATGGTGTATTTTGAATAATTTTAAGGTCAACAATTTATCGAATAATCTAAGTTGAACTTTGGGTGTTATCATTGAGGCTTCAGATATTGATGTTGTATTTCTTCATATAAAGGTTTATTATTCTAGGGAATTATGATATATTGTTAAAAATATTTTGGATTCAGTTAATTTTTAAATATATTATGTATATTTTTATACATTTTTTGAATTATATGATCTGATAAATGTCGATTTTAGTGCTTTGATCATAAATAAATCATCCTAAATACTCATCTTTTGGAGAAAAAAAGAGATTCTGCTGGAAATTGATTAAAGGATGAGATTATACTTATCAAGTAAGTATATTTACATATTAATTTAGTCTAGATATTATATTAATTCCTCAACACAATGAAAAGGATCATGAAAGAAAAACATTATCTTATTACCTTCATTCCTGATAAATCGATAGTCTCTTCACTTATCACCGATTTATGAATTTTTATTTGTTAACTTTTTCCTAACTATGGTATCTATCACTCTATATCTGTACTTGGGAACTACTTTTTATCATCGATGACTATATTTTCACTTCCCAATAATGTTATCCTATTTGTAACCCTAGTATGACTTATCCCAAAGTACCTTCGAACATCCCTTTCTCTTTTTCTTTAGGAGGGAGTTTTATTAACCCTTTTTATGATGTCGGATTTCAAAAAATATATTTTAAAATGTCAATATTTAATTAATATGGACGATTTAAAAATTTCAAGGATAAATTTATTAGTGGTTAAATGTAATATCCCAATATTTTAAAAATAACAAATATGTTTTATAGAACACAAAATATGCAACACTGAATATAATTGAACCAAAAAATATTATAATTCAAATATGACCATTATAACCTAACCATTAATTTTGAGGGGTATGAATAGGATTAACTAATTTTTCAAATATATATATATATATATATATATATATTGAAATCAATAAAAATTAATTTATTAATTATTAGTAAATTAATAACTCTTTTTATTTCATTAAAGTCGTTTTATTCTTCAAAAATATGATTTCTTAAAAAATGATTTTTTGAGTTAATATTATAATTATTTTTTATAGAATTTAGAAATCTTATCTGATAAAATAAATTTAATTTTTTAAATCAACCTATCAAAATTATCTCTGGGAAAAAAATTTTTATTTTTCTAAAAAGATTGATTCTTTAATGAATAGTGAAAAATAATGATTTTTATTAAAAACTGTATTTTATTTTAAAGTATTTAGATAGTAAATTTATATTTTGTATTAGTTTTAAAATTTAATTAGTTAAATTTCCTTTATATTTATTAAATTATTATTATTTAAATTAATTTTATACTTCAATTTGTATAAAAACATTTTAAATTTAAAAAGGCCATTTTTTTAAAAAAATCATTTTACGTCGCATTTTACTGGTTTGATTTTAATAAAATTAATAAAATTCTATATTTTAAATTTTCAAAAATATATTCCATATTATGAATAATTATATCCAAATTTAGTAAATATTTTCCTTTTATTTTTAGCAAATATGAATAGTAACCATAGCTATTACCACACTAAAGAGTAAATCGTGTAACTAAGGGTTAAAAATAATATAATAAAGACTATAAAACGACCCTAAGACTTTACTTAATTTTATTTTATGATTCCATATCATCCATACTTATCCAAGATTCGGTTATATGGCTTTTTTCATTTGGGTGTCATTATGACCTTTACAATATTCTATGTAAAGAAAACAAAAAATATAATAATATTGGTTTTAATAACTATAATATTTTTAACATGGGAATAAACATAAGATATGACCAGTTATAAATATTTATTTTTAATTTAAATTATTTATATTCATCGTGATAATTTATTTTTTATTTTTTATTGAAGTAATAATTACATTAAATTTTTATACCAATGTAACATAATAATTATTCAATTAATAAAAAATAAATAAATGATATTTAAAATATTAAAAGAAATATAAATTTTGATAATTAATGTGAGACATGAATTTTATAAATTAATATAATATTTTGGGGATTTAATTTTATATTTGGTTCAAATTTTATTTTTTTCTTGATCTTATTAATGTCGAAGTAATGAACAATTCTAAAAATTGACATTAATGAATTATATAATAAATAACATTTTTTTAAATGATATAAAATTATTAAAAAGATTATATTCATCCAAGTGATTATTATATGATTTATAATATATATTATTGTCAATTTATGGGCCTTTTTCCATTTATATTAACTACAATTACACTTAAAAAGTAAAAATCCTTATTGTCGCGGTAAGTGTGAAAATTGTTAATGGAGGTTAAAATCATACTATAAGGGTAAATACATAGACCAAACCATTACAAATTTAATTTTATGATATTATTTAGACTCATAAATATCTTATATTATAATTTTATCATTTTTTATCAATTTTGACATCCAAATTAATTTATATTAATTTAATATTTTATAAAATTCTAAAAGCTCCCCTCCCCTCTCTTATAAAAGGGAACCAATTATTCCCATATACTCACACTTAAAAAAATATTTTTCATTAATATATTCCCAAATACATTCCTAAAATACCTCACCATTTTATAGAGTCATTATTTTGGTCATAATACCAATATTAAAGGTCTAAAGGTGTTTAGAAAAGGATATTTTCCAAGATGGGGTATAGTTTTTAACCACCAGTTTTAGTTTTATTTATTATTCCATCTCTTTAAAATATTCTTAAAACATGATAAAATAAAAAAAATATTATATTTACATATATGTTATTATTTTAATATAATAACCTATATCCATCTCCTCTTCCATCAAATGGGAAACAAAATCATCGCTCGTGTGTATGGTGGACTTACACCTCGCGAACCGATGTAATTCCTTTTCCATCACCACCTATCACGATAGGTTACAATGATGGAATTAATGTTTATATATTATATTGATGAAATATTTATAATTACTAAAATATAATATATCATTTAATTTATTACCATTCTATTCACTGAAAAATGATAATGAGGTTTGTGTGTACGTGCAGACTACCACCTCTACGAAGTGGTGTGATTTATTTTTCTTCACCATAGCACATGGATGATATATATAAGTATATTTAAATAATTAATATAATGTTTTTTATATAATTATAATTATATAAATATAAAACAATACTTACCTTCTTTGTATAATTATCATTGAAAAATGGAAATGTTTCTCATGTGTACGTATGGAATATCTTCTTCATAGTTGTAACATTGTTCTTTTTTCATAAAAAATTTTCATTTATAATTTAAGTATAATAATGATAATAATTTAATTATTATTATTATTTATTTTATGCAGTAATGAACTCTTGGACTTCAGTCAACCTATATAATATATTTTGAACTTACAAACTAAACGTCCTCAAAACACTTGAGGTGGACTTAACAGATTAAGTAATTAACTATTTCATTAATGTAAATTAAATAAATGTTTTAGGGATAAGTTATTAAACCTATAAAATGTTATTAAGAAATAAAATAATTTATATGAGTTTATTATATATGTGTTAAAGTACATACATTGAATGTCTGGACTCGAGGAAAAGTATTTTTTCTTAATTTCCTTTTATTGAGACATATTTTAATATTATGCAATAATTAATTTTATGAGCTGTATACACATACCCTTTAACATAATATATTATTAATATAATTATTTTTATGATATTTAATGTTTTATTTGGTTTTGTTCTTTTAATGGGATTATGATTTTAAGAGATACCAAAGAGGAAAAGTCTTTATATTACAATGTATTTTCTTTTCAGGATTGTTTATGTTCAAGGTTACTAGGGGTAAAATCATATGATATTATTTTCTTGAACTAAATATATTTTATTCTAAACTAGTTATGAATTATTTTTACATGTTTAATTTCTATTTCCTCCCTTATTTATTAAAAACATCAAGAAATTATTTTGTAAGTGATGTTGATCTTGTACCTTCTTTTAGATCCGAAATATATATATTTCATATCCATGTTTTCTAAATTTTTTTGAACATGATATTTTCTAAAAATAAATGATTTAAAAAATCTATTTTACATGATATTTTTACTAATTTTAAAAGTTTTTCAAGAGTCAATTTGAAAACATTTTCTAAATGGTCCACTTTATACTCCCTTAACAAAATGTTTGAAAATATTTTTTATTTTATATTTTTACAATATGAATGGATTTTTCCACATTAATGACTATTATTTTTTTGAATATTAATTTATAATTTTCAAATTTTATTTTCAAATAAAATTATTTTCATTATATTTTTTGAATTTTTAGTTTTTAAAAGTGGTTTTCGATGTTAAAAGGTATTTATGAATGTTTTTAATGAACATTTAATAGTATTTATATTCAATAACATCAATAAACCTTGATGTTAATTATGATATAATAGGGATATTTTGTAATTATACCATCCTCATTCCTTATATGGATGTATTATTGTTTTTTAAAATATATTTTAATGAAACACATTCCTTTTCCATGGGTTATTCAAGTTATGAAAGGAATAATGGTTGTTGATGTGAGTTTTATGATGAAATAAAAGCTATATATACTTTATTCTTATTGTGGTTCTTGGAAATTTTTTATGATGATAGGTGGTTCTATTATAAAATAATGGAGTGTTATACAATTAAAGCTCTCCAATGAATTGTATAAAGGGATAGAGTTAACTGATAAATTTATCCTAAGAGAATATTGGAACACACTATAATGGTTATTACAGATATGGTATAGTGTTAAATGATTAGGTTTCTGTTAATAGATTATGGAAATATAATGTGTTTTTTATTCTAATTATAACCATGATGGTTATTCTATGTATAACGTTTAGGGTTACTCTACTTATAAACATGAAGGTTATTCAATATGTAATAGTGGTATGAAAATGTTACTAGAAACCAACACATTTTCATCAGGCTTGCTATGGGTTATTAGTGATTCTTTGTATCAATATTGACATCACTTGTCTCATGATCATTGATTACAATGAATCTTTCCTTTGTTAAATATTTATTCCATGATTTATGTTCTAGGTATTTATGGGTATGAATTATGTTATTTTATTCTCATGCATGAGGATTATGTCATCATACCCTTATTTTCATCTTACTCCCGCTGATGAAATTCAATGTTTACTTCTTATGTTTACCCTTAATGAGTATTTCATATCACCCTTATTATATTTCACTTTCCATTTTTTATTAAGAATAATGATAAATGATTTGTGTTTATAAAGGTTTCATATGTTAATATTTTTGTGGGATATATTGAAGACTTAAAATGGAATATGAAAATCTTGGTATAGTGGTATATGATGTTATTATTTTTAACGATTTGTTTATGAATCCAAGTTGTTAATATTTTTTTCCAAATTATATAAAACTCTAAACCTAAAATTTCCTCGGGTATGTAAGTGATAAAACATTTCCATTTGATGTTTTAATTTTTTTATGGAAAAACATGGGTCACACTTATCAGTATCAAATCCATAAGTGCAAAGTTTATTTTTTAGAAATGGATCTAGAGGTGTGGGTTTGTGGTTATTAAACTAGTTATAGAAGAAAACTCACTATAAGTAGTTATTGGAATATTATTTAACTAAAACCATTATTAATAAATATAATTACTAATCAATAATAATAATAAAACTACCTATTAATTTGTTAGATAATTTTTCATGATCAATTTATATAAGAAAACATTTCATAAGTTATCATTGACACTTAAAATAATTAATCCCTATATCATGAACAAAGTAACTAATCATAGGAAAGAACATGCATGTCATATGAATCTTGTGTTCTTAGAATTATTCATGAAAATGTGATCTCTATCCACTCTATTCTAAGAGATAAATATCATAAATCATAAATCTAAATTGAAAGTGCATTACACTAGGTGAAGTAACTCAACTATAAAAAATTGAACCAAGAATAATAGTCTTTTCCCTCGTAAATAGGACTTTCCACATACGTGGGTTAACTACTACCAAGAAAAAAATATACACCATGATTTGAAAATATTAAAATTTATTTATACCATTCCAAAATAGTAAGAATAGAAAAGGAAATAAATCTTTAATTACAATTTTTAGCACCTCAACCTGACTCACTCTATAGTAACTATATTTGAGAGCCATGTAACCATAGGAACACCTCCCCATACTTTATATGTTGAATACTAATAGAGGGGTATATTAATAGTGGGTATATTATACCCCATAGATTAGATAATGGTGAATAACAACTAAAATAATGAAAATATTAGTCATTCAAAGATATATGAACATGTCAACATCATAATTGAGAATCAATGAATAATATAAAACCAATGATATATCCAAATTAATATTTCACATGGAATAAAATTCTTGAAAATATAAACATGATTCCCCATGGATATATTTTATACATCGAGGTCTAAAAATAAATAAAATAAACAAAATTGGGAAAATCCTCAAAACAGTCCTAGAGTCTCAGATAGTTCCCATCTCCCATATTCTATATCAACTATCCAGATCATTTAGAAATCATAGATAACATGATATTTTCCTATCTGATAACTATTAATTCTTATCAAGTACCCATCTTAGCTTGAGTGGGGTGTTAGTATATCTCAGTAGTCCTCCACCAATAATTTCCCAAAATATACCTAGTCTGAATAAAGTTCATGTTGATTTTCTATAATAAATTACTAATACAATAAATAAATAAATAAATTTTGATTTCCTAAGTTCTATGGTAACACTTAGGATCAACCATACCTACTCCATCTAGTTTTGGATATCTATAGACATGAAATAGTAGCACCTAGTGGGAACCACATCCTAAAATAAAACCATTTCAACGTTTTGATTTTTCCAGGGAGCTGCATACCACCTTGGAACCTTTATCAATTATCATTTTTTCATCACCTAGATAGTAGAAATCCCACACTAAAACTTTTATCATTTTATCATTACTTGATGGGCCACATCTAACCATGACACCTTTAATATTTTATCTTTACATGGGGTGTATCCCACCCTAAAAAATTTACCATTTTTCATGTTTACTTGGCGGGCCTCATACCACCCTAGGAATTTTACCATTCATAGCCAAAAAATTTCCATTTTATTTGTTCAAAGTCACTTCACTCTTAGTGGTCAAAACTTTTGGTTCTAAAATTTCTTAAGAATTATTCATAGCCTGAATAAGGTGAATTTCATTAAAAAAAAGTATAACAATTTTAGTTAAATTATTGGTTGGGTGCATGTTAGTTTAGAAAACCACAAATCATACCCACATAAAAATGGTATTTGACCGCTAAATAACTTAAAACCATATGCCTTATAATTCTAGAAGGATCCTTATTAAATATAAGTATCTAATCTGAGGTCAAATGGAATAAATTGAATAATCTTTTAGAAACCCTAAAATAGGGGATATGTGGCCATAACTAGCATAAGATAATGAAATCTCATGAGAAACTAATAAATAATCAATATGGAGTGACTGAATTACCTTTGTCTATTACTTAAAATAAATAATACTTGAATCAGATAAAGAATAAAATAGAAAACAATTTGGAAGAGAGGTGATTGATAGAGGTGAGATAAGGGAAGTAATGCTGCTATAAATACAGAAAATAAACTCCCTTTACATTTTTATAAGCCTTAAAATTCCTTATAATTAATATTTTTTAACCCATATGTATGGTTTTTGACATGGATAAAATTCCCACTATATATGTAGCATTTTTCTAAATTCATAAGGTTATTTCCTTAATAAGAACTCATAAGTAATCTATTAATTATTGCATAGTTTTTTTCATTATGAAAAACATATATGTAACATTTTATTCTATATGTAAGGTTTTTCTCTTAGAAAAAACATGTACATAATATATTTTCCTTAACATGTAACATATATATCTCATGCGTACTATTTTTCCTTTGGATAAAAACCCATGCACAACATATTCCATAATACATAAGGTTTTTCCATTAGGTAAACCTTTATATAAGATGTTTACTAAATTTAAAATATCCTCCCTTCATATGTAGTATTTTTATTTAGAAAAAAATTTATATGTAATATATTTATCTAATATGTAATATATATATTATTCAAGTGTGTGGTTTTTTTAGTTTACAAAAATTCCATAAATAATAACCCTCCTTCAATACATAATATATTATTTACATATGAAATATATATTTTTATATGTTAGATATTTTACTTAGATAGTTTTCAATATGTAATATCTTTCACCCATATGTAATATATATTTCATGTGCAAGGTTTTTCACTTAGATGAAAAACCTATACGTAATATATATATCCCTTTTTTGATATATTTTCCCCATACAAAATATATTTTAATTCTATATATGATATATTTTATTCTCCACTAGTATGTAAGGTTTTGGATTTTGGATATTTTCAAAAATCTGGTACAACGTCAAAAACACTCAAATTCACTCCAAAATCTCCCAATTTATTTAAACATGTACAAACTTCTTCTAATTAAACTAGTGTATAAAAAATAGTTGAAACTAATCCCTAAGTTTTGAATAACTTCTGAGACATGATTCACAACATGTCCTCACACCTTTAATACCTCTATTGGGTCCCAATACACATGATTGATCCAAGATCCAACCCAAAACACTATTCCTTAATTTGAAGGTTTATATAAAATTCCCAAAAATATTTAAATATATAGGTTCAAGTAAAAAATTTAAATAATACTATATTTAAGAAAAACAATTAAATAGTTTGGTATCTCAAAAAGGTCTAGGGTGTTACATCGCTTTCTATGGGGTATCTTAGATCCTCCTTTGAGTCATTAAGGTGGAAGTACATGTGCACTCCCACTTCACTATAGGAATTTTCATTGTCAACCATGGAATGTTTAATTATCATTTTGAGCCTCTATTGGGAATATTTATATAACACCAATAGACAATTCCTTCTGAAATTCCTAAGTTCCCTTGAAATCTTCATAGATCATTTTGACCTTGTCGAAATGCCTTGTAGTAATGGTATGAAGGAGGACATTTTGACACATTCTCAAGGTTTGTTCATTTTTTTTCACCTCCACTAAACACCAACAATACTCTAACATAACTATGATCATATTTTCAATAAAATAGAACAATAAAATACTTTCATAAATTTTGACTGAGTCACCACAAGAAGCTAGTCATAACACACTTTTAATGTAACGGTAATCAAACACCACACCATTAGATAGAATGGTGTTTATGAGAGTACTCCAAAAATTATTGTAAGATAAATTATATATCAATAATGTCTCAATTTATTTCAAATCATGTCTCATATTTTTTGATTCACTTCATGAGGTGATTCTCCAAACACATCAACAACCCACAATCATTAAGGGATCTTTAATATCCATTTAAAATCCAGGGGGCCTTTAAACACATCAATAATATATACTTTTATATTATCCTCCTTTTTTAACATATATAAAGTAATGTAAGAATTAAAATTACCCAGAAAACTTATAGGGTTTTGGAAGAGAATTTTCTCCCAAAACCACTCTCAATTATTTGAATGGATCTTTCTTTTGGGTATTCATCAAGATATATTTCACATTCTCCTTGGTCAAAAAATACTTCTATAAAATTTCACCACATTCCACCTTCCCTTATATTAATTGGAACATTATTTCAATATCCTTCAACCTTGAATATTTCATTAGATTAATTGAAAAATTAATTTCACTTTGGTCATCACATATAATAATCATTATATGTGAGATATTCACCCTCATTTCTTTAATATATGACTTCATCCATATATTTTTTGTTGTTACTGGGGTTTATATAACATATTAAAATTTATTTTTACTCAATGTGATATAATTTTTTTGATTTTAGTTCCTTACAACACATCTTCCACTCATAAAGAATGCTCCTCTATAAGTGGAATTTCGATCACCAAAATATCTAACCAAATCCATATAAAAATCCATTAATCGAATATTATGTGTTAATATAATACCTTAAACCAAATTATAGAGTCCCTTTTATATAGTTTATGATCCATTTCACCACTCTAAGATGTCACTCCATAGTATTATTTTGAAATAATTCACAAAGAGTAACTGTATATACGATCCCATGTCTATATACCATAAAGTACAGTAGGATACCAATAATCCTATAAAAAAATTTAGATCCAAACTCTTTTATTATTAATTAATGGATAACATATTCCAAATCATAATATGAGTAGAGGCATATTTATATTCTTCAATTACAAACATATTCAATAACTCATGAGAATAATTTTCTTGTTATATAAAGATAAAACCTACTATATTTGTGACTTATAAACTAAAAAATATTGTAATATCACTAATAAATGACATCTTAATGTGTCTCATAATTTATATAGAAAAATACTCACAATTACCTTCTTGGTTTCAATTAAAAATTATTTCATTTTCATAAACAGTCATTATGATCGAGTTTTTTGTATCTTCTTTAACATAGAAATTAGAACCCATTTTGACTTTATTAAAACAAATTGTCTTTAAGATACTTTTCAAATTGTAATAAAATGATTGGGGAACTTTTTTAATCCATTATAATTCTCTATTCAGCTGAAAATCTCAAGAACCATCACTATAAAAAATAATCCCTTCTGTTTGTTCAATGTGGACTTCTTCATCAAGTTCACCATTTTGAAAAAATAACTTCACAATGGTTTTGAAAACTTTATATGCATTCAAAATAAACCATAATAAATATCCTAATCATAATAAGTTCTGAGAAAAGAACAAAAATCTAATCAAAATCAACATCGAAAATTTTGTATTACCACTTTCAAACTAAATGAGTTTTATTTTATGATACATATCCTTTCTAATTTTATAATTCTTAAAAAACCACTTCATCTCGATCACATTATTATATTTTGGAAATGAAATCAACTCAAAATTTTCATTATTATTACTTTAATTTATCTCTTACACCATATATATTACTTTAATTTATCTCTTACACCATAGTCGATCAAACAAGTCATATATCTGTGGTTGGTTATAATTTTTTAATAGTTATTTTTTTGAGCTCACAATAATCAATTTAAGGGTTCTTTGATCCATCCTTCTTCTTGATGAAGAGGATTGGTGCACCCCATATTTAATCACTCAGGCATATAAAACCATTTTCCATATTCTCTTGTAACTTCTTATTTATTTATTACAACTCAATGGTGTTAATTCTATAAGGAGTATTTGATATGGGAAGAGATAATAAAATAAGTTTAATTGAGAACTCAATTTCTCAATCAGGAGGAAGACCAAACAATTATTTAGGGAACATATCAGTGTATTCCCTCATAATGGGAATCTCTTCGAGCATGATCCTCTTCTTTTTATCAATCATTTGAGATAGATATTCTTGCTCATAGAAAAATAATATCTAAAATTGATATAAGGATTATAATGGAGATTCATCAACCTCCTTACACTTGTATAGAATTGGAGGATGCCTCAGGATGTAAAGAGTGATTTCCATTTCTTCATAGTTGATGTTGATTTTTTAAAGATACCCAATCCATGCCCAATATAGCATCAAACTCCACCAAATTAAGAAGGGAGATATTTTTTTGGAAGGTTTTGTCTATAAACATTTACCAGGGAGGATTTATATATTTTAAATGCAACAATTTACCAATTTTATATTCTTAGAATAACTCAAGCTTCATATTTTGAGGTGGTGTTTGAATATTTCTACTAAACATTCAATATGTGAAATAATGAATATAAATATAATCAAATAGTATATTTTCTATTCTTGAATGGATAACCAGCAAACCTAGAACCAAATCATTTTCAGGATATACCTTATAAGTAGTGATAGAGAATTATTCTCCTTGTTTCCTTCGAGGTTTTTGTTGTTGATTGACTCTAACAACCCTTGGATTAGGGAATTGGCTCGTATAATGCTAGCGCTCATTATAGTTGAAACATTTCCCTATAGGCTGATTATTTTTCTAAACCTTCATTTCTTATTCCACATTAGTGGGTATCTTCAAATCCCTCTAAAAAAAGTTATCATGATGCCCCTCTCTTCCACATTTTAAGAATCTCCTGGTTCCGTTGAGAAAAATCCTAGGATGCTTCTCCCCACACTTTTTACATGTGGGATATTGGGTTTTATATCCTTCATGGTATTTATCTATTTATCCCCCAAAATTAAACTCTATTTTTTACTTTTTATCCCTAATTCCATAGGACTACTGAGAGTCACCAATATCCAACAAAACCATTAGGGAACATTGTATAATCTCTTCATAGTTTTCAAACTCTCAAATTTCCAAATATTTTCAATATACTTGGATTGAATCCACTAAAGAACCAATCCACCTTGATTTTAGTATTCATAAATATTCCATAGGTATATCATGAATGCCTTGTGAAATTTTCCTCATATTCCCCAAAGGAATCATCTTCTTTATTCTTTAATACAAGGAACTCCATCTTTATATTAAGATGGAGATTTCAGGGATAATATTTATTAAAAAATATTTTATTGAATCCTTTTTAATCCATGAGGTAAATTTCCATTTTAGAATTTTTTTATCAGTTTCCACCACTGATAATCCTACCCATCAAAATGATAAACTTTAATTATTACTTTCTCTTATTCTAAGAATTAGAGAATAAATAATATATTCTCAATGGAGTTAATCCATTTTTCAACATTATGGGGATTGGCAGATCCACTAAATATAGGAGGCCATTATCTCATAAAGTATTTGACCAAAACATTTTCTTTATTAAGAGAAAGGGTGTTTTACCCATGATTCAAATTATTATTCATAACTTCAGCCAGTTGATCTAGTATTTTCATGAAGTTATGGGCTCCTGTTTTCATCAAGTTTGGTATCTCATTAGGGAAATTTTAACATTACCTATAACTTTGATTGTTGTCATGTGTTATCCTATTTACAACCATTAACTAATAAAAAAATAAAATTTAATTAGGGTTTTTGAATACTTAGCTAGTGATCATATAAAAAGAAAACTATGAATATAAAAAGAATAAAGTTATAAATTTAAATTATATCCTAACTTGTGATTCCCTAAGTTTAAATATTTGTTATCCATGTTGATAGAAATATCCCTAGGTTTATTGATAATGTTTTCTTTTCCAAATATCCAAAAATAACTAAACTATGATCAGATACCAACTAAAGATACCTTATCCTTTTACACATGTTATTACATGATTTTAACCATAATTGTACATTAAATACATTCCAAGTATTTAAAATTATAGTGTCTTTGGAAGAATAAGTAAATAAAATTAAAACATGGAACTATAATTAAAAAATATCCTTATTAATCTTCCAAAAGGAGCTCCTAAATTACTTTAATCTCATACATCTATGTAGGATTACCTGATGAATACATAGACAAAATGGATGATCTAAAAATCCCAATAAGGGAAAAAGTATGGAAAATAAGACTAGCACAAGAGTCAAATGCATAACATGATAACATAATAGGAATAGAATATGAATAAAAATGAAGAGTCATATCATATAGAACATGGGATAATATGATCATGGAAATATAGTAATTTTGTGGCAACACATAACTTAACATAAACATGTGTCAAGACTAACTACCAAGATGGAATCACATAGTGGACAAAGTCCCATAATGGATTAATTTTACTCTCTAATCCCATAAATTATATATTCTAAGACTGAACATTACCCCCAGTATTTGAACACGATCTTGGTGCACCCATTATAACATATTCATGAACATTTTTCCAACTTAAAGAATCAGACATAAGTAATAGACATAAGGGTTACCCATTGAATGAAATAGGTATTGTAATCATGTCATAAGGCATAACCAAAGGGTGTATCATAATGGTTTACATGAAATAAGGAATTAAATAATTATTTGACATTAATAAAGGAAACATATTCATGTATTATGATAAATTATTTCCAAATTAAGTGTAATCATGTGAAAAGAGTGGTTAGGTTCCTTTTGAAATGTGCCACACAAAGTAGAGTTTTAAGGAAAAGGTAAAGAATATTTAAAACGGGGTAAGAGAGTAAAAATTGAATAGATCCAAAGGTGAAATAAAAATATTTTTTTAATTATAAAAGGATTTATTTTAGAAAATATTGGTTGATTAAAATATTTTACGGGGTTTACTTTAAAATGGTTAATAAATAGAAAATTTCACTTTAATAGGGTTTTCTTATTAAGAATAATTGATAAGGGAAACTTTTAAAACATGTAATTACCTAGAAAAGAAAGATGAATTGACATACATAAATATGTTTGGTACATACACACAGAATATATGATAATTAAATAAGATGAGTGAAGAAATAAATTGGGTAAAATATAGAGGAATTGTAACCCAAATGTAATTTGGAGGTCCGAAGAGATCCCTTACCTTATGTATGAATGTGTTCGGCACTTGTACTTAGTATTATGGATAATAAAATTTGGTGCATTAATTACTTCATTCAGAACCCATTATATATTTATTTGATTTATTATAATTTTATTAAGATTATTTATCCCCATTTCATTGAGTTATAGAGTTTAATTTCATCATTATGAGAGCGTTCATTTCATGGTTTCATGGTTTCATTATTGGTTCGCTTGTAAAAAATTATGGAATATCCTTTCAAATGGAAATAGTACTCAAGAAGTTAAATTATATGGTATTTATAAACATATATAAGTTTAAATGGTATCATATATCATTTTTTATGGTATTCAGATTATTCATTTGATAAAACATTAATAATATTTTTTTTTATTTTAGTGGGTTTTACGATCATCATGAACTAGTTACAGTTTATACAATATTATGTATATACATTAGTTCCATATCATGTAAAAATATAATATATAAAAATTAAATTATTTTTTAACCATAATATTTATTTTATGACCATCCTTGAAGGAGGTAATGGAAAAAAAGAAAACTCATCATCCACGAAGGCAGTGAACATGCAAATTATGGATGAATTTTTTATTTATAAAATTAAATGAGAGGAGAAGATATTTGAGGAAGGATATTACATTAACACAATAAAATTATAATATATAAATGATACTTTAGTTATCATTCATATTTTTATATTGTTGTTGAGGAGAGGATAAGAAAATAAAATAAATTAAAAGAGAAGGATTGAGGATTTTACCTCTTGAATGTTGTCTCGTTGAGAACCATTTTAAAGCACTTAGGTTTTGTATTTTATTGATATTATAAACTCCTAGAAATATGGAAGAATCTTGGAAGGTGAATTTAGTATAATATTTAAAAGATAAAATTATTATAAGGTTTGAGGATAAGGGGCGGTGAGGGTTGGTATTTATAGGGGAGAAGAGGGGTGTTTTTTATTATAATATTCATTAGTTTATTATTTTGGTGTAATACTATCAAGAGTGTTGAGTAATATGAATAAATACAGTAAATGGTTCAGGAAATTTTAAACCAATGTGTTATTACATCATCATTACATCATCCATGACTAAAAAATTCTTATAATATTAATTACTAAAAATTATCACATTTCACTATTCAACAAAAAATCGACTACTTAATAAAAATCCCAAAAATTAACCATAACCATTTTTTCATGTCTAGATTTTATAAATGGACTCCATTATATGAAAATAAATTTAATTTTTAAATAAAATCATCATTTATTCCAAAAATACTTATTTTAATATTATGATGGGTTTTTACCCTTTAAAAATTTAATTGAGGTCACATAAATATATATTATAATTATAATAAAACATAATATTAATTTATGAACCTATTTTATGAAAATAAATTTTCTTTTAAATCATTATATTAATTATAAATTAGTAAATAAGCATTTACATTTTTCAAAAATACCAACACTTATTTATTCATTTTTAAAACATTTATTTACTTATACTATTATATAAATATATCATATTTTCATTTATAAGATACCTAAATTTTGTTTATAATTTCATAGGTGTGGTTACTATTGTAATGGATAAAGTTCTATTCCTAATGCCCAAATTACTATTCCAATGGTCATGTTACTTTTCCAACAGTATTGGTTTCTTAATTTCTATAAATACCTCTTATTTAATTCATTCTTCATTAACTTATATTTTCTATTAAGGTTATATAAAATTTCATCTTCAAAACAAATATTATATTATTAGTATTATTTTTTATTTCTACAACCTTGTTCATGGGTTCGGTCATTCTAGTGGATCGAGTATATCCAAATATCCCAATTCTTGTTATCTTATTTTCTATTTATTCTACCATTGAAATATTTGGAAATATTATTGGTTTGTTTACTGAATAATGTATCATTATTCATTTATGATAATAATGTTTTTATTGGGTTATTTATGTGATGTATGTGTTTTATGACATAATAAGGGAAATTTCATTGATGAAATTATGTCTTGTTAAAATGTTTTTCATTGGTTATAAAAATGAAATCCTTAAAATTTAGCAAATAAAAATCATCTTCTTTATAGAAAGGATATTTTTCACATATAATTTATAATTAATTTAAAATAAGAATTACCTCATCTTGATAATTTTTTTCTTCTTTTATGGTCAATTTTGTTGAGGTTATTGTAATATTTTCATTATAGTGAAGAATCAGAAGTTGAATTCCTTTATAAGTATCCACACATGATCTATAAATCTCAAAATATAATCATTAGTATATTGGGTTATAGGCTGGATAAACCTATCATATTTCATCATTTATCATTGATCCTAAAAATAATTCTCTCAGAATATAATAATTATTTCAATTTTTATCTCATTATTAAGAGGGCAGAAGTGGATTGTCTAACATTCTTAAGAGTTTTAATGAGAGGTTCTCTCATTCTTTAAATAATTCTACTGAGAATAAATTTTGTGCCCAATAATTCACATAACCATAAAAACTGATATAAGATAAAATATATAGTTAGGGTTGAATATTTTATAATTTCACTGAGGCCATTCATCAAATATTCTCTCTAACTATATTCCCCAAGTCAAATAATAATAATATTATCATTATATTTTAGGGAAAGAACTAACTCACAAATATTTAAATATCATTTCTTAAATAAATTAATTAAAAAAATAAATGATATGGAATAATCTATATCATTTATGTTGGTCCCTTAAATCACTGTATCAATCCTCTTTAACATTTACCAAACCTTTAATAATAAATATTTAATTAAATAACTAAATATTATTTTATTATTTTTTTAATAAATAAATAAATATTGTATTCACTTCTGGTGAATAAATATTTATTTAATATTCAACTCACATATATTATAAACTCGAATATATGGTGATTTTATTTATGTAATCAATTAAAACTTAAATAATTATTATTCCACATCATCAGAATAATATTATTCCAAATATTAAATTCAAATATAATTTAACTGATATTTTGGATACACTTATTGTGTGATCCTTTAGGGATCTTTATCAATAACATTAGGTGGTATTTTCTAAAATCCAAGATTAGTATATAGAAACACGTCAAAGAAACCATAGAGATATAAGTTAATTTCACAATGAAAATAATCCTATACGAATACTTATTGTGTAATATAATCTTATTGACTTGATATATTTTAAAATAGGTTTTATACTTATTTTATCAATTAATATTCCTGATTTATATTTCTTTGACTACCTAAAATAAACTCATCAATAAATCATTATGGGTATGGAATTGATCAGATAGTTTCATTTCAATCAAAGGGCCTGATATATCTACTCCCAGTAATTCAAAATGGATAATCCTTTATTGACTTAATTAATCAATTTTATATAACTTTTGATGCACCCAACATATCCAACCTCGCCATGAGTGTGTTTTTTATGGTTTTTATCAAAACATAAAAGTATGTGATTCATTATATATATATTAATAATAATCTAAAGTCTCAAGACCAGTGTACATGTTCATGTATAAGAATATCTAATAACACATATAATATATAAAATTCATATTGGTGGGTTTGTGGGTATAACCTCATGCCTTATAGATTACCAAGTTTGAAACTTCATGAGAATAAGCCTTATTCACTTATGACCATTCAGAACCTAATACTCCAACATCATATGATTCATATAATATAAATTTCTTCTAGACCATTGTATATATGTTTAAAAATATCTTCATGTAATTTCTAGGTTCTCATTATAGTAGGGGACTACTATAACCTTAGGATGAATATATACTCTTAGTACATTATCACATTAATATTATATAGAAGAAAACTCATCATTTGATAATATATTAATCAATATTAATATTCTGGTAATCAAAAGTATAAATTAATTGGTTTTAGGGAACCAACTACAATATTATTCTTCTCTCATTTTTATATCCTTGAAATGGGACTAGAATGTTTGTAATAATGAATCATTTACTTACATGTCTCCCCCATGGATATCATAAAGTTTCATCCATATTCTATTTTCTCTTTTTTACCCCATGAATCATGTCAAATTCTTATCTAATATAGTGAAAAGTAAATGGTTTTCCTCTCTCTCCTAGGTTTCAATATTCTTATTTTCAAGTAGATTATAGCTTTTTACAACTTCATGAAGAATTATACCATTTTCATTGATGTTGAGAATATCAAATCCAAAAAATAAAAAATATATAATCATTATCTCTCTATGGATTAAATCAATTTCCATCGAACATTGAAACTATTTTATTTTTAAATTTATTAACAAATTCCACAGATCTCGTGATTTAAAAATATAATTGGTGAAAATAACATTAGATCTATATGAAATGTTACCTATAACTGCCTCAAGAACACTATGATACCAAACGATAGGTCTAGGAGACATTAAAATAGTACTAGGATTGGGGACGAACTAGTGGTAGACCAAAACACCAAATCTCAAACAATATATGTTTCTTAGCATTGGTTTGTGTGATTGGATATCAATGGTGATGATATGATGATGGGAGAAAAATTAATAAACAACAGACATATCATGAAGGTGAAAAAATGGTTCACTAATTCTTATTATTAAGTGGTTAATCCTTGATGTGTAATGGATGTGATTCCACTACCCATGTTCCTATTTTATTACCAACAAGAATAAGGAAAGGAGTATGGAGAAGACCCAAAACTCCCAAATATAAGAAATAATGGAAAACACAAACAAGTCAATCGGTATCCAATTACCCAACCTGAAGTTCATTTAGGATTTGGATCTCATGTTCACCCTTTATTTCTATTCAAATATAAACTAAACCCTTATTATAACTCTCCATAGAATAATTGGTATTCCAGCTAAAAGTTTTTTCAAAATCAATCACACTTTTGGAAATAGAAACTCAGAATTTATTTATATATAGGGTATTTCCATTGTGTGGGTCTCCTAAAAATGCTCACTTCATTCATTTTCAAGGTTTTATAAAGGTGGTTATATATCAACCCCCCCCCCCCACTAGTACACATCTTGGGTTAATAGTGAAGAGAAGGAGTGACCCCAGAGTCCCACCTCTAGTAGTTCCTAGGTTGATAACTAGCTCTAAGGGTATATAAATAACACACATAGGAGGAATTTCCCTCAATAATGGATAAATAATAGTGGGATATATGATAAATATCCACAAAAAAACCTCCATCGCATAACATAAAATAAAAAAATCCATACAATAAAAAATGCATGTCAAATGATATAATAAAAGACTCAAACTAGAGTACTAAAAGAAAAAGTGATAATTCAGTGTTTCTATAGAAAATCCAACTTCCAATTAGTAATAAAAACCATGGTCTTTGAAACCCTCCTAGAATCTTGGAAAATGGTTATATATATATAAGGTGATTATAATATTTATATACAGTAGTATCATACCCAATTTTCCTCATGAAAATGTGATAGGAGTATACAAATTCAATAGTGAATAAACAACAGAACTAACAAGCACCATGATAGTTCAACTATCCATCCCAACCTCACTAAGTATCAAACACCAAATAATAAATTAAATTTAGTAAAATAATAATAAACAAATATCGGATAAAGATCCCCAAATCCACTTCCCCACTAAGTTTATATTATCATTCCCAAATATAAAACATCATGTGCTCTTATTTCTTTCAAATTGTTGCCAACTAATACTGATGTGGGTCCAGACTCATCTCTTACTACCCCACAGTATAAAGCTATAGAATCTTATGTTATAATAAGTTAAATCCATGTGTTCATCCATGCCTTCCTAATATGGGTTAGTTTATAACCCTATCTACCCCAACCTTCCATAGGGCCCAACATATGTTGCTGGAATCAGGGAAAATCTATCATCCATATAACCATTTAAAAACTATGAAAATAAGGTATCATGAATGTGAATGGTATCAACCTCATTCCCACCTTCAATAAGGTATAACCCATATTATATGTCACATCCTCTTTTCATCAGGTATTTCCACCAACTGCACCATCGTTGGTTGGTACTCTCCACCAACCAGGTTCCACCACCATGTATTATTGTTGAAGGATGGGTAGTGAAGAGGGTATAATCATCAATTTTTTCCATCACCAGCCTATATATTATGGAACCCCCCCCCCCTCGCCCCAAAAATTTGGATGTAGGTATATAGTATTTGACATAAGAGGGCTACATATAAAAGTGACACTAAAAAATAAGATATGATAGTCATACACAATACCTAACCTAGGGGTTCAGGTCAAAAAGTACTAACATATCCCACACTACTACAAAACCATCTCACAACATCTTCCACCAACTTCTTCCACCAAAAAATATATCTCACCACACAAACTGCCAAACATAACCTCAAAATTACCTTCTTTAATTGAAAATTTCAACAATTTCCATATTTAAAAAATTACCAACCATGCCACATTTAATTTAAAATTTAATGAAAAATCATTTTAACTATCACCCACATTATTTCCAATTAAAAACCACCGCATTTTTTAACACTCAATTCATTATTCAATTATTGAACATTAATTTCCAACCCACGTTTATTAATTTTCCAAATCATGTCATTACCATTTCATTATAATTTAATTTCTTATTTAATATCTATTAGGAAACTACCATAAAAACACCCAAAAACCTCATAAAACTCAAAACAAAAATAATTCTATCACATGTCAAAACCATCACAGAATATCCTAACCACCTTACAATAAAAAACACAAACCAACAACCATAAAAAACCAAACACATGTTCTATTCCAAACCAAAAACATATATACTACCTCAACACATACCACATCTGATTATATCACCACCATCACCATATGAATACCATAAAGGCCAAACATCCACAAGAATAAAAAAGAAATACACCATTATTCAAATAATTAGATACCCAACTCACATGACTACAATGATTCATTTGATAGGGATTTTGCATACTTTATCATCTCTTGGAAGGGTATTTTCACACAATTTATAGATTCACACAAAACTAATTCATTATCCATTTATAAGTTCTTGAACTTTTATAAAGGGTGAGTTTATCAAAAACCAAAATAAAATGGTTTATCAATTCACATTGGCCACAACATGTTCATTATAACAATATTTGGTTTCAAATCACGGAACATCAACAACAATAGAAAAGAAAACAGTAACCAAATGATAATATACCCCAACCCATAATAAATTAATAAAATTAAGTTCCTTATCTTATTATGTTAATTTTTTATTCATCTAAATAGAAGAAAAGTTATTCTAATCTCACAGTTACAAAAAAATAAATTTATAGTTCAGATCCCCAACCTTAATTAAAGCATTGTGAATTGTGGCATAAGAACAAAGTAGGATAAAGATGACAACCAAGCTAAACAGCATAGGGAATACCTTGATCAACCTAACTCATAGTGATCCACTATTCAAATTTCAACCCAACGCATCCCAAATCAAATTTTCATGGTCATTGAGGATCCACAAGATGAGAATGTGAAGAAAACCATAGGTAAAATGGAAAACTCAAATTGGATCACTAAATATAAATATATTGAAGTCTATGATCAATGATGACGTAAAGAGGATGAAATATCTCCTAACATTTCCTTGGTATTTCCCATAATTTGATAAGAAATAATGGATATTGAGGTAAATTAGAGGGATTCTAGAATTTATAGATAGGGTGGAACAAAAACCATTCATGGCGTGACAGGGTATTTCACACCATGAATTCCTTGAGAAGCAACTCATTCACAATGTAACAGACTCATTTATGTTGTGAATCCTTCAAATCCAACCTATTCTAAAAATCATGGTTCCTCGGTCCTAGAAATCTTGAAACCATTCACGTTGTGACCATCAGTTAACACTATAAAACCCTTCCTATAGAATAATTATGCATCAAAACTCTGTCAAACCTCCCTCAAGAAAGTCCAAACACATCTAACACCCAAATCTCACAAAGTAATGAGTTGATATTAGATTACTCTCAAAAAATTCTTATACTCAATAATATAAACCAAATAAATATTAATAAAAAAATACCAAACCAGCAACACACCCATAAGGAGGAAAAGGGAAAGGGGAATTCCCAAACAACCATCCCACGTGATACCTCTTTGGGATCTCTTTGCCAAAAAAATAACCAAAAAAAGGTAAAAATATAATATGAACAATTGAATTTCATAAATTACAAACAGCTCAAGCATTGAAAAACAGATCAAATAAGGTTCAAAATAAATTGTGGTATTGAGCATGCATCTGTGTCTCATGCTCCAACTTACTCTCTTCCAGACCACCATGCCTCCATAACATGAAGAACAAGGTAATGTAATTCCCACATAGATACTTCTCATGGTGATCCTATAACTCAACCATCCACTCAACAAATGTCACATCATCCTTGATATCCAAATTTCACCATTAAATGGAATGGGAGTCATTAAGAAGAAAATATCTAAGCTTGGACATGTGGAAGACATGGTGATCCTTTTCCATACATGGTGGAAGGGCCAACTAACAATCCACCTTTCTGATGCTATCCAAAAACATTAAAGGCCTGAAGAGCTATGGAGAAATCGTACTCCCTCACTAAAACGTTACTCTCACTATAGAGGGTAAACCATCAAGAATACATGGTCTCCAACCTCAAACTCTAAGGGCCAGTACCTATGATGAACCTAATCCTTAAGAAAGTTTTGTTCCGCCTTCATCCACTCTCAAACCATCTAGATCTTCACTATTGTTCTCTACACCACATCAATACCAAAGACTATTGAATCCCCAACCATGATCCCACATAATAGAGATTGATGTAACTACCCATAAAATTCATTGAATGGATCTATACTAATGGATTAGTGATAGATATAGTTTTAGGAAAACTCAATAAAAAGGTTGGTGAATTTATCATGATATACTAAAATCAAAGATACAATCTCACAATATATATTTTATAATCTAGATGGTCTATTTTATCCACCTGTCTATATATGGATGAAAATAAATGAAAATACATAATGGAGATCCAAAAGAATGTTATAATACACTCTATAATCATAAGGTAAAATGATAATCTGAATCAGATACAATGGTATTTATTATCCCATGGATTCTCACCACCTTATCTAGATACCACCTTGCTAGAGAATCTACAGCAGTCAAATTTGTGATTGCTAGAAAATGTGAAAACTTCATCAGTCGGTTAGAAATCACCAAAACAATATCCAAAACTCCTAAATAACATAGTAAACTAGTGATAAAATCCACAAAAAGTTCATCCCTCTTCCACTTAAGGAAATCCAAGGTCTGAAACAAACCTCTAAGAACATGATTCTTTACTTTCACCCACTTATAAACCAGACACCATTCCATAAACATGACCACTAACCCCTTCATCCCAAGACACAAAAGATATCTACACAAGCCTTAATACATCTTAGAAACACCCATATATAACACTAAGTTTGAGATATGAAACTCATAGTGAACTCCCTCATGCATAGTCTATGGAACAAACAACATCCCCTAAAAAGTATCTGATTCTAAATCTCTTCCAACCATCCCTCTAGTGGATTACTATTACCAACACTATCTTGTATAACCTACACTACTTCCCCCACCCAATAATCCTATATCTATCACATCGTAGAGGATTCCACTTTTATTTGATATTAAAACCTCTATCGCTAACTCCTTTAGAATCAAGGTGCATCTCTTCAAGCTCTTCCAACCCTCTCCAAACATCCTTATACCCCCAAATGACATCTAATCATGACTCCCTACTCATCATTACATCCAAAAAATTCCCATTTTATAGGGTATCTGAGATCTCAACATCAAAAACCTATAGAAACTCCATCCACCCCCTTTATTGTAGATTTAAATCTCACTGAGAGAAAACATACCTAAAAATCATGTTTTCCATGAATATCATAGAGAAATTATTAATTAGGTAATGTCACCACATCTTTAGGGAAAAAATGATGACTCCAAATCCAGTTCATAGGTGGCATAGTTACACTTATTGACACATAACTTCTTGGACCCATAATAGATCACTTACCATTTCTATATCAAGATGCATTCCAACCCTAGATGAAAAATTTCCTTAAGTACCTCTAAAATATAGATAAAATGGGGAACTAATCAATATCCTCTTGAATTAGTCAAAAGATACATGGAAGTGATCAATCCATATAAAATCCTAGTCCTTCCTAGTCAAAGCTATCAACGAGGCCACAATCTAAGATAAATTAGACAAAAAGATACAATAATATCCCAAAAAACCATATAAATTGTGATCCTCTTCCTTGTTATTAGGTTTTCACCAATAAAAAATTATCTAATTTTTTATGAGTCCATATACACACCCTACCGAGACACCACATGTCCAAGGAAGTTAATCTCCTATATCTAAAACTTACACTTTAGAAACTTCTCATAGGGTTCATCGTGTCAAATAACCGATAGGGAAACTCTTGGATGATAAACATGGTCCTCCTCCAACTTATAGTATTTGAGGATATCATCGATTCACATGACTGTGAACTGGTTTAGAAACTCATGAAATATTGATTTTATGTGCCACATGAACATAGCTAACATGTTCATGACACTCAATGAAATGACCATGAGCTCAAAATGTCTTTACCTACATTGGAAGGAAGTATTTGGAATATCTTACTCTATCACACTCATATAGTTGTATCCAGACTACAAATTGATCTTTTAAAACCAACTATCCCCCTTCAGTTGGTTGAGGAGATTATTTATCATCAGAAGGGGGTAACGGTTCTTGAACTTCAACTGCTTCAGTCATTGGTAGCCCACACAAAATCTTGTACTTTTTTCTTCTTCTTAAAGAATAAAACTAGATCACCCTAAGAAGATACACTATTAAATAGGAATAAATTTTTCATAAAATTGTCAATATAAAGTCTCAACCCAATTAACTCTCTTGGATTAATATACTAATGATCCAAAAAATTGGAGAGGAAACCAGTTGTAACTCTATAACAAACCTGACATTTCATTAAGGATTAGTGCCATAGCATTATCCAGAATGACATCTAGGTACTCCTCCCAAACCCTGGGAACCTCAACTACCTAAGACTACATGGAAAACACTACCAATGGATATGGAATAGTATTTTCACATTTTCTCTCATTTGGAAACTCCTCTTACCAAAGAACACTAGTCACTGTCCCTCCTCATTATGAAATGTGACCCACCTTAGGAATCAATCAATGACTACATGAATAGATTATAGTCAATACATACTAAGGATGCCATCATATGGTTTTACCTAGAACAATAATAAGAACCCCATCAATTTATTTTCCACATCATCATCTTATATCCCTAACACACATCAAAAAACAAGTCCAGTCTCCACTAGAATTGATAATGCTGAAGTCTTGGAAATTATTTTTTATCTCTGGTCTTAATGGATAGACCATGTTCAGTGTAAAAAAAGTGAAAGTATCTTGAATAAAATAAGGAATAAACTAAGATAGATGATAAACTAGTCATACCTAGAATACCATTTGGCCCCTCTAAAATTGGAACCTCAATAGTATACAAATAGAAAAGACTCAGTAGAAGATTGGGAACCACCAACCCTAGAAAAGATTAAAGTAGACTACTGAAACCTTTTCCCTACTAATCAGAACCTCAAATTCCTTAACATAAAAAATCCCCTACCTAATGATCTAATACTCGAGAATATATGATTCTCAAGAAGTTTTGATGACCTCTCTCCCAGGTCACTCGTCCCTAAGAATGAATCTACTTGATCACTTCTACCTGCTTCTTAATTTCTAGATATATAGGAAGAGTAAATGGGGTGACTGCATATTTTATCATTGGATTTAGTGCCTCCTCAAGATGCCATACTTTAGACTCTTCATCAGGAAATATATCGGAAGCAAAACATAGGATGTCCTTGAATCTGGTCCATGTTTATCACATGATTAGGCTCCCTTGTTGAAGGGAGAATAACTCAAATATATTTAACACCATAATTATTTATGATAATAACTCAAAATGAATCTCCTTATAAAATTCCACCGAATAAATATCCACCTTTATCCACTCACTGTGATACATCATCCACTAGTGACACATTTCCCCCTACATATAAATAACTTATAATGGAACCCAATAATAATCTAGAACCAGAATCAAACTGAAGGGGGTCATAATATCATCTAGTAATTTCCCTATCTCTATATCAAAAATTTAACCCCATGAATTTCCAAACCCTCACACTAGAAGGAACTCAATTCCATATTCTAGGTCTCATCCTCCTCTATCAGAATGATCAATTGATGGTCAACTAGATCATACAAATAAACCTCTCCTCCCTGAACTACACATATACAATGACCAAAATCCATTTTTGGAAAGAAAACATAAGAGAATACATAATATCAACAACATAGTATCTATGATGTCCCCTTTAAAAACCCTAAGAGGAAGGTGAATTAGATTCTACACAATTTTTGAAACCCTTTTCTCATATTTAATGATTTTCCTTTATATATCTTGTTCCCATGTGCATAAAAACTATGTTCAACTAGTTTCTTGACCCTCAACCTAGCTGAATTCATGAAGGAATGTGGAGATGTGATGAATATAGAGACACATGCACTTTTAATTGGTTCAAACACACTAGGATATTATAAGGATCATGCTCTAGACATTGTGTTGATGCACCAATTAACCACTGTAATTACTTATTTTAGTGGTTACAAATATTTACTCACTCCACACCTATGATGACTTCCCTTAAAAGTTTTGGGTTGTCACACTATAACCCAATGCTCGCTGCCTCTAAAGGAACACTACCACTTTCCTCCTAATATGTACACTACTTCAGTGTAATACTCCCAAATAGTTTATATACTTATAGGTCTCTTAATCTCCAAAATCATATATTCTAAATGCATCCTCAATCCAAGATGGATGTGTTGATGTAATCCTCACTGTTTCTTCATAGACCTATTATGAACTCTCTATACTAACCCCCGCTTTGGATACATATATATCCCATATTAATATATGAATATTCATTACATAACATAATGATCCATGAAAAAATAATTTGGACTTGGCATAATACGTAGTTTGTGGAATACATATAATAATAGAAAAACTTATGTTAAGGATACACACCAATACATTCATGACATGTTAGGCTTGGGATAACCACACATGTACCTAATTTAAACTTGGGATAATTTCCTATATAGGCTCTTTTTCATGCTTGGGATAACCTCATGTATACCCTATTTTTTAATATTGGGATAACCTCTAATGTACCCTCAAAGAACTAAAAAAGTATCAAATATTAAATAAATTTGTTGGTGGTTAAAATGAAGATTTATTTAACATTTTCAGTAAAAAGTCAAGAGATCCTTGTTAAGAAAACAACAAGAAGATTCCTTTTAAACCGTTTTGAAAAAAAAATACATGGGTAAAAAATTAATTAAAAAATCATTATATAATAGTGATAAATTTAATTAAAACATTATTAGAAACATATAAATGGAATAAAAAGGGTTTTCGATTGAAGAGAGAAATAAATTCAATTTTTCCTTAAAAAATTATTTTGGAATATTGAGTACATACATAGAGAAAGAAGAAATGAAAACATGGTATTTTAAAAAATAACTAGTGTATAATAAAATAAATGAGATTATTGAGAGGTAGATCATAATATTTCATTATTGAAAACCTAATCATAAAAATTCAGGATAAACAATGATATTGTAACATAAAACTTTAACCACTTTAGTAACTTTTGAATCTTAATCCTCATGAAATAAATGGACTTATATAGATATGTACATAAAATAATTATTATGATACTAATCATAAAATATATTCATGGGTAGCATATACACCATATAAAAGAAACATGTTGTTATTATAGAATATGTGCCAAAAAACTAAAAGTGAAAAAAATCCCTTAACATAAATCTTGACTTCCTTAGTACATGTTTGAACCTCATATATAATGAATATAGTTTTAATATAATTATATTAAATAACAATACTTATATATATACACACCATATATGATTTACTTATGACTTTTTATTACCTATTTATTAATAATTATTTTTTAAGATCATGTTTTGGGTAATAACTACTTTGTTTTTCAGGTATGTTTTGGTTTTATCTTTTTTTGTAATTTTACATTGATAATGGTTAAATCATCCTAATAATGTTAAAAATGATATAAGTATCATATATATTCATTATATTTTTATTTATGGTAATCAATTAAATTTATTTATAGAAAATAAATTACATCATTCAGGGAGACAATAGATCATACGTACGCATGAATATTGTTTCTATTTTCTCAACAGATGGAATGAAAGAAAAATAAAAAATTAATTCACATTTACAATATAATTTTTATATCATATATTTCATAAATATTCATTTTCTATATCCTTATTACCATACAAGTAAAAATAAAATAAAAAATTTCTCACATCGCTCCATGGAGGTTGTATTCCACACATACATGTGAGAAACATAATCATTTCCCAATGGATTGGAAGGTAATAAGGTAGATGTAATATTTTAAATTAATAAGTATAATTATTTCATTTATATCATATATAAACATTAAATATATTATCATCTCCTACCATGAGATTCAATGATGGAAAAAAATTACAACGGTTCGTGAGGCGGTAGTTCACTATACACACGATTGATAGTTTTGTTTCCCATTTGATGGAAGAGGATATATATATAGGTCATTAAATTAACATAATTAAATATAATTATATTTTATATAATTATATTATTTTATTATCATGTTTGAAGAAGTTTTTATGGAGTTATTGGAGGAAATAAAATGAAAATTCATGGTTAAAGACTATACCCCTTCTTTAGAGAACTCCTTTAGGTTTACACCTAAAGCCTTCTTTGGAGGTTTTAATGATAAAAATAAGTCCTCAAGGATGTTGAATGGAGGTAAGAAATGGATTTGGGTAGGTATTGGATGAAGAAAAGTATTTTTAAGTGTCTAAAGGAGAGTATATGGGTTCTCATTTATAAGTGGGGGAGTGGACACACTTTTAATTTTTGAAAATAAAACATTTACCCATGTTTTAAACAAAAAAAATAGGATCCAAAATGGATCATTATAGAACCTTAAATGATTTGAGGTCTAAATATTTCTATATAAATATATTTTTAAATGTTTATAGTTCGATAAACCCTTTCTATTTTAGTTTAATTCCTATTAAACTCGTTTTAGCCCAAACTGTAATAATTAATTTTAACTATTTTTTCTATTAACTTTGACCAAAAATTAAATTGACCATATAAAAAGATATTAATTAATATTATTAAAAATATATAATCTATTTTTCCAAATTCCATTCACATAGGTGGAAAATTTTTATTTAAAATTAAACTCGTAGACGTGACAAAAAAACAATTTTGCAAAGAGAAAAATTTCTTAAGTATAGAATGTTTTAATATAAAAATTCAAAAATAAATTGATCAAAATGACATAAATTAGATTAAAAATATATAATTGAACTAATTTTACTTTTAAATCAATATTAAAATAAAAATATCTTGTAAATTCTTTAACTGAAAATGATGTTTTTAATAAAAATCAGTATTTTTTACTATTTCTCAAAAAATGAAACCTTCCATAAAATTATCAAAAATTCATTAAAAGATAATTTTTACATGTAGATTTAAAAAATGAATTTTATTTTTAAAAATAAATTATCTAAAATTGTAAAAAAAAATACATTTATTATTTTTTCTCAAAAATAAATAAAATATTTTTTGAGAAAATATCATTTTTAAAACATGTAAAGACTTGACTAAAAATAAAGTAATTTTTTATAAATATGATTACTTTATATAAAACCATTGAAATTAATTTTTAAAATTTATTTATTACTATTCATATCACCAATTTTAATTGATAGGTTATAATTTTCATGTTTAAATAATAGTATTAATAGTATATTATGATTATTTAAAACTCAGTACTGTATGTAATGCAAGATATTGAAGAAATTTAATTTATTTCAAAAATATATATTTTATAAAAACTTGATTTGTTACAATCCCTATTCATAAATTATTTTTTCCATAAAATATCTAGAACTTCACTTTCTAGTAAATTTCTTATAATACCTTCATTTTCTATGTTACCACAACTCCTTCTTCTTCACTTTGGCAGGTATTCCATGTTCTTTACTTCCAGTCTATAATTGTAACTTCATCCCCTTATTATAAATTTAATCCTCAAGGTTGGTTCAAATTTATATCATTATTTTTATTCCCTTATCTTTAGTACAATGCCCAAGAGTTCTCTCTCTCTTTCCTTTTTCCTTATACTCTTCTATTTAGAAGACAAAATAATTCTATTGAGATCCTCATGTTTTATTTCTTGATCCTACTAAAAAACATGATATTTTCAAAATATTTTCCATTTTCTATAAATTAAAACTTGAGAGTACTCCTATAAAGTTACAAACTGGAAACCACATATTTATATTAATCTATATATTCACATGATAGAAAAACCATGTATTCAAAAAATATATACAAGTATTGGTTATTGATTTTTACACATCACCATTTCTATTTTTATATTTCACATGCATCATAGAAAACCTTCAGATCTATCATATCCATGACATCCCATTAATTATACCATTTAAAAATACAAGATTAATGTAATATAACATTCTCAAGTGGATCTACATGTATTGACTGATTTATGACTACACCCCTTCATTTGGTGCATGAAAAATCTACTAAAGCTTGAATAATATCTAAGTTAATTCACTATATCTCACCTATAACTTCCTTCTTCATTATTTTCATGGATTATGGATCTCATTTTAAGTTCCATGATATTAGAATAATTCATGAATAGTTCATACATTGACTAATGTGTTCTCATAGTTTTTCAATATCTCTAGAAGAACATAGAGATGGAATTCCTACATCTTTATTAAAATCACATATGTCTCTATAATTTGCCTATGTGAAAATCCATATGTAGGAAAATTCTCTTACATCACTAAAATAACATATATGGGTTAATAATTCCCATATGTGGATAGATTTGAATATGTCAACTCCCTCACATAGATTAATTCTCTTATATGGACCTTCATGTAGCGAAATGCCTTTATGTAGACAATTTTTTGGTCATGAACCTTATATATCCAAATGCCTTAACATAGACAAATTTTCTTATATGGCCCTTGAGTAGCTGAATTCAGATATTTAACTCCTTATGTAGCTGACTTTCCTTACACCAAGGAAATGTGTATGTATAAATTTCTTATATCGCTCGAGTTCCCTTATGTATAACCTCTACCTAGCCAAATTGAAATATGTGGTGAATTACCTTACAAGAGAAATTTTCATATGTGAGCATATGGTTAATTTATAGATTTATTTTTCTTTTCTATATCAAAACTAAAATTCTTCTAGATTTTTTTCCCATTACTTCTAGCCATCATGGATAATCTCATGAACTTCTCTAAGGTATATGGTATTATAACACCCTAGGTTTTTATAAATCTTATTATTTTCATAAAATATATCATTAATATTCAAAATATTTTTCTATTTATTTAAAGTGATTTAAATTTAATAGGAAATAATTCATATGAGATATTAATTAAACTAAAAATACTTTATTCATTCATAAGTATAACACCCCAACCTGAATCATTGAAACCGATTTGGAGTGTTAAATGGGCTCATGTGCACCTCCCCATATGCAAGAGGTTACTGACTAGCAGTAAGGGTGTTAATACTATAATTTTGAAGACTACATCCTCAGTATCGATAAAGATAATCATAAATAATAACATGGTATTATTAAATAAACAATGTTAAAATAATAGCATGGCATGTATCTCAAGTCATATAGAATAATAATCTAAGGACCCGTAATGTGGAAGGTCAAACCAAAGTATGAGTAAGATAGATAAATAAATAAAACACAATTGTGTCACTCTGTAGTCTATCCCAATACCACATTTGGTAACTATACTCCTCCTATATCCATGACATTTGGGCCTTTATCTTTTCTATCTCCCAGGTCATGAAGTTTGTACGTGCATCAAGACACTCAAGAAAGGTTTGAGTATAAACCCATTAGTATACCACCAATGTGCCTTTAACATGAGTTCACATGTATAAGAGTGTATTCATGATAATAAATAAATGTGAAATCAAACAATATACAATTATTTACCAAGAGATCATGCACTAACCAAGCCACTAGAAACCCCATGTATTACCTTATTCGAATCCATGTCATAAAAATCACTATACTCATATAGTCAATTGTATGACTTAGATAATACATATTGATTTCATTCACCTTTAAGGAACAACACCTTCAACCAATTTTAAGGACAATCAAGTTCCAACTTTAAGGAATAACAACATCATCCACCTTTAAAGACAAGCATAAGTTGACTGAATCCACAACTCTGGTGTAAGTCTATACCACATGTCAACCCAATTCATGGATCTGGGGGAAATCCATCACATCATCCATACTCCCCCTCTATGGAAGTGACCAAGTTTGTTAGGACAACTTGTCAAACTCGATATTGAAAACCATGGTTCCATAAACTATGCACCAAACCACATATAAGTCATAATATAACAAGAAACATTATATCATAACAAGCATAATATTAGTATCCATATGCACACACATGTATTCATACACAAACATGGTATCTTGGGATACACATGCACACACATGTTATCAAACATTAAACATGGATAAAGGAACATAAGCACACAACATCATATCATTCCAATAATTATATATACAACCACTACATCATACATAACCTCTTTCTTTTAGCATGTTGGTGAAAAACGTAAAAACTCATTGAGATGATACCCAGGATTATCCTACATGAAAAAGACCCCTCCCGAGATCCTCCAAAGATGCTATAATTAATATTGATCAAAGGATGTTTCACCAACACTCCATATCCACCATCACTCTTGTGACAATCCAGGAATATATCACTAAATGGCGTCAAAATATATAGATATGGAAAAGGTGTGCCAGATTTAAGATTAATATCAAGTCGAAAAGGGTCTATCTAGAAGAAACCCAAAGATAAAAGTTTTTTATATCACATGCGTTAATTTTTAATCATCACCACACTTATATCTTCTATAGTCAAGCATAGAAGTAGAATAATTCACCAAAGAAGGATTTTGGAATCTTTAGGTCTAAGAGGGATTCAATTAGAGAGAATAATGGGTTAATTCAGAGGATTATGGTGATAAAAGAGGGTTTTTGGAATATTAGTTCACACATATATGGTTTTACGAACCATGAACCAAGAATGCAAGGCTTACAGTCTCTCCTGGGAACCCAAAAGTTATGGTTTCATAGTTTTTCAACATGTTCAGTAACTATTAAATTAGACACTATAAGGTGTTTCATAATTTTTCAGGTGATGAAACACAATTTGATAAACTCATTCACCATAATTATGTACCACCATAAGTACCTCTTCCACTGGAAACATGCTTTCTTATAGGATTATCCCAGTTTTGTGAAACTGTTATCAAATCGTGATCCTTCAAATGGCCTATAAAACTCTCTGAAATCCACTTGGAACCCCTGAAACTCATCACAAACTATTGATATCTCTAAAAACCTGAATATAGGATAAATTTAACTTAAAAAATGCCTAAAAAACTAAGTCCATTACAATATCCCCCTCTAAATACTTATGATCCTAGAGAAGTGTCTCTAGAAATCATGCTCTAACAACTTAGACCACTGAGACCAAACATCAGACTCCCTCCCCCTGTTTCCCCCTAGATCTATCTATGATAACATAAGACATGAACAAGTGGCATCTTCTTCCCTTGAAACACTTTTCTCTATTCTAAAATCCTTATTTAGCATTTTATTAATGTTACATCCAATTCCATCTCAATGTCCACATAATAAATCACATGGACATGATCGGGCTTGTACCTCTAAAGCTGAGAAAGATAGAATAAATCATACGTGAATCAATGAAATGAGGGATGGTTTAGTTGATAATCCCATCCTTAAAAATTTTTGGTGATCTCAAATGGCCCCACAAGTCATGGTTCCAGATTCCCCTACTTCAAAAAATGACAATTCCCCAACCAAGGTGACACCAACAAGAAAAATTAGTCACCAACAACAAATTCCAAAGGTTGCCTACTCTTGTCATCATATGATTTTTTTCTTCTCTGAGTGGTATGTAGATACTTCTTGATCAACTAAAATCTTTCAAATCTCTCCATCACCAAACTTGGACCAAAATTATTGCCTCACCTTCCTCATTCCAACATAGAATTGAGCAGAACATACATCCATAAAGATCCTAAAAAGGTGTCATCTGAATAGATTTCAGGAAGATTTTATTGTAAGTGAACTCCAAAAAGGCCAAGTGCACATCCCATGCTCCATTTAATTCCATTATACACACCAAAATCACATCCTTAATAATATAAATTTTTCTCTCTGACTTTACATCGATCTATAGATAGTATGATATACTCAACTTCAACAGATTCCCCAATTCCTTTTATAAGAATTTCCAAAATCATGATATAAAATGCACATCTCTAAATAATATGATTTTGGAAGGCACTCCTTGTAGTTATACAATCTCTCAAATATATATTTTTATAGATTATATATATAATGAGACTCTCATATCAGTATGAAATAAACAAATTTTTTCAACCGATTGACTATCACAAAAATAGAATCACAACACCTCAAGGATATGGGTAACCCTATCACAAATTCCATAATAACATCATCCCACTTACATATTGGTACTAAATTTGTATAATGAAAACCATCATGATTCTAATACATTGACTTTACCCTATAGATGGTAAGGCATTGTGAAAAAAACCAATGAAATATCTCTACATACCTAGCCTCCAAAACTAACATAAGATTTCATGGTACATCTTCATCGACCCAAGATTCAATATACATTATGAATAATAAGAGTATTTTATTAGATACTCTCTAAAGTAAGTTGTCACTATTAACCTTTCGTGAACAAAGATCAAGTTATCATCTTCTATGGATCATCCTAAAACTTGATCATCTCCCATAAAGAATTCCCACATCACCACACACCCATGATATGACTATTGGATTGATTTTACACATCCCACTAAAGATGGTTTGATCACTAAAGATGAGAATTTAATCACTCCATGATCTTATAATGTATCCAGAATCCACTCGTCTATTAAACTCATCAGATGTCATTCTTTCTATGAAAGACACTCTCTAAACTTTTGTTTCTCTATCATCTTTCTAATACTAGCATCTACAATGAAATTATATTTCCCTAGATAATAATACACCTAAAAGTAAAAAAAATTCAAATATTCCACCCAAATACTCTTCCACAAATTATGTTCCCACTAAGAAAAGATATATGATAATTTCTTGTGGTCTATATAGATGAAAAACCTCTCACCAAAGAGATAGTTCCACTAATACTTTAACGATTAGACCACAACTTCAAACTATAATTCATGCATTATGATAGTTCCTCTCATGGGGTCACATCCGATGTGGCCCATAAGAAACTACCTAATTCTTCTACATTATCATATATCCCAGCCCAACACCTGAGGTATCACAATACACCATGTAACTGATCTCAGGCTCTGGAGGGGTCAAAATCAGGGTTATTTCAATATTCTTTTTAGCCCTAAGAAGACCTCTTAAAAGTGATCTAACCACTCAAACATCTTCCCCTTCTTGGTCAAATCTTTCATCAGTCATTCTAAATAGGATAATTCCTAAATAAAACATCAATAGTATATAGATAATTCAAGGAAGCTCCTAATTGAAAAAACATTCATTGGGAGAGCCAAAGACATCACCGCCTTAGCTTTCTATGTATCTATAAAAATTCCCACCTCAGATATCATATTCCCTAGGAATCAAAACTCATAAATCCAAATGTGACACTTTGACATTTTAGAATATAACTGGTGTGATAAAAGTATACTCCACAAAATATCTAGGTTCCTATCATTAATATATGATTTCTTAGAATATATCAGGATATCATCCATGAATATAATGAAAAAATAGTCATGATATGGAAAGAAAATAAATTTCATGAGATCCAGGAACACTATTGGAGAATTTTTGAACCCAAAAGGAATGAAAATATATTCCAAAATTCCATGCCTACTCTTAAATTCCATTTTTGGAATATCCACTTCTTTAACACATAGATAATAGTGGAATAAATGAAGATCAATCTTAGAGAACCATCAGGATCCCTGTAACTGATCAAATAGATCATGAATCCTAAGTAAAGGGTACTAGCTCTTCATGATTACCTTATTCAAATTTTTGTAGTATATACAGATTCATATACTATCATCTTCTTTATTAAAGAACAACATTAAATCACCGTAGGGACATGTTCTCTGTTTGATAAATCCTTTCACCTCTAAATAGATCAATTTCACATTCAACTCATTCATCTTAGTTGGTTCCATGTGATAAGGGATTGATATTAGTTTCACTCTAGGCATAAGATCAATCATGAACTCTATTCCTCTATACAGAGAGAGTCTAGAAAATTCATCTGGAAAGACATTGTGAAAATGATCCACTAATGAAGCGAAAGTAGAGGCTCTTTTTGGGTCTATTGAAAGAACCACTCCATCCAATGAATTGTAATATCTCCAATATGGCTAAGTTTTTGTTCCATTTTTCATACTCCAACATCCCACTCATTGGTAATCAAAAAATTCTACCCCTTGGGTATAATAAAGGATACACACATCAAATAAGAGTTAATGTGACAATGAAATCTTGTCATCCAGTCCATCCCAAAGATCACATCAAAAAAATAGTCATATTGAGGACCAATAAGTCATATAAATGTCTATATATATAAACTATTATAGGATACTCAAGACATCTCTAAAGATAGTATAATTTTTCCCTATTATCATATAGAGAGATATAATCTCCAAAGATAACTTGATCAGTAAGTCAATCCTGGTAATAATTTGGGTTGATATAAAAAATGGGAAGCACCTAAATTAGAAAAAAAACAGTATAAATCATAGAGGTAATCAATAGCAAACCTTGAATGGTTGGTGGTCCCTCTCCATAGTCATCCAGAACCTGGTTCATTAGATACACTCAGTCTACCTCAACTCTATAGTAATATCCCTGGTATTCATGACATACCTTAGTGATCATCTTATAAGGGTTATAAACTTATTTCTGAAGACCCCTTCCTAAACCTTGACATATTTTACTCAAACCTAGATGTGTTGTTTTAGAATAAAATTGATGAATATATCTTGTCCTTCAATATTGGTTAAATTTATTAGGTTATCTTTAACACAATGTACTAAAATGTCCCTTACTTCTATAGTTGTAGCACCTTGTGGAACCTCCTCCCACATAAAGAGTAGAAGAATCCATACTCTCCTCCACCTTCCTGTTGACTTACTGTACCTCCTCAACCTTCCTATTCCTATTACCAGAAGAGGTATAATTTGTTTCACTGGGAAGTATATTCATCAGCACACCATAATCTAGGAGAAAACCTGAAATCATTTCCTCATCTAGTCCTTTATTAAAATACAGGTCCTTGTAAAGAACCTGGGTATATTTCATTAGTTTTAAGCCTCTAACTTACCATCTAATTTCTAGAAAAAGTCATATCTTTAACTTCCAAGCCTTATATGTGTCATTCCTATCCAAAAGAGGATCAAATTTTAGTAACTCTAGGAATTGATTTGAGTAACTATAAACCAAAATAATCCATTAATGAAGTTTTATAAAATTTTGATTTCAATCCATATTTATTTTTTCATAGAATAAATCCTTAAAGAATAAATCCTTGAAGGCCACAAAGTAAGACCCTCACACAAGCCCGCCTTACCCATGAAACTCTTCCACCTACCTAAAGGTCCCAGAAGCATAAATACAACTATATTCACCTTTATATCATATGGATACTCTACTAAGTCAAATATACACTCTATGATATCAATCCAGTTCCCAATATGTTGAGGACCACCAATTCCTTGGAATTATAGCATATACTAGAGCTAAAAATCTCAATCATATCCAGCTATCATCCTCTATAAAACTCCGAGATAAGGAAGATTTACCACATTAATCATCAGCATAGATTAAGGAGCACAGTCTGGTGCATCCTTCTATATATCCTATAGTTAAACGAGTACATAATCTTGAGAAACATAAATCGAGAATCTCTTAAGAAGAATTGTTTTCTAAAATTCCAAAATAATGTTTAAAATTCCTATAACTACTTTCTTAAGTGGTTATAAGGAACACACAAGAGATTTATATGGAAACCTATCCTAGGATGATACCCATAATAAGAAGGAGAAACCCTCATAGTACAACTCAAGTCTCTCCATACCTACATGATAGGCATAAACATATATATACAAAATAATACATCATGATCAAGTTCAACTAACTAATGTCAATATAGATATATCACTCAACAAAGAATATAGATTTATCCAGAATAGATATAAAAAATAAAGGAAATATTAAATAAATATTATGAATCATACAACAGGTATATATATGACATGTGATCCTACATGCATACTCACGATGCATGAACACTTCTAAATCCCATAAAATAATTACAACACAATATATTATGGATCAACATGAAACCATAAAAACATAACTATAATTGAAATCCCAAAAAAGGTAACTCAGAGGACTATTACACATATACTAGTCAGGCACAAGTTCATCTCTTCTACCTGAGTCCCACACAACCTAACTCTTTTCTATCTTTCCCCAAGACATAGTAAAGAAGAAAGAAAATGAGAAAACCTACTTTGATAACACATTTTAACACCATAATTGAATCACCAAAACTGATCTAGAGTACCACATATCCCCATTCCTGACTTCCCATATTCAAGAGGTTTCTAACAAGTAGTGAGGGTCCTGATTCCATCAATGGGGAGAATATACCCTTAGTACTAATAAATATAAGACTAAATAATAACATAGTGAAATTAAATAAATAATTATATAACAATGACATGGCATGTATCTCAAGTCATAAAAAATAATAATCTAACGAACCCTAATATAGTAGGTCAAAATAGAGTACGAGTAAGATAGGTAAATAAATAAAACATTGTGGCATCACTCCGTATTCTATCCTTGTACCACCTCTAATCACCATAATCTATCTCTCAACTCTTTGTCACTGGGGCCTTTCTATTTCCTGCATCCCTGATCATGAAGTCTTCTTGCGCATCGATATTCCCATGAAATTTGTGACCATAAATGCAGTAAGACACCACCAATGCATACTCAACATGTGTCCATGTTTATAAGAGTATATGTCATGATAAAAATTAAATTTAAAAAATATATATACAATCATGTACCAAGAGGAAATATTCTAACCAAGATACCATAAACCCCTAATCATAACTAATTCATCTCTTTGATGGAAAAATCACTATACTCATATTATCATTTTTATAAATTAGATCATTTTATGTGATTTCATTCACCTTTAAGGACCAGCACATATCTTTTTCAACTAATAACGACTTTTCCCACATTTAAGGACAAGCACGTTCCATATTTATGGAAAAACGCCACTATCTATATTTATTTAAAAGTATAAGTCAACCTAATTCATTGATCTAGGGAAATAATAATATCACATGTCAACCCAATTCATGGATCTAATGGAAATTCATGACATCATCCACAATCCCCCTTTAAGGGAGTGACTAAGTCTGTCAGGGCCACCTGTTAACATGAACACTAATAAAAGGTTCCATCGACTATGAACAAAACCATATATAAGATGAAATATAAAAAAGTAATATTATAACATAAAAATCATGATATAATTATCTATATAAAAACACATGTGTTCATACTCAAACTTTGTCTCATGGGTATACATGCACTCACATGTGATTAAACATCAAACATGGTCTAAATCACATAAGCATGCGACGCCATATCATGTCTACAATTATATACATAGCCTCTATATAGTAAGAAACTTCCCACATTTATTGTGTTGGTGATAAAATCCAAAACCCAATTATAGAAGATACCCTGAATCAGATCACACACCAAAGGACCCTCTCATGATCATACAATGATGCTAAAAGAGAGATTAATTAAATAAGGTACCAATGAAACTTTAGATACACCATCATTATAGAAAAAATCCAATAATTCATCATTAAATGGAATCATAATCCTTGTATTTGGAAATAGAATGATAGATTTATGATTCATATCTATGAAAAAATTTTGATCTAGAAAAAACCCCAAAAAACTAATGTTTTATATCACATTCCCAAATTCTCATTAATCAACATGCTTATATCCACCATAATTAATCATTGAAGGATATGAATTCACTAAGGAATAATTGTTGAGTATCTAGGTTCAAAATTACATCTATTAGGAAGAATAATGGGTTAATTCAGAGAAATTATTGTCATAAAAGATGATTTTCGGGATATTTATTCACAAGAACATGGTTTGGTCGCATGGTTTAACAAATCATTCACCAATAAAACAAGTCTTACTGTCTATCCTAGGATCCCACAGAACATGGACACATAAATTTTTAAACCATGCATCAAACAAGATTTTATCTGCTGGAAGGTGTTGTGCGGTTTTTAATGTGAGGTTGCAATGTTTTATAAATTGTGCTCCTTAATTGTGCACCTCCCTAGGAGCCTATACCACTTATCACAAACTTTCCTAGAGGGTCAGTATAGTTTGGTCAAACTATGATCTAACTTTTAAACTTTAAAAATTCCTCTAAACCTCTCTAAACCCCACTTGGAACCCCTGAAACTGAACCAAACCCATTCATGGGTCAAAAACACCCTAATAAATGCTGAATTTAACTTGTAACACCCATAAAAATATATGTTCATTACAATAAATTGATTTTTTGAAACAAAATAATATAAAACTGAGTGTTTCATACCATGTACTATTACTCACTACGGATAAAATACATCCATTAAATATGGGTAAATCAATAGGGGTAAATATATAGAAAAGAATAAAATCTTCATGACTTGGAAATACCTCAAATAATATTTAACCTTGAGGATTACCAAAGGGAAAAAACCTATAATGAGTAATATCTCCATAAAAGAAGAAATCAATATTAAAAATATATTATATGAAATAATAAATGTGCCTTGTGAAGTTAGAGTGGAATGAATGAATGATTTAGTAAGTCAACATGTAGGAATGAAATCTGACCATTATGAATATGGTCGTTGCAAATATGGTCATTAAAAATATTGTAATTTATTATATACCCAATAAGTATAATGAAGTCATGTATTGTTAAGTAGAAAATTTAAAATAATATAGCTCCAAATGAAATAAAAAAAATAGTATAAATATATTATAAATATATATATGTGCCTGTGTTATGTATAATTATTATTATTATTATTATCAAAATCTAATATTATGTATATATAAAATTCAAATATATATTTTAATATCAACATGGTAGTAAAATTTAATTTTAGAATATAAATAATTGAATATAATGGTGTTTGTTAAAGTGAATTTAGTATAAAAGTAATATTTTCTTCTAAAGAACAATTTTGTTAATTATTTTATATTTTATCCTAAGAGTTAAAATTGAAAACATTGAAAATATTATATATGAACTAAAATATTAACATTTTTTAAATTATAAATTGATATGAAATAATTTTAAGAATGCTTAATGTTTAAAAATGTCATTTTTCAATAAAAGAGGTTTTTCTTAATATTTTTTTATTTTCATTTAAAAAATAAATTTATAAATTTTAAAATATGAATTTTAGAAATATAAATTTATTTTTTATTAATAATGTCAAAATTATCTTATTATTTCTTTTTCCTATTTTCTAAAAAGAGTGATTTTTAGGTGAATTGTAAAAAATATCATTTTTACAAATAACATAGATTTTATGAAATTAATAGTATATAACTAATAATTTAAAATTAATGAAAAATATATAATCCAAAATATGTATTTAATAGGTTAATTTATAATTTTATATATGCTTTTTTTATTTTATAAATCAATATTTTACATTTTAGAACATAAGTTATTTTTTTCAACAACAAATTGTTTTTAATATAGTATATTTTTAGTATTTAATATTAATTTTTATAAATTTAAAAATTAAATAAAAATAATGGATTTAAAATTTTTAATTATTATATAAAAATTATCTAATAAGTAAAATTTTATTTTTTTCATTAAGGATGAATTACTAAGGTAAAAAAAAGTACTTCGTGTGGTGAAAACTAAAATGGTAAAAATTAGTAACCTAGGAGCGGATGGGATAAAAATGTTAAAAAGTGTTTTTATTTGGATGTATAAAAAACTTATATATTCACATATTAATTATTTTTTAGTTTTCCATCCACTTTCCTTGAAAGTGACTTCCCATTATTTAAAAGTTTTGAATAATTACAAAAATGTCACCCATTTTTATTATAAAATGGGATCTCCTCTCCTCACTTCCCCTATAACCAAAATCCCCTTATTTCAGACCAATATCTACCCAAACCTATCTTAAAAACTCCTATAAACCTTAATTAAGTTTTTTTCTTCTCAAAATTCCATCCTTAAAAGGTCCAATCCCCTTCACATAGGAGATAACCCAAGTAGTAAGGTATATATTTCTAACCACTTATTTCTATTTTCTTTTTCCCTATGTGTATTTATTCTTACTAAAAATTTATTTCACCATATATATATAGTAACACAATTATACTTATTATAACATTATTCTATTATAATTTTGGTTCATGCTTTAACCACCCTTCCCTTTTTCCCTAAGAAAAAAAATGGAATTTGTGTGTGTGTGGACTACCACCTCTACAAAAAAATCATGTTTCATTTTCCTTAAATTTTTTACAATTTGGTAATAATGTAGAATTTAATAAATAATTAGGATATTTTAACATATTTTTTATTATAAAATGATAAAATATATTATTCATTTCTCTCATTCTATGTAAAATGAAATCATTGACCATACGTTTGTGTAGACTATCGCCTCCATGAGATTGATTTATGTTCTTCTTTTCATCACTACCAAACATAGATGGTAATGAGAATGGGTTTAATTTATAAATATTATCTTTATGATATCATTAAGGTTATTTTATAAAAAATTGGATAACCTATTAATGATATGATCAACAAATGATTATCGTTAATTCAATCTTTTAAAACAAACATATTAAGTGGAAAATATTTAATTAAAATTATGTAATATTTTCATATTTGTTACTTATTATTAGAATTCATTTATAATTATTATATATTAAACTAATAAATAATAAGTTATATCATTATTCTACTGGTTTAACGATATGGAACTAAATCGCCTCATAATCATCCATTAAGCATTATATATTCATGTTTGGGTTAGTTTGACCACCTACTTGAACAATGTTATGAAATTATATCATGAATGATTATGAAAAAATAATTAATGGTATAATATGACATAAATATATAAATAATTTTTTTTCTTGAAAATATACATCAATATTTAACTCAATAAAAAAAAACACCCTTCATAGATTAAAAATCACTAAAAAATGTTCGTTATCAATTTCCTCTTTTAGGATAAAGACTAAAGTTCATAAAAAGAAATTTAATATTAATATATCAATATAATTAATCAATTAAATTAAAATTAATTAAATTATAATGATGAAATTTCATAGATGAATGAATAACAACGCCACTATTACGAAACCAGTTTAAAACGATCAAGATTACTCACACCCAACATTAAGAATCAGTAATGACGAACTAATATAAATGTAGATAATAGTAATAAATTATGTTTTTAAAAGTTTATATAATTTAAAAAGGATTCTAAATAGGTCATTAATATATTTATGTTTTTTATATAGTATCTTGGATTTCATTCATCTAAATATGAAAACAAGGTAATGGGTTCTTTGTCTCAAATTTTATTTCATGAGACTTATTTATTAATGTACACCAAGGTATATTTAGCATGTTTTGATTACTATATAATGAATGTATTTCAATATATTCAGGGTATTTTTAGAGTCGTATCCTTTTATTTTTTTAAATTTCCATCGATTCAAATGATACCCAACTTGAATGTGGTTTTGATCAAAATTTTGAGCAAGTCATAAGGGTTTTATTGTCAATTTTATTTTTAAATAAATATTATTTTTGAAAGATAATCCATCTATTAATTTTTAATATTTATAAAACCTCTCAAAATTTCCATTTTATATTCATCTAGTTTTATATATTCCCTTTATATTTTATTTCTCCTTGGCTCATATTTTAGCTGATATGTTTCTTATAATTGAAATCAACCCTATCTCTTTTTTTTTTGTAGAGAACCTCCCTTTTCCCATATCCCAATTCATTGGAGATTTTTAAAATGACTTTATCTATACCTAAATAATTAATTAAGTTAATATAGTATTTTAACTTCTTCAAAAAGGTCTAAATAAATTTTTAATATTTTTTGTATGGGTCATTTTCATCAAAGTGTAAAAAGAATATCTTTTTAAAGATTTCCATGTGAACACCAATTTTCACCATCATTTAAATTTTTTAAAATAACTCCTTTATAATATTTAATGGTTTTCTAAAATATAATTTTATTCTTAGTTATTTATAAAATATTTATATCAAAAAATTAAAAAATATCATGGTTTTTTCTTATTTTCAAAGACAATTTTCCTAATACTCCTAAAAATGAATTTAATAAAAATCAACAACTTTTAAAATAAAATATTATCGATCAAGGATATTATATAATTTTAATTATCTCACTTCATTCTCTGGATGGGCTATTTAGTATCCTTGTCTTTAGGAGGAATAATCCATCACTTCCTTTTTCTTGTTTAATCATCCATTATGTATGATCCTAAATTTTCACCCAATGGAATTCCTTTGTAAATACACTATTTTTTATTCATTTGATTTAAGGGTATTCAACGAGATTCCAAATATTATTTATTATGTTAATTATTGTCTTAATAATATACTTTTTATCTATATAATGAAAATACTATGCGATTTTCTATCATGATTGAATGATATTTACCTAAAAAGTTACTTGATGCTATTGGATACCCATTTATTTTCTATGGGTTTATTATTTTATGATTTTTAATTTTATTATTAATTATTACATTATGTTAATCCATTTGAAAAGGATATGAAACCCATTCCTTCCATGGGTCCTTTATGATGTGTTTAATGAACCCCATTTTCTTTCCATGGGTTCTTCATGCTATAAAAAGTGAATAGTTTTCATTTTTTAGTTTTATAAAACCTACATTATTTACATGGGTTATTTATATTTAAATAAGTGAATTATTTTCAAGTGGTTCACATGAGTATGGATGAATGAATTTTGGGGTCCTATATCACCTTTTAATTAATTCTTTAAGAGTTTATATCTCATGAGATTGGTATTTTTTGATGCATTCATGTTTTCTTTAAGAAGAGGCTCTGATGGTGTGACTCGTGAATATTATATTCCCTATACAAATTTATGTGCCATATTTGAAATATTTTTCATAGTTTAATTCTTATTCTCATGACTATGGTATGCTCTTATGGATTATGTTTATTAAATAACTCTTTTGATTCATGTCTTATTTTATGTTAATATTTATGCCAAGATTTATGATCTAAGCTTTGTTGGGTATGATTTTCTTATGTATATTGATTATACCCATATACCCATATTATGCTCAATTATTATCTTTGATTGTTGTAACTTATTTTTACCCTTATATAGAATATGATATCACCCAATTATTAAGTTTCCATTTCCCTGGGTTATGAAGAAAAATAATATATAATATGTATCTAGAAGGGTATCTTATGATAATTTATGTGAGGTATTGAAGACTCGTTATGGAATAAGAAATTACACCCGTAGTGGAAAAAATATCCAATAGATGAAACAGAATGAGTATTGTTGGTTAATTTTTTGTCTTAATTATCTAAAACTATAATCGAAAAAGGTATAGGGAATGTATTTTAATGAAATATTTTCTTTAAATTACCATACAGTTGGGTATGGTCTATTATACACATGGCCACATTCACTCATATGATAATTTCATCTTCATTTCAATCTCCACATGTCATCCTTCTATTATCCTAATACATTCAATGGTTATTCCATGGATACTCCATGTTTCATCAATTTATGATCATTGATACATCATGTCAAGAACTAATTCAATAATTAATCCATCTCATGTTTTTTACAATAAGTTTCTAATGCATCCCATCATCTTATATGAATCTTTGTTATAAAATCTTACATATTTGTTAATGAGTCTCCATTTACTAACAATATCAAGCTCATCCTTGACCACCTTCTCAATAATTAAAAATCACTTTAAGGGTATCCATCAATCTCACCATCTTTTAAAAAAATTATCGTAGTTCAGTTCACATAGTCTATCAAAAAATGTAACATTCACCGAAGAGTGTAAAAAAAATCTATCCCTTTGTATTTTGCTAAAAAATACTTCACCAAGATACATCATATCCCCCTTTTTCAATGAAATGCAAATGGAATCTAAGAAGATTTTTCTCTTGATACTATCTCCCCTATAGGGTGTATTTAGTTATACTACCCCCTCATAATTGGATTGACTCTATCTAACTTTGTAGGGAGAGAGATTAATCTCCCCCTTTTTTAATTATGTATTGAACTTGCAACCTTTTCACCTCATTAATTTGTGTAAATAAACACTAAGAATGCACAACTCCCCCATTTTCTAAGAAGGGTTCCTCATGGTCATATTTACCTATTATGAGGATTATGAGGCTTCCCATAATATTTAAACGTCCCTATTTATCAAGAAACATAATCTTGAAGTCTCCAAAAATTTTAATTCTGTTGATGATACCAATTTTTGATTCACATGAAAGGAAAACTTATTCTCTTTGTACCAATTTCAACTTAAAATTTCAAGTTGGACAGCCCAATTCTAGAATTTCACTAATCACACAGCTATACATACCAAATAAAATTAGTTAATGAATTTAACACTTTTAATTTTGGTTGTCCAAAAAATCCCCTAAACCAATTAAGCCTAAGCTTGGTGTAGGAAAAAGAGTTTCTGTAAAAACAAATAAGTTTTACAGGTCACACATGATTTCATTAAAATTATAGTGGCTTTATTTCCTCAATTTTTAAAAAACAATAAATCATGATCTTCACCACACATTCATACCAAAAATTAGTGTATATATTTTAAATTCATTGAGTGTGCGAAATACCAATCCATTATCTCTTCACAGGATCCATCCCAATGTAAATAAGGCTTAATAGCCTTAATTGGTCATTACCAACCCCCCTTGAATTCTAGCTTAGGATCTTGACACCAACTATTAAACTTTTCTTTATCTTGGGGGTTAATATTTTGTTTTAAAACATATATAGTAAAGTATTAATGGGAACCCTATGCACATAGATAGATAATAAAAATTTTAACCACATGATTACAAATAATCAATAAAAAAAGTAATGATGTTGTTGCAAACATCATATTTGTCCTATTCATTTCAGCAGTTTGTTACCACTCATTTTAGGACTCAATACCATTAGAATCTACTCATAATGGTACTTATTTCATCAAAAAACTCAAATGTGGTTTTTAAAACTCTTTCATCTTCATTTCAGAACCTTTTATCTATAGAACTAGTGTTTTCTAACTATTAAATTTGTGTTTCCAAATTTTAAATTTTTCATTAGTAAGAAACCTCTAAGTTCATTTTTTGACAGAAAATATATTCATTAACACTTATAGTAGATTCAAGTTCAGCCTTTACTTATTTTTTCAAGATTCATACCAACTAGGCTTGAAATACTCCCAGACTTCCCTTGTTTCATGTACCTTCCAATCCTAGATAGATTTTTCTTTAAGCATAGTCATAAGTTATTTTCAAGTAAAACTACCTCATGGATCATATATCCCCCATAGAAATTAATCACCTCACAAATAGTTATAAAACATTTAATGAATGGGGAGATGGGTACCTCAAATTTCCTCAAGTACAGGAATGGGGTTGGCTATATTGTACAAACCCTTTTCTTTCTACCTTTCCTTACCCCCTTTTTAGTCTTAAGGTGATGAATTTTATCACCCCATCCACTTCCTTCTCATCCTAATCATTCTCTATGTTAATCATCTTTTTTATTTAATTTGAAATTTTCTATATTATTTTAGGGGTTACACTTGTTAACTTTTCATCATTTTTGTCTTCTCATACCATATTACATTAGTTTCCTTTCTCCTTTGGAGAAAACTTACACCAAGATATTTTTCTTACCTCATGGTAGTTTTTGTAAAACAAATTGGGAATATATATTTATTTATTTCCATAAGATCCATTTTGGATATCTCCTTCTTTAGTTAATTCCCCTCTTTCATCACAACTAGGGAATCCTTGTTCACTTTATTTATAGATAAATTTTCTTCTTATATTTTCATTGGGTTTTTATTCTTTCTTTTAAACTGGTTTGTTGTGATTAGATTTATTTTGGTACTTGGTGAACTAATCATTGAGTCTCATTATAGTTCTCCAAAACATTAAATCCATTTTCAAACTTAATGGATCTTTTCTTTGGATAAACTTTATCTATGTATGTCATAGGATTGGAGTTCCTTCTTATGGAATCTTTTCCCTTATATGCATTTTTTCAACTACGTTTTCTTGTTATATAACAAAGGTTTTCACAAGTTAAAAATTTACCATAATATTCATAACAAATGTGATATTATATTTAATAATGTACTATAATTGTTGGAGTTATTCTTTTAAATTTTGTATTTTGGTCTTTGAAACACATGCTCATAATGTTTCCAAGTCTTCTAAAAAAGTAAAATTTTTATTAAACATTTTTTTTTGGAAACTCTATTCCTGGTTTTTCACAGAACTCCAATTTTCTTCCAGATTTAAAATTTTGGATTCTTCTTATTGTTATGGATTCCTTTGGAAGGGTTTTTATCTTATAATTTTATTTTTTTTATCCTACCCTCAAGTTTTATGATTATATCATGTTTCTTATTTAATTTTTAAATCATTTATTCTAAACATTACGCATAATATATCATGGAAATTCTTATTTTTTAAATTTGGGTTTTGAGATAAATGATTCTTACCTTAAACTATTTATTCTTGGATATTTTCTTTAGGATTTATTAGGAGATATCTTCAAGAATTTCACTTTGTTCCTTCATCTTTTATCTCATTTTCATTATATTAAAATTCAAGGACACTTATTCTTTCTTTATCCTTTAATTTTTTATGGTCAAATATTCCATCATTGAAAAATTCACTACATGCATGAATTTCCAATATTCCACCTTATATTATAATTTTGGGATCTCCTCTTGACCATTGCATGAAAATATCCTTGATCGAAAACATGATTTCATTTCCAATACTACATCGCATATTATTTTCATCCCTATAATAGAGTCTAAAACACCACATTAATCTTCCAATCCAAGGATAAAATCAACTATAATAGTATATTAATAATTTACCTTAGCTGGATAACTCATATTCTAGTATGCATAACTCTTATTACTTTTCTTCATGACTTTAGACATTAGGTAATTTTAACCAGGACTTTGTTATTTTCCAAATTAATCTTTCAACTTTATACATATGCATTAATAAAATACTCAATAATTAGTATACTTGTACACTTTTTCTTTAATATCAACCATTAATGCCTTTTTGACTATGGTATTAATCTAAATATTTCTTTGATTTGTCTCAAAGATAACTCTATGCCAACTCAGCATAACTATTCCTTCCTGTAAAACATCTCAAGGGACTTCAATAGAATCCTCCATGTAGGTTATAAACTTCTAATTCCAACTATGAAATTTATAACTATTAATAATGGTGGGTTTTTCTTTATCTCTATTTGTATAAGAACTTATAAAACTACCTATGTGTTTGAGCACACAATTAAAATCATAAGCTTTGATGCTTATTTTTAGGTCCCCTTTAAGTTCCTTGATAGGGGTTCAATTAGTATCTGAAAAATTTCAACCCCTTTTCACCTATTTACTCATTTTCCTTTATGGATATTTCACCCACATGGATAGGTATTGTGTTCAGTCGTTTTCTTGACCTTGAACCTCATTAAATTAATTTATGGATGCATATATTTTATCCATACAAGGACACAAGGATTTTTACTTTTTGTATCCACACTGGGATACTCTAATGATCATGATATCAGTAGTGTTTTAATGCACCAATTAACCACTAGGATTGTTATTTTTGGTGGTTATAAGGTTTTGGTCACTCCATTATTGTCCTCACTACCCTTACAATTTTTGGGTTATCTCACTACCACCCAAGGCTCACTGACTATTAAGGAAAATTTCCTTATCCTTCCTCCCTTATACACTACTCCAAGGTAGGACTCCCACGTCATTTTTTTACTTGTATGACTCTTTATCTTTATCATAGTATGGGGTGAACTTACCCTTAGTTCTTTCTAGATAATTTGATAAAGTCTTTGATTATTTTTCACAGGAATTCTGTAAACTCTCTCCCCATATCTTATTATTTCCAAAAAAAATATCTAGAACTTTACTTTCCAAGGAAGTACCTAGAATGAATTCAAATTTTTGTGTTACATAAACTTCTTCTTCTTCACTTTTTAATGGTTTATAAGTTATCTACTTCCATTAATAAACTATAACTTTTTCTCCTTAATTGAAATTGGATCTTCAAGGTAGGCACAAGTTCCTCTCCTTCTCTTAATTCTACAATATTCATTAGAATTACTGAGAGTTCTCTCTCTCTCTCTCTCTTTACTTCCTATTTCTTATCATATATTTAGAATATCAAATGTCTTCATTGAGATCCTCACATTTTATTTCTTTATCCTACTATAAAAGATGTTAGTGTGAATGTATTTTCCATTTTATACAAATAGAAACTCAATAATACTTATGTATAACAACAAACTAAGACTCCCCCATTTTGTATGACTTTCCAAATTTCCACATGATAGAAAAAAATGTATTAAAAAAATACATGCATGTCACAGTTGTTGTATCTTTCACATCAGCATTGACCTCTTTATATTTGGTGGGAAATTTAGAATTTCTCCAAACCTTCCATATCCACAATCTCCCATTTCATAAATCATTTCAAAATACAAGCTTAAAAAATATAATATTCTCAAGTGGGTCCATATGAATGTGTTTCTTCATGACTAGAATCATTTATTTGTGGAATGAAAACTACATTGAAACATGAATAATATCTCATTTAATTCACTGTATCTCATTGATAAATTCCTTATTCATTATTTTCCTATATCATGGATCTCATTTGAAGTTACATGATGTTAGAATAATTCATAAATATTTTCTGCATCGATTGATATTTTTTCACATTTGGTCGATGCCTCTAGAATAAAATGGATTTATATCCCCTAAATCATTGTAGAAATCCCAAACATCACCATTATTTTCCTATATGAGAACCTATACATAGAAAACATTCCTTACATCATCAAAATTACATACCTGGGAAACAAATTCATGTATGTGGCCATATTCATATATTTAAACTCCCTCATATAGCTAAATTACTTTATATGGCCCTTCATATGGATAGATTTTCTTACACAACCCTTGCATTGCTGAATATCTTCATGTAGATAAATTTTCTTATGTTACCCTTGAGTAGTTAAATGTGTTCATATAGCCAAATTTTCTTACATGGACCTTGCATAGCTAAAATCATATATGTGACTCCTTGTATAACTGAATTTACTTATGTTATCGAAATAGGAACATAGAATTCTCTTAAGATGCTCAAGTTACATACATAGAACCTCTCTGTAGCTGAATTCGAATATGTGGTGAATTTCCATATGTGGAGAATTCACATACATGAGAACCTAGACAATTCATATATTTCTGTTGCACTTCAATATTAGAACCAAAAGACTTCTATCTCTATTTCCCATGACTTTTGACCTTAATCGATGACCTCATGAACTTATCTGAGGGTTATCACATGGCCTTATTTATTCATATGATCATTTTACCTTAATTCCAATCTCCATACATCATATTTTTTTCTTTTCAACACATTCGATGCATATACCATGGAAACTCCATGTGTCAACAATTTTCAATCATTACTACAATATTCCAAACACTACTACTAAAATTTATCCTTATCATTATTTTTCCAATAATGTTCCAATACAACCCTTTGTCCTACACATATATTTATCAACAAATCCAATATATATATTAATGAGGATACATTTTTTAGTAACTTCAAGATCCTCCCCAGCCATATTTTCAACAATTTCAACTCACTTTATTATCCATAAATCTCCCCCATCTAGTCAAAAAATTAACTTGGGATGAGTCTATGTAGATTATTGAAAAATCAAACACTCACCAAAGGGTTTCTAACAGAATTTATTTAGAATAAATCATTTTAATTCATTTTAATTTTCCAAAATCACCAGGTTCAATCACAAGCACAAAAAATCATCATGCATGTACCTCTCCTAGGTATCCACCCTACAAGAAACTTCACTTATATTAACACTTTCATAATTCCTAATGTCCTTTCATAGGATCATAGGGATCTAAAATCCTATTTTGTAGCTGATCTTCTAAGACTACATCATGAGATAAGATTTGCAGATGTTGTTTCTTTACCAACCCATGTAATCCTCACAAGTTCCTAAACCTAAAATCCATCTAATATCTCAACCAAATATCTGATACCAATATATAATGACCACCCCCACCCCCCTCACTAGTACCCCCTGGGCTATTAGTAAAGATAAGGATTGTCCCCCAAGTACAACCTTTAGTAGGCATGGAGTTGGCGACTAGGACTGATGGTATATAAATCACACACATGGGTGGAATTTCTATTGAAAATGGATAAATAAGATCAGGATATAGGATAAATAGCCACCAAAAAACTCCATCACATAATATAATAGAAACTAGAATCCATAAAACCCACAATGCATGTTATAAAATATAATAAAATTCTCTAAAGTAAAGTACCAAAGGGAAAAGTACTAAGGTAGCGACTCCCCAAAAAACCAACTTCCAAGATATTTTTTCTTATATCAAACTCTAAAACACTACCTTAAAACTATAAAATAATTTATATATATATAGTGAAAATAAAATATATACTTAGTAAGATCATACCCAAATTATTTTGTGAAAATATGAAAAGAGTGTACTAATGAACCATTAATCAAACATTAGAACTAATAAGAATATAGAAAATAAAATGATCAATCCCAACCCACAATAAAAAAATAGCAGATTATCAGTGGATTTTTAAAGGGGGTTATGCACAACCCCATATAAATTTATTTTAGAGGGGGTTATTCACAACCCCCTTTAAATTTTTTAGCATTATTTTTGTAATATTTGGTTTGATTTTAGAGGCAGTTATGTCAAACCCACCACTAATTTAATAATTTTTGTTCCTATATATGTTTTTGGATTTTAGAGGATATATATATATATAACATCTGTTTTCATATATATAATTATAATTTATTTTTTAAAAAGTAAAATAGTGGGGGTTCACAATCCCCTCTAATTTAAGATATTAAAGGGGGTTCATGAACCATCGCTAATCTGTTAGATTAGAGGGGGTTTTTGAACACCTTATAATTTAAGAAATTATAGGGGGGGTTTGAACCCCTTATAATTTAGGAAATGAGAGGTGTATTTTTAACCCCCTCTAATTGATGACATTAGAGGGGGGTTTGAACCCACTCTAATTCATGAAATTAGAGGGGATTTTAAACCCTTACTAATTTAAGAAATTAGAGGGGGTTTTGAACCCCCCCCCCCCCTAATCGATGACATTAGAGGGGATTTTAAACCCCGTTTAATTTAAGAAATTAGAGGGGGTTTTGAACGCCCTAAAATTGATGACATTAGAGGAGGTTTAGAACCCCCTCTAATTAATGACATTAGACGGGGTTTAGAACCCCCACTAATTCATGAAATTAGATGGGTTTTTAACCCCCTATAATTTATGACATTATAGGGGTTGTTAACCTCCTCTAATTCAAGAATTTTGATGGGGTCATGAACCACTTCTAATTTCTATTATTAGAGGGGATTTAAACCCCTGTAAAATTTTATTTATTTTTTAAAATAAATCTCATAAAAATTAAAATTTTATAATATATATATGTGTGTGTATATATATATTACATAAATTCATTATATAAATGTATTTAAATACATTATAAAGACATATATATAAGGACATTATATAAATATTTTAAATAAATACTTATACAAATAAAAAAATGTATACATATATAAATATTGGTATACATAATATAAATGTAATTATAAATATATTTATTTAAATTTATAAAATTTATATATAGTTTTATAAATACTATACATTTTTATCATGATTTATATTATACATATATTATACTAAATACGTTTTTATTGTATATTTTTGTATAAATAAATATATATTGTGTGTATACAAATATATATAATATAGACAAAAATAAATATAAATATACATATATATTTTATATAATTATATTATATATATAATATTATAAATATTTAATTATATATAAATGTATATAATTATTTTATATATATTATAGTATACCATATTAATAATAAATTAATTTAATATATATATCATTTAATTATAATATATATTTCTAATTATGTGAAAGTATTTAGTTTTGTATGTATATAAATATATTTTTGTGTGTGTGATATAACATAAATGTATATAATCACATACATAAATTTATAATATAAATGATATTTATATAATATATGTATAATAAAAATTATAAAATGTATAAATGTATAGTATTTATGAAACCAACATATAATTTTTATAGATTAAAAAATAGTTTTAATAACAATAATAATAATTAATAATATTATTGTTACACACACACGTACATATATACAAATATATAAAAATGGCTATATAAATAGAAATATATATAAAATATCTATAAATTTCATATAAATACATAAATACACACACACACACACACAAATATAAATGTATTTACAAATATATGTATAAATATATATTTATATATCTAAATATAATTGTGTATGCATATGTTATATATACACAGATATTATATATATATATATATATTATACAAAAATATATTATATATTATCTCATATTTATGTATCTAATATATTATATATATAGATATATATAGATCATATACACAAATACATTATATATATATATATATTATACACAAATATATATATATATAATATAATATAAACAATATAAAAATATATTATATTATTTATGTTTCCATACCCAAATAATATATATATATACATATATATAATATCTAATAATGTGGTATGTAAATAAATATAAAGAGTTGTTTTTAATTTACCAAAATGCCTCAATCTAGTGGTAGGCGCACTGCTTCTTCTCGTGATGGGTACCAGGTTTGACTCCCGGTAGAACCATTTTTACAGAAGTGTCGGTATGTCCTCCATTTCTGGGCCCCACTTGGGCCTTAGGTATGCTAGGGGGAGTTTGTCCCGCATGTCCGCGTCCTTCGGGATGTGTCTTATAGGGTGTCTATGGGGTTTGTTAGGGTTGTCGGTGGGGGTATCAGGGGTGTATCTAGGGGATGTGGGGGTGTTTCTATGGTTGTTTTATGGATTTTTCCTCATGTGTCAGGGGGGGTTTTCATGGTTGTCAGTTGGGTGTCATGGTTGTGTCTCAGTAGGTTGTCGGTGTGGTTGTGAGGGATCTCGGTGGGGTGTCTCTAGGGGGTGCGGGGGGGGGGGGGGGGGGGGTCCAAGAGGTTGTCATGGGGGTTTCAGGTGTATTCCATAAGGGGGTCTAGGTGGGTTTTAGGTGAAAAATATATATATAATAAAAGTGTTATTTTAGGGGCGGTTAGTGTAATCGCCTCTAAAATTGGTCCTGATGCACTTAAATATGGGTGGTTCTAACTGGCTCTAATGTGATCTTTGAAATTAGAGGGGGTTAAAACCTCCTCTAACCTATCAGTGTATGTTTAATTCAGGGGAAAATTAAATGGGGTTACAAACCCCTCTAATTTGACTGCCGCTAAACATAGACATAGTTTACCAGTGCTTATCCAGAACCGCCACTAATCAATGTAGGCGGCCACCTAAGCGATGGTTATGGGTAATCGCTGCTAAAGTATTTAAAAGGGGTTAAACACCCTTTAATCACCCTATTTTTTGTAGTGACCTCACCATGGATCCCTCATTAAAATATCATATCCAACACAGTAAAATAATAATGAGACAATACAGAATAAACAACCTCGCATCCACTTCCCCATTGTGTTACCACTCTCATCCCAGAATGTCCAACGTCATATTCTCTCATTCTTTCCATCATGAATCCATCTAAGACTTTTGTAGTTTGGGACTCATCCCTACCAAACATACCCTCACAAGTTCCAATATATCAAGTTGGAATTAGTTAAATCCTTTTTTCATACATGCCTACCTAATTTGAGTCTGGTTATAACCCTACCTACCCTAGCATTCTGTAGGGCCAAGCATCTGGTGTTGGCATCTAGAATAATCCACTATCCATATCACCACTTTATAACCAGGTTATTAGGGTATCACGAACATAAAGGACATTCACACTATTCCCTCTTCCTACCATGAATGGACCCTACTACATGACACATCCTCTCATTATCAGGCATCACCACAAACTACGCCTTTGTCGATCCGTACTCGCCACCATCCGAATGTCGTCAACATGTACTGATGTTGAAGAGAGAGTGAGGAAGTGGGGTTAATAATTTATCTATTACCTTGCCAATCTAGATGTTGGGTAAAACATTACAATAAATATTTTGGTTTCAGTATATAGAAAATAGCGCTGGTAGGGTGTGTATAAAAGTGACATGAAAATACAAGATAAGATAACCTCTCACAATACCCACACTAGGGGTTTACATCAAATAAAACTAATGTATCCCACACTACTACAACATCATATCATGAAATCCAACACTAAATTTTGTTTCCACTAAATGAAACTCACCACAAAACCATCTACACATAACTACACAATTCCCTTCTTTAATCTTGAATTTCAACCATTTCCAGATTTTATCAATTTCCAATTAGTCCTATTCAATTCCATATTTAATAAAAACTATGTTAACCTATAACCATAGTATTTTTCATTCAAAACCATCACATTAATTATCTTTAAACTCATTATTCAATTGTTGAATATTATTATCCATCCCACATTTATTAATTTTCCAAAAAGTACCATTACCATTTTATTATAATTCAATTTCATATTCCATCACTACCAAAAAACTTTTATAAAAACACCAAACAATATCCCATACCCCTAAAAAATAAATCCCATTATAAAACCACCACATAAAAATTCCACTACCTCATAGAAATAAACACAAACTAACCAATAAAATTGACCCACCACTTGTTCCATGCCAAACAAAAAAATCCCCACCATCTCAACACTTAACGCATCTGATCTGGTCAGCACCATCAGTATAAAACTCCCAAAAAGGATGAACAGTCACAAAAAAAATATTAACACACAAAAATTCATAGTAGAATATTCCTAACTTAGACAACTACCATGATTCATTTAAAGTGGATTTTGTATACTCCTTCATCTCTTTCATGGGTATTTTTACATACTTATAGATTAGAACACAAAAATTTTGTATCCTTATATAAGTTAATAACCTTTTATAAAGGTTTATTTTATCAATAAAAAACATATAAAGTGTTCTCAATTAACAAATTCAAAAACATGTACATCATTACAGGATTTGGGTTCAAAGCACGGAACAACAATGAAAATAGTAAAGTAAAAGGTAACCACTTGTGTATACATCCTATCCCCTTTCAATTTCATTAAAGATAGTTTTTTATCATAATACATTAATTATATTATCCACCCAAAGGAAAGAATAGGTATTATAATCTCATGGTTACACAAAAATAAATAGAATATTTGGATATGCAGCCTTAGCCAAATATTTTTGTATCACTGCATAAGAACAAAGTAGGAGAAAGATGATCACTTAACTAAGTAATGTTGGGAATATCTTGATAAACCTAAATCACAATGATAACCCATATAAATCATATCCTAAAACATCACAAATCGATATGTCATAGCTGCTAATAATCCCAAAGAGAATAACAGGAAGGAAACCAAGAGGGGGAAGGAAAACTCACCTCTTATTAAAAAATATCAATATTCTAAATCCAATGATCAGATCTGATGGAAAGGTGATAAAATATTCCCAAAATATCCAAAGGATAACCTAAATTTTGATAAAAAATAATATGTAATGAGTGAAATTAGAGGATCATTGAAATTTAAAGATGGGCAGGAACATACACCATTCATGGCGTGATAGGGTGATTCACAGTGTCGATTCTAAGAGAAACCACTCATTCAAAACATGGCATCATAATTAATTCCATGAATCCTATGAATCCAAAATTTTTTAAAAATAATGCTTCCAAGTTATTATAAATCCATAAATAATTCATGTCATAACCTTCAGTTCATGTTCTGAACCACCTCCTATATCCTAATTCTGACTCTAAACTCATCTGAACCTCCCTTGAGCCGATCTAAACACCTATGAAGACCAAATCACTCAAAGTGCCAGACCAAGATGACATGATCCATTATATTATATCTCATTCATCCAATTTATTCATGTTTTTTATATCTCATATATAACTTCAACATAGAAAACTATTTGTAATTATCATTTCACTTAGTGTGGTCCCTCTCTGGCATGGTTTGTTCCCTCTCTAGTATGGTTTAGTAGACACTTCATCTAAAATTCTGATTCACTATAGCCATTGTTTCCAAGGTTTTTTACATATGGATTTCATTCATATAAAAAATGATCCACCATTCCTATTTAAGATCTTTCTCTCCATGGTGCATCTTAGCTCTTCCTTTGAGACTCATAGGTAGAATCATAAGTGTCGCACCCACTTCACTATAGGTATTTTCATAGTTAACCATGAAATGTAAAATTCCCATTTTGTTCCACCTTATGGAATACCACCATAACTCTATGAGAAAACCCCCAATGAAACAAAAAATTTACCTTGATCTCTTCATAGGTTGTTTTATCCTTGTAAAAAAACCTTGTATCCAAGGTATGGAGGTGTAATTTTAAACACATTTTCATGATTTATTTTTTAATTTGAATATTTTATTAACTTTAATGAGATTACAACACATCCATGATCATGTTGTCAATAAAAATAACATGAAAATACTTCTATAACACATGAATGAATGGAATTAAGAAACCAGTCATAGAACGTATCTGATGTAAAGTTAATATGATGGTAATAAAACCCCACAACATAGTATAGAATAGTTTTTTAGAGTACTCCAACCTCGGGTGTGAGATAAATTCCATATTTACCATGTCTAAATTAAGATAAACTCGCCGCTCCCCTTTTTCAATTACTTCGTGAGTGAATTTTTAAAACTCCTAAATAACCCCCAATCAGAAAGATATCTTCAATATCATTTTAAACTCAATATGATATTCAATTATTATAAATATATAACAATTTATTAGTAAATAAAAATAATAATGTTACTTACCATTGACCAGTGATGGAGACCAAAAGTATGACTCAAAACTTTATGAATAAAATCTTATCTTTCTTGACTCTATTCACATGGAAATAATATCCTCTTCAAAGAATCATACATACAATATGAACACAATATATCCCATGATTGGGAGTAAATATTATTGTTTTTATGATCCATGAAATAATTATTGAAGATAGATGATAAATATCTGTAAATAGATCTACTTATAATGTTATACAAAAAAATGATGAAAGTGTTGATGAATGCAAGCTTTCAAGCCTCCCTGATGGAGGTTAGCATGAACTTATCAATAATATACCATATACCCTATATAAAATTATCAAAATTACGATAAAAATTAAATATAATATATAATGAATGATAATAAGAATTTATTTAATTATCAAATAGTTATTGAACAAGTGATAATTTATATACATGGGAACCAGATTCCATGATATCCAAGGAGTATAAATATATTTTCTCAATATCACATCTACCTGACCAATGGATAAATATAAAAAATATGAAAATAATTTTAGAATTTATATTCAAAGAAATTATTAATGGAATAAATTAAAAATAATTTTAAAATATATTTATTTTAACTTACTTCCTCAAATGTGGATAAAAATCAAGACATGAAGGCCTCTATGTAATAAGGTTTGAAATCATCAATTTGGTAGGGCCTTACACACTTTTAGATGGTAAAATATTAAAACCCTCACCATTTGGATCAATTGATGGAATGGTGGGTCATCTTTAGGTATTATATACTCATTCATGCTATAAATAAGATCATTAAATTTTTTATTCAAACATTTTAAAACATTAAATATAAATAATATTAGACATTATTCAATAATAAATACATCATCTACAATTTCATTACCACCATCCCTTAATTAAAAGGTATCATTAGAAATATTTTTATCACTTGAGAAATATATGTATTCATTTATGATATATGTTATAGATATAGGTTATTGAGGTGCCCTTTATGTGAATTGAATGTTGTGATCATCTATAGTAACAGACTAGTTGGGTGAAATGATTCTCTCCACCTACCTTCAGGTGTGCTAGGGTTCTGCCGGAACTAGCCATTTTGTTAGACCCTCACCTTACTAAGGGGGGGTGGGGAAATGGAGTCATCTCACCCTCTCTCGCTGGTTCTTCCCTCCTCTTTTCACCCTTCACCAATTCGGGAGTACTCCCCATTTTCCCTGGTATTACGCTAGCCCCCAAAGTTCCCAGCTTTTCTATTGGATCCCCTTCACTTCTGATTTCCCTCGTGGAGTTTTCAAAAGATTCTTTGCTACATAAACTTACCTTGGTTTCTCACTTTGGTCGGCGAAGGCATTTGGTGAATTTTGTAGACAGATTAGTCAACTCTCAATGGGGGCATAGTCATCGCGTGGTGATTGACTTGCTTGACTCATGATAAATGATGATCCATTTTTCCTCTGATGAATATCTAGCCCTCACATCATCCAACGGCTCACGCTCAGTCAAAAAACTTCCATTTCTTTCTCCTTCAGTGGTCCTTTGATATGCATTTGAATCGTGACCTGGAGACAATGACGATTTGGGTTAGTCTTCTTGGTTTTCCACTCTCCTTCCAAAATCCTTCTATATTTCAGATGATAGGAAATCTTGTGGGTCATTTCTTGGTTTCTGATACTAGGACAAAAGATGTTTTTCATCCCATTGAACCCCAAATTTTTGTTGAGTTCAACATTTCTAAACCTCCTTTGAAATTCGTTTGGATTGAGATCTAAGGAGAACATATACTTAAAAAGTCGGTTGTTTATGAGTCATGGACCCATTACTGTTCTTCCTGCTTCATCCAAGTTCACTCTTCCCAGCAATGTCTTCATAGAGGTCTAGATATTTCTGTTTTGAATTCATTTAATGTGACTAGATCAATTCTCAAGGAGGATGTCAATGGGAAGGATATTGGTGATTCTTAGGAGATCCCTCAACTAGTGGGTGATGATCTATCCATTCATGATGTAAGGTAGGTTGGTACTAACATGAAAATTGTCCTAGCATGCAACTTCCATGTAGTGGATCCATTGGGTGCAGTGGAATTGGGGAATCCTTCAATTTCCCAGAAGGAGGTGAGTATTATGGTTTTTGAACCGCGGGTTCAGAATGTTTTTTCTCATTTGAGGTGTGACTTAGGTGTCATCTCAATTTCAAGGAATTTTCAAGGAGGTTTAGGGGAGGATGAGGGGGTGTGTGCGGTGTTGAGAAGCTACTCAATGAATTATGATTTATTTGAAGATGTTGTGATATATGATTGTAATATTTCTTCTCAAGAGGTCACAATACAGGAAATAGGTAAGGATGTATCTTCTAGTGTCAATAGTTAGGAACATGCACTACAGGGGTATTTAGTGGGATAGGAATTTGGATAAAGACTAGTGCACAAGTCAAGCCTAATAAGGGATCATGAAGGACAGGATATAGGTGAGGCCAGAAAGACTCTCTCTCAAGTTGTTGTTGGCAAAGCTGGATTTTTTTATAATAGTTCTTAAAACCATTTTGCAATGATTGGAGAAGGTGAACCTCCCCTATCTGAATAAGGGATTGTTGCAGAGGATGGTTATGAATATGATCATCTTCCTCGAGGTAAGATGGATTAAATAGGTGTTTATATCGATTCTACCCTTGAATATTGGTCCTAATATCCCAAGGAATCGGAGATCGCAGGAGAGTTTCTCCGATCCTCTTCAAAAAAAAGGAAGGAACGTCCTCATGGATTCCAATGGTTTTATTCAGCATAAGTGGAGGCCAAAGAGATGGAAGGACTACTCAAATCTTCCTAGCTCTTCTATTACTAGGTCCACAGGAAAAGGTAACCCCCCCCCCCAATAGAGTTTGAAAGCATCTATTGATAACCTAAAGAATAAGTGCAAGGAGTCCATTATACATGGGGATCCAGGAGTTGATGAGGTGACTAAAACACGATCAGAGGAACCATCTACCTTTGGTTTGGTGAATATTGATAAGGAGTCTATTTAATATGAAAACACCTAGGAGCTTCTCATGCACTCGAATGAAGAAAGGTTAGAGGTTTCTTTCCTGGTCAAGATATCAAAGGAGGATGCACACAGAATGTTTGAAATACCATTGAGAGTTGATTTGAACGAAGAACAAGCCTTGTGGATTGAAAAACAGAACAGGATATTGACTCATGGTTTCAATGATGGGAAAACAGGCCTGGAGGAGGATTTTCAGACTTGTGAAAAAATGGCTTCTCACTTCGAGGATCTCATTAAAGACTATCCTGAAATTGATGATACCTCCATTGAATGGAGACTTCTTAAGGTTAAGAATTATAATTGATTTAATTTGTTATGGAATGGATTTATAATTTCATATGAGGTTTGATTATTTTCTATATTTTGAAAATTGTTGGTTTCCCACTTTTTCCTTAAATGTTCTTTTTGAAATAAAAAAACTATTTGTGGTGGTGGTAGTGTTATGATCATCTCTTCCTTGTCTTACTTTTACACGGTGATTATTGAAACACTGGTTGAGGTAGAGGATTATATAAATCCATTTATTTTAGTATATAATATGGAAATAGTAATATATTTATTTAATTGGGTAGATAATATGGATCGTATTAATGATGATAATGAACCAAACTAAAGTGATGGGAAGTGGTTATTCAAATGTGTTTACTTGTTTTCATGATATTGATTGTGCGATTTATGTATATTTATTATTATTGTTCCTAAGAATTAAAATTGATGATAAGTTTTATATATTATTTATTTTATTTAAATGATGTGATCACATTTAAAAAAAGGTTAATTACTTAAAGGTGGTAAATAACCAATTGTATGAAATTTTAAATTGTTGTGTTAACTACCATGTAAGTGATGTTAAATAAATCTAAGTGTGTCATAAAATAGTAATTTTTCTTGTCGTTAATGATAAACAAATTTATATATTATTATATTAATCTTTATATCATTATGGTGAATTTTGTAGCCATGGTATTGGGATCAAATTGTTTATAGGTTTTGGTATGTTTTGGGTAGAGAGGTTGTAATCTGTTAGCAATATTAGATATGATTTTTGATTTGTGTTGGTTTAGATTTTGTAGTGGTTATTATAATGGGATGTGTAGGATTAATTTAGTGGTTGTTTTTGTTATCTTGGTTTGGTTTTATAGTTTCCAATATGGGTATGGAATGTTAGTGGCAGTGGAAATATGGTAACAAGTGTGAACTAAAATTTAATAAACAAGAGGTGTAAATGAAATGTTTAATACTTGCATTAGTAAGTAATGGATGAAATTAATGTGGGTTATGGTTAAGAAAATCTTGAAATTAAGTAAGTAATTTCATTAATTAATGAATGTTTTTGGGCTGTTCAAAAGTTAAATATTCAAATGGGTAAATGATGTGGTTAAATGGGTAATTTTGAATGCTTTTTATTGTGGTTTGTATGGGAATTTAGACTAGTTTGGTGGTTTAGTGATTGGTATGGATGGTAAAATTTGAAAATGGAGATGTGGTTGGGATGGTGTGATAGTTTTGTTTTTGTGTTACCCCTTAAGTTGGGATTTTTGGTAGCTACATTCATGAAATATAATACTTTTTATTTCTATAAACACCCCACCCAAGTCTAATACCCTTACTCACTCCCAAAGGTTTTGGGTTCTGAGTGTTTCTCCAATATCCAGGTTGGTGAGGGAATGGATTTTTGGGAACTCAATATTCATATATATCCTTTCTAGGCATGGTGAATTATGGTATTGGTATATAGTGGGGATCCTACATTGGAGGATAATGTAATAATATTGATGTACTTCATGTTCATGATACCTTAATTTGATAGATATGGATACAAATATGGATATAAATATTGATATGGATTTGTGCTTGTGGACTAATTTTAATATGATATGTTGAATCCCATGGGGGGTTGGGATAGGTAGAGCTATGGACTAACCCGCATCAGCTAAAAATTTATATATAAAAATACTTGTTATAATATTTATGAATATGGAAGGGGTGGAATCACAATATGTTTTTTGTATGGGTGTGATTGTGAAAAAATAGTCTAAGTGGTTGTGGGGTGCATTTTGATAACCCTGACTCTAGCAACCAAGAGTCGATGGTTAGTTTATTACATTGATAAAATAAATAAGGTATTTCATTATACTGGATTTCAGAGTTTAGTAGTATTGGGTGACTAGATACATACTTGATTCTCACATTATATTTTTAAAAAATAAAAATAACTTCAAATTATAATGAGAACTTTATTATTTCTTCTATTATATCCTCTAAATAAATCAAAGTTCATATCTTGGCATCCTAGGGATAAGAAACAAAATAAAAGTGTGAGTTTTTATGATCAATAAAGGATAATGTACAAAAAAATATATCATAGAATAACTAAGGCATGAATAATATGTAATATATAAACAAAAATAAAATTTTACATATAACTAATATTATGAAAGATAAATATATCCATGGAAAACATAACAACATAAATAATCACATGGATAATAATAACTTGTTTCATAGTGATATAATTTATAATTTTGGACATTGTAATCTTACCATCAATAATTTATGCCAAGATATCATACATAAATAGGTAATGTGAATGATAAATACCCAAGATAGTTTGTATTATGAGACCTATTGATGTATCGAAGGGATATTACAGGCTCCAACCGTCACTTAATAATTCTAATACATTCACTATATGAAATAAATTAATAATAATACTAAGTTTAATCAAATGTACTTAGTAATAAATAAATATATATATTTGAATAATAATCTTATAGGATATCAATACTATCCTCTGTCAATAAATAGAATAACATGATCAAATCCATCCATAGAAAGATGGTGGATAGTTTCATTAGAGAAAATCCACAGTGAAACATGAGAACCTTTCAAAGATGTTTAAAGAGAGAGAAAAATTATAAGTCCAAAAAAAATGACTTCGAGAAAGAAGTTTCTTAAATAAAACCAATAAAGGTAGTAGAAAAATATTTCAGTACAAAAAATATTTATAAAAATATTCCTTTTACTCTTTGTAAAATGGTCAAAGTTAATCAAAAATTAAGTCACAAGTCACTTTTAAAAATAATTTTCAATAATATAACTATAATACCTTTTAAAACATTACTCTAAAATATAAATCTCAAAAAATGTAATTTTAAAAATAAATAAGTGTTAAGTCCTCAAATTTGGAGTGAAAGATAAAACATATGAACACAAAAAATATTTCAAAATATCATTGTTGAAAACCACATCATTAAAAGAGTAATAAAAGTGGTAAAGAGAAATATGAAGATAACAAGAAATAATAAATTTTTTTATTTCAAAATAAAAAAGGATAACATTGGTAGGAAGAAAAATCTGGACATAGAGGAGAGAGATTCACAACTAAAAAGAAGCGAGATTGGAAAAGAAACTCTTATGGATTCATTAACTTTTAAATTAAAATACATTGAAGGGAATAACATAATATGTAATTTTCAATCACATGAATTTAATAAATTTTCTGGTAAAATATAGTCATGGGGTAGTATATAAACCACAAAAAAACATGGTAGTAAATATATAACATATCTCAGTGAATGAAAATTGAGATGAGAAAACTCCTACCTTTTAATTATGACTCTCATAAAAGATATTTAACCTCTTATATATATAAAAAATATTAATCAATTATTTAAAAAAATAATTCATATCTATTACGTGTTATATTATTTAATTATACTCATTCACTCTATATATATTATTTAGTTAATGTTTATTTTCATTATTATATTTTAGTAAATTATATTATTTCATATGTGTTTTTAATGGTGATTATGGACCCCATTCATTAATACAAAGTTAATAATATCTATATTATCCATGATATTAGAATCTTTTTGTTTCAATTATTTATGAATTCCCCTATTAATTCTGTGGAAGTTAGGGGTATGCTTTGTGAAAATAGAATCCATGGAGATCTTGATTTGGGTAATTTACCAATATAAACGGGTTACTTCATAATGATTTATAAGTATTTAACTATACTTAAATAATCTTATTCATGATATATATTAATCATTAATATCATATATATTTATAAAATACATTTTTTAACCATCCATGTAAGGTGGTGGTGAAAAAAAACATGCCACTTTGTGGACACGGAAGTCCACATGTACACTAGGATGGTGTTTTCATTTTTCATAGAACAAGAAGAAATTAGAAAATGGATTATATTTTAATAATAATAATAATTTTATAAATATAATATATATTAATTAAATATCTTTTTAAAACCATCCATGTAATTTGGTTATGAATAACAAAGTTTGTTACTTCGTAGAGGTGGTAGTCTGCAAGTATGCACGAATAATGTTCGGATTTTTCAATGAAAATGGGATGGGTAAATAATGGTTATACTATTAACATAATAACATATCAGTATAATAATAATACTTATGTAATTATATTATAAGTGAAAAATATATTTTTAGGAGAAAGATGGAGTAGAAGAAAAAAAGTTAAGAGATTAGTACTCAAGTTGAGAATTTTATCCTTCTCTTGGAGGACATCTTGAGAAATGGAGGATTTATGGATTTAACATAGATAAAGGGTATTAAAATTTTGGTATTGGGATATAGGAAAATAAAATTGATATATTTTAAAGTGTAAATTTTAATTTTATAGTGTATATTAAGGGAAGGTGGATGTTTCCTTTTATAAGAGAGTGGCTTTTTGTAAATAACGCTTCCTTATCTTGGAAGCCGACCCAGATTTCAAAATAAGATACCTAAAATTATAAATAAATAATGATAGTTCATGTAAAATCTCATGTTCACAAATAAGTGATAATTTTCTATATATTTTAGGCCTTTTACACATTATTTTACTTTTTACCAAAATTTATTATTACCGCGGTAACTTATTTTTTTTACCTTGGTAACTTATTTTTTCCTAAAGTTAAAATTAAAATTATTAGATAATTTCGATATTATGATTCAAAATTTTAAATCCATTTAATCATATTGAATTTATATTGGTGGTAAAAAATATTTTTACTAAAAGGGTACTTAACACAATGAAAAATAGTTAGTAGGAAAAATATCACATAGGTTCCAAAATGTAAATCAAAGTTTTCTAAACTAAAATTAATATTTTACAAGAATAATTTTACATATTAAATACATATTTTATTGGTAAAAATGTTTCATATATTTTTAATTCATTCTTATATCCTAATTATGACAGTATTTGTGAAAACATGATTTCTCACTATTCATCCAAAAATTCAACTGTTTTGAAAAATGTCATAAATTTAACCTAATTTATTTTTTAAATTATTAATACAAAAATAAAATAATTTTTATAATATATAAATTATAAAATTTATAAAATTGACTTTTAATTATAATCATGAATAATTGATCTCTAGCATGTGCATTATGAAATAGTTTTGAGATGTAGTATGTACCTGCTATAGTAAGGTATCGGGTATTATATATTCATTTGATATTACATTATTATATTTGGTTGTGATACTTTTTGAGTGATCCTTAGTGAGGATAGGTGACATCTAGACTTTTGGGTTCATATTGGTTCTTTTGTTTTTTCATTGAAGCATTTGAATGTTTCTTCCACATTTTCATAAGAGATCTCGAGTATGAACCTACTAGGTATAAATATATGATCACCATTCTATATATAACTATTTTTCATGTTTATAGGTGGTATTTAGAGACTAATATTAATATTTATGTTATGGAGCTTAGAGTTTTTTAAGAGTTTTTACCTTCAAAGTTACTTGGTATTTATCATTTTGAGACTTTGTATCTATATTACATTGAAAAGAATCATGGGATAACGGATTGTTTTATACTATAGAGTCTTTTGGTGGTTTCATTTATATTTTTGTAATAACCCAACCCCAATTACCCAGAATCAGTGCATTGTTACATAACAATGGCATGATATAAGGAATCATGTCCTGAAAGACTGACCAGTTTAGTATCCTTGGAAGTATTAAATGAATACATAAGTTTTACATTACATCATTAAATTAAAAAAACAACATTGTGTCCCCTTTGAACACTCTTATATCCCTTAGCCTATTCTTGCAGGTTAATCATAATATACTTCTTTATATACTGGGAAACTTTTAAATGAGTTATGTTTAAAAGAAATTTTAATTTTAAAACATTCCTATCCATATAAATAAATCCTTAAACCCATTTTTAAAACATGTATATTAATAATAAATATTTAGAAGAATAAATCTTTAAAACATTTAAAATGATATTTTAGTAAGAGTTCCTAACCAAATGTGATACGTTTGAATACAAATAATTGAGGTAATAAAAACTTATAATATCATGATAATAAAGGGATTCATGATATACTATGTCAAGGTACAGTATATACACCATATAAAATTGAATTGGTGCAGAATAACCAAGAAGTATCAATAGAATATAAATAGAGATGAAATCCCTTATAAATATTGTATCCTTAGGTTAAGGAAAAATAAATGACATAAATATGTGTGACAAATATAAATACACTCAATATTATTAGATATTCAGTGTAAATAAATCAGAGTGAATTCACACATATTCTTGTAACAACAACACCAATGACTAGGATGTTTAACTCAATGAATGGAAATTGAGTTAATATTACTCTTCTCAAGTTCATATCGATGACTTGAGAATTTATAAATAGAGGGATTATATGTATCAAAAGTATATCAAAAAAATGGGAGTGTAAATTACTAAATAAATAAATAAATAGTGATTTCACACATAATCTTGGAGTAAAACAATCAATGATGTTTGGGTAAAACCCAATGAGTGGAAATTGAAATTAGAAATTCCTTTACCGATTTGGTAACTTAAGAAACATACACCCCATGAAAGAAGTATCATACAATGAAGATGAAAATACCCATAAATTAAAGTATATTACAAAAATAATACAATTATGGGTAGTACATATGCCACCCAAAAGGAAATAGTGGAAAACATATCATGAATATCACGGGAATAAAATGTGAGATGAAAACCCCTTACTATGTTGTAATTAATCGAGTCGTATGACAAAAAGTTATTAACCACAAAATGAATCAAATAATACCATAAATATAAAGAGAATAATGATAATATAAATCAAATGGTAGTACAAAATACACCACATGCAACAAATAAGTGGCGAACAATGGAAATATAACGGAATTAAAAGTGAGATAAGAAACCCCTTACCTTGTAATTTTCCTTAGTCGAGGTCACTTTAACCTCCTATATAATTGTTAAATAATTTTTCTTAAATTATGCAAGAACCACATACATAAATATGATGTCATATATAATCTTCTAATATTTCTTTGTTAATAATATTTTAGTAGTATCATTGTTTTGGGTGTTAACTGATTCATTTTCCTTTATATGTTTTGTTATGTAAGTAATGTTTGTTATGGATAGGATGTATTTTATTCATATCCAGAATTATATTCAATTCTTAAACATTATTTTAAATTATAAAATGAAAATTATTCTTTAATGGTTATGATGTGGAATGAATCTCATCACGTTAGTGGAGACGGTAATCCTTATGTATGCACGAGCGACAATATCATTCAATTGAAGGTGAGATCGTATATAATTGGATTTTATATCATATATACAGAATCATTAACACGTTATATTTATTATTTTCATCAGTTATACATCATTATTATAACTATCCAAATAATTAAGTTTTGAATAACAAATATACCCCAACGTGTAGACGTTAAGCCGTACATACGCATGTATTGTGGCTTTGTCATTCATAGGATGGATACACTAGTGGAAAAATTATTTTTAACGTCGGTAGTATAACATTGGTTCTAAGTGACCGATGTTATAAGACCCTTTTTGGCATCGGTTTTTCAAATAAAGGATGCCAAATATTAAAAAAAAAGTTTATATATTTTCCCAAGATTCAATTTGACAGGTCGTGGAGTGAAAATGGACTTACGGGTCAAAACTTATGGATGTCGATAGTTGGAGATTATATGATTTTATTTTTGGTGTCGGATTTTTTCAATAATTGACGCTAAAAGACCATTTTTTGCGTCCGTTTTACAAAAAACCGACGCCAAAGATGAAAATAAAAGTTTTAGATAATTTCCCAAGCTTCAATTTGATATGTCATGGAGTGAAAACTGAATTACGGATCAAAAGTTATGGGCGTCGTAATTTAGAGATTATATGATTAGATTTTTGGCGTCGGTTTTTTTCAATAACCGACGTTAAAAGACCCATTATTTGTCAGTTTTACGAAAAACCAACACCAAAGATAAAAAATAAAAGTTTTATATAATTTCCCAAGATTCAATTTGACAGGTCATGGAGCGAAAACGGACTTACATATCAAAATTTATGGATGTTGGAAGTTGAATATTATATGTCTTGGTTTTTGGCGTCGGTTTTTTTCAATAACTGATGTTAAGAGACCCTTTTTGGCATTGGTTTTACAAATAACTAATTCCAAAGATCAAACAAAAGTTTTATATAGTTTCCCAAGCTTCAATTTTATAGGTCGTGGGTAAATAATAGACTTATGGTTCAAACGTTATGGGCGTTAGAATTTGGAGATTATATGATTTGATTTTTGGCGTTGGTTTTTTTCAATAACAGACATTAAAAGTCCTTTTTGGAGTCTGTTTTACAAATAACCGATGTTAAAAGTCACTTTTTGGCATTGTTTTTTCAAAAACTGATGTAAATACCCCAACATGAGAATATTTTTAGCATCAGTTATATATTTAACCGACGTTAAAAGTAAAATTTCAAATATGCAGCTTCAATATTTCAATTTTTTCCCAACGCGCATTCCTATTTTCAAAATCCCTCACAAATTTTATTGAATCTCCACTGTAGAAATTTTCATTTACACTATGTAAATGTTCATCCTCTTTCTTACAACATTTTTGACATCTTCGATACAATCAATATTTCAAATATTCTTCAATCAACGATTTGTACAAGGTGTTTATTTTCATCATTTAATTTCATTATTATTGTTTTCCTTATCACTAAAAATCTTATTATTTTTATAATGATGATGAAGGATTCTTCTAATTGAGATACAAAAATAAAACTTCTTCCTAAGATTCACTAGTTGTTGTGAAATTTCTTTTATCACTCACTATTTTCATTACCGCGTGAGTTCTCCCATAAAACGAAGTGAAATAATGATAAACAACATATCGATTCAAATGGACCAATAAAATAATTAAATTTAGTTTCAATTATTAATTATATTTTTTTGTTCATTTGGAATATACATTTTTGTTCTTTTTTTCATGTATTCTTCAAAGAAAGTTGTATCGATCGACCCATAAAGAGGTACAACTTACAGAAACCATAACTTTTGATCTGTAAGTCTGTTTTAGCCCCATAACCAGTAAAATCGAAGCGTGATAAATGATCTAAATTCCAATATTTAGATTTTTGAGGTTTTGACGTCGGTTTTTTTGAAAACCAAAGTGGAAAATATTTTTTTTATAAAACGTATTTTTCGCATCCGTGTTTATCAAAAACCGGTGTTAAAACTCATGTAGAATCCAGATTTAGACGTCATTTTTCTAAAAAACTGACTCTAATGACCCCCGAGGTCATGAATTTCGGCATCAGTTTAAAAAAAACTGACGCGAAAGCCCCCCGGGGCCTGATTTTTGGCATCAGTTTATATAAAAACTGACGCCAAAGATCCCTGAGGCCCTAAAATTTGGCGTCGGTTTTTATATAAAATGACACCAAAGACCCGTGTGGTGAAGATTTTTGACATTGGTTTATAAAAACCAATGTTGAAACATATATTTTTTACGTCGCCTTTATTGACGTCGGTTAAAAACCGACGTCAAATTGTAAAAAAACTGACATGGAAATACATTTTTCCACTAGTGATATAATAATGAATATGGTTGTACCATATTTATAATAACATCACAGTATGTAGAAGGTACTTTATTTATTATTTTGGTATGGGAACAACAAATAAAAAGTAAGTGTAAGAAAAAGATAACTTTGGAAGAGGTGATGAAATTATTACGTCTTCTTCAATGGCTTTCTTTTGATATGAGCAAAAGGGATCCTTAGGTTCGGTTTCTGATCAAAGGAAGGCCTATAGGATGTATTTAATGTAGTTGGGAGGATAATTTGGTAGTGTTTCACTGAGCCAAATGGCTTTGGAGGTGTGGAATTAAGATAAGGGGCAGTACCCTTTTATAAGAGAGGTGAGGGTCACTTTATGAAAACTTTGAAATATTATTTTATTATAAATTCATTTTCGATTTATAATGGCTCCAAATGGATTTATTTTGAGGATGATGTGGTCATAGGTCGAAAACATCTCAACCAATAGGTTTTATATAGGTTTAGGTCACCATATTAACCTTATCTTTTAAATTTAACTCTTAGTTAAATAGTTTAACTTTTACCATGTATTCATGTATTATTATAATAAATAGTTAATAAACCTACTATAAAAATCCAAGAGAACCCCAAGGGGTTCATTATTGATATATCTAACCTTATTTAAGCCTTTTGTATGAACCTTATATTTTTAGTAATATTATATCAATGAATAATATAGTTTTTTTAAAAAAACTCATTTATGTAAACTTTGACACTATTTGGTATTTAATTTTTTGTTAATGTTCTAACAACTTGATTACTTAGAATAAAGTTTATTTAATAAACCCTAAAATGTCATATAAACCTATAAAATTAGTTTAATTCATCATAAGTCTCAATTTACATTTATTTGCATATTTATAATATCAATTATTTTAATATTTCATTAATTAGGTAATTACTGCATCATCATTGTGTCATAATTAAATTCAATTATTTAATGTCTAAAAATTATAAATAAAATACCATTATGTATCATATCTTTTTATCTTTTTAATAAATATTTATAGTTGAATTTATCTTATGTATAACAAAATATTAAAAATAGGTTAGTTATTAAACATTGAATTTAACACTTTTAAATATTCTTTAAATAAAATAATAATAAATGTACTAATCTAATCAAAGAGGTACAAAAGGATCATATTTTATTCCTAAGGTTGGTTTTGGTTTAAATAAACTTATCCAATAGAATTATCACATGTGTTAGGATAATTATAATATTATTTTTACCTTTAATTACCCTATTTACTTTTAACTGTGGTAAATAAAAGTCAAAAATTACTATTCACCAAAAATTATTTTCATCTTATTGAACCACATTTGACTTACTGATGTCAACTATGTCTCTCGGATTTTTGAAATTCAATCTATAGAATCATTAAAATTATGTTTTATGCAAATTTTCAAACGTGCCTAGAAGGTGTGTAAAAGACGTTAAAAATTTCAATAAAATTTTATAAATCTAATTTTATTATAAAATGACTCCAATAAATTACATTGAACTAATATAGTTATTATTTATCTATTTTTACTTAAAATAAATTTATATAAAATAAATAATTTTTTAAATAAAAATTCTGTTTTTAAACAATAACAATGTTTTTCACTATTCATCAAAAATTGAAAGTTTTCAGAAAAAAAATACCAAAGATTCATGCTATGGTAATTTTGATAATAAAAATTAAAAAATGAATTCTATTTTACCAAATTAAAAACATATATGTTTCATTAATTAATTTAAAATTTATTGTTATTGTCAAAACCAAAAAAGTCGGTTTTTAAAAAGTAAAAACTATCAAAAGATTAACATGTGTTTTTGTCTAATTTAAAGGTGAAATTACTTATAATGACCAAAATTGTATTAAATGATAAAAATATAATATTATTATACTTACAAACCTTTCAAATTTATAATTTAACACTTTCAATTATTTTGATTAAAAACATTGTTTTCAATTAATATTTAGTCTTTTTCACAGTTCACCAAAAAATAAAAGTTGTCAGAAAAACACCAAAAATTTATCAAATGTAAATTTTTATGTCCCGATTCAAAAGAAGTTTATTTTGTCAAATTGAATATATAAAAGTGTCAAATATTGGATTTAAAAAGGGTTCTTAATTAAAAGGCGGTAAAATTTCATTTTCTGAAAAATAATTCATTTATATACAAAATTGAATCTATTCATATATTATGTAAAAGAAACACATAATATGGATGGTAAAATTATATAGAGTATATTAAATTCAAAATTTATTTTATACTATTCATAATCGCTTTTTGAACAACTATTTTGGTAATTCGTGGTGCGCTCAAACTCAGTGTTGCGTGTAGCGCAAGCTATTGAATTACTTCAAAGAAAATAACTTACTATAAAATATTGGGGTGTTACATTCTTCACCCCTTTTGGAAATTTCTTCCTAGAAATTTTAAAATTGGGCTTGGGAAATTCATTTAAATTCCCACATCAAAAAAATTGTAAATAAAACTATCACTTTAATATAAATAAATAGAAGTACGAAGGTCACCTGAGATAAACCATAATAGGATTGCATATAGAAAAACATGGATATGGAAGATAAAATAAGTGTCAATTTCTACTGGAGAGTGATAGAAAACTTGATCAGGAGAAAGTTTACAACAAGAAAACCACAAAATTGTGATGGGGAAAACGGTCATTAGTTTCCCAGGAGGAAAAGTAAACAGACTACATTTTTTGTTTTAAGTTTCATTTTATAAAGTTGAGGAATTTATTTATATGAATAAATTTGAACATAAAGAGATATACTTACTTTTTAAGTAAAGTTTCATCCTTTAATAAATTTCTACCACTAACTCATCTTTTTTCCAAACGATGAGTATTCAAGATTACATGGTAACACCTGAAGTGCTAGAATCAACTTCTAGAGAATCACATGATCTAAAAAGGATAAACTATATATTTCCCTTGTCTTTAAAGATTAACCAAAACCAAAATGGTTAGTACTATATCAGATGATCCCCCAAAATGATAATCCTTTAGAAAAATAAATACTAATCTTAATTTCTAAAATTAAACCAACAATACCCAAAGTTCAATAAATACCATCCAATAAACAATTTCCCTTAAAATACATCAATATAAACTAAACTAAGATTGAAACCCAAAAACTCATAATAATTTGATTACGTAGTCTTCCATGTTAAATTGCATCTCTAAATAACATCTACTACTCTTAAAGTCACATACTTAAAAGTAATTAACCTAGTCACATATTCTCTATGATAGGTTAATCATTTCCATAAATAACATAAGTCTCTATAAATCCACAATAAAAAAATAGATAAAAATCCACCATTGTTCCTCAAATGCAATCCCACGGTATTCTATTTTCCTTAAAATTATAGTGTTCCCAACAGAACGAACGTCTTCCAAAATAGCATTTATCACATAATCACCAAATCACTTTCCTATACTAAGGATATCCATCTGATAAGACATAAGATCCCAAATCAACTTACTATTGATCAATAAAATCATTTAACTAAAAATAATTAGTCACACTAACTAGGGGCTTCATGTCATTCGGTGGTAGGTGATAAATCTCAATCGCACTCTGGTCGTGGGTTCGATTACCATAGATTTGTCTAATGCGACGGGTTGTCACGCGGTCTATGTGTTGTCCTTTTTCAGAGACTATATTTTATAACATTCCCAAAATGAGATAAATTCCTCAAAATAACCATAACATAACTTAACCACAAATGTTATCTCATACCTCTCATTTTCATCCCAAAAATTAATATCCTGCAATTGCCTCAAATTGAAGGATCATATAAACCCAAATGAATTTTTAAAACTATATCCTAAAAGGAAAATATAATTCTTCCTAAAATAGAATTTTCACATAACAAACTGAATTTTTACACATACAAGGTAATAGTATTCTAAAGTAATATCGTGCTTTTAAAAATTTCTCCATCCATTTATTTCTACATAGGTACTTCCTTGACATATAGGATATCTTATAGAATAGGGAATTGAATCAGGTAATGCCAAGGTCCCTAACATTTATGTCAAATGACTCTAATTTTATTCTTAGGATAATTTTTATTTTCTTCCATAGTACTCTTCATTTTTCCTCTATAATTCTTTACGTTATGTCCTTATTTCTCACACATAAATCATTTCTTTGTTCTATTGAGACACTATCCTGGGTTTCTCCTTCCACAATTCCGGCACGATGGAAATTAAGCTTTATTTTCTCTATGGTTTCCACTACTAGAGCTCTTATCATCCACTGCCTTTCTCTTCTTTGTTGAGTATAAGAGTTTGTTCGTATATATGTTGTTGATCATATTTTTGGAAAACTAATTCAGCATGAACATGATATCATTTACACCTATCAACATTCTATTTCGTTTATTATTTCCACCATCATGCCCACCTTGTACATCACGTTCAGTGTTACTATGACTTCCTTGGAATCCATCCATTGACCAACCCAAGAAAGCATAGTGTGAGTCATAAAATCATTTAGAGAATAGCATGACACCTTATTTTCAATCTAAAACACCTTAGGATTTACCAAGGTCATTTATTCTCATCTTATATTAAAATCCTTCAAATTGGTTTGCAAAAGAAATGTGAATTATTCTAAGCATGTCCCCCAGGAGTGTTGTAACCAAGAGTGAAGCAAGTCCCATTTTTGTGTCCCATGATACCCTGGGTCAAGCCCGAAACTCCTTTTTAGAGTTTTCACTCCTAGGTACATCTCTGCCAGAGCTGCTTCTACCTGATCGTATCCAAACAGGGATGTATTACTTGGAAAACCCACTTAATATTTACACTACCAAAATTTTTGGATGTTCTTCTATACTAATCCTCATATTCTATCTTAGGGTAGTGTTTTCTATTTAGAGTTTTTCTAAATCTAACTTCCAAGGTTTGTACTAAACTTCCTCGGATACCAACTATAATTCCCTGATCTCATTTACCCATAATCGGTGCGTTATTACATAACATTGGAATGATGCAAGGAATCATGTCCCGAAAGTCCGATCAGTTTAGTAGCCTTGGAAGTACTAGATTCATACATAAGTTTTACATGACATCATGAAATTAAAAAATCAACATTGTGTCCCCTTGGAAAATTCTTATATCCCTTAGCCTATTCATACAGGTTAATCGTAATATACTTCTTTGTATCCTGGGATAAATAAAACATAAGAAAGGGGTGATCTCAGATGCTCATTAAGAATAACAATATAGTGGAACTATCACAAATAAGAATAAACATTTAAGTCAATGTATAAGATTAAAACACAAGCCTTTTAAACTTAAACTTCATCACAATATGGAAAAGATAAATCAAATAATTTCATTTATTGATTCACATGGATATTATACTATTTGAATAATCACATGTAATATCAATAGCCAATTTCATAATGATGGAATTCATAATGTCAGATATTATAACCACATAGTCAAGGCCTCGTGCCAAGACTACAAATAAGATTTTGTCAAAGCCTTGTGCCAAGACACTAGTTTGTCTCATTAGACCTACCAATGCATCGAGGATATATAGAGGGCTTCACCCGTCACATACTAATTCTAATTAATTCCTCATATGAAAAGGGTGAAATATAATCTAAACATTCGTATTAAAACTAGCATACAAATTGTCAATATTTTAACCACAAACCATGAATGGTATAAAAATTGTACATCCACAGTCAAACATAACTCATTCAATACAATATGAAATATTTTATTATAATAAATCAACCTCAACCAAGAATAATGAAGGATATTCACATATATGAAAATAATCAATTAAACTATTTGAGGGAAATATCCCATTTTTCTTGTAATCTTTAAAAAGTCTAACTATTTATCAAGAAGCTGTTAAAAATAGATTTTTGAATCAATGTTTCTCATACCACTTAGAAACTTTTCAAAATAATTTTAATTTTAAAACATTCGTGTCCATATAAATAAATCCTTAAAACCATTTTTAAGACATGGTCATTAATGACAAAGATTTAGAAGAGTAAATCTTTAAAACATTTAAAATGATATTTTAGTTAGAGTTACTAACCAAATGAGAGATATTTGAATACAAATAATTGAGGTTATAAAAACTTATAATATCCTAAGAATAAAGGGATTCATGATATACTATGTCAAAGTACAATATATTCATCATATAAAAGTGAATCGGTGCATAACAACAAACAAGTCTCAATAGAATGTAAATTGAGATTAAATCCCTTATAAAGAATGTATCCTTAGGTTAAGGATAAATCAATGAAATAAATATGTGTGAAAAATATAAATACACTCAATATTATTTAATATTAAATTTAAATAAATCGTAGGAAATTCACACATATTCTTTTAACAATAACACCAATGACTTGGATGTTTAACTCAATGAATGGAAATTGAGTTAAGATTACTCTTATCAAGTTCATATTGATGACTTGAGAATTTATCAATGGAGTTATTATGTGTATCAAAAGCATATCCACACAAAGGGGAGTGTAAATTACTACATAAATAAATAAATAGTGACTTGACACAAAATATTGGAGTAAAATAATCAATGATGTCTGGGTAAAACCCAATGAGTGGAAATTGAAATTAGAAATTCCTTTACAAATTTCATAACTTAAGAAACATAAACCCCATGAAAGAAATATAATACAATGAAGATGTAAATACCAATAAATTAAATTATATTACACAAATAATACAATCATGGGCAGTACATACACCACACAAAAGAAAATAGTGGAAAATATAGCATGAATCTCACGGGAATAAAAAGTGAGATGAAAACACCTTACCACATTGTAATTAATAGATTCGTATGACCAAAAGTTACTAAACACCAAATTAATCACAGAATACCATAAATATAAATAGAATTATGATAATATATATCAAATGGCAGTACACAATACACCACATGCAATAAATAAGTGGCGAATAATGGAAATCTCATGGAATTAAAAGTGAGATAAGAAACCCCTTACCTTGTACTTTTCCTTATTAAAGGGTAAGCTAACCTCCTGTATAATTGTTAAATCATTTTTATTAAATTATAAAAGAACCACATACATAAATATGATATCATATATGATTTTCTAATATTTCTTTGTTAATAATATTTTAGTAGTATCATTGCTTCGGGTGTTAACTGATTCATTTTCCTTTATTTGTTTTGTTATGTAAGTCATGTTTGTTATGGATAGTATGTATTTTATTCATATATATAATTATATTAAGTTCTTAAAACATTATTTTTAATCATAAAATGAAAAATATTCTTGAATGGTTATGATGTGGAATGAATCTCATCGCATTTGTGGAGATGGTAATCCATATGTACGCACAAGTGACAATATCATTCAATTGAAGGTGAGATCGTATATAATTGGATTTTATATCATATATACAGAATCATTGACATGTTATATTTATTATTTAAATCAATTATACATCATTATTATACCCATCCAAATAATGAAGTCTTGAATAACAACTACACCATGACATGGAGATAGTAAGTCGTACGTACGCATGTATGGTGACTTTGTCATTCATAGGATGAATATAATAATGAATATGGTTGTAACATATTTATAATAACATCACATTATGTATAAGGTAAAATATTTATTATTTTGGTATGTAAACAACAAATAAATAGGAAGTGGAAGAAGAAGATAACTTTGAAAGATGTGATGAAATTATTATGTCTTCTTCAGGAGCTTCCGTTTGATTTGATCAAAAGGGCTCCTTGGTTTTGCTTTATGATCAAAGTACGGACTCTAGGATTTAGTGACAGAAGTTGGGAGGATATTTAGTCTGGGTTGGCTGAGAAAAATGACTTTGGAGGTGTGAAATTAAGATAAGGGGAAGTACCCTTTTATAAGAGAGGTGAGGGTCACTTTTGGAAAACCTTGAAATATTATTTTATTATAAATTAATTTTCGGTTTCTAATGGCTTAAAATGGATTTATTTAGAAGATAAGGTGGGTATGGGTCTAAATCCTCTCAACCAATAGGTATTAGATTGGTTTAGGTCACCATATTAACCATATCTTTTAGATTCAACTCTTAGTTAAATAGTTTAACTTTTACCATGTATTCTTGAATTATTATAATAAATGGTTAATAAACTTACTATAAAAATCCAAGACAACCCCAATTGGTTCATTATTTATATCTATAACCTTATATAAGTACTTTGGCCAAACCATAGATTTTTAGGAATATTATACCAATTAATAATACAGTATTTTTTAAAAACTCATTTATGTCAATTTTGATACTATTTGGTATTTTATTTTTGTTAAACTTCTAACAACTTGATCACTTGGAATAAAATTTATTTAATCAACCCTAAAATTTCATATTAAACAATAAAATTTTTATAATTCATCAGAAGTCTCAATTTAAATTTATTTGGATATTTATAATATCAATTATTTTAATAATTTATTAATAAGGTAATTACTTCATCATCATTGTTTCATAATTAAATTTAATTATTTAATGTCAAAAAATTATAAATAAAATACCATTATGTAAGAAATATTTTTAGATTTATAATTAATATTTATAGATGAATTAATCTTATGTATAACCCTATTTTAAAAATGGTTTAGTTATTAAACTTTGAATTTAACACTTTTAACTCTTCTTTAAATAAAATAATAATAAATGTCCTAATCTAATCCAAGTGTGCAAAAAGGATCATATTTTATTCCTAATTTTGGTTTTGGTCGAAAAACACTTATCCAATATAATTTGGACATGTGTTAGGATAATTATAATATAATTTTTACCTTTAATTACCCTATTTACTTTTAATTGTGGTAAATAAAAGTCAAAAGTTACTATTCACAAAAAATTATTTTCATCTTATTGAACCACATTTTACTTACTGATATCAACCATATCTATCTGATTTTTTAAATTCAATCCACAGAAGCTATAAAATTACGTTTTATGCAAATTTGCTAATGTGCCTAGAAGGTGGGTAAAAGACGTTAAAATTTTCAATAAAATTTTATACATATAATTTTATTATAAAATGACTCCAATTAGTTAAATTGAACTAATATATGTATTATGTATTTATTTTTACTAAAAATAAATTTAAATAAAATAAATAATTATTTAAATAAAAAGTCAATTTTAAACAATAATGCAGTGTGTTTTACTATTCATCAAAAATTGAAAGTTTTCGGAAAAATACCAAAAATTCACCCTAAGATAATTTTTATATTAAAAATTAAAAAACTAATTCTATTTTACCAAAATAAAAACATAAAAGTTTCATAAATTAATTTAAAATTAATTCCCATTGTCAAAACCAAAAAAACGTGTTTCTAAAAAGTAAAAAAAATCAAAAGATTGACATTTGTTTATGTTAAATTTGAATGTGAAATTACTTATAATGACCAAAATTGTATTAATTTATAAAAATATAATCACATATACTTAAAAACCATTTAAATTTATAATTTAACACTATAAATTATTTTTCTTAAAAAAAATTCAATAAAAATTCCGTATTTTTCACTATTCACGAAAATATAAAAGTTATTGAAAAAACACCAAAAAAAATTTGAAACTAAATTTGTGTGTCCTAATTCTAAATAAGTAGTTTATTTTGTCAAATTGTATATATAAAAGTGTCAAATATTGTATTTAAAATGGGTTCTCCCTTAAAAGGCGGTAAAATTGCATTTTCTGAAAAATACTTCATTTATCTGAAAAAATGAATTTGTTATTATATTATGTCTAAGAAACACATAATATGGATGTTAAAATTATATTTAGTATATAAAATTCACAATGTAGTTAATATTATTCATAACTTCTTTTTGAAAGGCTAGTTTGGTAAGTCGTGGTGCGCTCAAACTCGGTGTTGCGTGTAGTGCAAGCTATTGAATTACTTTAAAGAAAATAACATACTATGAAATCTTAGGGTATTAAATATTTTCATGTTGTTTTTTAGGATAATTACACTCATATATGTGTGTTTATACACTCATTTGTAGTTGTCAACCCATGGTCTATTAGAGGTGGATTTTGAGAGTCACTCTCATCTTCACTGTAGGTTTAGGAGGGGTTCCTAGTTGGGTGTGTCAAGACAAAAACAGCTAAAAACATGAAAATATTACATAATAATGTCCCTGATCAAGATAAATAGTCCTAATAGATTCATCCAATAAAACCTAATTATAAGGTTGAGTGGATGAATGAACTCTCTAGGATCGGAGGACAACTGGTGGTGGTTAACAAATCCTAAAACTCTTCTTCTCCTTAATCTAAATTTTTAGACCTATTAAAAATTATGGTGTTTTTATCTCACCTTATCATCCCACTGATAATTTTCTACAATTAATGAATGGTCTATCAGATTCATCTATGAAAAAGGACATCAGTTTAGCATTCTCTTAATAGAAAACCAACCATCAACTGCTAAGTCATTTTACAATAAATTCTAACGAACCAGACTATTATATATTTTATACTACCTATAATCACTACAAAGTATTTATATTTTTACAAAAGGGGGATATCTATTGGTAAAAGTATATTTTTTGGTAAATAATTTTTCCAATAGATATGTCACAGTCTCTACATTGTTGGTAAAAACTCTATCACTAAAAGTTATAGTGATAGTTAAAATTGTTTTGTTATAATTATTATTATACAAATATATAATATATTGGTTGGTTAAAATTTTTAGCAAAATATTAATGAAAAATATTTTTATATTAGTAATATTATTTCCAATATTTATTTCTCTATTTATAATACTATTAGAAACATCAATTTATCTATTATTAGAACCAGTCGTAATAATTAATAATTATTTTAATTTAATTTTAAAATGAAAATTTATATATTTATATTTCAATATATTTTGGTAAAACTTTATATTATATTTATTAATAAATGTATATATTATATATATTTTATTATATAATAATTATACAATTATTATCATATATGGGGGTTGGATCCCCATATAGGATCAAATGAATGTTTAATTTTATAATACATGTTTAATGTTTCGTAAATTAATATTAATTATATAAATAAAAAACAAATTTTATAATAAAACATGTGTTTTACATTAATCCAAAAAAATCATAGCAAAAAACACATACCAAAAAAATAATTTCCCAATGAATCTCAAACCACTCAACTTGCATTTTGAAGGATTAAATGATGCTCTTAAAGCTCACTTATCATAGATCTTCATGAACATCACTTGGATATGCATTTTGAATAACCTAATAATACTATAAAAACTTTAGTAGGGAAAAATGTTAGTCTACATTTTGAATGGATCGGGGTTTTTGATAAAATAAATTTGTAAATGAATCTATTGTCCACAATACTTCATTGGAATCTACATGAAATAGCATTATCACATGTAGAAAATATGACCTACCCAATATTTAACAAGTTTAATTTTTTAAGGCCTTATTCTAGAAGGTAACTAGATGAAATCAAGAAAAATCTAAGAGTCACACACAATAAAAAAATAGACATCATTGTCTAGGAACACATAACAGGTGGATCATATGATAACACCATACTTATCTTAGAAACTATATTAGATATATTCACATTAAAAAATAATTAGGGTATGATTTAATCTCCATTTAAGAGATATAGGTGATATGCACATCAATCAATCAAGTGGTTAGATTCCAAGAAAGAAAAAACCAAACAGTAACAATTTATAATCTTTAAGGTATCCAATATAACACGAGTAGAAAACAAAAAATTTCAAAATGACAATAGTAAATTAAACATTATTCTACCATAAAATAATAATGAAGAAGGAAAAGTTTACTCGATTAATAAGATCCATAAAATGAAAAATATTATTATCCCAACTCCAGGGGAACATTAAATCCACTTCTATAAAATTGATATTCTTACCCAAAACACATATAAATTAAAAATATTAGAACATTAATTGTATGGAATTCCAAATAATTAGATAGGTAAATTTATCAATTCAATCCACTATTATTTCTTAGACTCATATGGTTTAAAAGAAACACGGGGTTGGACTATTCGATAGGTATAGGACTGGGGTAGCTGACGTGTAGAGAGTTGTTGGGGGTTGATTAAGAGTATTAATAATGGCCACATGTATTCTTATAATTAATATTGTTGTCTGGATTAGTTAGGCAGTGGATGGGGTAATAATAAATAAGGAATTTTGTGTTTATTGAGGCGACTTATAAAGGTATTTTTTTAGGATAATATTAACTATTTTAATTGTTGTGCCTTATCTATGGGAGTGGAACCTTGTAGGGGTTATTCTTATTTCCGTTTCTATTTTAATTTATTCTTCTTCCCTATTCTCTGCAATTAACTTCCAATATTATTATAAATAAATAGGTTACCATTTTTTCTCTCCTAAACTTATCAATTGGTTATTTCATTAAGAGATATTTATAGTTGGGATAGAAAATATAGAGAAAGTATTTTTAAAGAGAAATTTCTAGAACAAGAACCTTGAAGTTATAACAGTAGCTTAATACTCACATACTTGTAGAGAAAAGTATAAATATGGAATATGAACGTATAAAAATTCAAGATCAGATTCCAACATCATGAGGTAGGGATAAAATGATAGGAAATTCACTAACAAATCTTGGAGATCATTATACATGAGCTTATGTTGTCTATGATGTGGCTGGAAAAAGTTTCAGGATGGGAGGATGTTAAAGGGAAGTTGGTTATTAATGATGGCGTAAGAGACCAGAATATTGAATTGAAGGTTGAACTAAATCTAATTATGGACTCTCTGAAAGTTAATGATTTGATGCAACATGAGTTACAATAATCTTTTCAATCCCATGTGTAACCACTTTTTATGATGAAAAAAAAACAAAGTTGGGGAAAGAGAAAAATTTTTATCAAAATTTTTTATTCATAACTCTACCATTAGAATTTTGAGTCTTAAACAAGAGGTGATTATTATTAAGAACCAATGTTACTTTAAAAATGTACAAAAGGAGCACATCATGATCTCATCTACCATGTTATAACTTCAAGTGATTCTTAAATAGATGAAGTATTCTACGTAAAAAAATAGAGTATGGGAGTTTTCATAGTAGACTTGGGAAATTTATGGGATGAATAGGAATAAATAGGTAAGGATAAGTAAGGATACTTTCTATAATATCATAAATAGTGGAATAAAACATCTAATTCTACACAAATTTAGGCTCAAGAGGTTTTTTTATTTGATATGGTATGAATTTTACTTATGTTCTAGATTCTCATTTTATATAATCCTAAAGTATAGGCAATATCGAACATATACAGAAAAATTACGGACATAATTTTTAGTTAGGATATGTTTCTTGTGGAAACAAAGGATCATTCAGAGAACAAAATCAATCTAGAGGTGTAATATTTTCAAAGATTCTATTGGGGTCACCACCCTAGCCTTATTCTTATAGGGTTCTATGGTATTATTAATTTATTGAAAAGGTTACTACAAGGAATATATCCATACTTGAGTAAAAAATATGTCTTTTTTGGAATTCAAGAAACTGAAGTTGCAAAGGAAGGTTCATAAATTGTAATTTTGGATGAAAAATTCATTTCTATTTTGAATGTTATCTACTATATGCATTTTGTGAATGAAAATAATCAAAAGTTATTCTAGTTTAATTTGAAAGTTAGTTCTCGATATTTTGTGACTATGTTTTAGGTTAAAATTCCCTTTATAAAAGTATCGCTTAATGTGGTTTAGTTATATTAGTGGATTTTTAACATGGATGGATTAGGGGATAATTTTAAATTGGATAGTGGGGAGAAAAGGTAACTCCACCAAAGAAACCTTATGAAGAGTAGTGTTTGTGAAGGTTCGGTTTCCACCTTGAGGACAATGTATTTAATTAATGAGGATGAAATGATAAAAACTGTGATTGAGGTTATAGTTATTCCTTGAAGTTGGTTGTTGTTTTAGGATAGTGAGGCACCATGGGAAGCAGTAGTGGACCCCTACACAACAATGTTGGTGTACAGGAGACCTGGGAATATTAAATAAATGGGTTTTAACTTCTAGTAGATATATCACTTTTTCTATAGGAAGTAGTTTCATTATTGTTAAGTGGATCCAATTGTATGACAATTTTTTCATAAGTTTTCAGTTATTACTAATTGTTACTATGATTAGAGAGTCCTCTATATATATTTAGACTGGGGGAAAGGTCAGGGATTATAGATGAATTTTTTTTCTTTTTATGGTAGATGATCAGGAAGGCTAGGCCCCATCCCTGAGTATAGCACCTTCCAAAGATTCATCTTATTTCTCTATTCCACTTATTTTTTCTTATTCCTTTTTCTTCTATAATTTCTCTTCTCAACTACTAGATTTAAAATAAGTATAACATTTTTCTCTCTCTTTCTCTATATCTTATCATGATAGGAACTTGGGTTAAGGTTATAGTACTTCTAAAAATCCATCTACTATAGGAGACTAACGAGGCACCGTGGGAAGAATTAGGGGACTCCGACTGATAATTATTGGTGTGCAAGGGGTATGGGAATATTAAATATATGTTTTGTTACTACCAAGGTCAATGTTTTTATCTTTGTAGGAAGTGTTTTGTGGGTTATTAAGTGGATCCAGTTATAGAAGGAGATATTCTGTAAGTTTCTAGTTATTACTAGGATTAAGGAGTCCTCCGTATATATTCGGGTTTGGGGGAGGTGGGGTATTATGGATGAATTTGGATTGGGTTTTTTTAGAAGTTACTTAGGTGGGTTAGGCCTCATCCTAGGGTGTAGTGCCTCCCAAGGATTTTCATTCTTTCCCATTTATTATTCTTCTTTATTATTCTCTATTCTTTTAAAATTATTGTATTTAGATGATAGATTTAATATAATTTTACTATTTTTATCTCTCTTAATTTTCACCATATCAATTGATGCTTTCATTGAGAGGTGTTCTAGAGAGAGAGATTCTTAAAACTGTAACTCAAGATGGTACATAGATGTGGAAACTAAATCATTGTGGAAATAGGTGGTAGAATTTTCTTACATGATAGGAAATGACTACAATAGATATGGGTGAAATAAATTTCCAAGGAATAAAAGAATAAAAATCCATCTCTACTCGCACCAGCCTCTAGCAGTACTGGATGGAAATACTTGAGTCATTTACCTAGATTATTCTTCTATAATACAATGAGATTATTATTGAAATAATAATATTTAGTGGGTGAACAAAGAAAAATAATAATAATATTTTTTCATCTTATCATTTTTTATCATGATTAAGAAATGGATGCACCACGTAATACCCTAACTTGAATTGTCGGGTCTGATTTAGAGAGTCATGTGACCTCATGTATGTATCCCCATATGAAAGAGGCTTTTAACTTGAAGTGAGGGTCCGAAGTACATCAGTGGGGATACAATACCCTCAATATCATATCCCCGGACAAATAATATAAATTAAATAAAATAAAAAAACATATTTTTCAAGTGGAAGAATAAAATAACAAATGGAAAACCTGTCATACAAAAAAAAGCGGGCTCTTGATATGGAAATCCAAACAAGAGTATTAATGAAAGTGTGTAAAAAAATAAATAAAACAATATATAATCCTATTTATTCTATTTGAATCCCCCCACCAACTCCATGATCTATAACTTGGCTATCTTCCATGGGAACGTTTCCATTACCTCCATCCCAATACATGAAGTCTTCACATGTATCAAAATCCCATATAGGGTGTGAGTACTAAAACATTGTAGGACACCACCAATGCATCCTAAATAAATTTTCACATCTATAAAATTTGTATCCCATGATAACAATAAATGAGAAAACTAGTATAATCAATCATATAATGAGAACCCATGTGCTAACCAAGCCACCATGAGCCTGACCATACCTGATTTGACTCTATGTTGGAAGGATAAATGTGTGTATGCTGGAAGTGACCAAAAGTAGCTAGAAGTCCAATGTATATGTTACTTGGTATCTACTTGACAACAATCCAACATGTTACTCAACATCAAAACGGCATTGAGTTCCAAACTATTACTTGATATCCTCACAACATTGAGTTTTGGGTCGAGCCACAGGGCTAACATCTTCTTACCCTGTGTAAGGGTCCACTGTCATCATCATCGCACATCATGCACACTCCCCCTATAAGTGGTAATCATACCATGATGGTTACTTATCACAAATACCAAGAAGAACCTTCAACAACATGGTAATAGATATAACAAGTCATATGAAAATAATACAAACATTTCATTACATCATGATCATGTAGTAACAAACATATAACAACATATGGTCAACATAAAGCATGGTAACAAGATATATTAACAATAATCAGGGAAACGGGGATTATATATGGGTATCATAGCAATGTATGCACCATAAGGAACCACTGTCAATAAAATATAACAATTCATGAAAATATATCATGAATAAAGGAAACAAGATAATAAAAGGGCCTAAAAAATTAAGTAATATCCTACCTCATGGTTTTTTTATAAATAACTATGAAGGTTCATGAAGGATCAAATGTTGAACCACGTCACACACCCGTAGATAATGAGATTACATGTTAAATAATTCCAAACTCATTTTTCAGTTCTTAAAGAAAGAGGTTTATAATAGAGACTCAAGATAATTACAAGTCAATAAGATTATTTCCAAATCATATACCTTACAGAGTCCGTAAACGAATATAATTTCAAAATATATCAAAATAAGGGATGTCAATTCAATGGATCTATTTTCAATCAAATAACATATCATTAATTCATAATCAATTATAGAAAATAGCCTCAGGTCTATCCAATGATCATTGGACTATCAATAATTCATCAATAGAAAATATATTCAAGAATAAGTTCTTACGATGATCATTTTATAGATACTTACTCAAAAATATCACCATTATTGAGAGTTATATCATCGATCATGGGGATTTTTTCATTGACATGTAAAATCCTCCAGCAATATACTAAATAATCATCAATAGATTATTTTTTCAACCTCAATATACCATTAATAAGAGGTTTAGGAAGAGGATTATTAAACACTTACACATAGAACATTTTTTGTCGATGGTAGATCTTGATTCTGTCAAGAAATTTCATAAAAAATTATATTCATCACTAATATATGAATAAATATAGAATTAATCATCATATCCTGATATTAAACACATATATAACATAAATCCATGTTCATTTCTCATGAATGATGAAAATTTTGGCATGGATCTAAGAAAAAGTCACTATTTAGTGTTGTCTGATCATTCTAATGATGAAAGATCAAGGGGAAAAGAATGGGAGTTCCAATATTAAAAAGGGGGTATAAAATTTAGGTTAGGGGTATCAGTTTCTGAATTGGAAAATGAAGGGGGTCAAAATGAGTGGAATTAAAATCTAATGGGGTGAATTAATTGCACCATCAAACTAGGAAAACCAAATACCTGGTGAGCCTCACTAGTGAGCTAGTGGGGTTTGTTAAAGCTAGAAAAATTACTAGAAAAACATTATGTGGTTAGGGGGTTCAACTGGCCATCTAGTGGCTATTTTTCAACCACTCCAAGGATGAGACCTTCTTCAATTATTCACCCACCAATTACAAGACCCTTATCCACCAAAACTAATCCTATTAAATACACATATCAAAGAATAAAAACATAAAAAAATGAATTTTTATAATCATGAAATATCTCATACATAGAAATATAACATGGATGTTATAGTTCTCCCCATACAATGAATTCTCATCCTTAATAATCACCTAAAAATGTTCTTCTCAAACAAATTGGTATACTAATCCTAAACATTATCCTCTCACTCCTACATATCCTCTTATATCCATCAATGATTCCACATAATTTGGATAAGTGGTATTGTCTTTCCTCAAAGGACTTTCACACGTTGGTCTAAAATCTACTTTGGGTGCTCCACATATGATGAATTAGACTCTATCTAAACATCCACATAGTCAATAAAATTAGTAAGATGATTCATTTACCTTTGGAGATAAATCACATGAAACATGTTGTGAATACCTCAGTAGTGAGAAGTAAGATCTAGATGGTACGTCATTGTCCCAACCCACTCAATGATATCAAATAATACAATAAAACATCAATATATATTTCTTTGCTTCCTCAAAAATCTATGACCTAGCCATGGAGTCACTCTCAAAAAAACTCTTTCATTTATAGTAAACTTTAGAGGTCTCCTCTTACTATCAACATAAGATCTATTTCTACTCTAAGTTGTGTTCAAACTCTTCTCAATCATCTGCACTCTTTATAATGTATCTTGAACCATACTGGGCCCCAAAACCATAGCCTCTCTAGCCTTATGACAATAATGTGGTGGACGACATGACTTACCATAGAGAGACTCATAAGTTTAAATTTGAATAGAATCCTATCAACTATTGTTTTATGTGAAATCAAACAAGGATAGGTGATCATACCATACTCCACTAAATTCTAGGATAAAAGATCAAATCATATCCTCTAGTATACAGATCATTCTCTTAGACTTCTTATCTATCTAAGGATGGTACATTATTCTCAATCTCAGCTGATTCCCTAAGGCCTTCTACAAGACCTTCCAAAACTATGATTTAAAATTTGTATATCTATTAGATATTATGCTCAAGGGAACTCTATGCAAGCATTCATTGATATAGATATATATATTTCCCAGCTCATCTACTGAGTGAGTCTCACAAGTTAGTATAAAATGAAAAAAAAATTATTAGTTGATTGGAAATTACCTAGATGGTTTCACAACTCCTTAGGGTCTTTTTAAACCCTATTTAAAATTCCATCATTATTTCCTATTACTTCTAAATGGGAATTGGAAGTGTCTGGAGAAAACCACCCATATGCTAGTGTTCAGACTTTATCCTATGGATGGTAAAGCATCGGGAAAAAAATCTAGTAATGTCCTTCTTTATCCCTGGCCACTAGAACTGTCACCTGAAGTCATGATACATATTATTAGATCTACAATGCATCACCCACATAGTTTTATGAAATTATATCATCATATTTTCCCTAATTAAATCGAGGATAACAATTATCCCACGTATAAGGATCATATCATCATTTTCCAATGACCACCTAAGTATAAGATCACCACCTGACAGTTGTTCCTGTATCAAAAAACACTATATTTCAGTCTCCTATATAGACTTTACCTAATCTACTAAGAAATATTTTATCACTAATAAAGCACATATCATCAATCCCTAGTACTCAGAATCATCCAACCTCTAGTTATCCAACATGCTCATCAAGTGTCCATGTTCCTCCGAAGGTCATTCACTAAGATCTAGAGTTATATTCATATTGTTGATAATATCTTCTGCAATGATGTCAACTTTCCCTAGTGCATAAGAAATATCAAATCCAAACATCTTTAGATACTCTACCTAGAACATCTTCCCTAGATTTAGGTCTCATTGTTAAAAGATATAATGGAGGATCTTGGGGTCATTTTAGACAAAACATCTCATGGAAGATATAGTTTCACCAAAACTTAAAATTATAAACTATGACTTCAAACTCCAAGTTAAGAGTAGGATAGTTTCATTCATGTGGATATAGATGACATGAACCATAAGATATTAGCCACTCATTTTGCTTCAGTACTAATCTTAAAAAACACATGATGCATCGCAGTATTCATTTTATCTAAAACCAAACTCAAGAATAATCAAAATTCGAGTTGTATTCAACCACTTATTCAACTCAACAAATTCCTCTTCACACTAGTATGACCACTAAAAATATATCTCTTCTTCATCAGTGTAGTTATAGGTGATGATAAATGAGAATATTCCTTGATAAAATGTTAGTAGTATCCCACTAAACTCAAAAACCTCTTGATCAGAAACATGTTCTAAGGACATGTTCAAGACATTAATGATTCAACTTTCTCTGGGTCTATAGATATACCTACCTCAGACACTACATTCCCCTATAATTTTAACCACTAAATCATAAAGTTACACTTTAACAGATTGGATCAAAGATAATGTGATTGAAGTGTACTCAAGTCTATCTTGATATGTCTCTCATGTTGCATTAGGGTCGAAGAGTAGATTAGGATTTCATCAATGAACACCATGATGAATGAGTCTAGATATGGGTGTAAGACCTTGTTCATTAGATACTTGAAAGCTATTGGATCATTTTTTAATACAAACATAATTAATAAACACTCGTATAAAACATACTTTATCTAAAATTCAATATTCATGATTTCCTTCTCTCTAACCCATGACTAGTGATTTCCAGATAGAAGGTCATTCTTAAAGAACCACTAGGGCCCCTATAACTAATCAAAGAGATCATTGATCCTGTTTAAGGGATGTCTATTATTCACCATCACTTATTTCAACTTTTGGTAATCTTTGAAAATTCTAAGACTATCATCTTCCTTCTTAGAGAACAAAAAATGTGCACCCCACGATGAAGTACTCGTCTTAATAATTCCATTATGCTCTAAGTCCATGAGTTTCACCTTGATATCCTTTAACTCGCTCACTTCCATACAATAACGAGGTATCAAAATGGTATTCACACCTAGAATGAGATCTATCTCAGAGTCAACTCCTCTATCAAGAGGGACTCTTATAAAGCCAGTTGGAAAGACATCCCAATAGAGATCCTCAACTAGAGTAAAAGGCAAGGGGGCTTCCACTGATCCTATTGAAGGAGACAAGAATACAATCTAAGTCATGATTAGCCTGAACTGACTCAAGTTTAGACCAAATCTACTTAATCCCAATTCTCATTCTCTAGTAATCACATACTTCTCTCTATTCAATTAAGTAAATGATACTTTCCTCTAATATTAATCATTGTGAGATTGGAAGCTAGTCAGTCAATCCATGATGATAATCACATTAAAACTCATCGTCTCTAAAATCATGAAGTCTCATAGATGTTCGTAACTAGAAATGACTATATAAAACTCCTAGAATTACTATAGAGATCCCACTTTTGTGCCAATTGGTGTATTAAGGGAAATTAACTCCTAAGGTAACTTGACCACTAATTCAAGTCCAACAACAACATGTGAAAATAAAAAGGAATAGGAAGTAACAATATAAAAAAAGGGATAGACACTGTATAAATGATCATGATAGTACCTTGAATAATAAATTTCCCCGCACCACCATCTATTGAATTTTGATATCCTACAAAAACTATATTTTCTACAACTCCCCTGCCACATCCCAGAGATGTAAGACCTTTCTGAGTCATTATTTTCTAAGACTATTACTGAGGACCTCATTAGGATCCTTGGTTAATAGATCACATCCATCATACACATATGTGTAAGATTAAACTCAAATCCCATGATAAAAACTATAAATGATGCCCTGTATTTCCACACTTCTAACACTTTCTTTGAGGTTCTATTTAAAGAATCTGATAATGAACAACCTTACCGTAGTTGAAGCATTGTGGGGATCCTCCAGAGGGTCTTGAACAAGTTATACATTGTTCCACCTGTATACCACCACTCTGTTCCATATCCCCGGTCTTTATCTTCCTGCAACCATAGGAGATGCTCACCGCAATAGTAAGAGGTCTACTCACCTGTGTAATGGATGGTGGGAGAAACCAACTGCTCGATCCTCCACCAAAACCTTCTCAATGTTAAAGGCCTTGTACAGAACCTCTGGGTATGTAGCAAGGTTAAAACTCTAGACCTGGTGTCTGATTTTCGGATGAATTCTGATCTGTAACTTCCTAGAATTATTTGTCTCACTTCCATATAACATATGAGAATAGTTAAGAATCTCTATTAAATGAGAGGAATATGTGGATAAAATCATGGAACTCTACTATATTTCTATGAACTCCTATTTTTCTCCACCTTTATCATATCAAGAAATAAATCTCTAAATGACATGTTCTTGAAACTCTCCTAGGTGAGATCCTCATGTCTACCCGCCTATCCCGTCACACTCCACCACCTCCTGGGGATTCCCTGTAGCATGAATTCAACAAAATTCATCTTCTTATCCTAAGGTGTCTCAATGAGGTTGAAGACACCCTCGATGATTTCTATTCAGTACTCTGCATCTTACGGTCCACCATTTCCCTGAAAGGATAGAGGATGTTGGATATGGAAGTTTCTGTCATAGTTGGCATGGACCTCGGTACCCCTCCACATTTGATATTTATAATTGGAGAAACTATCACCTAAGGTGGGACTACTTCCTACACCAATAGATTAGGTGTAGTATAATTTTCTATAGTACCTTCCTATATAATAGAAAGTGGAATATGGGTGTCCTCCCTGCTAGGAGTACCCAAACCCATGTTAACTGGTGGTCCCATCGGGTTTTTATGAGGTGAAATATTCTCTAAAATGAATATAAATATTTGGAACATTTAATATAGATCTTAATCAGTCTATGGGATCACACAAAGTTTTACCTTTTACTCTACCCTTATCCTAAGGGATATCCCTCCCAGCACTAACCAAGGTACTCCATCCCTGCATGTTAGTCATAGTCATATATATACAAAAACATAATAGCATGCTCATGTTCAAAAAATTAATGTAAATAGATATGTTACAATATTATAGAAATATATATTTTAGGAAATTAAAAAAATACAATTTTATCCTTAATAGATGGCCCAATTCAATGGATTAAATAAAAGAACTAACATGCATTACAACTACAGGTATATATATGAAATGTGATCCTATTTTCCTACTCATGATACATGAACACACCTAAAATATCATAAACGAGTAACAATAATCTTATTAATGGTAACTTAGAGGTTTGTTTCATATGATCAATCTAGGAACATGGTAACTCCCCTACTCTAGTCTTGAACATCATATCTCCTTTCTATAAGAGAATATCGACTAGAAATGAGGATCTGAAGACCATCAGTGGGGAGACTAGACCCCCAGTATCATATCTTGGAAAAATAATATAAATTAAATAAAAAAACATATAGTAATAATATGGAATAATAAAATAACATATGACACACATGTTATAAATTAAAAAAACAATCTCCCACTATATAAATACAAACTACAGTATATGTGAAAGCTGGTGAAAACATAAATAAAAATATGTGGAATCCTCCAAAGTCTATCATGGCCCAAAAACCAACTCTATTATTTATTACTCAACTATCCACCATTGGCCTCTTTCCCTTACCTAGATCCCTATACATGATGTTTGTACATGCATAGAAATTCCCATACAGGGTGTGAGTAATAAAACATAGTAGGACACCACCAATGCAACCATAAAAATGTTCACAAGTATAGTAGGTATATTTAATGATAATAATAAGTTCATAAAAAAGAATATTCAATCATTTACTAAACACTTTTGTGCTAACCAAACCACCATGAGCCCCGACCATACCTTCTTTGGCTCCATGCTATAAGGATAAATGTGTGGATGTCAAAAGTGACCAAACAAACCATAAGGATAGTGAACATGTAACTTGGTATCTTCATGATGTCAAGTCAAAAATTTTATCCCAATTAGGTTAAATACCCTGAGAGGTGTGAATAAAGGTATGATAGATTAAAAAAAATCCTCGTCGGATCTTATTTCATTGTTAAACAAATCACCTTTCTCTCTTCTTCCTGTAGAAATATATAAACAGAAATGAAATCATGCATGAGAGACAGTGATTTTTACTTGGTTCACCCTCACTAGGCTATGTATAAGGAGAATATGTAACACCCCCAGATTTCATAGTATGTTATCTCATTAAATTAATTCAATAGCTTGCACTACACGCAACACTGAGTTTGAGCACACCACAACTTACCAAACTAGTCGTTCAAAAAGTGGTTATAAATTGTATTAACTAAATTTTAAATATTATATACTCTACATAATTTAAAAATACATATTATGTGTTTCTTAGACAAAATATAAGAAAAAATTAATTTTTTCAGATAAAAGAAGTATTTTTCAAAAAATGCAATTTTACCGCATTTTAATGGCGAACCCTTTTTAAAAACAATATTTTAAACTTTTATATTTTAAATTTAATGAAATTAAATTTTTCTTTATAAGCGGGAGATAAAAATTTAGTTTTGATAAATTTTTTGTTCTTTTCTGATAAATTTCATATTTTGATGAATAGTGAAAATACTATGTTTTAATTCAAAACAACTTTTTTAATGGAAATAATTTATAGTGTTAAATTATGAATTTGATAGGACTGTAGATGTACCGTATCTGTATTGTAGTAACACTATAGCATGCACTATAGCAGTAATGTAGCAGTATTGTAGCAGACTACAAACTGTGCGGTACTGTAGCAGAACTGTACATTGTGTCGGTACTGCAGCAGACTGTACACTGTGCTGGTACTTTAGTAGCTACTATAGTAGTATTATAGTAGGTACTATTCAGTACTATAGCAACTGGACCTATTCACCTTGGGCCATCGGTTTGGTCTTGGAGTCTTTAAGTCTTTCATTCCACCCAGGCCTTCGGGTCAGTAGGGCTTTTGGTCCACCTTTAAGGCCTTCGGGCCACCTCAAGGCCTTCGGGTCACATGTAGTTTCCCAGAAAGACTCTAAAAAAATGAGCATCCCCATAAGAGGATTCAGAGCAGGTGCACTCACTATAGTATAGCCAAATGGATTTTCAGAATGAGAGGATATGGCTATGCCATCGGGACCAGCTTGTGCTTGCACGGGAAGCCAAGCCAAACAGCCTTACGAAGGTGGAGAGCTACTATCACGATACAGATGTTGGGGAGGGGCTATTCCTTATAGATAGTCTGGTTTATTCCCTATGTCCTTCGGGTCATGTAATCTCCTAAGCCTATGGGCCTTGTAGTCTCTGAGCCTACAGGCCTTGTAAGTGTTCTCCCTCATCCATTGAATGGGGGTTATCAAAATCAAAAAAAAGGCCTTAGGGCCATTTAGGAAAAGGTTTTGAAGTATAATTAGATTATATTTTTATCATTTAATAAAATTTAGGTCATTAAATGTAATTTCACATTTAAATTTGACATAAACACCTGTCAATCTTTTGATATTTTTTACTTTTTAAAAACCTACTTTTTGGTTTTGACAACATGAATTAATTTTAAATTAATAAATGAAAATTATATGTTTTTAATTTGGTAAAATAGACCTCATTTTTGAATTGGGAATATCAAAATTATCTTAGGGTTAATTTTTGGTATTTATATGAGAATGTTAAAATTTTGATGAATAGTGAAAAACATTGTGTTATTGTTTAAAAATGAATTTTTATTTAAATAATTAGTTTTTTTATTTTATTTTATTTTAGGTCAAAATAGATACATAATACCTATATATGTTCAATTTAATTCATTGGAGTCATTTTATAATAAGTTTATATATATATAATTTTATTGAACTTTTTACTGTCTTTTATCCATGTTTTAGGAGCATTAAAAATTTGCATAAAACTTAATTTTACCGCTTCTGTGAGTTGAATTTCAAAACTCCAAGATACACGGTTGAAATCATCAAGTAAAATGTGGTTCAATAAGATGAAAATAATTTTTGGTGAATAGTAACTTTTGACTTTTATTTACCACGGTTAAAAGTAAATAGGTTAATTAAGGTTAAAAATGATATTATAAGTACCCTAACACATGTCCTAATTTTTTTTTTTGATAAGTTTAATTCGACCAAAAACAACCTTATGAATAAAAAATTATCTTTTTGGTCTACTTGGATTAGATTAGGACATTTATTATTATTTTATTTAAAGAAGAGTTAAAAGTGTTAAATTCAAAGTTTAATAACTAAACAATTTTTAATATAGGGTTACACAAAATATAAATTCAACTATAAATATTCATTATAAAGATAAAAAGGTTTAATATATAATTTTATTTTATTTATAATTTTTAGACATTCAATAATTTAATTTATTTATTACACAATGATGATGCAGTAATTACCTTATTAATGAAATATTAAAATAATTGATATTATAAATATCCAAATATATGTAAATTGAGACTTATGATGAATTCCACTAATTTTTTAGGTTAATTTGACATTTTAGGGTTTATTAAATAAATTTTATTCAAAGTGATAAATTTTTTATGGCTTTCAAAAAAATCAAATAGTAAATAGTGTCAAAATTTACATAATTGAATTTTTAAAACAAATACTATATTATTAATTGATATAATATTCCTAAAAAACCCAGGTTCGGAAAAAGGACTTAGATAAGGTTATATATATTAATAATGAACCACTTGGGGTTCTCTTGAAAGTTTATAGAAAGTTTATTAACCATATAATATAAAAATACAAAGAGACATGGTAAATGTCAAACTATTTAACTAAGAGTTAAATCTAAAAGAAAAGGTTAATATGGTGACCTAAATCTATATAAACCCTTTTGGTTGAGATGTTTTAGACTAATCCCCACCTTATCCTCAAAATAAATCATTTATAATCCATTATAAACCAAAAATAATTTTATTATAAAATAATATTTCAATATTTTCCTAAAGTGACCCTCACCTCTCTTATAAAAGGGTACTTTCCCTTCTCTCAAAAGCACACCTCCAAAACCATTTTTCACGGCCAAACCCTACCCAAATATCCTTCAAACTTCTCTAAAATCATCCTAGAGTCCTTAAATTGATCATAAAACCAACCTATGGATCCCTTTTGATCAACTCAAAAAGAGACACCCGAAGAAGAGGTAATAATTTCACCACCCTCTTTCAAGTTCTTTTCTCCTTCCACTTCCTCTTTCATGGTTGTTTCCATACCAAAATAATAACTCCAGTAACTCCTAAATACTGTGATGTTATTATAAATATGTTACAACCATATTTTTTATTCTATCCATCCTATAAATGACAAATTCATCATACATGTGTACGTAGAGCATACTGTCTCCACGTCGTGGTGTAGTTTCATATTCTAACACTTCATTATTTCTATAGGTATAATAATGAGTATAACTAATGTAAATAATAAATATAACATGTTAATGATTCTGTATATATGATATACAATCCAATTACATACGATTTCACCATCAATATAATGATATTATTGCTCGTGGTACGTACGGATTATCATCTCCATGACGCGATGAGATTCATTTCCACATTCACCATTCAACGATGATTATAAAAATATATATTATATATAAGTATGTAATATATGACATAATAATTCTACATAATATATATATGTGTGTGCGTTTTTTTGTGTGTGTGTACTTACATATATCTTATTCACTTACTTCCATTCAATACGATTTGAAAACAGAAACAACGTTTATGCGTACGTACGGTCTACCGTCTCCATAAACAGTTTTTTCCATTTCATACATTTATCTATTATACATATTTATATTCTAAATATATATAATATATAAATCATGTGTTATATTCTTGAATTATGTAAATAATGATCTAAATGATACGATCAAAAATAACAAGTTAAAACACATACGATAAAGAAAGCGATTATTACCCAAAATGTTAATTTAACATGGAAATCCTTATTAAATGGGTAGTATAAAGTAATAAATGAATCATGTATGATATAATAAATATGAATATGGTTTTGGTATAATTTAATAACATACTTTGATCATTATAAAAGAGGTTAAATGTACCCTCGACCAAAGGAAAGTGCAAGGTGGGGGTTAATTTCACAATCTCTTTATTATCTGAGGTTGTTTTTACGTAAGTATCTACTGGGACATATTTATTATCCATGTCCATGTTTCATATAAGAGTTTTAAAAAGGATTATTTTTAAGTTAATTTTTACTAAAACATAATTTTAAATGTTTTAAATATTTATTCTTCTAAACCTTTCTCATTAATTTCCATATTTTCAAAATGATTTTAAGGATTTATTTATATGGACATGAATGTTTTAAAATGTTAATTCATTTCAAAATATTCAAAGTGGTATGGGACACTTTGACTCAAAAATATCTTTTAAATTACTTACTTTATATGACTTTTAAATGATTTCATGAAAAGGGATATTTCTCTCAAATATTTTTACTTATCATTTTCAACTATGTCAACATCATTTACGAGATATTATTCTTGATCGAGGTTGATTTATTATAATAAAAATCTTCCATATTATATTTTAGGTTTTGTGATATATTTGACTGTGGATGTGTTATTTTTATACCATTCATGGTTTATGGATAAAGTATTGACATTTTGTGTGCTAGTTTTAATATGAATGTTAATGATATGTTTAAACATTTTTATATGAGGAATGCATTGGACTTAGTAAGTGACGGGTGGAGCCCACTATATCTCCTCGATGCATCGGTAGGTCTCATGAGACAAACTAGTGTCTTGGCACAAGGACTTGAAAAAATCATATTTAAAGTCTTGGAACAAGGCCTTTACTATGTGGTTATGAAGTTTGGAATTATGCATTCCATCATTATAAAATTGGATATTGATATTACAGGTGATTATTCGACTAGTAGAATATCCATGTGAATAATTAAATGGAATTATTTGATTTATCTTTTCCATATTATGTTGAAGTTTATGTTTAAAAGTATTTGGTTTTATTATTATACATTTCCTTAAATGTTTATGATTATTTATGAAAGTTTCTACTATATTGTTATCCTTACTGAGCATCTGAGCTCACCCCTTTCTATGTTTTATTTTCCTAGGATGTGAAGAAGTATATTATAACTGACCTATGGGGATAGTCTAAGGGATATTAACGTGGTAAATGGATATAATTTTGGTGTTGTTTTTCATTTTATAATGTAATGTAACATTCATGTATGTAATATATTTTCCAAGACTGCTAAATTGATCGGTCTTTCGGGACTTGATTCCTTGTAATCATGCCAATGTATTAAAATAATGCCCCAAATCTAGGCTTCTAGAGTCAAGTAATTACAGTTGGTATCAGAGGAAGTTTAACAACAACCTTAGAAATAGATTTAGATAAAATATAATTAAAGAACATTACCCTAATATAGACTTTGAGGATTAGTATAGAAGAACTTCCTATAATTTTGGTAATGTATATTTTTTGTGTATTTTCCAAGCAATACATCCCTGTCTGGATACAAGCAGGTAGAGTCGGCTCTGGAATAGATGTGCCTAGGAGTGAAAACTTCGACAAGGAGATTTGGGCATGACCCGAGGTATCCTGGTACACGATGATAGGCCTTGCTGCACTCTTGGTTATGAAACTCCCGGGGGATATGCTTAGGATAATTCACATTTTCATTACAAGACATTATAAAGGATTTAGGAGAAAATAATTCCTCAAATAAAACATTTTATGATTATAGATTATATGAAAAATATTTTTAATTTACATTAGGTATTTTACAAGTTTGGAATTATGAATTGAAATTCATAAACTAACCTAGTGTATTCCATTGTTTAGAAATGGAGCCTAGTAGAAGGAATGAGAATTCTAGCAATACACTTTATCAAAAGATTAAGAAGGGTCATATCTTTCATGATATTAACCCAACATTAAAAAGGGAAATAGTATCCCCTGTATTCTCATCATATGAATAAATAGTATCATGTGTTAATAAGATAAGTAAATAATTCTCTGAGCCCTATGGATTTTAAAGGAATCAAGATAAGAAAATGATAGAAGAGGGAAAGATGGATAAAGTTTAACACCCTGAGATATTATGAGAAATATTATTTTTAATTACTTTGATGTATTGTGTTGTACGCTACACCAAGATTATCTTGTGCTATACGCAACACCGTATTAGCTTATAGTACATGCAAACACTATTCTAGGCTTGTGTTGCACGCTAGAGAAACCTTTCTCAATAACGTGTGTTTTATGCAATATCGAGTTTCACTAAACGAGATATTACTATAATATTAGTATGAACTAGCCATTATGAATAGTAATACCCACTTTTTAAAAACAATATAAATTTTATCTTTCAAATGGACTTCATTTTTGGATATGAAATATCTAAATTAGCCTAGGGTGAATTTTTGGTAATTTTCTGAAAACTTTCAATTTTTGATGAATAGTGAAAACACTGGGTTACTATTTAAAAATCAACTTTTTATTTAAATAATCATTTATTTTATTTAAATTAATTTTAGGTCAAAAAGGATACATAATACCAATATATGTTCAATGTAATTCATTGGAGTCATTTTATAATAATATAGATATATAAAAATTTTATTGAACTTTTTACCGTCTTTTACCCACCTCATAAGAGCATTTGCAATTATACATAAAACATAATTTTCTGGCTTCTGTGAGTTGAATTTCAAAAATTCTAGAAACATGGTTAATATCAAGGAGTAAAATTTGATTCAATAAGGTAAAAATAATTTTGGTGAATATTAACTGTTTACTTTTATTTACCACGTTTAAAAGTAAATAGGGTAATTAAGGGTAAAAATGATATTATTATTACCCTAACACATGTCCTAATCTATTTTATAAGTGTAATTCAGCCAAAAACAACCTTAGGGGTAAAATATTACCCTTTAGGTCCACTTGGATTAGATTAGTACACTTATTATTATTTTATTTAAAGAAGAGTTAAAAGAGTTAAAATCAGAGTTTAATAACTAAAAAAATTTTAATATAGGGTTATACATAAGATAAATTCGACTATAAAGATTTATTAGAAAGTTAAAAAAGATTTAATACATAATTGTATTTTATTTATAATTTTTAGACATTAAATAATTTAATTTATTTATGACACAATGATGATGCAGTAATTACCTTATTTATAAAATATTAACATAATTGATGTTTTAAATACCCAAATAAATGTAATTTGAGACTTTTTATGAATTACACTAATTTTTTAGGTTAAAATAACATTTTATTATTGATTCCATTAACTGTTTTCAAACTAATCATGTTTTTATGATTTTCAAAAAATTCAATTAACAAATAGTGTCAAAATTGACATAAAATAGTTTTTAAAACAAATATTATATTATTAACTGTAATTCTATTCCTAAAAATCTAAGGTTCTACCAAATAACTTATATAAGGTTATATATATGAATAATGAACCATTTGGGGTTATTTTGTCTTGTTATAGTATGTTTATTAACCATATAGTGTAAGAAAACAAGAAAACACGATAATTTAGTTGTTTCATTATAAAGTAATGACATCAGTATCAATAATATACTGATATGTTATTATAAATATGAAACAACCCCATTTCACCTTATATCCATCCTATGGAAAATGAAATCACCGTGTGTGCGTACCTACAGAATATTGTCTCCACGTCGTGGTGTAATCTGTGTTTCCACCACCACCTTACTTGGATGGGTATAATGGTGTGAAGAAATACTCTATATGGTTATTATAACATCATAATGATTTTGAGATATTATATCATCCACTCCAATTCCATTCAATAATTATGGGAACGATATCATCGCTCGTGCATACATACGGATTACCGTCTCCAGGACGTGATGAGATTCATTCTCCATGATAACCATTCAATAATGATTATAAAGTTTATATAATGAATAATAATGAAATATATGACATAATGAAGCTATTGGATTTATGTATATATATATATATATATATATATATATATATATATATATATTTCATCAACTTACTTATATTCAAGTCAATAAGGAAAGGAAAACAGCTTTCATGCGTACGTAGGGTCTACTGTCTCCATAAACAGTGTATTTCATTTCATTTATCTACCTATTATAAATATATATATATATATACGAAATATATATGATATATAAATCATGATTTACATTCTGGAATTAAGTAAATCATGATATAAGTAATAATAATATTAATAACAACAAGTCCAATTACGTACGATAAATAAAACGATTTTACCCAAAACGCTACATTAGCATGGAATTTACAAAAGAACAGGTAATATAAAGTCATAAGTGAACCATATATGATATAATAACAATGAATATGATTCTATAATAAGTAAATGACATTATTTAAATCATTATACAGGAGGTTCAGATAAGTACGAAGCATATCGGACCTAAGGTAAGGGATAATTTTTCAATCTCATTTTTATCTGAGATTGTTTATACGTAAGTATTTACTGGGGTTATATTTTTCATCCATGTACATAAAAATGTTTTCATAAAGAGTTTAATATTCTTCCATGTATTTTTAAAGTCATGTTTACCCCTTTTTTACTTTTACTTTGTGTTATGGAAGGAATCTTTCTTTTGTTCACCATACGAGGTACTTTTTGACTTTTCTAGCAAAAGTACGAGGAGAGTGTTTTTTTAAATTATACGGCATGAATGGATTTTTACGGTTTTATAACACCTTATTTCTATGAAGCTTACTCTACATGATTTCATGATTATTTTCAAAAAAATCGTTTTCTTTTAAAATTTCATGGCATTTTCTGAAAAGAAAATGATTTTGAAGAAGAAAGGATATTTTCATCAAGAATTAATTTCAAGTGTTTAATCAAAACCATTTTCCATATAATATGTCATTATTTCATATGTGTTTGTTTCAAGTATAATTTCTTTATGATTTACATGGTTTCACTTTTCTTATGATGAAATGATATCCATTTTTTATATGGATTATGTTATGATGGAATGATGTTTATGAAACCCATTTTATTCTTTGGGTTATGATGAATGATTTAAGTTTATGTTGTGGAACACGTATGAATGATTTTATTATGAGATGGGTGGGACCTATATCTCCCTCTAATGCATTGTGTAAATATTTATATCTCATGAGATATACATGGCCGGAATGGTAAGTTAATCTGGTTCAGTGATACCGGACTGGAACGAGGAGTGAACTTGATTCAAAAAGGGACTTTGTCCACTAAGATGGTCTTGGTAGCAATGCCTTGGCTACTATGGAAATCATATCATGTGATTAATGGTTTTCCACAATTACATGTTTTATTCCCATTCTATTTTATCATGTTTGATTTTCATTTATGATATATGTCTTACATACTTCCAAGATTTATGTCTTTGCTCAAGATTTTGATGTTTAGATTTTATGTTCAAGTATTTTTGTTTTATGTTCTATATGTTTAACCTTACTGAGTATTTGAGATCACACTTTTTATGTTTTCTTTTCCCTAGGATATAAATAAAGGTTTTAGGTAAGAAAACAAAAGGGGAAGATCTTTATGGGAGATGTTGAAGATCTTTCACCATGATTAGAAGATTATTTTTTTGAGTTTCCAAAGACACTAATCTATTATGGTCCTTGTGTGTTTGTTTTTGTTATGTATTAAGTATTCTAAAAAAGTAATGTAATGTCCATGTACATCAATATTTGGGTCTCTACAGTTGGTATCAGAGGAAAGGTTTAGTTAACCTTTGGAAACTAGGATGTGAAAACTTTAGTGAGATCCCTATATATATTTCTAAGGTATGTCTAGGGATGTCCCTAAGGTTAAGAATAAGTATAGGTTATAGTCCTAGAATTACGATAATGATATTATAATTAAACCTACGATGTTATATATTGAATTTAATCCCCCTTTAGTATGATTTTTTCCTCTCACAATATTCTTTTTGGGTTTTAGAAAATGGAAGGAAACAGGAAGATTCACGATAATGGAGGATATGATGGATAATGGAATGATATTATTCATGAGAAACCAAATGAAATTGGATCTGTAAGTCCACATATCGTTATTATTCCTAATCAGAAATCTCATAATATGATCAATAATCTCAACTTTGGTAAGTTTCCTGACTTAGCTAATAAAAGAAAGCTGGAGTTTCATGATGATAATATAGTAAAGAAAGTTCAATTTTTCTCATGTAAATAATGTGGGAAGAGGCATCAGGGAGAATGTTTCAAAGGAACTAGAAGATGCTTTGGGTGTGGAAAATAAGGACACAAAGCTAGTAATTGTAAAGGAAAAGGTTCAGCTAACACCATGGACAAGGATAATGGTATTTCTAATACATCAACAACAGTTAAATGATTAAAATGTGGAATGTACGGGCATTATGCAAACCAATGCCCTAATGGTAAATCTCATGAAGAGAATTAGCATGGTCATATGGGAAGTATTTATGTAGATGATGATAAAGAGACTACAAATGATATATGAGAAAAAATAAATGATGAAGCTCAGTCGGTGTTTTAAGAAGGTAGTGGAATGATTGTATGTTTATCAAGAATAATGTATGGTTCTATGGAATAAAGAAAATATAAGGATTGTTACATTTTTGTCTTTCCTTGAGTTTTTTAAAGTATATGATGAATGGTACCGATAACAATGAAAGGTTATTCAAATATTTTTGGAAGTTAGATGATATGTGCATAATTAAAGGATAAGAAGATAATGAGATATTTGATATTATTAATGAGCTCATGACTGGTATAAGGAAAAAGTGATATCATGGTTTGAGTATATAGAATTTTGGGATTTTGTTATGTGTAAAGAGTTAACTTTTGACAAAATTCATGTTTTCACTAAGGTTCAATAGGTAATCATGTTTCAATAGAATACATGATTAATGAATTCACATGTTTGGAATGTGACCAACAAGATATATATATATCTTATGATATCCGGGTTATAAATGATTGTATTCAATGCTTAGTTGATGATATTTCTAGTAATCGTTTTATTTATACTATGAGATTGGATAGAGGTATTTTGGTAAACCTAAAGGTTGGAATGGATTAAGTTAGACATAAAATAGTATTTTTTAAGGTTAGAACTTTTTGATATTATTTCTGAAATGTTATAATAGTATAGTTTTAGAAAAATTACAACCCGTAGGACGGGCGACAACCCATCACGTCAGACAAGGTTGCGGGAATCAAACCCACAACCAAAGTGAGACAGGCCTTTATCGCCTACAACTAGCCTACAGGAAGTCCCTGGTTAGTAGAAACTAGTTTTATTTTATTAAGCACTATGATAGATGTAGAGACCCAAAGCTTGACGTACATGATCATTACATTACTTTTTCAAAATACTTAGTACATAACAAAAACACACACACAAGGATCGTAATAGTTTAGTGTCTTTGGAAACTCGGAATATAATCTTCTAATCGTGGTGAAAGATCTTCAACATCTCCCATAAAGATCATCCCTTTTTTTACCTAAAACCTTTCTTTATATCCTGGGGAAAAGAAAACATAAAAGGGTGAGCTCAAATGCTCAGTAAGGGTAAACAAAAGAAATATCCATCACATCATATTCATAAGAACATAACATTTTGGAAATCTTAACCTGCAAAAGAGAGCATAATTTCATAACATGGGATAAATCATGGAAGTGAAATGTAATCACAATAATCATAACTTAAAACATGAAACTTTGTGGCATACACACATAATCATAGAGAATCATTTCTTGTTAGTCAAGACTCATTTCCAAGAATATCTTAGTGGACAAAGTCCCTTTCTGAACCGAGTCACCCTCGTTTCAGTCCTGTTTCACTGAACCGGTATAACCTACTGTTCCATCCATGTCTATCTCATGAGATATAAAATCTTTACCCAATGCAATGGAGGGAGATATAGGTCCCACCCATCTCATAATTATACCATTCTTATGTGTGCCACAAAATCATAAATCATACATCATTTCATAACCCATGTAGTAAAAATGGGATTCCTAAACATCGTGACATCATAAAACAATTCATATAAGATAAAGGAATTCATAAAAAAAATTCCATCACAACATAACCAAATCAATTTAATAATAGGGATAAAAACAGAACCCTATGTTATCTTATATAGAAAATAATTTTGATAAAACACTTGAAATGAATTCTTGAGAAAAATATCCTTTCTGCTTCAAAAAAACTTTTACTTTATTAACATGTTGTACAATTATAAACTAAAAGAAGTTGATTAAAAATAAACTTGAAAACTTGTAAAGGAAGCTTCTTGGAAATAATGTTTTAAAAATCCATTCATGTCGTATAAGTTAAAAAAACATTCTTCGTACTTTTGTCGGAAAAGTCAAAAAGTACCTCGTACGAAAAACTACAAAAGATTCCTTTCATATTCTTTACTAAAAACTCATTGAAGGGTAAAATTGGATTTAAAAAAATGTAGGTGGATGGAAATAATATTTCATATTGTGGAAACATGGATTTGGATGATAAAATACACCCCAGTAAATACCAAAGTATAAACAATCTCGGATAAAAATGAGATTGTGATATTTCCCTTACCTTATGTATGATATTCTTTGTACGTATCCGAACCTCCTGTATAATGATTTAAATAATGTAATTAACTTATTACATAATCATATTCATTGTTATGATATCATATATGGTTCACTTATGACTTTATATTACCCGTTCTTTTGTAAATTCCATGTTAAAGAAGCGTTTTGGGTAAAATCGTTTCATTTATCGTAGGTGTTTGGACTTGTTGTTCTTGACATTATTATTACTTATATCATGATTTACTTACTTACAGAATATAAAACATGATTTATATATCATATATATTCAGTATATATATATATATATAATAGATAGATAAATGAAATGAAACACATCGTTCATGGAGACGGTAGTCCGTAGGTACGCATGAACGCTGTTTTCCTTTCCTTATTGTCTTGAATGGAAGTAAGTAGATGAAATACATATATACATAAATCCAGTAGCTTTATAATGTTATATATTTCATTATTATTGCTTATATATACTTTATAATCATTCTTAAATGGTTAACATGGAGAATGAATCTCATCGCGTCGTGGAGACGGTATTCCGTACGTACGCACGAGCGATGATATCGTTCTCATGTTCGTGAACTTTTGTTGAAGTGTATGTATACTATTTCAGTATCAATATCACTTTATAATAATCATATATAGTTATTATTTACACCATTATACCCATCCAAGTAAGGTGGTGGTGGAAAATAGATTTCACAACGGCGTGGAGACGGTATTCCGTACGTACGCACGCGCGGTGATTTCGTTTTCCGTAGGATGGATAGATGGTGAAATAGGATTGTTTCATAATTATAATAACATATCAGTATATGAGTGATACTGATTTTATTACTTCATAATGAAACAACCTAAGAAGAAGAAGTGGAAGAAGAAATAAAGGTGAAAGAATCGGTAACGGAAATTACCTCTTCTTTGAAGCGCCTCTTTGAGACCTCCTCTTAGGGCAATAATTTGGTCTTTGAGGAAGACCATAACCTCTAAGATGTTTCTAGGGAAGTGTAGAAGATAATTTGGCAGGGTTTGGCCGAGCTTTAAGGCTCAAAGGTGTGTGAGGAAGAGAGGGAGGAGGAGCCCTTTTATAAGGGAGGAGAGGGGCACCTTTGGAATAACTAAAAATATTATTTTATTATAAAGTCAAGTTCGGTTTTAAATAGCTCCAAATTGATTTATTTCGATGATAAGGTGTGCATGGGTCTAAATCCTCTCATCGAATAGAATTTAGACAAGTTTAGGTTCCTATTTTAACCTTATCATTTATATTTAACATTAAGTTAAATAATTTTACTTTTACCGTATCTTCTTGTGTTCTTATACTATAAAGTTAATAAACTTACTATAAGAATCCAAACGAACCCCAAATTGTTTATTATTAATATATATAACCTTATCTAAGTCATTTGGCCGAACCTTAGATTTTTATGAATAAAATAACAATTAATAATATAATATTTGTTTTAAAAGCTATTTTATATCAATTTTGACACTATTTAGTAATTGATTTTGGTGAAAATCATAAAATAATGATAAGTTAGAACAAGGTTAATTAAATCAATAATAACATGTCATATTAACCTAGAAAATTAGTCTAATTCATAAAAAGTCTTAAATTACATTTATTTTGGTATTTATAACATCAATTATGTCAATATTTCATTAATAAGATAATTACTACATCATCTTTGTGTCATAAATAAATTAAATTATTTGATGTATAAAAATTACAAATAAATTACCATTGTGTATGAAATATTTTTATCTTTCTAATTAATATTTACAATCGAATTTATCTTATGTATAATCCTATATTAAAAATGTTTTATTAAATAAACTTTGATTTTAACTCTTTTAACTCTTCTTGGAATTAAATAATAATAAATGTCCTAATCTAATTCAAGTGGACCTAAATGGTCATATTTTATTCCTAAATTTGTTTTTGGTCTAATTAAACTTATCCAATAGAATTAGGACATGTGTTAGGGTAATAATAATATCATTTTTACCCTTAATTACCTTATTTACTTTTAGTCGTGGTAAATAAAAGTAAAAAGTTACTATTCACCAAAAATTATTTTCATCTCATTGAACCACATTTTACTTACTGACATCAACCGTGTCTCTCGGATTTTTGAAATTCTACTCACAGAAGCGGTAAAATTATGTTTTATGAAAAAATCAGTTTTTTTAACTACCACTTAGTGGTTTCACTATTCATCAAAAATTGAAAGTTTTCAGAAAAATACCAAAAATTAGGCCTAAGCTATATTTGATATTATGAACTCAAAAATAATTTCTATTTTATCAAATTCAAAACATATCAGTTGCATTGATTAATTTAGAAATTAATTCTCGTCGTCAAAACAAATAGCGTGTTCTTAAGAGATAATAACTATCAAAAGATTGACACTTGTTTATGTCTGGTTTAAATGTGAAATTACATCCAATGACCAAAATTGTATTAAATTGTAAAAATATATTCTAAATATACTTTAAAACTACTAAAATTAATAATTTATCACTATTAATTATTTCGATTGAAAAAGTTGTTTTTAATTAAAATTTAGTAATTTTCACTATTCATCAAAATATGAAAGTTATCCAAAAATCACGAAAATTTCACCCTAAGCTAATTTCGATATTCCGAATCCAAAAATGAAGTCCATTTTGAAAAATAAAAATTACAAAATTTCAAAAAGTGGTTATTACTATTCATAACGGCTAGTTTTAATAATATTTTAATAGCATATCGTTGTTTAGTGAAACTCGGTATTGCGTACTACACACGCTATCAAGGAAGGTCGCGATTGCGTGTAATGAAAGGAAATTCAAGGATGCGTGTTGTGAAAGATCCTTTTGGTGTAGCGTACAACACAAGACATTAATGAAATTAAAAAGAATATTTTTCATAAAATCTCGGGGTGTTACATTCTACCCCCCTTAAAATGAATTTCGCCCTCGAAATTCGTCGGGGTTATAAATGGTTTACTATTCAAAAGTTTCTTTAATCGAAACCCACATCATAAAAAGGAATACCAAAACCAATCTTTAAAAACAAAAGTATGAAACGTAACGGTTACCCAAATAAACTAATCACTGGGTTTCCACATAGGTGAAAATATGTATATGGAAGAGAAATCTAACCATCATGTTCTGATGGAGAGTGGTAGAGAACATGGCTATGGAAAAGCTAGCAATCACAAAGCCATAAATTTGTGACGATCTAAGCTACCATCTGATTCATCAGATATAAGAGCACTAAGACAACATTTTTGGTTTTCAAGATCATTTCCCTAAGGTTGATGAAATTGGAATTAGAATAAATACTTTCGTGATTTTGGTATAGTCTCACCGTTTGTTGTTCTTTGGACAATTTCCACTTCATCTCTTAATGAAATGAAGTTGAATTTGTCATTCGTGATGTGTTAGCAGATCATGTGATAGAATGATGGTTCATTCCATCTCTTTTAAACAAAAGGTTAGCAAAAGTTATAAGTCCATCTTATGGTTAATCGTATATGGTTATAAAAATGAACTTATACTTCATATATCATACCGCTTAATAAAATAAAACTAGTTTATACTCACTAGGGACTTCCTGTAGGCCAGTGGTAGGCGATAAAGGCCAGTCGCACTTCGGTTGTGCGTTCGATTCCCACGGCCTTGTCCGGCGCGATGGGCTGTCACTCGTCCTGCAGGTTGTCCTTTTTCTAAAACTATATTACTATAACATCCCATCAATAATACTAACTTATGTCCAACATAATCCATTCCAATCTTTAGGCTTATCCATAATACTGTCGTCCACTCTCAGAGATTTAATACCATCATTGATCCCCATATATCATAAGATATATCTTGGTGGTCACATTCCAAACATTCAAAGTCCTTAATCATGTATTCTCTTGAATACACATTGAACCTTAGTGAAAACATGAATGCAGTTAAAAGTTAACACTTTCCAAATACCAAAATCCTCAAAATTCTATATACTCAAACCATGATATCACTTAGTCCTTATATCAATCATGAGCTCATGAATACTGTTAAACATTTCATTTCCTCATTTTCCCTTCATTTTGCGCATATCATCTTATTTCCAAAAATATCTCAATCACTTTGAATACCACATTAGACCAATACATAAATATTCCAATACTCCATGATACAACATTATTTTGGAATCCCATTACATAAACACTTAATCATTCCACCACATCATTGTCATATTCAACATTGCCAATAGTGATAGCATGTGACTTCCCTTTGTCCTTTGCCTTAATAGGTTGCTCATGTCGATCATCACTAACCCTTGGATTAGGGAATTTTTTATCATAATGCCCCATTTCCTTTCACTTGAAGCATTGAAGTGTTGGTGGTGCGTTCTCTGTAGTGTTTGCTTTATTCACATCATTAGAAACCCTTTTTCCATTACATCGACACTCAGCTGCTCAATGACCTTCTTTTCCACACTTAAAACATTTTATAGTCCCTTTAAGACAATCTCCACCATGCTTCTTTCAACACTTTGTGCATAAGGAAACATTCATCTTCTTTTCACCATTATTCTGAGATTTCTCCTTGAACTCCATCTTTAGTTTCTTGTCAAAACCATGAGATGGATATGTAACACCAACTTCCATTTCTACCTTGATAGCACAACACACAATTTCTTCATAGCTATTGAAGTCTCTTATAGCTAATGCCCTTCGAAGACTTTGTTTTATGCCACTGAAAAATCGATCAACTTTACTTTCAGGTTGGATGATAATGCCAGATGCATACCTTGCAAGTCTTGTAAAATTCGCTTCGTATATACCAACAGATTCATCATCCTTCTCCTTCAGCTCAAGAAACTCCTTTTCCATCTTTCTTCGAAGAATACGAGGGAAGTACTTACTGAAAAACAAGTTCTTGAACTCGTCCCATTCCATGGACTCAATTTCATCTCTTGGCCTCGTATTCTTGATAATATTACACCATTGATCAGCTTCACCTTCCAAATGATATACTGCTAAGATGACTTTATCATGTTCAGAACATTGAAGAACTGAAAATATCTTTTCAGTGGTACTGATCCATTGTTCCGCAACAAGTGGATCGGAAGATCCACTGAAAGAAGGTGGACGTTGCCTCATGAAGGACTCAATAGAATATTGTTCCCTTCTCTGCTCATTTGGAAGTCCAGAATGATTCATAGCTTGTGTAAGTATAATAAGATTTTTCACTCCATCTCCCATAACACTTATTTGTTCAGGAGGACAATTATTGCATTGTCCATTACATTGATCAACACGGTTCCTTCGGGCTCCAGCCATCATCTAAAACCTAAAAAGAATAGTGTGAGAGGAAAAAATCATGCTAGGGAAAACAACATAATAAAGGGGGGGTACCCTCAATATCTAACATCTTAGGTTAAATTCTAAGATTGTTAGCGCAATTCTAGGACTATAACATATACGTATACTTAACCTTAGGTACATCCCTAGACATACCTTAGAAATATCTCTAGGGATCTCACTAACGTTTTCGCATCCTATTTTCCAAAGGTTGACTAAACCTTTCCTCTAATACCAACTGTAGAGACCCAAAGCTTGACGTACATGATCATTACATTACTTTTGTGGAATACTTAGTACATAACAAAAACACACACACAAGGATCGTAATAGTTTAGTGTCTTTGGAAACTCGGAATATAATCTTCTAATCATGGTGAAAGATCTTCAACATCTCCCATAAAGATCATCCATTTTTTTTACCTAAAACCTTTCTTTATATCCTGGGGAAAAGAAAACATAAATGGGTGAGCTCAAATGCTCAGTAAGGGTAAAAAAAAGAAATATCCATCACATCATATTCATAAGAACATAACATTTTGGAAATCTTAACCTGTAAAAGAGAGCATAATTTCATAACATGGGATAAATCCTGGCAGTGAAATTTAATCACAATAATCATAACTTAAAACATGAAACTTTGTGTCATACACACATAATCATAGAGAATCATTTCTTGTTAGTCAAGACTCATTGCCAAGACTATCTTAGTGGACAAAGTCCCTTTCTGAACCGAGTCACCCTCGTTTCAGTCCTGTTTCACTGAACCGGTATAACCTACCGTTCCAGCCATGTCTATCTCATGAGATATAAAATCTTTACCCAATGAATTGGAGGTATATATAGGTCCCACCCATCTCATAATTATACCATTCTTATGTGTGCCACAAAATCATAAATCATACATCATTTCATAACCCATGTAGTAAAAATGGGATTCGTAGACATCGTAACATCATAAAACAATTCATATAAGATAAATAAATTCATAAAAATAATTTCATCACAACATAACCAAATCAATGTAATAATAGGGATAAAAACAGAACCCTATGTTATCTTAGATGGAAAATAATTTTGATAAAACACTTGAAATGAATTCTTGAGGAAAATATCCTTTCTGCTTCAAAAACACTTTTCCTTTATTAACATGTTGTACAATTATATACTAAAAGAAGTTGATTAAAAATAAACTTGAAAACTTGTAAAGGAATCTTCTTGGAAATAATGTTTTAAAAATCCATTCATGTCGTATAAGTTAAAAAAACATTCTTCGTACTTTTGTCGGAAAAGTCAAAAAGTACCTCGTACGAAAAACTACAAAAGATTCCTTTCATATTCTTTACTAAAAACTCATTGAAGGGTAAAATTGGATTTAAAAAAATGTAGGTGGATGGAAATAATATTTCATATTGTGGAAACATGGATTTGGATGATAAAATACACCCCAGTAAATACCAATGTATAAACAATCTCGGATAAAAATGAGATTGTGATATTTCCCTTACCTTATGCCCGATATGCTTTGTACGTATCTGAACCTCCTGTATAATGATTTAAATAATGTCATTAACTTATTACAGAATCATATTCATTTTTATGATATCATATATGGTTCACTTATGACTTTATATTACCCGTTCTTTTGTAAATTCCATGTTAAAGAAACGTTTTGGGTAAAATCGTTTCATTTATCGTAGGTGTTTGGACTTGTTGTTCTTGAAATTATTATTACTTATATCATGATTTACTTACTTACAGAATATAAAACATGATTTATATATCATATATATTCAGTATTTATATATATATAATAGATAGATAAATGAAATGAAACACACCGTTCATGGAGACGGTAGTCCGTACGTACGCATGAACGTTGTTTTCCTTTCCTTATTGTCTTGAATGGAAGTAAGTAGATGAAATAAATATATACATAAATCCAGTAGCTTTATAATGTCATATATTTCATTATTATTGCTTATATATACTTTATAATCATTCTTAAATGGTTAACATGGAGAATGAATCTCATCGTGTCGTGGAGACGGTATTCCGTACGTACGCACGAGCGATGATATCGTTCTCATGTTCGTGAACTTGTGTTGAAGTGTATGTATACTATTTCAGTATCAATATAACTTTATAATAATCATATATAGTTATTATTTACACCATTATACCCATCCAAGTAAGGTGGTGGTGGAAAATAGATTTCACCACGGCGTGGAGACGGCATTCCGTACGTACGCACGCGCGGTGATTTCATTTTCCGTAGGATGGATAGATGGTGAAATATGATTGTTTCATAATTATAATAACATATCAGTATATGATTGATACTGATGTTATTACTTCATAATGAAACAACCTAAGAAGAAGAAGTGGAAGAAGAAATAAAGGTGAAATAATCGGTAACGGAAATTACCTCTTCTTTGAAGCGCCTCTTTGAGACCTCCTCTTAGGGAAATAAATTGGTCTTTGAGGAAGACCATAACCTCTAAGATGTTTCTAGGGAAGTGTAGAAGAGAATTTGGCAGTGGTTGGCCGAGCTTTAAGGCTCAAAGGTCTGTGAGGAAGAGAGGGAGGAGGTGCCCTTTTATAAGGGAGGAGAGGGGCACCTTTGGAATAACTAAAAATATTATTTTATTATAAAGTCAAGTTCGGTTTTAAATAGCTCCAAATTGATTTATTTAGATGCTAAGGTGGGGATGGGTCTAAATCCCCTCATCCAATAGAATTTAGACAAGTTTAGGTTCCTATTTTAACCTTATCATTTAGATTTAACATTAAGTTAAATAATTTTACTTTTACCGTGTCTTCTAGTGTTCTTATACTATAAGGTTAATAAACTTACTATAAGAATCCAAACGAACCCCAAATTGTTTATTATTAATATATATAACCTTATCTAATTAATGTGGCTGAACCTTATATTTTTAGGAATAAAAGAACAATTAATAATATAATATTTGTTTGAAAAACTATTTTATGTCAATTTTGACACTATTTAGTAATTGATTTTTGTGAAAATCATAACAGAATGATAAGTTCGAACAAGGTTAATTAAATCAATACTAACATGTCATATTAACCTAGAAAATTATTTTAATTCATAAAAAGTCTTAAATTACATTTATTTTGGTATTTATAACATCAATTATGTCAATATTTCATTAATAAGATAATTATTGCATCATCTTTGTGTCATAAATAAATTAAATTATTTGATGTCTAAAAATTACAAATAAATTACCATTATGTAGGAAATCTTTCTATATTTCTAATTAATATTTACAATCGAATTTATCTTATGTATAACCCTATATTAAAATTTTTTTATTAAATAAACTTTGATTTTAACTCTTTTAACTCTTCTTTGAATTAAATAATAATAAATGTCCTAATCTAATTAAAGTGGACCTAAATGGTCATATTTTATTCCTAAGTTTTTTTTTGGTCGAATTAAACTTATCCAATAGAATTAGGACATGTGTTAGGGTAATAATAATATCATTTTTACCCTTAATTACCCTATTTACTTTTAACCGTGGTAAATAAAAGTAAAAAGTTACTATTCACCAAAAATTATTTTCATCTCATTGAACCAAATTTTACTTACTGACATCAACCGTGTCTCTCGGATTTTTGAAATTCTACTCACATAAGCGGTAAAATTAAGTTTTATGAAAAATTCAGTTTTTTTAACTACCACTTAGTGGTTTCACTATTCATCAAAAATTGAAAGTTTTCAGAAAAATTCCAAAAATTAGGCCTAAGCTATATTTGATATTATGAACTCAAAAATGATTTCTATTTTACCAAATTCAAAACATATCAGTTGAATTAATTAATTTAGAAATTAATTCTTGTCGTCAAAACAAATAGCGTGTTCTTAAGAGATAATAACTATCAAAAGATTGACACCTGTTTATGTCTGGTTTAAATGTGAAATTACATCCAATGACCAAAATTGTATTAAATTGTAAAAATATATTCTAAATATACTTTAAAACCACTCAAATTAATAATTTATCACTATTAATTATTTCGATTGAAAAATTTGTTTTTAATTAAAATTTAGTAATTTTCACTATTCATCAAAATATGAAAGTTATCCAAAAATCACCAAAATTTCACCCTAAGCTAATTTCGATATTCCGAATCCAAAAATGAAGTCCATTTTGAAAAATAAAAATTTCAAAATTTCAAAAAGTGGTTATTACTATTCATAACGGCTAGTTTTAATAATATTTTAATAGCATATCGTTGTTTAGTGAAACTCGGTATTGCGTACTACACACGCTATCAAGGAAGGTCGTGATTGCGTGTAATGAAAGGAAATTCAAGGATGCGTGTTGTGAAAGCTCCTTTTAGTGTATCGTACAACACAAGACATTAATGAAATTAAAAAGAATATTTTTTATAAAATCTAGGGGTGTTACATTCTACCCCCCTTAAAATGAATTTCGCCCTCGAAATTCATCGGGGTTATAAATGGTTTACTATTCGAAAGTTTCTTTAATCGAAATCCACATCATAAAAAGGAATACCAAAACCAATCTTTAAAAACAAAATTATGAAACGTAATGGTTACCCAAATAAACTAATCACTGGGTTTCCACATAGGTGAAAATATGTATATGGAAGAGAAATCTAACCATCATGTTCTGATGGAGAGTGGTAGAGAACATGGCTATGGAAAAGCTAGCAATCACAAAGCCATAAATTTGTGACAATCTAAGGTACCATCTGATTCATCAGATATAAGAGCACTAAGACAACATTTTTGGTTTTCAAGATCATTTCCCTAAGGTTGATGAAATTGGAATTAGAAGAAATACTTTCGTGATTTTGGTATAGTCTCACCGTTTGTTGTTCTTTGGACAATTTCCACTTCATCTATTAATGAAATGAAGTTGAATTTGTCATTCGTGATGTGTTAGCAGATCATGTGATAGAATGATGGGTCATTCCATCTCTTTCAAACAAAAGGTTAGCAAAAGTTATAAGTCCATCTTATGGTTAATCGTATATGGTTCTAAAAATGAACTTATACTTCATATATCATACCGCTTAATAAAATAAAACTAGTTTATACTCACCAGGGACTTCTTGTAGGCCAGTGGTAGGCGATAAAGGCCAGTCGCACTTCGGTTGTGGGTTCGATTCCCACGGCCTTGTCCGACGCGATGGGTTGTCGCCCCTCCTGCAGGTTGTCCTTTTTCTAAAACTATATTACTATAAAATCCCATCAATAATACTAACTTATGTCCAAGATAATCCATTCCAATCTTTAGGCTTATCCATAATACTGTCGTCCACTCTCAGAGATTTAATACCATCATTGATCCCCATATATCATAAGATATGTCTTGTTGGTCACATTCCAAACATTCAAAGTTCTTAATCATGTATTCTCTTGAATAACCATTGAACCTTAGTGAAAACATGAATGCAGTTAAAAGTTAACACTTTCCACATACCAAAATCCTCAAAATTCTATATACTCAAACCATGATATCACTTAGTCCTTATATCAATCATGAGCTCATGAATATTGTTAAACATTTCATTTTCTCATTTTCCCTTCATTATGCGCATATCATATTATTTCCAAAAATATCTCAATCACTTTGAATACCACATTAGACCAATACATAAATATTCCAATACTCCATGATACAACATTATTTTGGAATCCCATTACATAAACACTTAATCATTCCACCACATCGTTGTCATATTCAACATCGCCAATAGTGATAGCATGTGACTTCCCTTTGTCCTTTGCCTTAAGATGTTGCTCATGTTGATCATCACTAACCCTTGGATAAGGGAATTTATTAGCATAATGCCCCATTTCCTTGCACTTGAAGCATTGAAGTGTTGGTGGTGCATTCTCTGCAGTGTTTGTTTTATTCACATCATTAGAAACCCTTTTTCCATTACTTCGACACTTAGCTGCTCGATGACCTTCTTTTCCACACTTAAAACATTTTCTAGTCCCTTTAAGACAATCTCCACCATGCTTCTTTCCACACTTTGTGCATAAGGAAACATTCATCTTCTTTTCACCATTATTCTGAGATTTCTCCTTGAACTCCATCTTTAGTTTCTTGTCAAAACCATGAGATGGATATGTAACACCAACTTCCATTTCTACCTTGATAGCACAACGCGCAATTTCTTCATAGCTATTGAAGTCTCTTATAGCTAATTCCCTTCAAAGACTTGGTTTTATGCCACTGAAAAATCGATCAACTTTACTTTCAGGTTGGATGATGATGCCAGATGCATACCTTGAAAGTCTTGTAAAATTCGCTTTGTATATACCAACAGATTCATCATCCTTCTGCTTCAGCTCAAGATACTCCTTTTCCATCTTTGTTTGAAGAATATGAGGGAAGTACTTACTGGAAAACAAGTTTTGAACTCGTCCCATTCCATGGACTCAATTTCATCTCTTGGCCTCGTATTCTTGATAAGATTCCACCATTGATCAGCTTCACCTTCCAAACGATATACTGCTAAGATGACTTTATCATGTTCAGAACATTGAAGAACTGAAAATATCTTTTCAGTGGTACTGATCCATTGTTCAGCAACAAGTGGATTGGAAGACCCACTGAAAGAAGGTGGATGTTGCCTCATGAAGGACTCAATAGAATATTGTTACCTTCTCTGCTCATTTAGAAGTCCAGAATGATTCAGAGCTTGTGTAAGTATAGCAATAAGATTTCGCACTCCATCTCCCATAACACTGTTTGTTCAGGAGGACAATTATTGCATTGTCCATTACATTGATCAACACAGTTCCTTCGGGCTCCAGCCATCATCTAAAACCCAAAAAGAATAGTGTTAGAGGCAAAAATCATGCTAGGGAAAACAACATAATAAAGGGGGAGTACCCTCAATATCTAACATCTTAGGTTAAATTCTAAGATCGTTAGCGCAATTCTAGGACTATAACCTATACGTATACTTAACCTTAGGTACATCCCTAGACATACCTTAGAAATATCTCTAGGGATCTCACTAACGTTTTCGCATCCTAGTTTCCAAAGGTTGACTAAACCTTTCCTCTGATACCAACTGTAGAGACCCAAAGCTTGACGTACATGATCATTACATTACTTTTGCGGAATACTTAGTACATAACAAAAACACACACACAAGGATCGTAATAGTTTAGTGTCTTTGGAAACTTGGAATATAATCTTCTAATCGTGGTGAAAGATCTTCAACATCTCCCATAAAGATCATCCCTTTTTTTACCTAAAACCTTTTTTTATATCTTGGGGAAAAGAAAACATAAAAGGGTGAGCTCAAATTCTCAGTAAGGGTAAACAAAAGAAATATTCATCACATCATATTCATAAGAACATAACATTTTTGAAATCTTAACCTGCAAAAGAGAGCATAATTTCATAACATGGGATAAATCATGGCAGTGAAATGTAATCACAATAATAATAACTTAAAACATGAAACTTTGTGGCATACACACATAATCATAGAGAATCATTTCTTGTTAGTCAAGACTCATTGCCAAGACTATCTTAGTGGACAAAGTCCCTTTCTGAACCGAGTCACCCTCGTTTCAGTCCTGTTTCACTGAACCGGTATAACCTACCGTTCCAGCCATGTCTATCTCATGAGATATAAAATCTTTACCCAATGCATTGGAGGGAGATATAGGTCCCACCCATCTCATAATGATACCATTCTTATGTGTGCCACAAAATCATAAATCATACATCATTTCATAACCCATGTAGTAAAAATGGGATTCGTAAACATCGTGACATCATAAAACAATTCATATAAGATAAAGGAATTCATAAAAATAATTCCATCACAACATAACCAAATCAATTTAATAATAGGGATAAAAACAGAACCCTATGTTATCTTATATGGAAAATAGTTTTGATAAAACACTTGAAATGAATTCTTGAGGAAAATATCATTTCTACTTCAAAAACACTTTTCCTTTATTAAAATGGTGTACAATTATAAACTAAAATAAGTTGATTAAAAATAAACTTGAAAACTTGTAAAGTAATATTCTTGGAAATAATGTTTTAAAAATCCATTCATGCTGTATAAGTTAAAAAAACATTCTTCGTACTTTTGTCGGAAAAGTCAAAAAGTACCTCGTACGAAAAACTACAAAAGATTCCTTTCATATTCTTTACTAAAAACTCATTGAAGGGTAAAATTGGATTTAAAAAAATTTATGTGGATGGAAATAATATTTCATTTTGTGGAAACATGGATTTGGATGATAAAATACACCCCAGTAAATACCAAAGTATAAACAATCTCAGATAAAAATGAGATTGTGATATTTCCCTTACCTTATGTCTGATATGATTTGTACGTATCCGAAACTCCTGTATAATGATTTAAATAATGTCATTAACTTATTATAGAATCATATTCATTGTTATGATATCATATATAGTTCATTTATGACTTTATATTACCCGTTCTTTTGTAAATTCCATGTTAAAGAAGCGTTTTGGGTAAAATCGTTTCATTTATCGTAGGTGTTTGGACTTGTTGTTCTTGACATTATTATTACTTATATCATGATTTACTTACTTCCAGAATATAAAACATGATTTATATATCATATATATTCAGTATATATATATATAATAGATAGATAAATGAAATGAAACACACCATTCATGGAGACGGTAGTCCGTACGTACGCATGAACGTTGTTTTCCTTTCCTTATTGTCTTGAATGGAAGTAAGTAGATGACATACATATATACATAAATACAGTAGCTTTATAATGTCATATATTTCATTATTATTGCTTATATATACTTTATAATCATTCTTAAATGGTTAACATGGAGAATGAATCTCATCGCGTCGTGGAGACGGTATTCCGTACGTACGCACGAGCGATGATTTCGTTCTCATGTTCGTGAACTTGTGTTGAAGTGTATGTATACTATTTCAGTATCAACATCACTTTATAATAATCATATATAGTTATTATTTACACCATTATACCCATCAAAGTTAGGTGGTGGTGGAAAATAGGTTTCACCACGGCGTGAAGACGGTATTCCGTACGTACGCACGCGCGGTGATTTCGTTTTCCGTAGGATAGATAGATGGTGAAATAGGATTGTTTCATAATTATAATAACATATCAGTATATGAGTGATACTGATGTTATTACTTCATAATGAAACAACCTAAGAAGAAGAAGTGGAAGAAGAAATAAAGGTGAAAGAATCGGTAACGGAAATTACCTCTTCTTTGAAGCGCCTCTTTGAGACCTCCTCTTAGGGAAATAAATTGGTCTTTGAGGAAGACCAAAACCTCTAAGATGTTGATATGGAAGTGTAGAAGAGAATGTTTCAGGGGTTTTCCGATTTAAGGCTCAAAGGTGTGTGAGGAACAGAGGGAGGAGGTGCCCTTTTATAAGGGAGGAGAGGGGCACCTTTGGAATAACTAAAAATATTATTTTATTATAAAGTCAAGTTCGGTTTTAAATAGCTCAAAATTTATTTATTTAGATGCTAAGGTGGGGATGGGTCTAAATCCTCTCATCCAATAGAATTTATACAAGTTTAGGATCCTATTTTAACCTTATCATTTAGATTTAACATTAAGTTAAATAATTTTACTTTTACCGTGTCTTCTTGTGTTCTTATACTATAAGGTTAATAAACTTACTATAAGAATCCAAAAGAACCCCAAATTGTTTATTATTAATATATATAACTTTATATAAGTCATTTGGCCGAACCTTATATTTTTAAGAATAAAATTACAATTAATAATATAATATTTGTTTTAAAAACTATTTTATGTCAATTTTGACACTATTTAGTAATTGGTTTTTGTGAAAATCATAACAGAATTATAAGTTCGAAAAAGGTTAATTAAATCAATACTAACATGTCATATTAACCAATAAAATTATTGTAATTCATAAAAAGTCTTAAATTACATTTAATTTGGAATTTATAACATCAATTATGTCAATATTTCATTAATAAGATAATTACTGCATCATCTTTGTGTCATAAATAAATTAAATTATTTTATGTCTAAAAATTACAAATAAATTACCATTATGTAGGAAATCGTTTTAGATTTCTAATTAATATTTACAATCGAATTTATCTTATGTATAACCCTATATTAAAAATGTTTTATTAAATAAACTTTGATTTTAACTCTTTTAACTCTTCTTTGAATTAAATAATAATAAATGTCCTAATCTAATTCAAGTGGACCTAAATGGTCATATTTTATTCCTAAGTTTGTTTTTGGTCGAATTAAACTTATCCAATAGAATTAGGACATGTGTTAGGGTAATAATAATATCATTTTTACCCTTAATTACCCTATTTACTTTTAACCGTGGTAAATAAAAGTAAAACGTTACTATTCACCAAAAATTATTTTCATCTCATTGAACCACATTTTACTTACTGACATCAACCATGTCTCTCGGATTTTTGAAATTCCACTCACAGAAGCGGTAAAATTAAGTTTTATGAAAAATTCAGTTTCTTTAACTACCACTTAGTGGTTTCACTATTTATCAAAAATTGAAAGTTTTCAGAAAAATACAAAAAAGTAGGCCTAATCTATATTTGATATTATGAACTCAAAAATGATTTCTATTTTACCAAATTCAAAACATATCATTTTCATTAATTAATTTCGAAATTAATTCCCGTCGTCAAATCAAATAGCGTGTTCTTAAGAGATAATAACTATCAAAAGATTGACACTTGTTTATGTCTGGTTTAAATGTGAAATTACATCCAATGACCAAAATTGTATTAAATTGTAAAAATATATTCTAAATATACTTTAAAACCACTCAAATTAATAATTTATCACTATTAATTATTTCGATTGAAAAAGTTGTTTTTAATTAAAATTTAGTAATTTTCACTATTCATCAAAATATGAAAGTTATCCGAAAATCACCAAAATTTCACCCTAAGCTAATTTCGATATTCCGAATCCAAAAATGAAGTCCATTTTGAAAAATAAAAATTAAAAAATTTCAAAAAGTGGTTATTACTATTCATAACAGCTAGTTTTAATAATATTTTAATAGCATATCGTTGTTTAGTGAAACTCGGTATTGTATACTACACACGCTATCAAGGAAGGTCGCGATTGCGTGTAATGAAAGGCAATTCAAGGATGCGTGTTGTGAAAGCTCCTTTTGGCGTAGCGTACAACACAAGAAATTTATGAAATTAAAAAGAATATTTTTCATAAAATCTCGGGGTGTTACAATAGATGAATTATAAGTCTATTTTAGCAACCATATACGATTAATCTCAGCATATATGGACTTATGTATATTTAATTAATTGTGCTAAACTTTTTGCGATAGAAATAGATAAAATGACCTATCATTCTATCTCATGATCTGATAACACTTCACGGATGACAAATTCAACTTCATTTCTTTAAGAGATGAAGTGGAAATTGTTCAAGGCATGAACAACGGTGAGATTGTACCAAAATCAAGTAAGTATTTCTTTTAATTCAACAATTATTCAACATTAGTGAAATGATCTTGAGAACTAAAAATGGTTTCCTAGTACCCTCATACCCGATGAATTAGATGGTACATTAAATCATCAAAAATTTATGGCTTTGTGATTGATTGATTTTCCATATCCATGTTCTCTACCACTCTCCATTAGAACTTGATAGTTATATTTCTCTTCCATATCCATATTTTCACCTATGTTGTCCTATGTGGAAACCCAGTGCTAAGTTACTTTGGGTGACCGTTATGATTCTAACTTTCATTTTAAAATGAAGTTTTAGTATTCCTTTTTACGATGTGGGATTCTATGAAAGAAACTTTCAAGTAGTAAACTATTTATAACCCCGACGAATTTCGAGGGTGAAATTCATTTTAAAGGGGGTAGAATGTAACACCCTGAGATTTTATGAGAAATATTGTTTTTTAATTACTTTTATGTCTTGTGTTGTATGCTACACTAAGATTAGATTGCACTATATGAAACATTGTATTAGCTTACAGTACACACAAACACTATTCTAAGCTTGTGTATCATGCCAGAGCAACCTTCCTTGATAGCGTGTGTTGTACGCAATACAAAGTTTCACTAAACGAGATATTATTATAATATTATTTTGAACTAGCCGTTATGAATATTAATACCCAATTTTTGAAATTTTATAAATTTTATCATTCAAAATGGACTTCATTTTTGGATTCGGAATATCGAAATTATCTTCGGGTTAATTTTTGGTATTTTTCTGAAAACTTTCAATTTTTGATGAATAGTGAAAACAATGGGTTACTATTTAAAAACCAAATTTTTATTTAAATAATAATTTATTTTATTTAAATTCATTTTAGGTCAAAAAATATGCATAATACCTATATAAGTTCAATATAATTTATTGGAGACATTTTATAATAATATAGATATATAAAAATTTTATTGAACTTTTTACCGTCTTTTACCCACCTCCTAGGAGCATTTGCAATTGTACATAAAACATAATTTTACCGCTTCTGTGAGTTGAATTTTGAAAATCTTAGAGATACGATTAATATCAAGGAGTAAACTGTGGTTCAATAAGGTAAAAATAATTTTTGGTGAATAGTAACTTTTTACTTTTATTTGCCATGGTTAAAAGTAAATATGGTAATTAAGGGTAAAAATGATATTATTATTATCTTAAAACATGTCCTAATTCTATTTGATAAGTTTAATTCGGCCAAAAACAACCTTAGGAATAAAATATTACCCTTTAGGTCCACTTTTATTAGATTAGGACACTTATTATTATTTTATTTAAAGAAGAGTTATAGAGTTAAAATAAAAGTTTAATAACTAAAACATTTTTAATATAGGGTTATACATAAGATAAATTCAACTATAAATATTAATTAGAAAGATAAAAATATTTCCTATATAATTGTATTTTATTTATAATTTTTAGACATTAAATAATTTAATTTATTTATGACACAATGATGATGGAGTAATTACCTTATTAATGAAATATTAACATAATTGATTTTATAAATACCCAAATAAATGTAATTAGAGACTTTTTATGAATTCCACTAATTTTTTCGGTTAACATGACATGTTATTATTGATTCAATTAAAATTTTTTGAACTAATCATGCTGTTATGATTTTCACAAAAATCAATTACCAAATATTGTCAAAATTGACATAAAATAGTTTTTAAAAAAATATTATATTATTAATTATTATTATATTCCTAAAAATATAAGGACCCGAAAAATAACTTAGATAAGGTTATATATATGAATAATGAACCACTTGTGATTCTTTTGTCTTGTTATAGTAAGTTTATTAACCATATAGTGTAAGAAAACAAGAAGACATGGTAAAAGTTAAATTATTTAACTTAGAGTTAAATCTAAATGATAAGGTTAAAATAGTATCCTAAACTTGTCTAAAACATATTGTTTGAGAGTATTTCGATCCATCCACACTTTATATTCAAAATAACTCACTTTTGAGCCATTATAAACCAAATATGACTTTATAATAAAATAATATTTCAAGTTTTTTCTAAAGTGCCCCTCTCCTCCCTTATAAAAGGGCACCTCCTCCCTCTTCTCTTCACACAATTTTGAGCCTTCAAGCTCGGCCAAACCCTGCCCATTTACCTTCTAAACTTCCCTAGGAACATTATAGAGGTTATGGTCTCCTCAAAAGACCAACTCTAGTGCCTTAAGTGGAAGCTTAAAAGAGGTGCGTCGAAGAAGAGGTAATCTCTTCTACGGATTCTTTCAAGTTTCTTTCTTCTTCAACTTCTTCTTATTTAGTTTTTTTTTATAAAGTAAAAACATCAGTATCAATAATATACTGATATGTTATTATAAATATTAAACAACCCCATTTCTCCTTCTATCCATCCTATGGAAAATGAAATCACCGCGTGTGCGTACGTACGGAATACAGTCTCCACGTCGTGGTGTAATCTGTTTTTCCACCACCAACTTACTTGGATGGGTATAATGGTGTAAAGAATAACTATATATGGTTATTATAACATAATAATGATTATTAGATATTATATCATCCACTCCAATTCCATTCAATAATTATGGGAATGATATCATCGCTTGTGCGTACGTACGGATTACCGTCTCCACGACGCGATGAGATTCATTCTCCATGTTAACCATTCAAGAATGATCATAAAGTATATATAATGAATAATAATGAAATATATGACATAATTAAGATACATTATTTATGTATATATATATTTCATCTACTTACTACCATTCAGGTCAATAAGGAAAGGAAAACAGTGTTCATGCGTACGTATGACCTACCATCTCCATGAACGGTGTATTTCATTTCATTCATCTATCTATTATATATATATATATATGATATATAAATCATGATTTAAGTTCTGGAAGTAAGTAAATCATGATATAAGTAATAATAATATCAAGAACAACAATTCCAAACACGTACGATAAATAAAACAATTTTACCCAAAACGCTGCTTTAGCATGGAATTTACAAAAGAATGGATAATATAAAGTCATAAGTGAACCATATATTATATCATAACAATGAATATGATTCTGTAATAAGTAAATGACATTATTTAAATCATTATACAGGAGGTTAGGATACGTACATAGCATATCGGACCTAAGGTAAGGGATAATTTTTCAATCTCATTTTTATCTGAGACTACTTATACGTAAGTATTTACTAGGGTTATATTTTTCATCCATGTCCTTAAAAATGTTTTCATAAAGATTTTAATATTCTTCCATGTATTTTTAAAGTAATTTTTACTCCCTTTTCACTTTTACTTTGTGTTATGGAAGGAATATTTCTTTTGTTCACCATACGAGGTACTTTTTGACTTTTCCGGCAAAAGTATGAGGAGAATGTTTTTTTAACTAATACAGAATAAACGGATTTTTACAGTTTTATAACGCCTTATTTTTATGAATCTTACTCTACAATATTTCATGAATATTTTAAAAAAATCATTTTCTTTTAAAATTGCATGGTCATTTGTGAAAATAAAATGATTTTGAAGAAGAAAGGATATTGTCATCAAGAATTCATTTCAAGTGTTTGATCAAAACCATTTTCCATATAAGATAAAATTATTTCATATGTGTATGTTTCAAGTATAATGTCTCTATGATTTACATGGTTTTACTTTTCTTATAATGAAATTATATCCATTTGTTTTATATGGATTATGTTATGATGGAATGATGTTTATGAAACCCATTTTATTCTTTGAGTTATGATGAATGATTTATGTTTATGTTGTGGCGCACGTAAGAATGATTTCATTATGAGATGGGTGGGATCTATATATCCCTCCAATTCATTGGGTAAAGATTTATATCTTATGATATAGACATGGATGGAATTGTAACTTAATCCGGTTCAGTGATACAGGACTGGAACGAGGAGTGAACTCGATTTAGAAAGGGACTCTGTCCACTAAGATGGTCTTGGAAGCAATGCCTTGGCTACTATGGAAATCATATCATGTTCTTAATGGTTTTCCACAATTACATGTTTTATTCCCATGCTATTTTATCATGATTGATTTTCCTTTATGATATATGCCTTACATACTTCCAATATTTATGTCCTTGATCAAGATTTTTATGTTTAGATTTTATATTCATGTTTTTTTGTTTTATGTTCTATATGTTTACCCTTACTGAGAATTTGAGCTCACCCTTTTTATGTTTTCTTTTCCCCATGATATAAATAAAGGTTTTAGGTTGGAAAACAAAATGGGAAGATCTTTGTGGGAGATGTTGAAGATCTTTCACCATTATTAGAAGATTGTTTTTCCGAGTTTCCAGAGACACTAAACTATTATGGTCCTTGTGTGTTTGTTTTCTTTTTTATATATTAAGTATTCCGCAAAAGTAATGTAATTTCCATGTACGTCAATATTTGGGTCTCTACATAAAGGGAAGAGGGGAAATAATGATTTTCCCATATGTGATAACTGTGGAAAGAATCACTTTGGTAAATGCTTGAAGGGAATAGGAGTTTGTTATAAGTGTGGAGAAAGAGGACACCAAGTAAATGATTGAAAGGGTAATAAAAAGGTTTCAAATGTACAATGATTTATCTACAAGGAGTTGGGACACTATGCGAATCAATGGCCAAATCATCAGAGTATACCCCAAATGCTGCTATTGGATAATAATCAAGTTATGATACTGCAGAAGATGAAGAGAAATGACTAGATTTATTATGTTGTTATTAAAGTATTGTTTCAAATGAGTTTTTTATTAATTATGTACATGTTATAAGAATTATAGAGTAGATAAGGATTGTACTGTATTACTATTTCATTAAGGACTTGAGATTGTGTGGAACCAAGAAAAGTGACTCAATAGCAAGTTTTTTTTCTTTTGTAAAATATATGGTTGAGAAAATGATAAACCATAATATGGTTCTGATACTGAGGTAGTGATTTTGGAATAATATATGATTGATATGGATAAATTATATTGGATATTCTTGACTATCTTGAAACTGATTAATGATTTGTATATTCCATCATTATGGAGTTTACAACATTTTTGGATAGAAGGATTATATCTAGTATTCTATAAGGAATAAAGGAGCATGAATGTAATCAGTAAGGTTTTATGGTAATTTAGGGTTTTACAATGTTTTAAAATAATACATGATGAAGGTATTCACATGTCATTACATAGAAAAAAAGATCTTCATTGTGTTTACCTTCCTTAAAAATTTTGGACTGTGAGTTTGGATAGAAGTATTTTGGATAATTCTAAAGGTTGAAATCAATTAAGTTTTACATTGGATACTATTTTTAAGGTTAAATAATTTCTTGATATTATTTTTGGATTTTTATAAAAAGGACAACTCAGAGGTCGGGCGACAACCTGTCATGTCCGACAAGGGCGTGAGACTTGAACCCGCAATCGAAGGGCAAAAAGGGTGAATCACCTACCACTGGCCTACATGATGTCATGGTTTGTGTAATGTATTTTTTTTAATACTCTGACAAATGAATTATAAATTCATTATATTTGGAACCCTATATGATTATGATAAATAGAATATTTTTTAATTCTACTATCTTTTGGAGGGAAAGGTGAGTTTTTGGTAAGAATTAGTTGAAGGATGAAACTCTACTTATCAATTATTATTTTTCCTATTATTATATGAATAAATTAATTATTAATATTTAGGGAAGTAATCTTAAAACCAAAAATGTGTTATCCTAATACCTTATGTTTTGTTGAACTAATGATATTTTAAATCATCGTAGATTGACAGATTTGAGGCCCTCAATTTTAAACTTGTTTGTGATTGATGACTTCAATCACTCCCTATAAATATTTACATTTTCCTCTAATTATGTGTCTCTAATTGCCACCATTTTTCTCCTAATAGAGATCATAATTTGGTGGTGACTTTTTCATTCTCCTTCCCTCTTATTAAGACTAAATTTTATTAACCCAATTTCTGATGTGGGTTTTCCACAAAGGTATTTATCTATTTTTAACATTTTATTTTCAAAGAACAATTTCAAATAGTGACGACTCAATTTATTGAAGTAGGGGATTATGTAACACCCCAAGATTTCATAGTACATTATCTCAATAAAGTAATTCAATAGCTTGCGCTACACGAAACACTGAGTTCAAGCGCACCACAACTTACCAAACTAGCCATTCAAAAAGTGGTTATGAATAGTATTAATTTAATTTTGAATATTATAAACTCTACATAATTGTAACATCCATATTATGTGTTTCTTAGACATAATATAATAACAAATTCATTTTTTTAGATAAAATAAGTATTTTTCAAAAAATACAATTTTACAACCTTTTAATGGAGAACCCTTTTTAAAACCAATATTTAACACTTTTATATATTCAATTTAAGGAAATTAAATTTTTATTTAGAAGTGGTACATAACAATTTAGTTTGGATAAATTTTTGTTTCTTTTCTGATAACTTTCATATTTTGATGAATAATGAAAAATACTATATTTTAATTGAAAACAACTTTTTTAATCGAAATAATTTATAGTGTTAAATTATGAATTTGAAATGTTTTTAAGTATAATTGGGTTATATCTTTATCATTTAATATAATTTAGGTCATTATATGTAATTTCACATTTAAAGTTGACATTAACACTTGTCAATCTTTTGATATTTTTTAGTTTTTAAAAACCCGCTTTTTAGTTTTGACAACGGGAATTAATTTTAAATTAATAAATGAAACTTCTATGTTTTGAATTTGTTAAAATAGACTTTATTTTTGGATTAGGAATATCAAAATTATCTTAGGTTTAATTTTTGGTATTTTTCTGAGAACTTTCAATTTTTGGTGAATAGTGAAAAACACTGCATTATTGTTTAAAACCAAATTTTTATTTAAATAATTAGTTATTTTATTTCAATTTATTTTAGGTAAAAACAGATACATAATATCTATATATGTTTAATTTAATTCATTGGAGTCATTTTATAATAAGTTTAGATACATAAAAGTTTCTTGAACTTTGTACTGTCTTTTACTCACCTTCGAGGAGCATTTATAAATTAGCATAAAAATTAATTTTACCGGTTCTATGAGTTGAATTTCAAAACTCCAAGAGACACGGTTGACATCAATAAGTAAAATATGGTTCAATAAGACGAAAATAATTTTTTACGAATAGTAACTTTTGACTTTTATTTACCACGGTTAAAAGTAAATAGGGTAATTAAGGGTACTAATTATATTAAAATTACCCTAACACATGTCTTAATTCTATTGGATTAGTATAATTAGACCAAAAAAAATTTTGGAATAAAATATGATCCTTTTAATCCACTTGTATTAGATTATGACATTTATTATTATTTTATTTAAAGAAGAGTTAAAAGTGTTAAATTCAAAGTTTAATAACTAAACCATTTTTAATATAGGGTTACATACAATATATATTTGACTATAAATTTTCATTAGAAAGCTATAAAAATATACATAATTTTATTTTATTTATAATTTTTAAACATTAAATAATTTAATTTATTTATGACACAATGATGATGCAGTAATTACATTATTAATGAAATATTAAAATAATTGATATTATAAATATCCAAATAAATGTAAATTGAGACTTATGATTAATTAAACCAATTTTATAGGTTAATATGACATTTTATGGTTGATTAAATAAATTTTATTCGAAGTGATAAAGTTTATATGGCTTTCAAAAAAATCAAATACTAAATAGTGTCAAAATTGACATAATTGAGTTTTTAAAACAAATACTATATTATTAATTGATAAAATATTCCTAAAAATATAAGGTTTGGCCAAAGGACTTAGATAAGGTTATATATATTAATAATTAACCACTTTGGGTTCTCTTGGCAGTTTATTCTAAGTTTATTAACCATGTAATATAAAAATACAAAGAGATATGGTAAATGTCAAACTATTTAACTAAGAGTTAAATCTAAAAGATAAGGTTAATATGGTGACCTAGAACTTTCTAAAACCTATTGGTTGAGAGGTTTTAAAATAATCCCCACCTTGAACTCTAGATAAATCATTTTTGAGCCATTATAAACCAAAAATTATTTTATTATAAAATAATAATTCAAGCTTTTCCTAAAGTGACCCTCACCTCTCTTATAAAAGGGTACTTCCCCTTCTCTCAAAATCACTCCTCCAAAGCCATTTGGCTTGGCCAACCCCTGCCCAAATATCCTCCCAACTTTCCTCACATCATTCTAAAGTATTTACTTTGATCAGAAAACCAACCTATGGAGACATTTTGATCAACTTAAAAGGAAACACCTGAATAAGAGGTAATAATTTCACCACCCTCTTTCAAGTTCTTTTCTTCTTCCACTTCCTATTTCTTGGTTGTTTCCATACCAGAATAAAAACTCTAGTAACTACTACATTCTGTGATTTTATTATAAATATGGTACAACCATATTATTTATTCTATCCAACCTATAAATGACAAATTCACCATACGTGTGTAGGTACGGCTTACCGTCTCCATGTCGTGGTGTAGTTTGTTATTCCAACACTTCATTATTTGTATGGGTATAATAATGAGTATAACTAAAGTAAATAATAAATATAACATGTTAATTATTCTATATATATGATATTCCATCCAATTACATACGATTTCACCATCAATATAATTATATTGGTGCTCGTGCGTGCGTACGGATTACCGTCTCCACGACGCAATGAGATTCATTTCCACATTCACCATTCAACGATGATTATAAAAATATATATTATTTATAAGTATGTAATATATGACATAATAATTATAAATAATAGATATATATATATATGTGTGTGTTTGTGTGTTTACTTATATATATCTTATTCACTTACTTCCATTCAATATGATATGAAAACAGAAACAACGTTTATTCGTACGTACGGTCTACCATCTCCAAAAATGGTTTTTTCCATTTCATATATCTATCTATTATATATATTTATATTAGAAATATATATAATATATAAATCATGTGTTATATTCTTGAAGTATGTAAATCATGATCTAAATGATACGATCAAGAAAAATAAGTTAAAACACATACGATAAGGAAAGCGATTATTACCCAAAATGTTAATTTAACATGGAAATCATTATTAAATGGGTAGTATAAAGTCATAAATGAATCATGTATGATATAATAAATATTAATATTGTTCTGGTATAATTTAATAACATATTATGGTCATTATACTCGAGGTTAAATGTACCCTCGACCAAAGGAAAGTGCAAGGTAAGTGTTTATTTCACAATCTCTTTATTGTCCGAGGTTGTTTTTACATAAGTATCTAATCAGAAATATTTATTATCCATGACCATGTTTCATAAAATAGTTTTAAAAGTGATTCTTTTTAAGGTAATTTTTACTAAAATATTATTTTAAATGTTTTAAAGATTTATTCTTCTAATCATTTCTCGTTAATCTCCATGTTTTCAAAATGGTTTTAAGTATTTATTTCTATGGACATGAATGTTTTAAAATGTTAATTAATTTCAAAAGTTTCAAAGTGGTATGGGAAACATTGATTCAAAATATTTTTTAAATGACTTCATTTATATTACTTTTAAATTATTTCATGAAAAAGGGATATTTCTATCAAATATTTTTACGGATCATTTTCAACTATATCAACATCCTTTATGGGATATTATTCTTGATTGGGGTTGATTTATTATGATACAAATCTTCCATATTTTATTGAAGGTTTTGTGATATGTTTGATTGGGGATGTGTTATTTTTATACCATTCATGCTTTATGGATAAAATATTGATATTTCGTATGCCAATTTTAATATGAATGTTTATGTTATGTTTAAACATTTTCACATGAGTAATGCATTGGACTTAGTAAGTGACGAGTGGATCCCGTTATACCTCCTTGATGAATCGGTAGGTCTCATGAGACAAACTAGTGTCTTGGCATAAGGCCTTGACAAAATCTTATTTTTAGTCTTGGAACAAGGCCTTGACTATGTGGTTATGAAGTCTGGCATTATGCATTCCATCATTATGAAATTGGATATTGATATTACATGTGATTATTCGACTAGTATAATATCCATCTGAATAAGTAAATTGAATTATTTGATTTATATTTTCCATATTATGCTGAAGTTTAAGTTTAAAAGGATTTTGTTTTAGTCTTATACATTTCCCTAAATGTTTATGCTTATTTATGAAAGTTTCCACTATATTGTTATCCTTACTGAGAATCGAAGCTCACCCCTTTCTATGTTTTATTTTTCTTAGGATGCGAAGAAGTATATTATGACTGACCTACAGAGATAGTATAAGGGATATGAATGTGGTCAATGGAGATAATGTTGATGTTTTTTTTCCATTTTATAATTTAATGTAAAATTCTTGTATGTAATCTATTTTCCAAGGCTGCTAAACTGATTAGTCTTTCGGGACTTGATTCCTTGTAATCATGCCAATGTATTAAAATAATTCACCAACTCTAGGCTTCTGGTGTCGGGGCATTATAGCATACAACGACAATGTGTTGATGTAACAAATCCACTAAGGATTACTGCCAAATTACAAGGTTTGGGCTGGATCATTTCTATGTCCAGGATCACAGCCTTTATAAGATTTAGGGTCTACTCACTGCATTCACAAGGGTTTATCCCTCTATATCTTTCTCTGGATCCCTGTTACGGGAAAGGATAATTGTCTTTCTCTTCCTTTTATCACTTCTCTTGGAAAGGAACGAAACACATTTTATGGAATTTTAGGTCCCTTTATTTGCATGAATGCACACATCCTCGGTTATATATGGATTCTCTATTGAAGTACCATTTTCACCTATAGATGAAATTCACTTTTTGGAGAAATATTATTTTGGCTAAATTTAATTTGAAAACTATTTTAGTGATTTTTCAATATTCCTTTAATCCTTCATGAAAAACTCTTCTTTCTCCCTGAAATGTGATGTACCGCGTGGAACGAGTGCTTTGTCAAACATCATATCCTCCACGGACTGCCTCTGATTCCATGGTATATTTATCTTTTATATACCACCACATATTCTATGGATTATCACCTCTTCTATGGACTATTTAACTTCCATAAAAGTTCTTTCTTTTCAAGCTTAAGAGCTTGTAAAAACCCTTTTCATGAACTATTCCCCACCAATAACCTCCTTTGTGGAATTCACCCTCTTGAACCACTTCACATTGTGAAATCCTCCCCCGTGAACATTTCAAAATTTGCTAGATTTATTCTATGAGCGAAGATGTTTTATAATGAAAGTATCTCTCTAATTAATTATGGGATTAGCAGTCCATATATTTGCAAATATATCTATAAAATCCACTAATATTTTAACTCAACTCTTCGATGCGGTATAGCCTTAACTGCAGACTATGATCCTCTAAAAACTATTTTCCCTCCACAGTCCGCGTAGTACCTTTATTCCATTGTGGAAACCAATTTCTTCTATAAATTAATCCCAACCTCTCAATTGAAAACAACAGCCATCCAATGAAATTGAAACATCTCATGAACTACGATCCTCCCATAAACCATTTTCCCTACACGGTCTGCATACCGCACTTCATGGTCCATATAACTCTACAATACAAAAATCCTTACTTTGTCGATTTCCCTTTCCATTCTGTGTATCTCCTATAAGGTCTGAAAACTTTGATTCACGGTTTGTGTACTATTCACTCCTTTTTGGGAATCCTTCCTTTTCCAAAAAAACTCCTGAATTTGAGGCCCAAAAATTTGGAAAACACTTGGAAACTACGCCACCTTAAAAACTATTTCATCAACATAAACCATACTCATTCGTGATAATTTGACTTTTTCAACAAACACAATCAACCCAAAACCACTGAGAGGATTCCTTGAGAGATTGTTTCCCAAAAATATCCCTCTTTGGGTTTATTAACAATTATTTACATTTTAATATATTATTGAAGCTCCTTCTATCTTGTATCAGCATTCTCTTCTTGAAATTAAGATAATGATCAAGGATTTACTAAACACACACTCTAAGACCACATGATTCATTCTCCTCAAGAGAAACAAGAGTATAAGGAAAATTTCATCAATGAACCACTTCATTCCTTTCAAAACCACTCATCTGATTTCATCACAAACCTTATCTATCGTGATATATATCCTTTGGTCGACCACTTTTAGAATTTTCATATTTAAAACTCCTTCTATCTCAATGTCCCCCTATCAACTTCTCCCCTTATCATGATTAAGATATTTTCTCCCCCTATTAGCTTCTTCCCTTTTATAGACACAATTTATTCCACTTTTTCAATAAACCTGAAGGTCACTTATTAATGGTATTCCACAAGGTAAATAACACAGATTAGGACATTAGGAAAAAACACACCATACTTCAGGGTTAGGGGTTCCTACATTGACACTATTTTAAGTGTTGGTAGTTGACTGAACTCCTAGATCCAGTCGATGTTGTTCAAATTCTTCTTTGTGTAATTACTTTGTCAGAATATCTACAAATTGTTTTTCTTTTAGGAACATACTCTAACTTCACAATCCCTTGCTCCACCTTCTATTTGATAAATGATATTTGATTTCAATGCACTTTGTCCTTGAGTGATGGAATATATTTTTTCTAATATTTATAGCACTTGAATTTCCACAATTTATTCAAATCGAAGACTTCACCTAAACTCCCATATCATCAAGTTTTTTCTTCATCCACAAAAATTGTGTGAACGCTTAAGTTACCACAATATATTTAGCTTTTATGGTTCTTAATGAAATGATATATTTCTTCTTTATTAGCCAAGAAATATACACTCCACCAATATATAATGCACCATATGATGTTGATTTCCTATTGTCTACTAATTTTGACCAATCTGCATTTGTATAACCCAATATCTCTTTATGATATTTTTCATTATACATCAAACCAAAATCCACTATTCCCTTGACATACTGAATTATTCTTTTCACTGGAAGAAACTAGATTCCCTTAGTATTTCTTTGATTATACACTATTTTACAAGTGGAAAAATCAATATTTTGTTGTGTTGTTCTTAAGTACAATAGGATTCTAATGATATGCCTATATTCAGTGACATTAACTGCTTTTCCATTATCATCCCTTGATAATTTCATCCGGGTAGCCACCAGAATCATCATATCCTTGGAATTATCCATTATAAATCTTCTCAAAACCTCCATGGAATATTTATATTAATAAATTAATGTTTCGTCCTTTCCTTATGTCACTTTTAAACTAAGGAAAAACATATGTTCACCAATCATTGACATTTCGAACTAACTTTGCATTAATTCAAAAAATTGTCTACATTGTTCTTTTTTTAATCCACTGAAGATTATTTCATCGACTTACACTAGCACCATCATTCTTTGATTACTATCATTATTGACATATATATTGTAATCAACTCCACCATGCTGAAAACTGAGATTGTTTAAAATTTTATTAAGCCTTGAATATCATGCTCTTGGTGCTTGCTTCAACCCATATAGTTCTTTATTCAACCGACATGCTTTTTTCTCATATTAATGAATGAGAAAACCTTCGAACTTCTCAATATACACTTCTTCTTCTAGAATCTCATTCAGAAATTCTGGGTTGATGTCCATCTAGAAAACATTGAACCTTCTTTTCACTACTATGGCCAAGAATAATTTGATTCTCTCTAGCCTCAAAACAGGTGAAAATGAATCATCAACATCAATTCCCTCTATCTAGGAGTACCCTTTGAACATTAGTCATGATTTTTTTGAATCATTGTGCTATCTTAATTCATCTTATTGTAAAAGACCCATTTATTCTTGATTACATTCTTATTTGTTGTCATTGAAACAATCTCTCATGTCTGATTCTTCTCAATTTTTTCAAGCTCTTCATTCATAGCCAGAACCCAATTCTCATCTCCATCTGCTTCATCAAAACATTTAGTCTCTATCTGTGATAAGTATGGTGATTTTTGTAGAGTCTGCATCCTCCTTGTCTACACTGGAGCTTTATGATCACCAATTATCTTATTCCTATCAATTTTGGATCTTCTCTTCTATCTTTGGGAAGATACTAAATTATGTTTATCATTTTCATTATTTGAATCTTTTTCTAAATCATCCTTTAGAACTGGAGCATCCCCTGATCAACTTATCTCTTCATCACTATCCTCTTAAGACTGATCATTTTTCTCTAAATATTCTTCTCATTCTCCACTATAGTTACATCATGGATTTCAACTACCTTTCTGAACCTCTTATTGAATAATTTATATGATTTTATTTTTTTGAGTATCCAAGAAATATCCTTGCATATCCATGGGATTCAAACTTCCTATGTTTCTCTTTATTGAGAATGAAACACTTACTTCCAAAAACTCAAAAGTACTTCAATGACTGCTTCTTTCCATATCATATATCATATATATTATCCTCTTCTTTCAGACATAAAAACACTCTATTTGATGTGTAGATTGATGTGATCACTGATTCTTTCCAAAACATCTCTTGAAGGTTATCTGTGTTGTTGATAATTCGATTTCTTCTCTCAACTACTCTATTCTATTTTTCAGTTCTTACTGATGAAACTTGGTTCCTTATCCCATGTCTCTTAAGATAATCCTCCACTTTGCTATTTTTGAACTTGGTGTCATTATCTATTCTAATCTTATGGATTTTATGACCTAGCATCTTTTCAACATTCTTTTGATATCTTGTAAAGAAACCGAACACCTCAGACTTGTGGTTTATGATTGATACCCACACCATTCTACTAAAATCATCAATGAAGAGAACATAATATCTCCTCCTATCAATATATCTTGGTGAAATGGGTCCACAAACCTCAATATGAACCAGATCAAGAACTCTTGCTAACATTTTATCTTTTTCTTTATATTTATTTCAAATGATCTTCCCTTGTTGACAAGAATCGCATGTATGAGTACGATCACATGATAATCTAGAGAGGTCATGAGTAGCATTATATTTCACCAGATCTTCCAAGGACTTTTGGATCAAGTGTCCAAGATGTTTATGCCATCACTTTTTTTCTTATTCCTTGGATAGAAAGAACAAATATTATTCTCCACTCACAAGGTATAGGTTTACTTTTGTACATTTTCGATGAAAAATAATTACACCATCATTTTCCTTGATGACACATAATTTCTTTGAAAATATTATGGAATTTTCTCAATTACTCAATTGAATGAAACTAATCAAGTTGGGACTGATACCTTCAACAACTAAGACATCATCATGTATCATGCCTTTCCCCCCAAACATGGATATTCCTGAGCCAACAATCTCCAATCCTTTATCATTACCAAATCTTATGATACCTTCCTTACAGTACTTAATTATGGTCACAAAATATTTATTACTTTTCATTTGAGAGGTGCATCCACTTTCAATAATCCATATTCCAATGTGATCTGATGCTTTAAAATCAATCACTGCAATCACTACTTATTTAACTATATTTTTATTCTTTATTCATGTTTCTTTACTTTATACCTAGTATGGATTGATAATCTTGACCTTCCTCAAAGTATGATGAATCAGCTTCAACTTATAGAGCTACAAATCGATTTTTCATTTTCTTCTCATTTGATGATACCTTTAGATACTGATTATGGTTACATTCATTCTTCTTTGGTACATTTCTCCACATTGTCGATGATCAGTTTATTTCCATGTGCCAGAATCATACACACCTAAAATAGTGACCATCAAATGATGTCCTGGAATATGGAGACATGTATTTCTCCCTCTCTTTTCCTTATTCCCTTTGATAACTATTTACTATAGAACAAACATTTTTTGAGTGTCCCATCATTCCATAATAATATAATCTAATGTGAGGTGCATTAATGTCTGTAAATATTTCACTACTAGCTCTCCCTTGGGATCTCTGAGTCCTCTAATTCTAATTCATACATAAATAAATCTTCAACCTCAAAGTGGGATCTTGTGATCTAAATTCAACCATTACAGCATTATTTTTTACAATCAAGCCCCATACATAATTTATCATTATGATCAATCATTTTAATTTCCAGAAACTCCTTTATCTACTTCACTAGAATAATTAATTCTACTTTTTCGTTTTCCATTTCCTATGTGTCCAGCTTTACTAGAATCAATATTTTCTCCTGATATTTCACTTTTCTTTGTATAATGACAACTTCCTCTTCAATCTATTTGATACGTTTGATTTTATCTTTTCGATTATTAGTCAAATTATCAATTTCTCTTTTTTGTTATTTAATTTTTAGTTTTTACTCAACCACCTTTTCTGATCTTTCTATCATTGAAGACTTTAGTTTTTCAATTTATTTATTCAGCTTAGACTTCTCTTCCTCCTATTGCAAGATAAAACATTTGGCATCAAGAAACAATTTTTTGTATTATTTGTATTGAATATCTAAATATCTATCTCTTCAAGATAAGCTTCTAATTAAACCTAAATTTCAACTCTTCCTTATACTTCTACCTCGTCACTATCACTTTCTTCCGGTATTTTGGAATTTCCCATAACTTCCACCATAACATATCCTTCACGAACCTTGCAGTCCTCCAACTCTTCTGTCTCAGATTCTTCTAAAAATTCATCTTAATTTGAAAGTATATTCCTCTTTTTGAAAAAAAAATATCTTAAAAATTATTCTACATTTCACATTGTATTAATACTTATTTCTGAGGAATTTCATCATTGTCTTCATTTTCATCTTTAAACTACTTTGGACACTTTGCTACAAAATGTAAAATCTTTCCACATAAAAAATATGAAATGGGAAGTTTACCTTTGAAATTTCCACTTAATATTTTTAGGTTTGAAGAGATAAATGAATTGACATCATCCAAATTGTCTTCCTCTTAACTATCCTCAATAGAGAACTTCTTCATGGCCTTGAATTCCACTTCTTTGGACTTCTTATAATGCCCCGACCCCAGATACCCAGAGTCGGTTCATTATTTTATTACATTGGAATGACTAAAATGAATCAATCCCCAAATGACCTATCATTTTTGTAGTCTTGAAGAAACTAGATACATACATGGAACTCATTTTATATTGTGAGAAGAAAACAACATATAATACATTGCAAAAGATAATAATTTTCATCCTTTAAAACTCAATAAATGATCCCTTCTTCATAACATAGGGAAGTAAAATAAATTAAAGGGATAATATAAAAATCTCAATTAAGGTTACATATAGAGGAATAATTAATCAATACTAATTTATTTATAATCAATTAGACATAAATTATATGGCATGGTGACTGATTGAAAAGACACGCCATCAATAAACTGAGAATGAAAGGGAATCCATAGATTTTTTTCATAGTGAAAATCTCAGGGAAATAATAAACAAATAATGAATAATGATAATTCTTATTATTTGGATGTCATAAAACTATCAAATGAACCATCATACAATCAAAATGGTTTAAGTTTGTGGGTATAAACCTGTCTAATTATGTTTTGGAAACAAACTCAAAGGGTCTTTCGCCAACTGTTTTGTCTCATGAGACCTGTTGATGAATCAAGGGGATATACCAGGCCCTAACCATCACTGAAAGTAAAATAATTATTAAAAAATATTTAATTCTAGAACAAAATTCCTTATCAATTTCCATATTGAGTATTGGATATGGATTCATCAATATTTCAACGGTTAAATCAATATTCAAAATAAACATCTTCTGTAAAAGGGTATACAACTAAGACAATAATCATATACATTATAAAATAATATGGATATTTAATAGGAATGTAATTTAAAATGAAAAATGATCTCAAATGGGAATTAGATACACCACATAAAAATTATTAGGTGAATAATACCAAGTAAGTCTCAAAAAATAGAAATTGAGATGAAGTCCCTTACCACATTGTGATCAATTGAATCACATGACCAAAAATTAATAATCATCAAATGAATCATTTAATACCATGAATATAAATATTATCATGATATTATATATCAAATGTCAGTATACATACACCACATAAAAGAAATAAGTGGTGAAAAATGGAAATCTCACTAAAAAAGGTGATATGAGAAACCCCTTACCTTATGCCTGAATGTGTTCTTTACTTCATCTTAATGTCCTGAATAATCAGATTAAATCCATTAAATAATTAATTTTTAACCTTATATACATGTATTTGATTTATTATAATTTTATTAAGTTCATTTATGGCCTTTTGTAAGGGTTATAAAATACAAATTTATCGCTCGAGAGCATTTGTTTCCTTGGTTTTCAAGATCAACATACTTGTGTATGAGTATAGAAGTTCATGTGGAATGGATATATTTCTCTATAATTTAATTAATATATTATTAATTAAAATAAAAAAGTTTAAATGGTTATGTATATCAGTTTTTACATTCTATGAGTATGAATCATTAGATAAGTCATTTAGTGATAATCATATAGATTATTACGGTAGTTATTAATCATTTTGTTTTATCATTTAGTATTATGTAAATATGTTACTTCCAAAACATAAAAAAGGTTATATTATAAATTTTAAAGTCTATATCATCCATTAAAATTGTTTCATTAATATCTTTTAAGAATAATTTTAAGAATGATACTTTGTCGTCCATGAAGGTTGTAAATTGGCACCTCCCTAACGATGATTTCGTTTATAAAATAAAAGAGGGAGATTAAGGATATTGATAATTGTTATTAAATTAATATAATATAATTCCAAAATATAAATTATAATAGAGTTATCATAATCAATTTGACATATTATTTTAGGATATAATAAGAAAATAATATAAATTGAAATAAAATTAAATGAAAAAGGAAGAGGATTTGCCTCTTGAAATAACCTCATTTAGAACCTACTTAAGGGGAGAGGGTTTTGGTATTTTGGAAATAAAAAGGGATTTTAGATATGGGTAGGGACTAGGGAAGAGTATTTGGTTATAAATTTTATAAGGTTTAAGGCTTATAGGATTGAAGAGAAGAGGGCTTGATAGGTGGTTTTTATAGTGGAGGAGAAGAGGGTTTTTCCATTATTCTAATCATTATTTTATTATTTTGGCCCAAGACTATGAATATTCTTGATTATTGTGACTAAAAACAATAATAAGTTTATTTGAGTTCGAAATAATGTCCATTTAAATCATCCATGACTCAAGAAAGATGCATAAATTCATTTATTTAGCATATTTTTTAAATTATCAAATTTCATTATTCACCAAAAAATCAAGTATTTCATAAAAAAACCAAAAATTTACCCCAACTATTATTTAATTTGTATGATTAAAAAATTGACTCCATTTTATGAAAATAATTTTATAAATGTGAGGAATTTTATTTTTAATTAAAATTATTATTTACTCAAAAAATATAGATTTTAAAATTATAACTGGTTTTACAAAACCCTGAAAATTTATCCAAGGTCTAATTAAATTATCCTGAAATCATAGGAAAAAAATATTTATTTAGGAATGAATTTTATGAGAATTATTTTTATTTTAAATAAATTTATTAATTTTAAATTATAAATTAAATATTTATTTCTCAGAAAAAAGACCAACACTTAATTTTTAATTTTTAAAATATTCACTTTCATTTATAAGGTGCCTGAATTTTATTTATACTTCCATGGGTGAGGTTACTATCCATAAGGGTAATATTACTATTCATAAGGGTAACATTACCATCCATTAGTGTAATTTTCTATTCATAAGAGTAAGTTACTATTCACCAAAAATTAAGTTGATCCTATCAGTATCTAAATAACTTACTAAACGCAACTGTGTATGTATATTTTTAAAAATTCAAATCACAAAAGTGGAAAAATTATGTTTAACGGCTAGGTTATAACTATCTCCTATAACAAAGTTTTTCTTCATATAGACTCAAATTCTTATGTATAATAATATATTTAATGGATTAAAATTATTTAAGAAGAAACATTCCATAAAATCTTGGGGTGTTATATTCTTCTCTCCTTTGGAAATTTCATCCTCAAAAAAATTCATGTATATAGACCTCTAAAAATATGTGGGTGGTTCCTCTTCATAACATCCTCAAGTTCCCACGTTTCTTCCTCCATTTTATGGTTTCTCCAAAGAAAATTCATCAGTTGAGCTATCTTATTTCTCTTTACTTTCTCTTTGGTGTCGAGAATCTCGATAGGCTCTTCACATTATGATATATTAAGTTCATGTTCTATTTATTCAAAGGACAGTACATGTGTTGGATTTAACATGTACTTCTTTAACAATGAAATGTGGAACACATCATGAACTTTGTATAGACTCGATGACATCTCTAAACAGTAAGCTACAGCTCTAATTATTTATAGAATTTCAAATGGTCTGATGTACCTGGGGCTCAGTTTCCCTTTCTCACCGAACCTTAAGACACTCTTCCATAAAGATACTTTTAGAAAGACATGATCTCCCATTTGACATTAAAAATATTTTCTATGGTTGTCAGCATAACTCTTTTTCCTACTTTGGGATGCTTTAATATGGGCCTGAATTTTCTTTACCTTTGTTGTTGTCTCTTCAATAAGTTTTGGAAATATAAGTTTCCTCTCACCAACTTCATCCCAAAAAGTTGGAGTTTGACATCTCTTTTCATATAAAGCTTCATATGGCATCATTTGAATACTATAATGGAAACTATTATTATTAAGAAACTCCACCAAAGGTAAGTACTAATCCCACATACCTTGAAAGTCAAGTGAGAATGATCTCAACATGTCTTCCAATGTTTAAATATTCCTTTTAGACTTTCTATCAGTTTTGGGGTGATAAGCAGTACTTATATATAGCTCAGTATCCAAATCTTTCTGAAGACTCTTCTAGAATTTTGATGTAAATTGAGGATCTCAATTAGACAAAATTGATATAGGTACTCCATGAAGTCTTACAATTTCATTAATATATATTCATGTTAGGAACTTAGTGGTATATATTCTCATATAGCAAGGAAATGTGCCAATTTTGTAAGACGGTCAACAATTACACATATCTTGTCATTCCTTCAAGGTTTCCTCAGTAGTTCAATAAAAATTTCCATCATATCATCATACCAAATTCACATAGAAATAGGTATAGGTTGCATAAATCTTCTAGTATTTTGTCTCTTAGACATCACTTGTTGAAAAACTAGACACCTTGACAACTAGTCAGCAATTTCTCACCTCATGTTATCCCACCAAAAATGTTTTTTCAAATCTCTATAAATATTGGTTCTACTAGTGTGTATATAGATATTGGATAAATGAGCATAATATAATAGTTACATTTTTAGCTTAGGTACTGATGGAACATATAACCTATTTCCAAATTTTTGAACATTATCCTCACACATGATGTCTTCCAATCTTCCATCTTTAATGGGTTTAATTTTATTTTTAAGGTTCTCATCATCGGATTGATAAATTTTTATCATAAACAGTAAATATAGTTTATCAATCATTTGAAAAATTAATGATGTTTCACCTTCCTTAAAAATTCCCATATTCATCTTTAGTAGATCCATGAATATGGGATCTCGCTCAATCCTCATTCAGGTCAGAAGTCCATGATCTTTCCTATTTAATGCATCTGCCACCTTATTTTCATTTCATGGGTGGTTTTGTATTGAACAATCATAATCTTTGAGTAACTTGAGCCATATACTTTTCCTCATGTTGAGTTCTTTTTGTGTAAAAATGTATTTCAATATATTTTGATCCGTATATATCTCACATCTTTCACTGTAGAGATAATGTTTCCATATTTTCATAGTAAATATTATAGCTGATAACTCAATATCATGATTTGGGTAATTTTTTCTCATGATTCTTCAACTTCCTTGATGCATAATCAATAAATTTATCATTTTTTATAAGGACACAACCCAGTCCATTCTTTGATTCATCGCTATATATCACAAACCCGTCATTTTCAGATGGAAGAGTCAAAATTGGAGCATTGAACAATCTTATTTTCAATCCTTCAAAAAATTTTGTACATTATTTTGTCCATAAGAACTTAACCCCTTTATGTGTGATCTTGGTTAGTAGGTTAGTCAATCAGGAAAAATACTATACGGAATTTCAATAGAAACCTGCTAAGACAGTAAAACTACATAGCTTGGTTATATACATTAGAGTAGGCCATTCTTGGATTTCCTTGGTCTTCATGGGATCAAATGAGATTCCATCCTTTGAGATAATATGTCCAAGAAAAGAAACTATTTGAAGCCAAAATTCACTTTTTCTAAACTTTCCACATAAATCTTTTATTCTAAGAGTCCTTAGAACAACTCATAAGTGGTTCTCATGGTCCTAGTAGCTTTTAGAATTTATCAAGATATCATCAATAAATACCACAAAAAATCATCAAGATATTCCTTGAAAACTCTTCTCATTATATCCATGAAAACAGAGGGTGAATTATTCAATCCAAAAGGAATTACTATAAACTCGTAATTCTCATACCTGGTTCGAAATGTTGTCTTTAGAATATCTTCCTTTCTCACACAAAACTGATGATATCCATACTGAAGGTCAATCTTTGAAAAATATTGAGCTCTGTGAATTTAATCAAATATATCATCAATACTAGGCATAAGATACTTGATCTTTATTCTAATAGAATTGATTTCTCTATAATCAATGCACAAACTCAAGGATCTATCATTATTCTTGATAAATTGAACAAGGGATCCCCATAAATAAACACTTGGGTGAATAAATTCTCTGTCACTCAATTCCTCTAGTTATTTCTTCATCTCTACTAATTCTACAGGGGCCATTCTATAGGGAGTATTTGATATAGGTCTTTCACCGGGAATTAAATCAATAGAGAACTTAAAATCTCATTCTAGAGGATGTCTCGGTAAATCATCTAGAAATACATCAATTTATTCTTGAACAATAGGTACATATTCAATTTGAATATCCATAGATGATGTTTTCTATTCCTCCACAAGAATTTCATTTATAAGAGCTACTGAATGTGTATCTAGATAAGATCTAGATGATGATGTTCCTACTCTAAATATAATGGATTCTACATCATTCTCAAAAATCGTAACTTCTTTCTTCTTGATATATATTTTCACATCATAATTTGAAATCCAATTCATACTGATAATTATGTCAAATCAAATCATAGGTATGATGATAAGTTCATCAACTAAAGTATGTTTATGTAGAGACCCGAAGCCTGACTTACATGAACATTACATTACATTTGCGGAATACTTAGTACATAACAATAACACACACTAAAGGATCGTAATAGTTTAGTGTCTTTGGAAACTCGGAACGTAATCTTCTAATCCTGGTGAAAGATCTTCAAAATCTCCCATAAAGATCTTCCTTTTTTTTACCTAAAACCTTTCTTTATATCCTGGGGAAAAGAAAACATAAAAGGGTGAGCTCAAATGCTCAGTAAGGGTAAACAAAATAAATATCAATCACATAATATTCATAAGAACATAACATTTTGGAAATCATAACCTGCAAAAGAGAGCATAATTTCATAATCATGGGATAAATCAGGGCAGTGAAAAAGTAATCTCAATAATCATAACTTAAAACATGAAACTTTGTGTCATACACACATAATCATAGAGAATCATTTCTTGTTAGTCAAGACTAATTTCCAAGACTATCTTAGTGGACAAATTCCCTTTCTGAATCGAGTAACCCTCGTTTCAGTCCTGTTTCACTGAACCGGTATAACCTACCGTTCCAGCCCTGTCTATCTCATGAGATATAAAATCTTTACCCAATGCATTGGAGGGAGATATAGGTCCCACCCATCTTATAATGAATCCTTTCTTATGTGTTCCACATAATCATAAATCATACATCATCGCATAACCCATGTAATAAAAATGGGATTCTTAAACAACATGACATCATAAAACAATTCATATAAGATAAAGGAATTCATAAAAATACTTCCATCACAACATAATCAAATCCATGTAATAATAGGGATAAAAACAGAACCCTTTTATTATCTTAGATGGAAAATAATTTTGATAAAATACTTGAACTCCATTCTTGAGGAAAATATCCTTTCTTCTTCAAAAACATTTTCCTTTCTTAACATGTCTTACAATTTAAAACTAAAAGAAGTTGATTAAAAATAAACTTGAAAACTTGTAAAGGAAGCTTCTTGGAAATAATTTTTTAAAAATCCATTCATGCCGTATAAGTTAAAAAAAACATTCTTCGTACTTTTGTCGGAAAAGTCAAAAAATCACCTCGTACGAAAAAGCGACAAAAGATTCCTTTCATATTCTTTACTAAAAACTCACCGAAGGGTAAAAATGGATTTAAACAATTTTAGGTGGATGGAAATAATATTACATATTGATGAAACATGGATGTGGATGATAAAATACACCCCAGTAAATACTTACGAATAAACAATCTCGGATAAAAATGAGATTGTGATATTTCCCTTACCTTAGGTCCGATTTGCTTTGTACGTGTCCGAAGCTCCTGTATAATGGTTTAAATAATGTCATTGACTTATTAAAGAATCATATTCATTGTTATGATATCATATATGGTTCACTTATGACATTATATTACCCGTTCATTTGTAAATTCCATGTTAAAGAAGCGTTTTGGGTAAAATCGTTTCTTTTATCGTAGGTGTTTTGACTTGTTGTTATTGACATTATTATTACTTATATCATGATTTACTTACTTCTAGAATATAAAATATGATTTATATATCATATATATTCAGTATATATATATATAATAGATAGATATATGAAATGAAAAACACCGTTCATGGAGACGGTAGTCCGTACGTACGCATGAACGTTGTTTTCCTTTCCTTATTGTCTTGAATGGAAGTAAGTAGATGACATACATATACATATATATATACATAAATCCAGTAGCTTTATAATGTCATATATTTCATTATTATTTTTATATATACTTTATAATCATTCTTAAATGGTTAACATGGAGAATGAATCTCATCGCGTCGTGGAGACGGTAGTCCGTACGTACGCACGAGCGATGATATCCTTTCCATAAATATTGAATTGAATTGGAGTGGTTTATACAATATATCAGAATCAATATGATCTTGTAATAACTATGTATATTTATTCTTTACACCATTATACCCATCCATGTAAGGTGGTGGTGGAAAATAGATTACACCACGGCGTGGAGACGGTATTCCGTACGTACGCACGCGTGGTGATTTCTTTTTCCGTAGGATGGATAGATGGTGAAATAGGGTTGTTTCATACTTAAAATAACATATCAGTATATGAGTGATACTGATGTTATTACTTTGTTATGAAACAACTAAATAAGAAGAAGTTGAAGAAGAAATAAATTGAAAAGATCGGTAATGGATATTACCTCTTCTTTGGAACGCTTCTTTGAATCCTCCACTTAGGGAACTATGATTGGTATTTGAAGAAGACCAGGACCTCTAGGATTATTCTAGGGAAGTGGAGAAGGGATTTTGTCAGAGGCTGGCCGAGCTTGAGTGCTCAAATTGGTGTGAGGAGGAAGGGGGAGGAGGTGTCCTTTTATAAGGGAGGAGAGGGGCACCTTAGGAATATCTCAAAATATTATTTTATTATAAAGTCAAGTTCGGTTTTAATTAGCTCCAAATTGATTTATTTCGAGGATAAGGTGGGGATGGGTCGAAATTCTCTCATCCAATATAATTTAGACAAGTTTAGGGTATTATTTTAACCTTATCAATTAGATTTAACTCTAAGTTAAATAATTTAACTTTTACCGTGTCTTTTTGTTTCCTTTCACTATATGGTTAATACACTTACTATAACATGCCAAACGAACCCCAAATTGTTTATTATTAATACATATATCCTTATATAAGTCATTTGGCCTAACCCTAGATTTTTAGGAATAAAATAACAATTAATAATATAATATTTGATTTAAAAACTATTTTGTGTCAATTTTGACACTATTTGATATATGATTTTTGTGAAAGTCATAACAGAATTATATGTTCGAACCAAGTTGATTAAATCAACACTAATATATCATAGTAACCTAGAAAATTAGTTTAAGTCATAAAAAGTCTCAAATTACATTCATTTGAGCATTTATAACATCAATTATGTTAATATTTCCTTAAAAGCGTAATTACTGCATCATCGTTGTGTCATAAATAAATTAATTTATTTAAAGTCTAAAAATTATAAATAAAATATAATTATGTAGGAAATCGTTTTAGCTTTCTAATGAATATTTATAGTCGAATTTATCTTAAGTATAACCCCATATTAAAAAATTTTTAGTTATTAAACTTTGATTTTAACTATTTTAACTATTCATTAAATAATATAATATTAAATGTCATAATCTAATACAAGTGGACCTAAATGGTCATATTATATTCATAAGGTTGTTTTTGGTCGAATTACACTTATCCAATAGAATTAGGACATGTGTTAGGGTAATAGTAATATCATATTTACCCTTAGTTACCCTATTTACTATTAACCGTGGTAAAAAAAAGTAAAAAGTTACTATTCACCAAAAATTATTTTCATCTCATTGAACCACATTTTACTTACTGACATCAACCGTGTCTCTCGGATTTTTGAAATTCCATTCACAGAAGCGGTAAAATTAAGATTTATGAAGAAATTAATTTTTTTAACTACCACTTAGTAGTTTCACTATTCATCAAAAATTGATGTTTTTTAGAACAATGCCAAAATTTCATCCTAAGCTATATTTCATATTCCGAATTCAAAAATGAAGTCTATTTTACCAAATTCATATCATAGAATTTGCATTAATTAATTTTATAATTAAATCCCGCTGTTAAAACAAATAGCGTGTTTTTAAGAAACTATATCTATCAAAAGATTGACACTTGATTATGTCTGGTTTAAATGTGAAATTACATCCAATGACCAACATTGTATTAAATTGTAAAAATATATTCTAAATATACTTTAAAACCACTCAAATTAATAATTTATCACTATTAATTATTTCGATTAAAAAAATTGTTTTTAATTATAATTTAGTAATTTTCACTATTCATCAGAATATGAAAGTTATCCGAAAAGTACCAAAATTTCACCTTAGGCTAAATTCGATACTCCGAATCCAAAAATGAAGTTAATTTTGAAAAATAAGATTTACAGAGTTTTAAAAAGTGGTTATTACTATTCATAATGGCTAGTTTTAATAATATTTTAATAGCATATCGTTGTTTAGTGAAACTCGGTATTGCGTATTACACACGCTATCGAGGAAGGTCGTGATTGCGTGTAATGCAAGGCAAGTCAAGGATGCATGTTGTGCAAGCTCCTTTTGGTGTAGCGTACAACACAAGACTTTAATAAAATTAAAAATAATATTTTTTTATAAAATCTTGGGCTGCTACATTCTACCCCCCTTAAAATGAATTTCGCCCTCGAAATTCGTCGGGGTTATAAATGGTTTACTATTCGAAAGTTTCTTTAATAGAAACCCACATCGTAAAAAGGAATATCAAAACCAATCTTTAAAAACAAAAGTATGAAACGTAACGGTTACCCAAATAAACTAATCATTGGGTTTCCACATAGGTGAAAATATGGATATGGAAGAGAAATCTAACCATCATGTTCTGATGGAGAGTGGTAGAGAACATGGCTATGGAAAAGCCAGTAATCACAAATCCATAGATTTGTGATGATATAAGTTACCATATGATTCATCAGGTATAAGATCACTAGGACAACATTTTTGGTTTTCAAGATCATTTCCCTAAAGTTGAAAATTTGAATTAGAATACTTACTTTATTTTGGTACAATCTCACTGTTGTTCGTGCCTTGAACAATTTCCACTTCATCTCTTAAATAAATGAAGTTGAATTTGTTATTCATGAAGTGTTAGCAGATCATAGAATGACGGGTCATTCCATCTGTCTCAAAAAAAAGGTTAGCAAAAAATTATATGCATAAGTCGATCTATAGTGAGATTAATCATATATTGTTCCTAAAATGGACTTATACTTCATATATCATACGGATTAATATAATAAAACTAGTTTCTACTAAACAGGGACTTCCTGTAGGCCAGTGGTAGGCGATAAAGGCCAGTTGCACTTCGGTTGTGGGTTCGATTCCTACGACCTTGTCCGACGCGATGGGCTGTCGCCCGTCCTGCAGGTTGTCCCTTTTTCTAAAACTATATTAATATAACATCCCATCAATAATATCGAAAAAACTTCTATCCTTAAACAATACTAACTTATGTCCAACATAATCCATTCTAATCTTTAGGCTTATCCATAATACTGCAGTCCACTCTCATAATATAGTGAAAACGATTAGCAGAGATTTAATACTATCGTTAATACCCATATATATGTCTTGTTGGTCACATTCCAAACATTCAAAGGCCTTAATCATGTATTCTCTTGAATAACTTAGTGAAAACATGAATTCAGTTTAAAGTTAACACTTTCCACATACCAAAATCCTCAAAATTCTATATACTCAAACCATGATATCACTTAGTCCTTATATCAATCATGAGCTCATGAATACTATCAAACATATTAGATTCTCTTTATCCCTTCATTATGCGCATATCATCCACTTTCCAAAAAAAATATCTGAATAACCTTTCATTGTTACTCATACCATTCATCATAAACTTTCAAAACTTAAGGAAAGACAACAGTGTAACAATCCTTAGATGTCTTTTTATTCTATAGTACAACATTACACTTGATAAACATGTAATCATTCCACTACCTTCTTAAACCATTGACCGAGCTTCAATAATTCTTTCATCTCACATATCATTTGTAGTCTCTTCATCATCATCAACATAAATACTTCCCATACGACCATACTGATTATCTTCATGAGACTTTCCCTTAGGGCATTGGTTTGCATAATGCCCGTACATTCCACATTTAAAACATTTAACCATTGTTGATGTCGTAGCAATACCATTATCCTCATCCATGGTGTTAACTGAACCTTTTCCTTTGCACTTGCTTGCTTTGTGTCCTTCTTTTCCACACCCAAATCATCTTCCAGTTCCTTTGAAACATTCTCCTTGATGCCTCTTCCCACATGATTTACATAGGGGAAATTGAACTTTCTTTCCTCTATGATCATCATAAAACTCCATATTTCTCTTATTAGCCGAGTCAGGAAACTTACCAAATTTTACTTTATTGATCATATTATGAGATTGCTGATTCGGCATAATAATGATGTTTGGACTTCCAAATCCCATTTCACTATGAAGAATATCATTCCATTGTCCATCATATCCTCCATTATCGTGAATCATCTGGTTTCCAGCCATTTTCTAAAACCCAAAAAAGAATAGTGTGAGAGGAAAAAATCATGCTAGGGAAAACAACATAATAAAGGGGGAGTACCTTCAATATCTAACATCTTAGGTTTAATTCTATGATCGTTAGCGTAGTTCTAGTACTATAACCTATACGTATACTTAACCTTAGGGACATCCCTAGACATACCTTAGAAATATCTCTAGGGATCTCACTAACGTTTTCGCATCCTAGTTTCCAAAGGTTGACTAAACCTTTCCTCTGATACCAACTGTAGAGACCCGAAGCCTGACTTACATGAACATTACATTACATTTGCGGAATACTTAGTACATAAAAATAACACACACTAAAGGATCGTAATAGTTTAGTGTCTTTGGAAACTCGGAACGTAATCTTCTAATCCTGGTGAAAGATCTTCAAAATCTCCCATAAAGATCTTCCTTTTTTTTTACCTAAAACCTTTCTTTATATCCTGGGGAAAAGAAAACATAAAAGGGTGAGCTCAAATGCTCAGTAAGGTTAAACAAAATAAATATCAATCACATCATATTCATAAGAACATAACATTTTGGAAATCATAACCTGCAAAAGAGAGCATAATTTCATAATCATGGGATAAATCATGGCAGTGAAAAAGTAATCCCAATAATCATAACTTAAAACATGAAACTTTGTGTCATACACACATAATCATAGAGAATCATTTCTTGTTAGTCAAGACTAATTGCCAAGACTATCTTAGTGGACAAAGTCCCTTTCTGAATCGAGTAACCCTCGTTTCAGTCCTGTTTCACTGAACCGGTATAACCTACCGTTCCAGCCCTGTCTATCTCATGAGATATAAAATATTTACCCAATGCATTGGAGGGAGATATAGGTCCCACCCATCTTATAATTAATCCTTTCTTATGTGTTCCACATAATCATAAATCATACATCATCGCATAACCCATGTAATAAAAATGGGATTCTTAAACAACATGACATCATAAAACAATTCATATAAGATAAAGGAATTCATAAAAATATTTCCATCACAACATAATCAAATCCATGTAATAATAGGGATAAAAACAGAACCCTTTTATTATCTTATATGGAAAATAATTTTGATAAAATACTTGAACTCCATTCTTGAGGAAAATATCCTTTCTTCTTCAAAAACATTTTCCTTTCTTAACATGTCTTACAATTTAAAACTAAAAGAATTTGATTAAAAATAAACTTGAAAACTTGTAAAGGAAACTTCTTGGAAATAATGTTTTAAAAATCCATTCATGCCGTATAAGTTAAAAAAAACATTCTTCGTACTTTTGTCGGAAAAGTCAAAAAATCACCTCGTACGAAAAAGCGACAAAAGATTCCTTTCATATTCTTTACTAAAAACTCACCGAAGGGTAAAAATGGATTTAAAAAATTGTAGGTGGATGGAAATAATATTAAATATTGATGAAACATGGATGTGGATGATAAAATACACCCCATTAAATACTTACGAATAAACAATCTCGGATAAAAATGAGATTGTGATATTTCCCTTACCTTAGGTCCGATTTGCTTTGTACGTGTCCGAATCTCCTGTATAATGGTTTAAATAATGTCATTGACTTATTAAAGAATTATATTCATTGTTATGATATCATATATGGTTCACTTATGACATTATATTACCCGTTCTTTTGTAAATTCCATGTTAAAGAAGCGTTTTGGGTAAAATCGTTTCTTTTATCGTAGGTGTTTTGACTTGTTGTTATTGACATTATTATTACTTATATCATGATTTACTTACTTCCAGAATATAAAATATGATTTATATATCATATATATTCAGTATATATATATATATATATATAATAGATAGATAAATGAAATGAAAAACACCGTTCATGGAGACGGTAGTCCGTACGTACGCATGAACGTTGTTTTCCTTTCCTTATTGTCTTGAATGGAAGTAAGTAGATGAAATACATATACATATATATATACATAAATCCAGTAGCTTTATAATGTCATATATTTCATTATTATTTTTATATATACTTTATAATCATTCTTAAATGGTTAACATGGAGAATGAATCTCATCGCGTCGTGGAGACGGTAGTCCGTACGTACGCACGAGCGATGATATCGTTTCCATAAATATTGAATTGAATTGGAGTGGTTTATACAATATATCAGAATCAATATGATGTTGTAATAACTATGTATATTTATTCTTTACACCATTATACCCATCCGTGTAAGGTGGTGGTGGAAAATAGATTACACCACGGCGTGGAGACGGTATTCCGTACGTACGCACGCGTGGTGATTTCTTTTTCTGTAGGATGGATAGATGGTGAAATAGGGTTGTTTCATACTTAAAATAACATATCAGTATATGAGTGATACTGATGTTATTACTTTGTTATGAAACAACTAAAGAAGAAGAAGTTGAAGAAGAAATAAATTGAAAAGATCGGTAATGGATATTACCTCTTCTTTGGAACGCTTCTTTGAATCCTCCACTTAGGGAACTATGATTGGTCTTTGAAGAAGACCAGGACCTCTAGGATTATTCTAGGGAAGTGGAGAATGGATTTTGGCAGAGGTTGGCCGAGCTTGAGTGCTCAAATTGGTGTGAGGAAGGGGGAGGAGGTGTCCTTTTATAAGGGAGGAGAGGGGCACCTTAGGAATATCTCAAAATATTATTTTATTGTAAAGTCAAGTTCGGTTTTAATTAGCTCAAAATTGATTTATTTCGAGGCTAAGGTGGGGATGGGTCTAAATCCTCTCATCCAATAGAATTTAGACAAGTTTAGGGTATTATTTTAACCTTATCAATTAGATTTAACTCTAATTTAAATAATTTAACTTTTACCGTGTCTTTTTGTTTCCTTTCACTATACGGTTAATACACTTACTATAACATGCCAAACGAACCCCAAATTGTTTATTATTAATACATATATCCTTATCTAAGTCATTTGGCCGAACCCTAGATTTTTAGGAATAAAATAACAATTAATAATATAATATTTGATTTAAAAACTATTTTGTGTCAATTTTGACACTATTTGATATATGATTTTTGTGAAAGTCATAACAGAATTATATGTTCGAACCAAGTTGATTAAATCAACACTAATATATCATAGTAACCTAGAAAATTAGTTTAAGTCATAAAAAGTCTCAAATTACATTAATTTGAGCATTTATAACATCAATTATGTTAATATTTCCTTAAAAGGGTAATTACTGCATCATCGTTGTGTCATATATAAATTAATTTATTTAAAGTCGAAAAATTATAAATAAAATATCATTATGTATGAAATCTTTTTATCTTTCTAATGAATATTTATAGTCGAATTTATCTTATGTATAACCCCATATTAAAAATGTTTTAGTTATTAAACTTTGATTTTAACTATTTTAACTATTCATTAAATAATATAATATTAAATGTCATAATCTAATCCAAGTGGACCTAAATGGTCATATTATATTCATAAGGTTGTTTTTGGTCGAATTACACTTATCCAATAGAATTAGGACATGTGTTAGGGTAATAGTAATATCATATTTACCCTTAGTTACCCTATTAACTATTAACCGTGGTAAAAAAAAATTAAAAAGTTACTATTCACCAAAAATTATTTTCATCTCATTGAACCACATTTTACTTACTGACATCAACCGTGTCTCTCGGATTTTTGAAATTCCATTCACAGAAGTGGTAAAATTAAGATTTATGAAGAAATTAATTTTTTTAACTACCACTTAGTAGTTTCACTATTCATCAAAAATTGATGTTTTTCAGAACAATGCCAAAATTTCATCCTAAGCTATATTTCATATTCCGAATTCAAAAATGAAGTCTATTTTACCAAATTCATATCATATAATTTGCATTAATTAATTTTATAATTAAATCCCGCTGTTAAAACAAATAGCGTGTTTTTAAGAAACAATATCTATCAAAAGATTGACACTTGATTATGTCTGGTTTAAATGTGAAATTACATCCAATGACCAACATTGTATTAAATTGTAAAAATATATTCTAAATATACTTTAAAACCACTCAAATTAATAATTTATCACTATTAATTATTTCGATTAAAAAAATTGTTTTTAATTATAATTTAGTAATTTTCACTATTCATCAGAATATGAAAGTTATCCGAAAAGTACCAAAATTTCACCTTAGGCTAAATTCGATACTCCGAATCCAAAAATGAAGTTCATTTTGAAAAATAAGATTTACAGAGTTTTAAAAAGTGGTTATTACTATTCATAACGGCTAGTTTTAATAATATTTTAATAGCATATCGTTGTTTAGTGAAACTCGGTATTGCGTATTACACACGCTATCGAGGAAGGTCGTGATTGCGTGTAATGCAAGGCAAGTCAAGGATGTGTGTTGTGCAAGCTCCTTTTGGTGTAGCGTACAACACAAGACTTTAATAAAATTAAAAAGAATATTTTTTTATAAAATCTTGGGCTGTTACAGTTTATGTGTCATAAAGGGGACTTACTGACACATCTTTATTACAACAATACTTCTATTAGGAGTTTTGACTAAAAACTCCTTTATTAAATCAAATTGAAAATGTCTAGTTTTCTTGGGAAACTAGTAAGGAATAAAGGAATGTGATGATCTAGAATCAAATAAAGAATTGGATAAATTTTAGGAAAAAATTAAAGTACCTACCACCACATCATTGGGAATTTCAACCTCTATAGTCGAGATCGCATAAGCATAGACATCCCCATTTCCCTCTTTTATGGTAGATTCACCTGATGATTAGGACATTCATTTGCATAGTGTCCCATCTCTATAAAATTGTATCATTGAATTTCATTGACTTGGTTCATCCCATTAAATCCATTAGATCAATGACCCTTTTCTCCACACTTATAACAAACTCCCATGCATTTAAAGCGTTTTCCAAGATGATTCTTTCCACATTTCTTGCATAATGGGAATTTCTTCGTTCCATTATTCTTCTTTGGTGATTCAATTTTTCCATGGTTATCAGAATACCTCTTCTTATCTTTATTTCCCTTGAATAAATTCGATCTATAAAATTCTTTCTCCATTTTGATGGAAAATAATACTATTTCATTATATGATGAAAATGTTTGAGAAGATAATGCCCTTAGAAGACTTGGCTTAAGACCATCAAATAAATGATGAATCATGTCATCTAAATAATGTATGTAATCTATAGAATATCATGCTAGTCTTGTGAAAGTATCCTCATACTCCGTAACACTCTCTTCTTCCCTTTGTTTTAAGCTAAGGAATTTTATCTCCATTGAGTATATTGCTTACAAGGTAAATATTTGTCTTATAATACATCCGTAAAAGTTCATCATCCCATATCTTCTATTTAATCTTCCACTGTGTTATTCTGGATCAAGGCTCACCATTGATCAGCATCACCCTTGAGACAATATACTTCCAGTACTACCTTTTCATTTTCATTACATCTTAATTCTAGAAATATATTTTCAAGGGACTTGATCCACTTCTTAGATACCACTAGATTAGTTGTCCCACTAAAATAGGGGGCTTCTACTATATGAAATAATCCATCATAGGTGTAGTATGTTGATTCATCACAACCTGGGTAAGTAGTCCTAATATGGTCATGATCTGCTCACCTCCAACACTAATTGTGTTGACATGCTTAGTAGGACAATCCCTACATTTTCTATGGGTATTGATTCTCTTTCTTCCATTATTCATCATCACTAAACAATGGAATACACTAAATTAGGTTATAAATTATAGTTCACCATTTCAAACTAGTAATACACTTAACATAAATTGAAAGTTTATGTATTTCTAATCTCATAATCATAAACATGGTTTATATTTACTTTTAAAACATTCTTACTGGTTTGTAAAGAAAATGTGAATTATCCTAAGAATATCCCCCATGATTGTCAAACCAAGTGGGCAGTAAGTCCCATTGTAGTGTGCCAGGTTACCCTGAGTAAGGCCCAAAACACCTTGTTGGAGTTGTTACTCCAAGGTACATATGTGCTAGAACCACGTCCACTTGTAGTATCTAGATAGGGATGTATTTCTAGGAATACTCACATAATCTATACTTTACCAAAATTCTAATATGTTATTGTATAATTCTCCTCAATATTTATCTTATGTTTGTGCTCCCTAACCTAATTTTTCTAAATCCAGTTCCCAAGGCTTCTACTAAACCTCCCTTTGATACCAACTATAACACCCTGAACCCATAAACCTGGAGTTGATGCATTATTTTTTTACATTGGCATGATTACAAAGAATAAAATCACAAAGGAATGATCAGTTTATCAGTCTTGAATAAACTAGATACTTACATCGAATCCATTTTACATTGGGAGAAGAAAAAAACATATTATACATTGCAAAAGCTACTAATTTGCATCCTTGAAAACTCAATAAATGATCCCTTCTTCATAACTTGAGGAAGGAAAATAAATGAAAGTGGTGAGCTTAAATTATTAATAAGGGTTACATATATAGGAAGCATGAATCAATAATAAGTGAATCATAATCAATTATACATAAATAATATGGCATGGTGAATGATTAAAAACACACACCATCAATAAAATGAGAATGAAAGTGAATATATATATTTTTTCATAGTGAAAACCTCATGGAAAGTAATAACGAAATAATGAATAAAGATAATGCTTATTATTTGGACATCATGTATCGAGAACATGAACCATCATACCATTAACACAGTTTAATTATGTGGGTAGAAACTTGTCTGATTATGTTTTGGAAACAAACTTGAAGGGTTTATCACCAACTGTTTTGTATCCTGACACTCGTCGATGCATTGAGGGGATATAGTGGGACCCCCACCCCCATAACTATAATTCCATGAATTATTATACAGATATTTAATTCCAAAACAATATGCCTTATCAATTTTCATATTGAGTAGAGGATATAGATTCATGAATATTTCCACAGTTAAAACAACATTAAAATTAAGCATTGTATGTAAAAGGGTATATAGATGAAAAATAGTCATATAAATTATACAAGAATATGGATATTTAATAGTAATGTAATTTAAAATGAAAAATTACCTCAAATAGAAGTAGCTAAACCATATAAAAATGATTAGGTGCACAATACCAAGTAAGCTCAAGGAAATGGAAATTAAGATGAAGTCCCTTACCACATTATAATCAATCAAATCGCATGAAAAAAAATTAATAATAATCAAATGAATAATTTAATACCATGAATATAAATATAATAATGGTATTATATATCAAATGGAATCATACATGCACCACATGCAAGAAATAAGTGGCGAGCATTGGAAATATCACAGAAATAAAAGTGAGATAAGAAACCCCTTACCTTATACCTGAATGTGTTATTCACTTGATCTTAATGTACTAAATAATAAGATTAAATCCATTAATTAACTAATTAATAACCTTTTATACATTTATTTGATTTATTATAATTTTATTAAGTTCATTTATGGCCTTTTTTATGAGTTATAAGATACAAATTTATCGCTCAAGATCAATTTTTTCTTGGTTTTCACGATTGGCATACTTGTGTATGAGTATAGAAGTTCATGTGGAATGGATATATTTCTCCATAATTGAATTTCTATATTATTAATAAATATAAAAAAATTTAAATGGTAATATATCATTTGGTTACACGGTATGATGATGAATCATTAGATAAGTTATTTAGTGGTAATCATTTATATTATTACAGTTGTTATTGATCACGATGAACTCATTTTGTTTTATCGTTTAGTATTTTGTAAATATGTTACTTCCAGAACATAAAGAGGGTTATATTATAAATTTTAAAATCTCTATAAATCATTAAAATGGTTTCATGAATATCTTTCAAGAATAATTTTAATAACGCAACTTCTTCGTCCATGAAGGTTGTAAATTAGCACCTCTGAGATGATGATTTTTTTATAAAGTAAAAGAGGGAGAGTAAGGAGAATGATAATGGTTATTACATTAACATGATATAATTATAGTATATAGATTATACTAGAGTTATCATGATCAATTGGAAAGATGATATTAGTATATAATAAGAAAATAAGAAAAATTTAAATGAAATTAAATGAAAAAGGAAGAGGATTTACCTCTTGAAATAACCTCCTTGAGAACCTCCATAAGGGAAAGGATTTTGATATTTTGAAAAGACCAAGGGGTCCTATAAATATAGAGGGACTAGGGAAGAGAATTTGGGAAGAAATTTTAGAGTCATCAATTCTTAGAGGAGTGAACAGAAGAGGGGTGATGGGTGGTTTTTATAGTTGAGGAGAGAAGGGTTTTTCCATTATTTTAATCATTATTTTATTATTTTGGCTCAAGAATATGAATATTCTAGATTATACTGACTAAAAACAGTAATAGTTTCATGTGAGTTCTAACCAATAGCCATTTAAATCATCCATGACTCCAGAATGATGTGGAAATTCATTTATTTAGCATATTTCGTAAATTATTGAATTTCACTATTCACCAAAAATCCAAGTATTTTAGAAAAATACCAAAAATTTACCCCAACCATTTTTTGACATGAAGAATTAAAAAATGTAAACCATTTTATGAGAATAATTTTCTAAATATGAGGAATTTAATTTTTATTTAAAATCATTTTTTACTAAAAAAATAGATTTTAAAATTATAACTCATTTTATAACACCTAAAAAAAATTCTAAGGTATCATTAAATTATCCTAAATTCATAGGAAAAAAATATTTATTTAGGAATTCATTTTATGAAAAAGAATTTTATTTTAAATAAATTTATCGATTATAAAATTGTAGTTAAATATTTATTTCTTGGAAAAATACCAACACTTAATTATTAATTTTTAAAATATTCACTTTCATTTATAAGGTGCTAAAATTTTATTTATACTTTCATGGGTGAGGTTACTATTCATAAGGGTTATATTACTATTCATAAGGGTAACATTACTATTCATTAGGGTAAGTTACTATTAATAAGGGTAAGTTACTATTTTCTAAAAATTAAGTTGATCCTATCAGTCTCTAAATAAATTACTAAACGCAGGCGTGTATGTCCATTTTTTGAAATTCAAATCATAGAAGTGGAAAAATTAAGTTTAACAGCTAGGTTATAAATATATCCTATAATAAAGTTTTGTTTTCCAGGGACTTAGTTTTGCATGAATAATAAGTTATCTAATTAATTAAAATTATTTAAGACGAAACGTACCATAATATCTTGGGGTGTTATAATTCCCCTTTTTCACAACATCGTTATCATAATTTCTCATTTAATATGAAACTAGAGTAATGTTCAAGTTATCTAAAGTCAGTTCCTTCATATATTTATCTTACAATAAATAAACCTTCATATTAAACTGAGGTGGAAGTTTTCACAATAATATCTTGAAATTATTTATATCTTTAGTAATTTCTCTGAGACCATGTATGTCTTCCACGATAACATTCACTAGATCAAGGAATGTATCAACAAACTCATTAGGGTTCATTCTAAGATCCCCATATTTGTTTCATAGAACCTTTATATTTTCCACTCTCTCTTTTGAGTCACCCTCATAAATTTTCAATAGCTTTTACCACATAGAATGTGATGTTTTACATGACATCACCTTCATATAGATTGTATTGGATAGGGCTTCCCCTAGAGAATTAATCCCTTTATCATCAGTATATGATTCCATTCTATCAGCTTTTGATAAAGCACCAATGTCAATATTGGCTAATATTCCAGGCATAGCTGCTATAAAGACATTCATTCCTAATGATCCAAAGTAGTGTTGTATCTGATTGTTCCATAATTGAAATTTTTTCCATTAAAGATTAGAATCCCTTTGTGATTGACACACTCTATTTCTTATGTTGATAGAGAACCACTTAATTTCAAACTTTCACTCTAATAACAATTTTTATCCCAATTAGGTAAAGTATCCTAAGAGGGGGGTGAATGAGGGTATGATCGATTAGAATAACTACCCCTTCGGATCTTGTTTCTTCAATAAACAAAACACTCTTCACTATTCTTTCCATAGTAATATATGAACAGAAATGAAATCATGCATGAGACATAGTTATTTTAACTTGGTTCACCCTCATCGAGCTACGTCCAAGGAGAATACAATGACAATGTGCCAATGTACCAAATCCACTAAGCCTTGCTTCCAAATTACAAGGTTCAATCTAGATAACTTTTATGCACATGCTCACTGCCTTTACAAGATTTAGGTTCCGCTCACTATATTCCCAAGGTTCACTCTAACCTACCTGAATGGCCTAAAGGCCTTATTTTTTTTATTTTTTATTTTGATAACCCCCTTTTCAAGGTATGAGGGGGAACCCTAAAAAGTCATTTAGGCTTTAGAGATAACATGTAACATAGGATTAAGAGACATTACATGACCCGAAGGTATAAGGGAATTCAACTAGACTATAACAACAAGTAACTGCCCCTTCCCAGCATATGAATCATGATGGTATCCCTCCAATTTTTCATGGTCTTCCAGCTAAGATTCTCGTACAAGAATAGGCTGGTCCTGATGACGTTTCCATACCATCTCATTCTTCCAAATCCATTGGTTCGGCTCTGGTGAGTGTGTCTGTTGTGAATCCTCTTCTGGGGTTGTTCCTTTTTTGTAGATTATGTCTAGGGAAACTGCATTGATAATGTTTCCCGAAGGCCTTGAGGTGTCCCAGAGGCCTTAAAGGTGGCCTAAAGGCCTTACTGGCCCAAAGGACTAGGTTTCCCTAAGGCCTTAAGGACTCCAAGACCAAAAAAGTGGCCCAAGTTGAATAGTTATAGCTGTTATAGTACCGAATAGTAATTGTTGTAGTATCTACTACAGTACCACACAGCACTACTACAGTACCTTGGAATTATTCCTCTACCTGGTTTTGAACCTGGGTCTCGTGGATGAACTTAGAGAGACCTCACCAACTGGGTTGAGGCTCATGTGAAGAACAAGGGTCACTCTCTATGTCTCACTCTCTAGCTCACTATCAGTGGAAAGGATCATTGTATTCCTATTCCTTTTCTCAATACTATTATAAAGGAACCACACATATTTTATGGACTTGTAGGTCCCTTTATTTTCATGAATTCATGCATCCTCAATTGTAGGTGGATGCTCTTCTGAAGTTTGATTTTCACCTATATATGAAATACACTTTTCCACGAATAGTTAGTTTGTATAAATTTCATTCATAAATTATTTTAGGGGTTTTGAAAGATTCTTTTAATATTTCCTGAACAACCTTACTTCCTTCATGAACTGCATTGCACCATGTGACATGATTTCTTTGAGGGAAACCTTTTCCTATGTGTAATGCCTCCACTTTCGTGGTCTCTTTCTCTTCCGTAGACCACCACCTCTTTCGCAGACTATCTCCTCTTCAGTGGACCATTTCCCTTCTATGGATGGTCTTCCTTTTCGATCTACAAAGCTTGCAAAAATCCCTTTTATTGAACTATTCCCCGAAAAAAAATCTCCTTTGTGAAATTCACCCTTTTTAACCACTTCAATTTGAAGAATCCTCCCTCACAAACCTTTCAGAATTTTCTGGATTTTTTCCTAGAGAGAAAATCTTTTCTAATGAAAATTTCTCTCTAAGTAATTATGGGATTATCAGTCCTTATATAAGAAAATATATTCTCAAAATTCCCTAATCTATTTTACTCAAATATTTAATGCAGTACAGCCTTCACCGCGAAATTTTCTCCTCCCGTGAACAATTTTCTCTTCCACGGTCCACGTAGTGCCTTTTTTCCCTCATTGTGGCCAATTCCTTTCGCAAATGAATCACCACCTCTCATCATAAAATGATGTCCATCCAGTAAACTTCAAGCCTCCTGTGAACTGCGATCCTCCCACAAGCCATTTTCCATACGCGGTCTGTGTACCGCATTGTGTGGTCCACATAGAACTACTATATAGAAATTCTTACTTTTCTGATTTCCTTCTCCGTTATGTGTTTCTCATATGTAGTCTAAGAACTGTGCTTTAAAGTTCGCATACTTTTCACTCCTTAGTGTAAATACTTCCTTTTACAAATAATAAAATCCCAATTTTGAGGCCCATAAATTTGGAAAATACTAGGAAACTACGCCACATTGAAAACCAGCTTCGAAAAAATCAACCGTACTCATTCGCAGTCATCTGTATTTTTCAATAAACACAATCAACCCAAAAACACCAATAGGATTCCTTGATGGATTTTTCCCAAAAAACATGTTACTCGACATCCATAAGGTAGAGAGTTTTATTCTATTACTTTTTATCCTCATAGAATTGAGTTTTTGGTCAGGTCATAAAATTGGCATGCTCCTACCCTATATAAGGGTCTACCTTTTTCATTACCACTCATCAAGCGCACTCCCCATCCAAAGGGTAGTCATACCATGATGTTCATCTGTCACGAATAATAATAACAACCTCTAATGGAATGGTAACACATATAAAAGGGAAAATCACAATAATAAAAATATAGTTTGACATCATGAGAATAAAGAAGTAAACATATAACAATATATGATTAGCATCAAAAATGGTAACGAGCTACTGAATAAATACTCATGAAAATAAGGATCATATATGGGTATTATAGAAATGCACATACTCATAAGAAATCACCATCAATCAAGAAGAAGAATTCATATTAACAGATCATGAATCAAGGAAACAAGAGTATACAAGGACCTAAAAAGTTAAGGAACTTCCTAACACAATGTTTTTTATGAAGAACTATGAAGTTTTTTTAAGGATCAATAGTCGAACCACATTGCACACCAACAATGAATGATCTCACATGTCAATAAATGCCTAACTTGGGTATCATATCATCAATAAAGTTGTTTATAATGTAGAATCAAGATAATTACAAGACAAGAATGTGATTATAGAATCACATATCTTACAGAGTCTTTCATTGAATCCAATTGTGAGATATGTCAAAAGAAGGGATACCAATTCACTAGATATGTTTTCAATCAAAGAATGGGTCATGAATTCATCACCAATTCTATAATATCATCTCAGTAATATCCAATGATCATTGGTCCATTGTAAATATATCAATGGAAAATTGATTCAAGAAGAATAAGGTCTTATAATTACTGTTCTATAAATACTTACTTGAAAACATCACTTTTCATGGGAGTTCTTTCTCCGATCAAGGGGATATAGTAGTTAACATGTTGAATCCTACACAAATTTATGAAGTAATCATAAATGGATTATTGATTCACCATAAATCCACCATCAAGAAGAGTTTTAGGGAGATTAATCTTAAACACTTACCCATAGAATGTTTGTTATTGATGGTAGATCATGATTTGATCAAGAAACATCGTCAATATACTAGATCAATCACTGTATATAAATAAAGGGGGAATCAATCATCAAATCATGATAGAAAACAAAGATCCAACATAGATCCATGTTTATTTCTCAAGAAGGATTAATAATTTGTCATGTATCTATGAAAAAATCAACATTTAGGTGTTATTGGATCATTCTAATAATGAAGGATCAAAGGGAGAAGAATGGGAGTGACAAGATTAAAGAGATAAGTTATAAAATTCAATTTAATGCCACCATGTTTAGAATTAGACAATTAAGGGGGTAAAAATGAGTTTAAATAAAATCAAATTGGGTGCATTATTTTCACCCTAAGAATGGGAGAACCAGTTACCCAGTGGGCCTCACAAGTGAGTTGGTGGCACCACTAGTCAGTTGGTGTGCCTAGAAGAATTCAATGAATTCTTACTTGAAAATTGGTATATCATTGGGGTCTACTGAATCTATTAGGATTACTAAAACCTCATCAGTTGGTTTATGGGTTCCACAGGTGAGCTGGTGGCTATTTTCAAGACGCTCTAAGGTTGATCCCTTCCTCAACTATCCAACAACCAATTCTAATACCCTTAGAAACCGAAAACAATCCCCTTAAACACCAATATCAAAGAAGAAAAAAATAGGAAATTTAATTTTTATAAACATGAAATATCTCATACATCAAAATATAGTGAAGATTCTACACACCAGCTATATGGAGAAGTTTGAAGTAGACGTGATGGGTTTTGGTTAATACAACATTGTAGTTTCTAGTTCATGCATCTGGATAATTGATAAAATAGTATCATTATTAAAAATGTGAATATCAAAGTTGTGGGTAGGGTATCAATACTAGAAAATATATTTTCAATAATATTAAATCAGATTTTAGTTGCTATAGAGTCAAATGTAGGATTTTATGGTGGTAGTGTCTCAAATTGTTCAGTAATGGGAGGTGGAACAAATAGGGCATGGAGAAGACAAAGGGAATTTTGGAATTGAAGTAGTCCATTTAGAAATAGTTTTTGAATAAGGATATGGGAGGATGATTATAGTAATTTATGATAGAGGAATACATGACATGGGACATCCTAGCCTGAGGAAGTGATCAAATGGTGAAGTAGTCAAAATACAAGTTCGAGATAAATATTCCATTTGATGATAATATTTTAAAAATCCTAATGAATATTAGGAAGCTATTAGGCTTGAACATCTACAATGTGAATAGGTGTGTTTAGTGCTGACATGGGCATAAGCTCCTGATGAGTTACCTTATTAGTTACAATGTGACAATATGTTGAATAGTGTCATCTCATTGCACCATAGTTTTCTGAGATAATTTCAACATACTGAGTATTATATGAAAATGTGTTTTTAAAAATTTTCATCATCAACAATAATATTACAATAGAAAATAGATTTATCTATAGTTTCTAGTTGATTTATAATAGAAAAAGGACAAGAAAAGGATTGTTGAGTACTTGGATGGGCAAAATTTAGAACCAAATACTAGAGGATTAGTTTGTACTTCTATTATTTCATTAGGTGTTTGGAAAACATTTTGGGTGAAAACCATATATATTTATTTGGGAAGTTATTTTTTCACAAATTTTTTTGAGGTGTTAAGGAAGAAGATTCAATAGGGAGTTTCAAATAGTTACTAAAAGAAGATATCGAAGTTGTGAATCAATAAACTCTATACTGGAATCAATAACCTCCAAAGCCACTATCTTGGATATAAATACGGATAATCACCTTGAGGACAATGTGGTTTCTATCCTGGTATAAATGATTGGAACATAGGACTGATCTATTCGTATTTAGGGGTTGGAGTAGCTATTGTGTAGGGAATTGTTGATTGGTGGTTAGGAGTATTAATAATAGATAAGGTAATTCTTGCAATTAGTATTATTAGCTAGTTTAGTTAGGTTTCTGTCTGTGGTATAATAAATAGAGACTATTGTATTAGATGGAGATAATTACAAAAGTATTGATATTAGGAGAAGCTTGGTTATTTAATGGGTTGTGCCTTATCCATGGGAGTCTCAACTTCCATAGATTCTTCATCTTTCCCTTTTATATTTTCATTTATTATTTGTATTCTCTATTTTTTGGAATTCTTTTCCATTGATACTATAAATTAATATATTCTCATTTTCTCTCTCTCTCTCTCACATCTATCATGTTTTATTGAACTTGAATGAACATACACCCCAAGAAAGGAAACCCTTTAAAGAAACTCATAACATAAGATTCTAAATATTCATATTTTCATCATAATCCCCACTCTTAACAATACTAAACACCCAAGAATTAAAGATTAGAGTGATTATAACATCAATATCATAACATATATCAATATGATTTAGTATGTCACTAAATGTACAAAAGTAAAATAATTATCAATTTTATATCATTCATGGTATAATGAAAATTCAAACATATGGAATTATAAATTTTTATAAAAAAATTATAATATAAAATAATCCTTAAATAAAATAATTAATAATTAGTATAATAAGATATCACGCCAAAATAATCAAATTATAATGAAAACAATTATCAAATAGTTATTTATATTAAAATAATATTATTAATAGTCAAAATAGATTTGATATTTAATACAAGACACTATTCAAATTACATTTAAACTATTAAAAAATTAGCGTAAAAATTTACATAGAGGGTAAATAACATAAAAAGGTAGATGAACAGAAATAACTTTAAGAAATAATTCCATCATTTTAATTTAATTTAGAGAGACAATATAAAATTTTAATTATTTGTTTTCATTACTAGACATTACATGACATATATAATGACTCATTACGTGTGTAAAAATTTTGAGATAAAACCTCCAATCCAAGGGGTCTCTTAGAATATGCTTCTTGTGTACTAAGATGTGACTTAAAGTTGTAGAATTACATAGCAATGGAAACTAAATAAGAATTAGAAAATGAGAGAATATACATGATCAAGACCCCTCCCTCACTCGCCCAAGCCCCCTGGTCAAATAAAATATCTAATTAATTTTTCTATACCTCTCTCCAACCCTTCACACCTCCTTTTAACAACTTCCCTCATGTGTCTTGTACTAATTCTAGAATATACAGTTGTGTCTAGTTGTATCTAACTAGCTTCCCAGGTTGTATGCCCCTTTGTAGAATCTACTTTTCCTGACATGGAAGAGGAGATCGGGTATATATCACTTGATCCACCTTCAAAATCATTATTTCCCTCAAGAATGAAGAAATCAAAGTTATTGTAGTAGGTGAAAACTTATTTCCATCAATATTCATCATCAGGGAACCCCTTAACTTCTACCTTGATCAGGTATGGGAAAACTAAATCATCCTAATCCTCAACAAATTTTCAGACATTTTATCTCTCAAGTGACACTAAAAAAAATATTGTATGCTTCTCCTTGCTTCATGGATTATCTTTAGTGATATGAAGTTATAGAAAACACCAGTACCCCATTTTAATGATGCATCACAATCCTAATACAATTTATCCATATTTTCTTTAGGTTAATAAACTTAGGTAGCTGATTAAAAAGCAGTCATTGTATTCCATGATCAGTTGCTCTGATAGGCCCCATACAGGGGGTGAAACATTCTCAGTCCAATACTAACCTATGAAATCTCAAATACATACTACATACCCAAAACAAGTACCCAAAAAATTCAAAACGAATGATATTTCTAGATCAATTTATAATACAATAAATGGATGCTTTACTATTTTACCAAGATTATGAATAGCCAACAAAATAATGGATGGTTTTTTTCTTAGTAGAGGTAATGCATGTTTTTTCATGAAAAGAAGAAACCTAAAACTTAGATCTGTTACCCCACTGGTCCTCTATCTATTTCCATTTATTTCCCAAGACTCCCCATCTAGTTTTAGGGAACAATAAGTAGTGAAGGATATGGAAGATGTTCTTGATGGCTTTGTTGGATTATACTATTTTAACCATCCAACCAACATTAACATTTTTTATGTATATTAAAATTACTACCAATGATTGAAACAAAACAACTATTGCACATGTTGAATAATAATATAGTGGTTAATCCATATAGATTGGGTCTTTTGGTCACATCTAAGAACATACGGTTGCCTTTCTCTTTCTTCTCAATATTCATGTGCAATTAAACCCAAGTCTGGTGTAGTAGGATTGATGGTTGAGATAAAAATCATTTTTGTGTGAGTCCTAAAAAACTAAATTAGGTGACTAGTACTCATGGAATTATAAAATTCATCATGGCTCAGTCATCCCCAACACAAGGAGCAACAAAATCATTTCCATATCCATCGACTTTGTAATTTTCATTGTGATGGTACATAACTTGGTCTATCATAACTTATTCTTATTCAACTATCACGAAATTATAAGTGTCTATTGAAAAAGTATACACTATCTTGACTACATCACTATACTGCTCCACAACTTTTTCAAGTCCAAATGTATGCTGGTAAAGTTTCTCCCACTGTTCATGCATCACCTTTCCTTGAATTCCAATTTATGCGTTGACATGTGTAGCCAATACTATTTTTCTACTTAGAGTCATAGATTATTCAAAATACTTTGGAGATTCCTCAGCCACCCATTTCACTTGTAGTTCTTGGATCTCCTCCAACCCGTCCTACTACACCTATAATAAAAGTTTTTTCTAGAATTCTGCTTCCAATTTAAAGTGGAAATCATAGATATGTTCCCAAGTTTTTTGGTGTTTTCACATCTTCAAGAGCATATAGTTAAACTAAAACCTATAAAATAACATCCCCTTAATCAACATGCTTTATTAAATAGTTTTAGTTCAGTATATCTTCCCTCAAGATGGAATAATCTGGCGGTGCTCTTCCCCGGGAAAGAAATATGGTAGAGGTTGTTAATCCAGTAGGCACCCCCACCCTGTACAAAATTTACCATGGTTCTTCAAAACTATTCAAGAAAGGATGGTGGGATAGACCAATTAATAAAACCCCAAATCTAAATGTTCACATATATTAGTATTCTTGTATTTTAATATGTAAGTTACAGTAGTATAATTATAGAGGGATAAAAACTGGAGAAGAATTATAAGAATAAGGGAAACAGAAAGGAGAGAAAAACACTCGAGCAAGAAACCCAAGCCCCCTGTCCAAACAAAATATCTAATTGATTTCCTCCTGACTCTCTCTATCCCTTAACTCCTCATTTTAAAATATTATATCATGTATCTATCAATGCTTCTATAATATACAGTTGTGGCTAGCTATATCCAACTAGCTTCCCAAGCAGTATTCCACCTTCTATAATATGCTTTTCCTGGTAGATCAGAGGAGTTTAGGTTTCTGAAATTTTGATTTCCTATATTATAAATGAATATGAGTATAAAAAGTAAAATAATCAATAATAGTTCGTCATAATATTGAATTTACACCACTCATTATAGTAAAACGAAATCAACTTTAAAATTAAAATTGACATGATAAGTCTCTCATATTATCATAGAGAGTGATTTGATAATTATGAAGTATCCAATATTATAAATTTCCAATAATATATGCCAAAAAATATTTTCTTATCTACATATTTTATAATTTTTAGTTTTATGAGGTTTATTAAAGTTAATAAATAGAAAAATGAATAGTGGAAATAGCTACAAACCATACTAACGTATGACTTTAATAAAATCATACCCCCATCAACATGTCAACATTTCCAGGATCGAGCTAAGACTAAAGTAAGATATCATAATAAAAAATAATATTAGATCAAAATACATTAATAATAGTGCACCAGTCTAGGAACAACCCAAAGAACCACGTAAGTATTCCAAAATAATTATAGGAAAAAGTCTGAACAAGAAAGAAGATCCCATATACAATCTCTCTAATGACCAAAAAAAGGAGGCAAGTAGCTATAATGTAGAAAGATAGAGGAAAATCTAGGAAGAGATCAAGGAAATACCACCAACAAAGGCAGCAGATAGAGAGCCACATAAGAAATTTGAAAAAAAATAAGAACACCATCTAGAAAAACTAAAAATGTCAATGTTGGAAAAAAAATATTGGGAATTTTTATTAAATGATGCTTATATGAGGATTGTGTTGTATTCCTACTTGAAGTATATAAGAAAATAATGCTCAAATTACTAGGTTAATTTATTTCACATGTACCAATTGATCTTGAGAAGGAAATGTAAAATTTGAAGCACTATATACATACATTAGAAAAAGTAATTCATTTTCTAGGGGTGGTTTTAAACATAGAGAGTCTTTATAACTGAAAAAGAACACATTCATTATGGTCGTGTAATTCATCAAATTCTACACCACATGACTTTGTTTCTACATTATCTAACTATGTCAATATAGTTCAGAATAATGATCTAAATATACTAAATATTGAGCCACAACTCTATATTATAAATAAAAATAATCATGTTTATTCCAAATTTTCTAGGATAATCATCAAATTTCACAGAAGAGGAATGAGTAAAAACATTCCCCTAAGAAATACCCCAGGATGAACACATCATGGAAATTTCAAACTTTCTTACAGATTGTTTTCATCACATACATTCTTCACATAGATTCTAATGAAATATTATCCCCTTCCTCTAAAATATAAAAATAAAATAATAATTTTAAATTTACACTATAAAGGAATGATCTTCATCACTTATTAATGTCAAATAAATATTCTAAGGCTTATCAAGTATAAATTCATTATCAATAAGGGGTTAAAAACATGGCACAATATTGCAAGAGAATTCTCTAAAATTCTCAAACATAAAATACATGAATAAATGTAAATTTATTATGGATTTACTCAAAAAAACATGTACAAAATATCTTTTACAAATCTAATATGAATCAACTATATGAAAACCTATTAAAAAATAATTAATAGAAGAATTAAAAAAACTCTATAATCTTACACAATTTTTTATTGAATTGTGTGAATATAAAGAAACAATATTATAGTTATATGAGAATATTCCATTAAATATTAAAATTATTCCCCATAAAAAATATTATTATTTTTACTTGAGTTATTATATTCTTATTTCATGTTAATCAAAAATCTTAATGAAATAGTATTAATAGAATTTGAAGTAAAATGGCTCAGTTTGTGATCCTTTTTTGATCAATCACATTATCTAAAAGCTTATTTCCATATTTTAAAGTTTATTATTTTCCATAGGATCGAGTAATCATCATCTTTATTTATTAAGAGTAGTACTTATAAGACCAATATTTTCTAGGAAGGAACAAAGTAAATCCAACTATTTTCACCATCAATTTTTTATCATTCTGCAAAATTGAATGATAAAACTTTTCTGTGGAATTCTAAGTAGGAGAAGTAGGAAGGTCCTTGTAATAAGAAAAACATACCTAGGTAAATCAGGTTGATCCCATTGAATAGAAATCATAGTCATAACTAATTTTCTTCATTTTTTCATTTGATGGTGTAATTTTTATCACTTTCCATCAGATCCTCCCCATATCAGGTGGGATAATGGGACTATGGATCCATGAACTCATGTTCAACAATAGGTTTTGTAGCCTTAAGTTATTTATCAACCTTATAAAGATTTTTGTGCTCACTGGGAGAACAAGTAGAACCCATAGATGCATCTCTATTCAACCTTCCATCCTTTTTTCAAGATCCATGAAAAATTATTTCAATTGATCCATCATTGAATATTCCTCATGATATCTAGTAGGAGTCTCCATAATCTGGATATAAGGACATTAAAATAGAATTTGTAACTTGATGCAACTAATCTTGTGTAATGGAGAATATCTTCCTACCACCCAACACATGCACCATGTCCAGAAGATCACATGGGATCTTGATTGTCCAAATCCAAATAATTATAAGAATACAAATTAACCTCCATCATCATATTTGTAGAACCACGATCAGCCTTGTCATTTATAGTGAACTTGACTTCCTCTAAAGGATGAGGAATATCTTTTACAACCAATATAAATTTTGATAAATCATATAAACCAAAAAATATCCACATATATGGCATTTCATGTAAAAGGGGGGGGAATTTTAGTTTACCCTATGAAAAATCCATTTTGGTCTAGTCAAGATCCAATTTGATTGAGAAAATTAATTTAAAATATGTGATTAAATATATACTTGAGTAACTGAAGTATTTTCCAATTTTATTATTTAAGAATGGATTTTAATTAGAATTACCAAAATGCTTACAATATCTTGTATTTCTTCAGCCCTGAAATATTGGACTATAAGTATAACGAAACCCACCTATATCAGAACTAATTAAGATTCATAGAATTTGAGCACAAAAAGATATATACCACTTTAAAATATCCATCTTAAATCCCTAGAAAACCCAATATGTCCATAAAAAATAACAATAAAATTATTATTAATCTCTAAAATAGTGTAGAACCCTCTTATCATCTTGAAGATGAACAAATAACCAATAAAAACCAACCAAATTCAAGGTAGGATTGATTGAGGTTATGTATATTGATGGGTCCTTAATTTCATTAAAAGTTTCCACACCTATTTTGGTGATTTAATTATATTTAGAAGGATTTAATGTGATTATAATTCATAAATATTGAGTTCTAATTATTTTAGGGTGAGAAATAATATTATTTGAATATTTGATTAAAAATTATGATTTTGTGTGCTTAGTGATGATTTTTTTCATACATTTTTCTAAAAAAATTCTTGAAAGTTTTTTGCATTTCCTTCATTGAATTTTTATTCTTAATGTGATAATATTTCATTCAATCTATGGTTGAAATAATTTTTTTATTGATATTCTTAAAATTCCATTGGATTTAAATTTACATTTTTAATGGATTTTTAATTCAATTTCATTAAAATATTTATATAGAACCACCTGCATGCTTAAATTGAATATGTAAATTTTTGCGTAGCTGAATTTTCATGCATGAAGAGGTCCACATAACTAATTTTCCACATAACAGAATTTTATTTTACTCATATATACAAATTCCATGTTCTTACATGTAACCAAATTCTTCTATCCAAATCACGTAAGAAAATCATGAAGCAGTGATGTAACTAAATTTTCTCTCATGTTTGATGTACCTGAATCCATTGAAGCCAAAGTAAGCTTTATTCTTCTTAAGTTCAAACCCAAACTTGATAAATACTCTTTTGAAGAATAATACTGACAGCAACTGAACATCATATAGAAAACTCAATGACCCAAACTAGGGGGTTACAATTTGGATTTGATGATTGGAGGTGAGATTTTTCACTGGGGATCAACCAAGAAAAGTATGCTATGTTAGAAGAAGATGAAAATGGTACTAAAAGAAATCCCATTCAAACTTGTACATCACCCAAACACTAATTCATGTAAAGATTACTACCACCAAGGCACCAAGCTGATCGAAGAGCTGCCTCAATCAAAATATACAAAAAATGAGTTAAGGATGGCCAAGAGTTTGAGGATGGATTTTGATATTGATGAATAAATATTAAAGTTGTCTAACTTCAATCAAATCTTCGTTAAGTTTTAGTTTTCAAAAAGATGATGAAGATAGAGGATCAATTTTTGGAGAAGGTGATGGGGTCTTGATCATTCTCAAGCTATGACTGTAAGGTAGTGATTAGTTTTACAACACATGTTCAGCATATTTCCTCTTAGAAGATTAAGCACAGTGGAATATAAGGTTCAATAATACATCTAAAGCATCAACACTAAGTGTGGATGAATAGGATATGAACTAATCTGAATCTCAAAATAGAGATTTGGGATTGAATTTAATTGGACCCTTACCTACTGAACTAATCATAGGGACGATCTTGGTGGGGGTGAATTTGGTGTTGAGTTCTAATCGATCAAGAAGATTATGAATATAAATAATGTTCCATGATTATACTGATGTATATCTATGGATGAAATCAAAGGTTGGGAAGAATAATATTTCATTATTTGGATGAAATTTGGATTATTATTACTCTATAGAAATTAATTATAGGTGAAACCTAGAGCATTAAATTTTCTATGTAAGTGACAGAGTAAATAAATAAAAAAGGTTTCTAGTGACACAAATATATGAATTAGAATAGATAAGTTGGGGGAATAATTTATTTTTAAAGGAGAGAATCCAAAATTATGGGCAGACCATCAATCATTGACAAAAAAACAAAACTTTAGGGTAGCAACTAATTAATTTCTAACATTAATTTATGATCTAGAGCTCAGAGTAGAAGATTCATTCTGGATAGTGATCAGGAGCATCAACATGAGATAAAATTAATGATAGATTGGGTGGAGATGATCTTCGACTTGAGAGTGAATATCTTCTATCTTTCTTGTTTATTTTCTTTTGAATATTTATTTGTTTTTTTCATGTTTTTTACTTAATTTTTGTATAATTTAACTATGTATAATTTCTTAAGGGATTTTTTTTGAATTTTTTTCTATCAATCAATTCATGTTCATGTTTCTTTATCTTCGGTACTTTTACCAGTTCTTCTTGGATTTCATTATTCAATTCAGTTCATGAATTTTATTGATGTATCAAAGGGTGAAAAGTAATTTAAAGGATATTTTGAATTGTTTTCCTATGGTTTTAATTGAGGGATTAAAATTTTGGAATGGTGGAATGAGAACTCATGAATGAGAAAGAGTTAATATTGTGAGAGACTTTATTTTTTTCATGTTCTGTTGATTCCATTTTTCAAGAACATCATCATTTCTTCAAGTTGATTCAATTTAATTTCCTTCATTGTCTATTTTTTAAAAGGTTGGGGTTGAAGGATCAATTATTATTTAAATAAAAGACCTCTTTAAAACTGGGTAGAGGGAGACCCATTACATTTCCCTAAGGCCCAAGACCAAGTTATCTGAATACAAGACCTGAAAGCCCATTTTTTGGCCCAAAGGGCCCTTCAGTGAATATTACTGCTACGGTGTATGGATTGCTATAGTTCTTACTACAGGATCATCTCAAACTCCTTCCTTGCATGTCGATCATGATTTTCACTATACTAGAGAGATATAAAAATTATAAATTGACAATATCATTCTCATTATGACCTATAGTTCATTCATGCATCCACTCATTTTTAAATAACCCAGTAATACTGAATCTTGGATTTTCTAAAAAAATCCTAAGTATTTATTCTAAGAATGTAATGAGTAGATAAATTTTTGAAAAAAATGAGAAGTGTAAAACCCATACATATTTTAATATGAGGAAGATCTATTCTTTAAAGAAAATCTTGTACCCTCAATAGTTATTATATTCCCAAGGTTAGTCCCTGATAAGTCTGAAATTCATTTCTCTATATGTTATTAGTGTGCTCACTAATAGAAATAAAAAAACTTAGAATATATCCTTAAAAAAGTTAATTCCAAGAAATGATTTATATTTTAATAATTTGTTAGAATGGAACTCTATATGGAGGAAATAACCAAAATACTAACTAAAACATTTTCAAGATAGTATATTTATCTATATTTTATATTTGACTAATATGACTTAGAAAAGAAATTTTATATTGTGGAGATAAAATCGATTATGAAAACATTAGAAGAATGTATGATAGTAGTTCATCCATAAAATTATCTATCTATCTATATGTGTGTGTGTGTTTGTGTGTGTGTTTTAGATATAGTTAGATAGTGTAGATGAAATGATACCTCAACCATAATCTAAAAAACAAGGATATCCCCATGGAAAATAAGGATGAGGAACAAACAAATAAGAAAGTAGAATATTGGTTCTGGGCCTCAAATTTCTTGCCATCAAGACATATCAGTAACATCTTAAAGAGGGAAGGTGATGTTGAGCAACATGGGGGAGGAAAGTAATGAGGAAAATGAATGAGAAAATGAAGAATTGGATATGAGATGTTGAAAAATGTGTAAATGAATAGCCAAATTACCCAAAGGGAATATGGATCAAATATAAATGGGAAAGGGGAGGGAAGCTATTGTAAATTAAAATTCATATTCAATTTATTTATATATTAAACCTAAAATAATAATATCCCACTAATCACAACTAAAATTTAAAAAACTACAACCATAAAAAAAAATCTAAAAAAATTATGAATGTTTTTAGATAAAAAAATATACAATATTCCAAAAATATATATCATAGAAAATGTGATAAGCTTTATATACCAATGGTAATAAATGATTCTAGTTTCAATTTATACTTAATGTTAAATTGAAAATAATTGTACTCAATTACTAAATTTATATACATATAAATATTGAGAACTGGCTACTTGAATTTATCATTTTACTTAGTTGTTTCTTAGCATGTATATGTTGTTTTCATTCCCAATTTCTCTCCAATGACAATATATCTAGTAATTGATATAAATTTGTGGGTGGGTGTGTGTGTACCTATGATTTAAATATGATCCTTGGATGGAAGGACCATCTAGACCCAAGGTATGGTAATCCATTCCCTCAACCCACTCCACAAAATCTAACCAAATCTAGTTTGGTCAAGGTGTTATTACCCTCAAAAAACCATATATATTTGTTCCCCAACATCAAATAATCATTCCTCCTCCTCATCCTAATTTACACTATTTTGGTGAGTCTAATCAATTCAAAACCAGTATAACCAATTTACCAAGAATAATAATCAAGTGAATCCAAACATTGGACATGACTTATATTCTAAGAAACCATGAGAAATTGTTATTGAGGAACTTTTCACATTCACTCGATTAATCCTTAAGAGTATTAAAAATAAAATTGGTCGACTTGATTCCCGTATGATCCAAAAACAACAATGTAATCATTCCCAACTTCTAGCTCAACCATTACCCAACCCCAATAAAAATGTAAGGGTAATTTCTATTAGATTATAAAATAATGTATTCATGCCTAAAATTAAAACCTATAAAAAAATCCCGCAATTTGAGAATAAAAAGAAAAAAAAGAAAACCCCATCAAAGAATCTAAAAATAATTCAACACCCCCTTCTATTTTCCTAACCAAAATTTCTTTTTCCAAATCTATATCCAAGATAAAGATATACTTTAAACCTAATACCAAAATAATAGACATGTTTAAATATATCAAATTCAATATCTTTCTCTCGTATTACATCAAAAAAATTATAAATTATGAAAATACCTTAAGTAATTATGCACACACAAAAGGAAACTCAAATCCATTGGAAATTTTTCTTCTTAACAAGACATTCTCATGAAGTACAAAGACCTTGGGATATTTTCAGATCCATGATAAATAAGAAGATAAAAATTTGATGATTCACTTAGTGACCTAGGAGACTAAATTAATTTCATTCCAAATTCTATATTCTCCATTCTTGGTTCATTCCCCTTTCAACATACAAGAGTAGTCATATAATTAGAAAATCAAAACATTTTCTGTACTAAAGTAATATTCATAGATGTTCTTATTCAATATAATGATATTATCATCCCGATAGATTTATATATCCATTACATGGATGGTGAGAAATCTTCTTGATGTTATCCTTTGATTCTAGGGATACATTTACACATGACTTGTATAACTAAAATTGATGTCCATGCCTATATCTTATCAATGGAATTTTGGGAATAACTTATCAAGTTCAATTTTTTCCATACCATGTGATACCCTTTGCATAATCACTATTGTTTATCCATGCATACTTCTAAAAACACTTCTTAGAGTGTAATGAACCATGATCCTTATTAGTTATCTTATGATAATGAGAGTGGGGACAGTGAAATTTTTACCCACGTTAACAAAGTGATCAATGGTGAGGATAAAATTTACATTCCATTTCCAAATTACATTGAGGTAAATGAACTTGAAATCTCACTTAGATATCATATCACTTATGATCATTACTATTCCACATTAGATGATAATGAAAAAAATAAACCAAAACCAACCGGAAGCCTTTATTCTATTTTCAAGTATCCTGACCCACAAATAAATAAATAAACAAATATCAAACCTCTTTCTATACACATAATGTCTACATTCCTCTTATATAACCAATATTAACCTACCATTATCTATGATTCACTTATTAAAATTGAGTAATAAAATATCATAAATTCCTTAGTGAAAAACAAAAATGATTTTAGATTGAACCTAGAGTACATACATGGAATAAATCCTTATTTCTACATGATTCATATACATCTAGAGGAATCATCAAAACCATAATTAAACCCCAAAAAATACTAAATACAACCATACTTGAGGTTATAATGGAATAGGTTACCAATATTCTCAAATATGGTATCATATACCCTATTTTTAACAGTGATCTGGTTATTCTAATTTAAGTGATGCCTAAAAAGGGTGGAATAATTATTGTTACAAATGAATATGGATAAGTGGTTAAAAATAGAGTGAAAAACTAGTGGCATGTGTGCATTTATTATTTAAAATTAAATTTTAGGACAATAAAATACCACTGCCATCCTCCCTCCCCAAACCAAATTCTAGAACAATTAGCATAGAAGTCATATTTTTATTACTTGATGGCTTCACTAGCGACATTAAAATACCAATCACACCTTATGACCAAGATATAACAATTTCCAATTGACCCTTTGGAATATGAACATATATAATAACTAATTTTGTTCTTTATGATGATCATGTGACATTATATAAGTAGATAATGAGTACATTTTATAAATTAATTGCTAATTTCATAGAGGTTTTTGTGGGTAATTTTATCATTTGTGGTGATTTATTTGAATCCTTCTTGTATTCAATCTCTATGGTCTCAAAAAATTATCAATCGTAAACTTGTGTTTAACTTTTAAAATCTAACTTCATGGTTACTGGTGGGATTGTTTTGGGAGACATAATTTTTCATAATGTTTTTCAAGTAAATACCTTTAAGATTAAGGTGATATATTCACTTCCTGGCCCATCTATAGTTTGTGACATCCGATACTTTTTTAAACATATGGGTTTATATCAAATATGTGTTCATAATTTTAGTAGTATTTCACTTCCTATCACTTGGTCACTTTAAAATTGTGCTCCATTTATTTTAAATGATGCATACAAGAGAGCCTTAATTGAACCCAAAAATGTACTCACATCTTCTCTAATTTTCCAATCTCTTAACTTCCCTTTTCCCTTAGAACTGATGCATAATGTATCTGATAGATCCATTAGGGATTTCATTGTTCAAAGAAAAAAAATATTCCATGTGTTATCTATTATGCCTAAAAAACATTGGATAAAACTCTGTCCCATTACAATGTCACTTAAAAAGAACATTGTGTTGTGGTTTTTGATTTAGATAAATTTAAGCCTTGTATATTGCATACCAAAACTATCATCTTAAATTACCACTTAACATAAAAGTTATTACTTAAAAAAAATTATTCAAAACCAAGGATAATATGATGGATTTAAATGATAAAATAATTTAACCTTCATATTAGGGATATATTGAGAAAATAAACTCTTATTGTAGTTCAATTGAGTATAATTTTCAATTCTTCTCATTCTAAAATTGTTGATCCTATAATCCCCACGAAAAATTTATCATATATCAATCCAAAATTACCATGGTATTATACAATTGTAAATTATTTAGGTGATGGAATTGTTCCTAAATTTTTTTCGAAAGAATAAAATGAAAATTTAAAAATTTAATCAAAATAATATTTTTGAGAAGATAAAAAACTTTTGAAAACAAGGGGAAATAGTAATTAGGAGATGTGTTGATAAAGAGGATCATTCCAAAATATTAAAATTATGTTACCCATTTCTTATATGTGGATACTTTGGACCTCAACAGAACTTTTTAAAGGTTCTAGACTCTAGTTTCTTTTAAAACACACTCTTGAGGGACCAATAGAAGTTCTTTTAATCATGTCCCATATTCCAAAAGTTTGGAAAAATCTACAAAATAAATGGGAACCCAAAAAAAATTAATCATCTATGAAATATTTGATGTATAGGGAATCAATTTTATGGGTCAATTCCCTCCTTCCAATGGTTTCAAAAACATACTTCTTAATATTGACTATGTTTCTTGGTGGATAAAGGCCAAAACAATTAAAAAATATAATGCTTATGCCATGGGTGAGTTCCTAAAAGATCACATCTTCCATAAGTTTGGAACCCCACATTCCTTGGTGAGTGATTTAGGAATCCATTTTTACAATAAAACCATGGAACCAATTTTGAAGAAACATGGGGTTATACATCAATCATTCATTGATAATCATCCACAAATAAATTGATTGACATAAATTTCAAATAGGGAAGTTAAAAGAGTATTTGAGAGGATTATTAAGGTCAAAAAAATGAATGCTTTTAAAAAAAATTAGGATCTTTTGGCCTATAAAACTACCAATAAGACACCCATTGGGATGGTATGTCTTCATTTAGGCTATATTTTGGTCAAGCGTGTCATTTACCGGTTGAACTTCAACATAAATCATTTTGGTCTATTAAAACATGCATGTTTTATTGAGAAAAAGTTAGTGAGGTGATATTTCAAAAATTTAATAAACTGGAGGATATTCAACTTGATTCCTATGAAAGCTTAAATATTTACATGTAAAAGGATGAGTTACTCCATGATAAATACCTCCTTTGGAAGTAATTTCATGAAGTTGGTTGGGTAATTCTATTAAACTCTACATTTTTCCTTTATCTAGGTATGATTAATTCTTGATGGGAAGGTCCTTTAAACATTACTAATTTTTAACCTTTTGGTTAATTGGAACTTCATAATCCTTATACAAAAAGGACATTCATAGTTAATGGGAATTAGCTAAATCTCTACCATCAGATAAAAAATCCACAAAGAACCACCTCAACTTCCACTAAACTAACCTATACTTGCAATAACCACCCACTGAATGGAGAAGGAGACACACCTAATTCAAGTTCATTTGTGACCATATTTTCATCATGTGTGTTTTTCACCCTTGATGGTGAGTCTTGAGTTTATTGACCTTTGAGCTAAAGTTTCTACTTTAGTGTGCACTAATATGATATAGGTAATTGTTTAACCTCATTAATATCAAAATATCCAAATAGTCACTCATTGATCATATATCTAACCTTTTTTTAATATATTATTTAAGCTTATGAAGCCCTTTTTTGATAGCCATGTTACAATGCTAAAACCTTATCCCACCCATTACTTAAATTTATTTTTATTTCATTATTTTTTCAAATTTATGTGGTGGGGGAGGATTTTATTTAGGGATTAACTTCCTTGATTTTTAATTTGTCTTTATATTATTAAGTGAAATAATCTATTTCAGTGTGGGGTGATTTAATTTGATAAGGTTAGAGAAGTAAATTATTTCTATATCATTTTATACAAATGTTTTTAACAAGTGTTTAAAAAAATAAAAAAATAATAATATATATATATTAAAAAAAGGAGTGATTTCATCTTGTTTTACTTCTTGATACATTGTGAGAAATCATGATCTTTTTATTTATTTTTAATTTTAATCTTATACCATACATACTATCTCTCTTATTTTCTTTTTAACATGTATATTTACATTTAAATATGTTTTCTCATATCCACACATGTCCTAATTCATTAGTTATGCACTGTTTTGTCCATGTTAAGGTCTTTACCCATAGTTTACCCTATTTTGTTCATTTTCCTACATTTTTATATCCACATAAATAACCCTTTGAAAATCTATTGACTTTAATGCACTTTAAGATGGGAATAAAAGTTTAAATCTCTCATAAACTCATAGAAATCTCTCTTCGTTTTATAATGAGTGTACCTCACTGAAAAAATTTCATCGCTTCGAGATGAGTGAGTTTTGTGTGACAACATTTTCCAATTATAATTTTTAGAATCAAAAAAGAATTATTTTTACACATGATTATGGTAAAATATGTGTTGAAATAGATTATGGTTATGGAATCCCACCTTTTTTATTACATAACTTTTCATTACATTTTACAAACAGAGGATCTTTAAAGTCTAGTGTCTTGGAAATCTGGAACATAATACATGAAAATAACATAAAAAATTCTTATAAACCACTAGTAAGGCATCATAATAGGTTCATCCTATGTAAAATTATGGAATCTCATATCCTGAAGACATACATCAAAGGAAAGGGTGAGTAGAAGGGTCATTAAGGAAAATAAGTGAAACAGTTGACATGTGATCTTGAGCAATATTAATAAGAACATGATAAAATTCATAAAGGCATGAGAAATGGAAGAATATGGATATCATAATAAAAATAACTTGAATCATAACTTGAATATGTGGCTATAACAATTAATTTAGACAATCATCAATACATCACCAAGGTTTATCCCGGAGGTGTCATAAAAATTACAAAGGTTAATCACCAAGGTATAATGAAATTTGTCATCTCTAGAGATTAATTATTTACCCAATGCATTGGAGTGATATCAGGGCGCACCCTTAATATTTATTTATTTTAATGTTATCCACATAGATCATAATAAAACATTTCATAAATAACTTATAGAGAATAAAAGAAATGGGGTTCATTTCAAAATCATTACATTTTAAGAGTTCTTAAAAATAAGATGATTATATCATTTATAACCCATGGAAAGAGAGTGAGGGTTATGTGTATGTCAATTCCAGAATCAAATATATCATCATTATATATTTATTAACACTCATAGAAACGAAATAGGTCTGGGTATTCACATAAATAATTCAAGATAATTTCTACAGAGAAAGAGTTATAAATTTTGAGATGTAATTTCTGCAGCATAATGGTTATATAACATGGTTTTAGAAAACATTGAAAAGAGAGAAGACAAGGGTCACCTACTCATAAATAATTCATAATAAATTATGGGTACTTAATAAGATCATGGTATGTATATTTCAATGACATACCACGTGAAAATAAACCATGAACAGAAAGAGAAGATGTGATTTCTTTTACGAGAAATTCGGCAGCCTAACAGCGTCACTTAAAAATTCAGAAAACAAATTGATGAGAGTGGAAAGTGTCTCTAAAAAATTAGACATGAAATATAAAGTAATTAGAACATATAAGAACATACCCTCAACATAAATATATGGAAACTAGAAGACACAACATAAAGGAAGTCATGACTTAAAAGATGAGGGTGAAAGGACCCCTTACCTTGAAGTGTAACTTCAAAAGCTTGACGGTCGGGACCTTGGGAGGATTGAGGGAACCTTGGGAAGACTCCTTGGGAGGTAAGGAGACCATAACTTTATTGAGGAGGATTTTCAAATGAAATGAATGATGGAAATGTCTTGGTATTTATAGGAAAAGTGAGGGAATAAATTATTAATTTCCAAGGGACACCTCATCGGTGGTATTTGCAAAACCATGGGCTTGACCATGGTATTTTCCCAAGGTATTGGCCACTTGAGACACATCATAGAATATATCACTATTAGTAAGTTGACCAGAAATCTAACATCATTATTACATCATTAATGATGTCATTAAACACCTGAAACTCAAAACATTATTTTTATTATTCACTGAAAATACAATCGTTTCAGAAAAACCCCAAAAATTCACTTTAATCTAATATCGATGATCTGAATTTAAAAATGAACTCCATTTTATGAAAATAATTTTCTAAATATTTTTAATTTAATTTTTAAATAAAATCATTATTTATTCCAAAAATAAAACTTTAAAATTATAACTCATTTTGTAACACCTTAAAAAAGTAATCAAGGTCCCATAAAATTATCATATAAATATAATACAATAAAGTAAAAATTTATAATTAAATTTTATGAAATTAAATTTTCATTTTAGATTATTAAATTAATTATAAAATTATAAATAAAATATTTATGACATACAAAAATACCAAAACATATATTTTGATCGTTTTTCACTTTGAAGATGTTTAAATTGTATTTATACATTCATAGATGAAGCTTCTATTTTTTTGGCCAATTTACTATTCATTTCTATTCATATGGGTATGTTACTATTCATACTTTATTATTCACTAAAAATTCAAGTTGATCTTATTATACTCTAAAATTCTCACTGAACACAACTGTAGAATACCATTTTTTGAAAATCATTTCCCATTATTAATTATTTAAAGAATACAAAAATATTTTAAAATACCCTTTTTCCTAAATTCATCAATAATACACATCCTATATTTATCCAGATATTTGAAATTCACAAAATTTTCCATAATAAGAAATAACAATTTTATTTATATAAAACGATTACACAAAGCAGCTAATATCTCGTTACATAGCCCCTTATAACACCAGCATAGGACCTAAGTGTAAGGTGTTCTATGGTGATAGAATCTTGGGGTGGCTCAGACAACATTTCTCAAGTGGTGATTTCTATTAGCTTGAACTTCTCCCTTAAGAGATTCTGTTCAATCTTCATATGTTGATGTTCAGCTTGGGCTTGGTCCAAAGCAAAGACCAGTGATGCTACCTCCTTCCCAAGCTCTGACAGATGGGCTTCATATGGCCTGAGTCTACTAGATGAGGCCATTCAATCTTCTTTCTGTATTAATTATCCAAGATAACTTTATTTATAAAAACACAATGTTAATATTATAGTTTCCAATGGTCATATAACAGTCAAAACCCAACGGTCTCATTTTAATTATACCCACTTCATTAATTAAATTATATATTTTTGCTGAGTATAAAATAAAATAACACACAAAATTAGGAAACAAAAATAATTAAAAAGTTTAGGTCGTTACATTCTTCCCCCATTAAGAAATTTCATCCCGGAAATTTTATCTCGTACCCTCTGATGACAAAAGGTGTGAGTACTTCTATCTCATAGACTCCACCGGTTCCCACGTGGCTTCTTCACATTTGTGGTTCCTCCATAACACCTTAACAAGGTGGGTAGTCTTTTTGCGTAGAACCTTGTCTCTACGATCCAAGATCTCCACTGGCTGCTCCTCATAAGGGAGGTCATGTTCTAGTTGTACCACCTCTAGATTTAGTACATGTGATGGGTTAGGTATGTACTTCCTCTAGATGGATACATGGAAGACATCATGAACTTGTTCTAGATTTGGAGGAAGTTCAAGTAGATAGGCCACTGCTCTCACATGATCAATGATTTCATGGGGGCAATGTACCTAGGGTTGATCTTCCCTTTTTTCCCAAACCTCATGACTCTCTTAGAAGGTGAAATATGAAGAAAGACTTTGTCAACAATATCAAACTCCAAGTCCCTTCGACGGTTGTCGGCATAGCTCTTTTTCCGACTCTGAGTAGCCTTAATGTTTTGTTGGATGGCATGGACCTTTTCTGTCATCTTATTCACAAGATCTGGCCTAAGAATCTTTCTATCACCAGCTTCATCCCAACAAGTAGGAGTTCTAAATCGCTTCCCATATAGAGCTTCATAGGGTGTCATTTGAATGCTCGAGTGGAAGATGTTGTTTTAAGAGAACTCAACTAAAGGGAGATGTTGATCACATCCACCGTTAAATTCCATTGAGAATTTTCTTAGCATGTCCTTGAGTGTTTGAATAGTTATTTTATATTGGACATCAGTTTGGGGGTGATAGGTCGTATTGAAATTCAATCTAGTGCTCAAATCTTGTTGAAGACTTCTCCCTAATTTTTACGTGAACTTTGGATCATGATCAGATACAATATAAAGTGGAACTCCATGCAGCCTTACTACTTCCTTCATGTAAATCCCGACAAGTTCATCAAGATAGAAATCTTCCTAAATGGAGAAAAATGGGCAGTCTTGGTGAGACGGTCCATAATAACCCATATCGCATTCTTTCCTTTTGAATTTCTCGGGAGACCAGTGAAAAAGTCCATAGTTATATTGTCCCACTTCCATGCTGGTATGGGTAGTGTTTTCAATACCCTTTTTGAAATTTGTCACTCCACCTTAACTTGCTGAAAAACCCAGCACCTTGACTTATAGTCAGTAATCTCCCTTTTCATATTATCCCACCAATAATGATCACGAAGGTTCCTATACATTTTCTTGCTACCAGGATGTATAGAGAAAGTAGAGCTATGAGCTTCATCCATCAGCACATTCTTTATTTCTAGAATAGATGAAACACATAGCCTTGTACGAAAATTTAGTACACCTTCTTGATCAGTATTGAACTCAGGAAACTTCCCATCCTTCACAGCCTCAAAATTCTTCTATAACAAAGGATCTTCTTTTTTAGCTTTCTTGAACTTCTCTAGTAATGATGGTTGAAAAATAATTTTGGTTAGGGTTGATGATGTCCCTTCCTTTATAATTATCATGTCCAGTTTTACTAGGTCATTGATCAAAGGATCTTTTTTAATCCTCATAATGGACAGAACAACTAGGTCTTTCCTGCTTAATGCATCAGCGACTTTGTTTTCTCTTGTGGGATGATAATGAATTGAAAAGGCATAGTATTTAATAATTTCCAACCATATCATTTGTCTCATGTTCAATTCCTTTTTTGTGAAAATATAATTCATACTTTTGTGGTCTGTGTATATATCACATTTCTCCCCATAAAGATATTTCCTCCATATCTTCAGAGAAAAAATGACTAACGCCAGCTCCAAATCATGCGTGGGATAGTTCTTCTCATGAGTCTTCAACTATAGAGATGCATAAGCAATGACCTTTTCATTTTTCATGAGGACACACCCAATCCCTTTCAAGGATTCATCACTAAAAATAACGAATCCTTCTCCACTTGAGGGTAGAGTTAACATGGGTGTAGTAACCAATCTCTTATTCATCTCTTGGAAACTTTCTCACACTCCTTTTTCCAGATGAACTTGACCCCTTTTCAAGTTAACTTGGTTAATGGATTAGAGAGTCATGAAAAGTTTTCAACAAACCTCTTATAATATCCCGTTAATCTAAGGAAACTACGAATCTCAGTTATTGTTGTAGGCAGAGGCCACTCCTCTACAACTTTTGTCTTTGTAGGGTCAACTATGATTCCTTCATTGGTAACAATGTTCCCCAAGAAATAAACTTGTTGTAACCATAATTCACATTTACTAAACTTTCTAAAAATCCTCTCCTTCCATAGAGTTTTCAAAATAACCCTTAGAGATCCACATGCTCCCCACGAATTTTGGTATATATCATAATATCATAAATAAAAACTACCACAAAGTTATCAAGGTAGTCCTTAAAGACTCAATTCATCAAATCCATAAAAATAGCAGGTGCATTAGTCAGTCCAAAAGGCATAACAACAAACACATAATGCCCATATCTTGAGTAGAAGGCAGTTTTTTAATATCTTCTTTCTTCAACCTCAATTGATGATAACGAGATCGACGATCAATA